>OY856411.1:442304338-443504338 GCA_963693085.1 Alisma plantago-aquatica | reverse complement strand
GTGTTACACAACCTCCAGTCAAGCCACAAGTACCTATTGTGAAGAGAACTCCTATGGTGTAACAATAGACCATGGCATATTGGATTCCATTAACCAGATGACTAGTGACTTGAGACCAAAAGTATCAACCAGATTTAGTGAGGCATTTGAGAAGTCTATATATGAAAGTGAGGAAGCATAGAGATTTTGATATAATGAGGAATTCTGATCGAGGAAAGGCAGACACATGGTTGTGTTATATGAAAAAGATGATATCTAGATAATACTCAAGAAAACAAAGTGGAGCAAGTAGTTTACCCATTGAAAGGAAGTGTTGATCACTATTGTGATCTGGAGAAAATAGAAGTAGGTAATATCACTACTTGAGAAAAGTTAAGTAAGAGTTGAAGTTGTGCTACTATATTGACACCTATGTACACAAAAAGTTGATAGTTTGAGACTCCAAAGTAGAGATCATGTTAGTCACCAAATTTGTGTTTTGTTCCTAAATATCATGATACTCAATATGTATATCTATCTAATTGATTTTGAAAGGATCATTAAGAAATATATTAGTGGAGTATCCTAGGTTTTAAGGTCTTATTACTCACATGGCCTAAATGAAAATGTATTACAATATGTGTAACCCAATATTAGGCCTTTAGTTCATTTTAAAAGCATGAAATTGGTTATCAAAGATCATGAATATTCAAGCAATAAACTATTTATACCTCAAAAATAAGCAACTATTTTATATGAAATATGAAAATTATGCAAAACATGTTTACGGGGTTGAATGACCATTTGAATAGAATGGTATATTATCATACAACCTAACTTTTTATGAGGATCTAAAGCATAGACACTAATACATGATCTTTTTTAGAGTATATGAATCAACCAAATATTATTTTTGATGTATAATGATGAACATCATGATTTTTGGTGCTAAAATATCTCTAAGTATATTTCAAAAACTATATTGTAATTTTTATTCATATGTACGTGATAACACTTTATTTTATGCACTTTTTCTATATATTTTAGGCCTTCCTAGCATATCTTTTGCTAACTTTCCCCACTAATTTAGCATTTTATGTCAAATATTTCACTTACACATTCTACCCTTGATTTTAGGCACATATCTAGCTCAGGTCTCGGTCATCACCTCTACTGTGACCCATTCATCCAACATAGACCATCTCATCATGGTCGAGGTCTCTGAGTTCACCCTAATTCCTTGTGCTCATAGTCAATTGGCACTCGAGCTCTTCAGGACTGCGATCAATATGGGACCAGAATCAATATGGGACCATGACCAAATTGAAGATTGTGACCTCAATTTCTCCAAATCAAGGTACACCTTGACCTCGACCGCAGTCCTACAGAAAGTCATAACAACCAGGTCATGATCGAGAAGGTAGACAGCTAGATTGCGACTGAGGGGGTTGTTAAATCGATCTTGACCGCGACCCTCACCCAAGGAGGTAGCCAACCAGACCGCGACCGGGGCATGGGTTCAACTGACCTTGACTGAGGAAAGAATAGCAATAAGGCCTCGACCACGATCAAGCTTTATCCAAGACCAGACCTCAACTATAGTCAAGGGGTTAAGTTGATGGAGTGTGCCTATAAATAGGCCACCCACCCATCTTGTCAAATCATTAGATCATAGATCAGATTGGATAGTACCACGAAGTGCTGCCATTTTCCAGACTCATCTCCATCCACATCCAATCAGTCTTGGATCTCCAAAGGTAGAAGTTGAGGAGAGAGAAGACTGAAGGATCCATATTTTGCAAGTGAAGAAGACCTTATGTGCCATCGACCTTCTAGATCTAGATCTAAAGAAGTACTGAGTTGTATCACATTCGTCTCTCTCCATCTAGATCTATCATTTCCATCTCATTGTACTTCCCTCATCACTTCATGGAGCTCAATGTATCTATCTTCTTGTAATGTTGTTATGCTTCCCATAAACATGTGTGGCTAAACATCTTAACTTGGGTTGGGAGTAGCCACTAAGGCTTTCCCAACATGTATATTATCTCTCCATTTTGAATATACATATACTCTTGTCAAGATTATCTCCATGCACCGGTTTTAATGCTTCACTTGTATGCTTAGCTACCATCTTGTGATGTTTGATTTATGATATCTTGAGAGAGTAATATCACTTTTATCTTGTGTTATAGAGTAGTATGAATGCGTGAGATTATTGGAATGCCAAATCTTGAGATCATACATTCTGTTATGTGGTTTTTTTGTAGTCATATCGAGAGAGAGGTTACCCCTAGACTTAGATCTATCCTTATCTCGAGAGAGAAGGGAATAGATACCATGTATGATTTCTTGTAATCTTGATAGGAATATATGAGAGGGAGAGATGATGTTGAATGATGTTGGTGAGAAGTCTTAGTAGGTGAAACCCAATCCAAGTCCCCCCATATCTTTGTTTTTGTCTTATTTTGTTACGATGAGTTCTTCTTTTCTTTGGTTATTTGTTTTCCTTTGGTTTGAGTACCTTTGTTTCCTTGGGAACACCCATTTTAAACTACCTCTTTATCCAGAGTATATGAGTGTGAGACCTTGTATGCTTAACACCGGCCAACCTTGTCCTTGTGGTTCGACCCCGATTACTACATCAGACCCCTGTATAATAGTTGTGGGGGCTTAAGTGTCTAATTACTTTCTTAAAAGTCTGACTACTCTAGCTCTGCTCTTTTTTGGTCGTGTGATTTAGGCCGATCAACTTTTTGGCACCATTTTTAGGTACAAGGCAAAATGGAACTATTAAGAACCTGAGTCCACTCAATATACTCCTGTGCCTCAAGCTTAGTAATAAGCTTGACCACATCATCACTTTAAGTCTGCTACCCTGCGTTTCTGTAGAATAGTTCATTTTAACACGTCCAATTTACTAACTCAACTGTGTAGTCTATTTAGGCACCCCGGAGGATGCAGACTCATTCGACTTGCTTCTTGACCTCGAGTTACCATGTCGCCTCGTGTGGACGTTACTCTCACTGGGGACGAGTGAGATGCAAGGAATCAACACAACCCACCACCACCAGGGTTGGACGAAGACAGAGATGGTTGTTACAATGACAGTCATCAACATGAAGATGAACATACGGATGAGGATCGTTGTGATGACGATCATCATGAAGAAGACCAGCACAACAAAGAACGACACTACAGACGTCGAACAAGACACCAACGTAACCATCATGACAATGAATGAGAGCATGATGGTCAAGATAGTGACAACAAAGATGATGAAGAGGGGAAGACTCTTAGAGAATTGGCAGCAATAAGGACTAACGAGTCTAGATGCCCGATCATCATACCAAAGTTCAACGCAACAAATTTTGAGTTAAAAATAGTTGTCATCTCAATGATCTAGAATAAACCTTTTTGTGGGAATTTGAGTGAAAATCCATACCATCATCTCGATGCAATTAAAAATATATGTGATACAATCAAGATGAGGGGAGTCCCGCAAGAGGTGATATATTGTAAAGGCTTCAACTTCTCTTTGGAAGACAAGGTGATATCTTGGTACCTCAATATCCCTCACCAGTCTATACATGGATGGATACCCCTGGTAGATGCTTTTGTTACTAAGTTTTATCCTACAGAAAGGACCATCTGCAACATGTAGAAAATCACTTCTTTTACAAAGAAATCGGGAAAGAACTTGCATGAAGCATGGGAATCTTTCCAGGAGTACCTTAGGGATTGTCCACACCACAATTATCATAAGGGGTTCCTCGTGACCACTTTCTATAATGGGATAACTCCTACGGAAAGGAATTCATTAAACACAGTTGTTAGAAGTGATTTCCTCGGGAAGAAGACAAGCAGAACCATGAAGATAATAGAAAACATGGTTGTGCTGCAAGCTGGCATAGACTATGACAGGAATAACAGAGGGTCAATGAGGAAAGTAGGGTCTAAAGAACCATCTATTGAAGACAAAGCTTCAGAGACCATAATGGCTCAGATTCAAAAAATAGCAACTGATGTGAAGCAACTGAAAGATACTGGAGTTAAGGGCAAGAATAATTTCGAGACACTACTACATTTTTTGCCAGTAACGTCACTGCCCATAGCGCCATTTTTACTAGAATAACCGACCTAATAGACTATTTCATCGATTTTATCATAAAAACTGACCTTACAAGTTTCCCGCGGCAAATATTTGCACGATTTTTGCTTCGTGCCTCGATCTAAAGGGTCAGTTTTTCCGAATAACTGATGCTATAGGGGTCAACAAAAAATATGAGCACCACTTTGGAACTCTAGGGTCGGTCTTTATAGATAACCGACCTTATAGATATTGACCTCTAGGGTCAGTTTTACTATAAAACCGCCCTTATAGATAACTAGACTTCTAGGGTCAGATTTTTAAGATAACCGACCTTAGAGCCCTGACTTATAGGGTCGGTTATTTACTAAAAATTGATGCTATAGGTAAACTTCAGGCACCGTTTGAGAACCAGACTTCTAGGGTCGGTTATTTACCAAAAACTAATGCTACAGGTCCTTAACATATAAATACCAGCCCGATTGAAAGCTTAGGTTGCCATTTGTTGTTGTTGCTACTCCCCATTCCTACTCCCGTGCCCAAAGAGAAGCCAATCACCACCACTGCAACAGTCACCTCCACAACCATCTATGTACCCGAAGAGAGTCAAATCAGTGTTGCTTTCCTTGGACGAAGGTGCCCAATCGTCGTTTTCTTCTATGGACGGTGACGACGCCTCCAGATCAACCACCATCTCCGACGCCGATTTCTTTGGATGACGACTCCTAGCCGCTGCTTTCTTCCTTAAATGGCGATGACGCCTACGGTGTTGCAAGGGCCGCATACCTTCTCTCTCTAGTTCTTCTCCCACACAAGCTCCCCCACCGTCTGATTCTTATCAAGGTAGCACGGTTGTCTCTGTCGCCTCACTCCTCTATTTTCTTCTTACTGTCATGCAACTGACCAGGTAGCATGACTGTGTTGGGCAGCACGGCCGTGGTGATGGCATGGTCGTGTTGCGCAACACATCCGTGCTGGCTGAGTTGCAAAAACTTCAAAATTTGTCAATTTTGAATTTGTTAATTCTTACTGCTCCTCTAAAATTGATATATAGTGACCCTTAATTAATACATTATAACATAATTGAATTGTACTTTTGTGTTGTTGTAGGTGCTATTGACTTGTTGTTGACTTGCATATATTTCTTCTTCAACCTACAAGTGAGGTATAATATTCTCACTCTCCCAATGTGCCATTTTATTTGACTAGTAAATCAACCAATATTAAAAATATGTATTCTTTCATATCTACATTTTGTTATCAATCACATATGTAATCATCATATACATTCCAGAAATATGAGGGTAGACATTGTGTAGTCTCATATTGACACTTTAGGGTTTATAGATGAGGTCATCGATGCATGATGTTTAACTTAATATATAAATATGATAATAATACATTTATGCATGTATCAACTTAGAAACATGTTCAAAATTTAATCATTAGGAGTAAATTTTGGATAGTCCCCAGTCTGGGACTATTTTTGGATATTTAATCTCGCTTAGGATGTAACTATATAATGTATGTTTAGTTTTGAAGAAAATTTAGTAGTATTTCCTCATTTGTTCTCTGGGTACATATGTGGGTGGTTATTTTCCATTTACATCGATGTACTTGGAGAACTTAGGGGAAATGTTGCTGAAATTTTCTTTAAAACTAAACATACATTATACAGTTACTAGTGAGATTAAATATTCAAAAATGGGATAGGTGGTACACTTTAGTATAAAAGTAATTAACTTCCTATCAATAAAAACTTACAGCTTATAGTATCAATATTAAATGCTTAGTTCTATAATTAATTTTAATGTGATATAGAAAATCGATCGAAGTTGGATGTCTATCAAGAACTGTTGCAGTCCAGAGTTTGCCAAAGGTCTTGATGAATTTATTAGATTTATTGATGAACATAGGAAACTACCTACATATAGGCTATATTGTCCATGTAGAAATTGTGGTTACAATTTGAAAGTTGATACTGCTGAGGAAATTAAGAATCATGTCATATGCAATGGGATCATACAAGGTTATAATGAATGGTATTGGCATGGAGAGAAATTTAATTATGGATCAGAAAAAGTCGATACTAATAGTTGTGGCATAGAAGATATAGATAATGATGATAATTTCAATGATGAACCGATTCAGGATGACCCGATTTAGGATGATATGGTTGATAAGATGCCACATAGTTGTCGGGACAATGTCATTGATCCACCTTCTTTATTTGCAAACATGGTCCATGATGTTGAAAAACCATTATATAAGGGTTGTACTAAGTTCACGAGGTTGAGTGTTGTGACGCGATTATATACTCTTAAAGCTCAAAACTGATGGAGCGATAAGAGTTTCACTTTATTTTTGTCTTTGTTAAAGGAAATTCTTTGTGAAGGAAATGAGCTTCCAATTTCAACATATCAAGCAAAGAAAATAATGTGCCCAATGAGAATGGAGGCTAAGAAGATTCATGCATGTCCAAATGATTGTGTGTTATTTCATAAGGACTATAATAATTTGATAAATTGTCCAAACTGTGGTGTGTCAATGTATAAGACCACAAATTCAGCTAAGGCTAAAAATGGCTATCCTTCCAAGGTGATGTGGTATCTACCAATAATACCATGATTTCAACTATTACTTGCTAATACAGAAGATGCGCAAAATTTGTCTTGGCATGGGGAGTTGAAGGCCAATGATGATGGCGTCCTACGACATGCATCTGATTTACCACAATGGAAGAAAATTGATTTATTATACCCTCAATTTGGTAAAGAACCAAGAAACTTAAGACTTGGACTCTGTACTGATGGAATGAATTCCTATGGTACATTAAGCCGCCAACATAGCATGTGGCCTATTATGATTGTTATATACAATCTTTCTCCTTGGTTGTGTATGAAAAATAAGTATGTGATGTTGTCAATATTGATATCAGGGCCCAAGCAACTTGGAAATTATATTGATGTTTACCTTCAACCTCTAATTGATGACCTAATGAAACTATGGGAAGAAGGTGTTATGATATATGATGCTTCACGTAAAGAGATCTTTAGTTTGCATGCTATGTTGTTTTTCATGATTAATGACTTTCCAACTTATGGAAATTTGTCTGGATATAGCATAAAAGGATACAAAGCATGTCCTATTTGTGAGGAAAATACTGATTCAATCCGACCGAAACATGGTGGTAAAATCGTATATCTTGGTCATCGGAGATTTCTCCCACCAGTGCATCCTTATCGAAGGCAACACAAAACCTTTAATGGGTCAATTGAGGAACGAAGTGCTCCTAAACCTATAACAGGAAATGTTGTATATGATCGGGTGAAACATATTGTTAATGAATTTGGAAAGAGTTCAAGTAGTCGTACTCTCGCATGTGACAAATCTCTATACAAGAAGAGGTCAATATTCTAGAATCTTCCTTATTGGAGATCTTTGATAATTAGACATTGCATTGATGTCATTCATGTTGAAAAAAATGTTTGTGATAGCATCATTGGTACACTATTGAACATACCAGGAAAGACTAAAGATGATATCAAATCTAGAAAAGATTTAGAATTAATGGTTATAAGAAAAGAATTATCAATGGAGATCAGGGGTCACCGCACAGATTTACCACCAACTTGTTACACTTTGTCAAAGAAGGAGAAAAAGACTTGTTCGTTGTATTTTTCTAGTATCAAAGATAAAAGACCACGCTAAGCTGACATGTCATATTACGACGTCATTGAGGACATATGGGAATTGGACTACACAAATTTCATAGTTCCTTTCTTAAGGTATAATTGGGTTGACAACAACAAAGGAGTTTTAGTGGATGGGTTCGATTTCAAATTGGTGAATTTTGAAAAGATTGGTGAGAAAGATGAGCCATTCATCATGGCAGAACAAGCAAAACAAGTATTCTATATTGATGACCCAGCAAATAAAAATTGGTTTGTCGTTCTTCATGGAAAAAGACAATTTACTGTAGATCCTATAAATGAAGAAGAATACTACGAAAAGTATGATGATTCCAGCCCATTCTCAGTTTGTTTGCCAAGTGTAAATGTTGAAGATAACACCGATGAATACTATAAACGTCAAGACCATGTTGAAGGAATTTTACTTGACTAACAACTCAACCAATACTAGAGGCATGTATTCTTTGAATTATTTATTTTATTATAATTCAAGCACACAATCTTTTAAATATACATCATATATCATTCAACCACTTGTGCTTTTATTATCACTTATGTTTCTTTTATCATGTATACTTGCAGGTTCTAAAATGGCAAGTGAAGATGAACATTCTGAGCATGAGCACTATGAGGATGGTAGTGGTGATACTAAGAAAAGTAGAGGTCCCACACTGATGCGTAGGTTGTAGGAGCTCAGGGCCAAAGGGGAGAAATTGGCAGTCTAGTTTGATGTCACAGGAGCACCTATTGGGGAACATGCTAGTGCTTTCAAGCATTACGTAGGGGAGACCATGCGCAGTAAGGTGTCAATAGATATAGAAAATTGGCATGATGTTTCTAATGCCTTAAAAGACCTCCTATGGAAAGATATATATGTGAGTGGAAGTGATATTATTTTAATATGTTTTTGTATATTGATTCTAATTTAGTTTGCTTGGAAAGACATATCCTTTTTAAGACAACATTATTGCTTCTTTTGCATGTATAGGGTGTTTTTCATATAAATGAAAAAGATCACAAGAAAAAAGTGCTACAACGTTGTGGTGTACGATGGAGGGCTTTTAAGACATATCTCAAAAGGGAATTTATAGATAATCCTAAACAGAAGAAGAAAGCAACAGATATGTATATTTTTATAGATCTTGAGGTGTTCATGTAATAAAGATTGTGATGTATTATATGAATCTTTAATTTTATACAATTAAGGAGGTGAATCTTTTTATATATGTTTTCCAAGTCTAAATTGCAATACCTCATTTTAAATGATCAGGCTATTCACGAGTCCCAAATGGAAAGACGGGCCAAAAAAGTGCATGACCATCGCTTGGGGCCTGATGGTTATGCCACCTGCCGCCAACTATAAGAGAAACAACTCTCTTCTGGAGAAGAGTCTAGTACAACTCAAGTTGAGCATCCACCCCGACACGTACAGTGGATTGATGCTAGAAAGAATCAAGCAGGTGAAATTGTCAACCTTTAAACTAAGGAGGTGGCACAAAAGATGGTAGTTTTATCCCAACATAGTAAAGAGTAACTCCCACAAACTTAGATTTATTTATATCTAATTGATATTGTGATTTAATATTTTTATTAACTATGAATAGATTGATGTCGACGAGCAAAGAAAGGAAGGAAAGTTCATCCCAACTGGCCACATGGATGAACTATCAGTTGCTCTTGGTACGAAGGAGCATCTTGGCCGTTTTAGGGGATTAGGAGTTAGAATAGGATTCAAGTTTTATTTTGGCCCTTCACAATCTAAAAGAGGTCGTGCAGGAGGTCTTACATAAGAGGAGGTTGAAACATTAGTAGCATAGAACCTTCTCAACCTATTCATACTGTGCATCTCTCAAGTGATGAGGTACAAGCCCATGCTCTAGTTGTAGAAGGTCATGGGAGCACTCCCAATGATCCACCACAAAAATATGCACTAAATTTTTGTTCTATATGTTGTGTTATTAGTATGATATATATAGTTGTAATAGGTATCTGGTTTACCGCTTCATATATAACTTATATTATTTCAATTCTAGGTTGGTATGAACTGTAAACTTGCAGTGGAGGTTCCAGAATATAATGTTGTGGCAGTGGGAAAGGTATACAACCTTGGTGGTACATTGCATTGCCAACAAATTACTGATGACATTTGTCGTGTCTCCATCCATCTTGTGTATGACAAAATGGGGGACAAACCACTACCCATACCTAATCCTGAATATAGTATAGTTGAAGAAGTTGAGGGTGCTATGGTGGGTTAGCCTAGACACTTGGTTATCAATCACAAGGTATACCTTAACTCTACCATATTTTTCATATTTGATTTCATATATGAACTCGTGTAATATAAGTATGTAATTTAATTAACAGGTTTGCAAACAAAAAAAGTAAAAAATTCTACTAGTCGTCCTCCTATGCCCAAGCCATCTTTTATTCCAGAATCCACATTCGATGAGTTGGGAAGTAAATGTAAATGTTTGTGTCGATACTTAGCCAACCAAAGCTCTGGATTACAAATGTTGATCAATTTAACAGAAGATGCAACTGGGAGGGACTTTGACAGTTATATTTTTCTTGAGGATATTATAGAATTGTTCTGTTATGATTGGATGAATACTTCGATAATAGAAGTATGGATAAGGTAAGGATCTATCAATATAGAAAATTCGAATACACATTTTTATCTTATTTCTATATATGGAAATAATTACAAATGTTTTACATCCATTTATATACTGATACCACAAACTTTGATATAAGGAATGTTGGATTGTTAGTTCCTTCAATCACTAGTGAAGTGGAGACACATATTGAGGATGTGAATGAGTACTTCTCTACTATATTCATATATTTTACTAGTGAGGGGAAGGAAATTATCCTAATTCCTTTTAACGTCTAGTAAGTATTATTATTCAATATAATTTTAATAATGAATAAAATTATTTATTTTAATGTTTGTTTTATTCTTACTCAGAGCTAGACAATGGGAATTAGTGGCAATTGTCCTAAAATTGATGACTCTTTATTATCTTCAACCAATGGGTAAAACAAAAAGGGGTCACAAACTGAAATTTCCAGCTATGGAGTAAGAATAAATTTATTCAATGCTTCAACATGATATTTCTATTTAGAATTTCTATTTTACCAACTATCATTTAATTGATAGGGGTATAAAGGCTTTTCGTGAAGCTGGAGGACAAATACCCACAAAATTAAAGACATTGACTTTGAAAAATGTCAAGGTAGCTACTTTGACAACTGCTTAGTCTTATATGTAGTAATTTTCAACTCTTATATGTCAACTCTTACAGTCTTATCTCAACTCATGTTTATAATAGTTTACTAACATTAAGTATAATTCGTTATTTGTAGTGTCCTATACAAAATAATGATTGGGCTTGTGGCTACTATGTAATGAAATATATGCAAGATATTGTCAAAGAAGCATCACATGACATTCAGATTATAGATTAGGTAATAAAGAATAACATCATAAATTTACAAGTGATTATAGTCATTTTATAAAATATTAGCATGTGCATTTTCTATTACAGATCTTTACAACTCAGCCTTACACACGTGAGGACTTACATGAATTCCGAGAAGAGTGGTCAGATGCTTTTCTAAATGAAGTCAATATAGCATTGTATTAAATATGTCAGCTCCATTTATGTATGTGGTTTTAGTTCTCTTTCATATTTACTTTTTTATCTGACATTTAATTTCATCTTAGACTTGCAATCTATCATTTTGTAAATTATGATGTGATTATATGGAACTCAACTGAATATATAAATCATTTTTGTTATGAATGTGTGGTTTGGAATGGTGATGATTGAGAATCAATGCTCCCCTCTCCCATATCCTGG
Organism: Alisma plantago-aquatica; assembly: GCA_963693085.1. NCBI lineage: Eukaryota > Viridiplantae > Streptophyta > Magnoliopsida > Alismatales > Alismataceae > Alisma > Alisma plantago-aquatica. The sequence continues at coordinate 443,492,711 of OY856411.1, read as the reverse complement.
TTCTTCTTGTTCTTATGTTATGTTTCTACAGAATTTTGTTTAAAAAAATGTACCCTATAGGGTCGGTTATCTTAAAAAATTGACCTTATAGGTATCTCGTTCATGCCGCATAGCACGGCCGTGTTGTGGCATATAACGGTCGTGCCACATAGTACGGCTGTGTTGGGATATTGTAGAACGTTCGTGTCACGTAGCACGGCCGTGTTGGGATATGGTAGCACGACCATGCTACCATATGCCAACACGGTCGTGCTATGCGGCACGACTGTTCTACCATATCCCAACACGGCTGTTGACTCTATTAAGTCAGTTTTCTTCATATAACCGTCCTTACAGAGCATCTTTAGGGTCGGTTATTAAGAAAAACTGACCTTATAGGGTCTGGTTACAAGCTCAATGTAGACTCTATTGAGTCGGTTTTCATAATATAACCGTATTTACTGAGGATCTCTAGGGTCAGTTATTTAGAAAAACTGACCTTATAGGGTTTAGGTACAATTTCTTTTCTTGTTTGGGGCTTAGTTTTTGACAGCCTCTTGGGTCGATTTTTACTATATCAGTTCGATTTTCTTTGGTTAAAAAAACCAACCCTATAGAGAAATTTCTTTAGCGATGGCCACTTAGGCGTCGGCTAAAAAGTGACACTATGGGCTTAGAAAAACCGACGCTATAGATCATTACTGTACTAGTGAGAAGGTCATGAAGTGTGTTACATGTGGAGAAGGAGGACATGGGGTTGACAATTGTATCTACACCAAGCCAGAGGAAAGTGATGAAAGAAAAAGTGAAGAAGAGACACAAAATATTTCCTACACCAATTTCAAGAGGATAGACCACCCTAGTTTCAGCTATGGAAACAAAGATGCAGCTGAGAATTCGCACCAACTGAACAACTCACAAAAAACACCCCTAGGGTTTGAAAAGAGAAGGGACAGACCCAATATACACGAACAACAAACTATCAGAAAAATAAGAACAACTATCAGGGTCAAGGTAAGAATCTGAACCGTCAAGGCACAGGACCGAGTCAAGGGTAGAACGAAAACCAAGGGTCACATCTGGGAATAGATAACAAGCAGCCGAATTTAGTCGCCCATCCATTTGACTTTGCTAAAAGGAAAGCTACAGTGAATGATCAGTTAGCTCAAAGATGTCTAGCTAACTCTGGAGTTTTGACCACTATGCAAGTTCATATGGCGGACATGCAGACCCATCAATGTCAAATTGACCAACAACTTGTGCAGTTGGAAGAGCTAGTAAAGCATCCTTTCGGGAAAATTCCATCAACCACAGAAACTGCAAAGATGGCTACCCTCCAATCTGGGAGGATTCTAAGTAACTCATGAACTGGAAGCAACAATGAGGAAAGAAGAGATGATGAACAAACACCTGAGAAAATGGTCGCTCCTGAAAAATATGTTGATAAAGAATAAGTGGAAGAAAGCAAGGAGAAAGGCAAAAAAGTTTGGAAACATGATGTTGTCGAGGAGATTTTCACGAAGAAGAATCCATATGCACCAAGAGTCCCATTCCCCTATAAGTTCATTAAATTACACCTGAAGAGAAGATACGAGAAGTTCATGGAAGTGGTCAAGAAACTGCATCTGGACGTTCTGTTCCTAGATGCTATAGAGGAGATTTCGACCTATGCCAAGTTCTACAAAGATCTCATCACCAAAAGGAGGAGAGAGGACCATATATAGATAGTGTAGTTAGCTAATATGTCAAGTGCTTTCATCTAGGTAGAGCTGCCAACACAGAAGAAGGACCCCACAACATTCAATATACCATTTGGTGTTGGAGACAATGTAGAGAGAAAATGTTTGGTAGATTTGGGAGCAAGCATCAATCTTATGCCTTTGAGTCTATCCCAAAGACTTGGGCTGATGGATATGGTTAAAACAAACATGAGGATTGAATTGGCTTATCACACTTTCAAATGACATGTTGGAATAGTTGAAGATGTGCCCATTCACATTGAAAAATTCTTTATTCCCTCTGATATCGTGGTGATTGACATAATTGAAGACCCAAAGTGCCCGATGATATTCAAGAGACCATTCTTGGAAATTGGAAGGGCACTGATAGATGTCGCGGAGGGGATTATTACCCTACACATGGGCAATGACCATGTAGACTTTTGAGTTCAAGATGCCATGAAGGGATCGTCTCTTTTCGAGTCGGTCTACTTTATGGATAGTTACAACTAGTACTGCGATGAAGTGCAAGAAGAAAAGGCAATTGTAGACCCCTTGATGCGACCCTTGAACAATCCCAATCTGACTGTAGAAGACCCTGAGGTGGTTGAAATCTTAGATTATCTGAATCGGGATGAAGGATACCTCGGTAATGAAGAAGAAATTATCGAGACAGTTAAGTATGCTTCACTCGAATAATCTCCCAAACAGCAAGAGGCATCTAAGCAAAACCCCAAATTGAAACCACTTCCAGAAGGGCTAAAATATGAGTTTCTAGACCATGAGGAGAGGAACCTTGTTATTATGAATGCAAGCCTGAAGGAAGAACAGATGGGAATACTGCTAAGGGAGCTGAAAGAACATAGAAAGGTGATAGGATATTATGTAGAGGATATAAAAGGGCTTAACCCATCTCTCTACATGCACATAATACATTTATAAGAGTCTGCTAAGCTACTAGTTCATCCCCAGTGAAAGCTAAACCAAATGTTGAAAGAAATTGTAAAGAAGGAAATCCTAAAAATGCGAGACGTCAGAATTGTCTACTCGAGTATCAATAGCAATTGGGTGAGTCCTATTCACATCGTGACTAAGAAAGGAGGAATGACAGTAGTGAGGGGAGAGAATGGTGATGAAGTCGCTACTAGAACTATTACAGGATGGCGAATGTGCATAGATTATAGGAAACTGAATGCCGCCACAAGGAAGGATCATTTCCCCCTACCATTCATCAACCAAGTGTTAGAAAGGCTGGCTCATCATGACTGTTTTTGCTTTTTAGATGGCTATTTAGGTTTGTATCAAGTCCCTATTCATATAGATGATTAAGAGAAAACAACATTCACGTGCATCTATGGCACATATGTGTTCAGAAGAATGACGTTTGGACTGTGCAATGCACCTGCAACGTCCTACGTTGTATGATCTCAATGTTCTCAGATTTTCTGGAGGACATTATAGAAGTCTTTATGGATAACTTCTCAATTTATGGGATGGATTTTGACGCATGTTTGAGAAATTTGTCCTTGGTCCTAAAAAGATGTGAGGAGAAACATCTGGTTCTAAATTGGGAAAAGTGCCACTTCATGGTACGAAATGGCATAGTCATGGGACACAAAATTTCTAAAATTGGGATCGACGTAGATGTGAGTAAAATAGAAGCCATATTGAAACTGCCACCACCAAAGTTTGTAATGGGTGTGAGAATTTGTATTGGTCACACTGGATACTACATGAGGTTTATAAAAGACTTCTCGAAGATTTTGAAGCGACGCTGAATTCAATTTCAACATCGAATGTTTGGAGGCTATCAATACCCTGAAGAAAGCATTAACAACTACACTAATCCTACAAGCTTCATATTGGGGTTTGTCATTTGAGATAATGTGTTCCACTAGTGATTATGCAATAGGTTTTTTCCTAGGTCAAAGGAAAGAAAAGAAGCACCATGTAATTTTCTACGCCAGTCGCACATTAGATGAGGCAAAGGTAAACTATACCACGACCGAGAAGGAGTTGTTAGCAATATTTTTTGCTTTTGACAAGTTCAGGTCATACCTAATAGGGTGAAAGGTGAAGGTATATACGGACCATGGAGCAATTAAATACCTGATGTAGAAAAAGGATACCAAACCACAGTTTTTGTGGTAGGTTGTACTATTGTAGAAATTTGATCATGAAATCATTGATAAGAAAGGGAAATAGAATGTGGTCATAGACCACTTGTCTAGACTAGTTTTTTATGAAGAGGATCAATTACCCATGAATGACAATTATGTTGATGAAGCCCTATTGATGGCTCAGTCTAATGATCAGATATTGCCATGGTTCGTTGATATCTGTAATTATTTAGCATGTGGCCAATTGCCACCACAGATTACATACAATCAGAAGAAGAAACTATTTTCAGACATCAAGAACTACTACGGGGATGACCCCTTACTATTCAACAGGTGTGCTGACAATTTATATTGAAGGTGGATACTAGAGTTTGAGGTTCCTTTGATTCTAAAGGAGTGTCACTTTTCACCATATGGTGGGTACCACAGTGGAGAAAGAACCGCAACAAAAGTACTACAATCTAGGTTTTATTAGCCCACACTCTTCAAACATGCAACCTCTTTTGTTAAGGCATGTTAGGAATGCCAGCTCATTGGGAATATAAGAAAGAAGAATGAGATTCCCATGGCAGATTGGGTAGAAGTTGAAATCTTTGATGTTTGGGGAATTGACTATATGGGGCATTTCCCCTCGTCAAGGGGATACTAGTACATTCTTTTTGTTGTTGATTATGTTTCAAAGTGGGTTGAGGCAGTGTCCACCCAGACATGTGACTCCAAGGCAGTGATTAAGCTATTTGAAAAGACTATCTTTCCACATTTTCGGGTGCCACACTCCATCATAAGTGACGGGGGGTTGCATTTCGTGAGAAACAGTTCGAAGCGTTGCTAAGGAAGTATGGATTGAAGCACAAAGTCACCAGACCATACCATCCCCAAACATCAGGGTAGGTAGAAGTATCAAATAGAAAAATCAAGAAAATTCTGGAGAAGACAGTGAGTCAGACAAGAAAGGATTGGTCAATGAAGCTAGACGATGATCTTTGGGCTTATCAAACTGTGTAAAAGACACCTATAGGGATAACATCTTACATGCTTATCTATGGAAAGTCTTATCATTTACCTATTGAGTTTGAACACAAATCTCTATGGGCCATCAAATTCCTGAATATGGATCTTGACAAGGAAGACCAAAAAAGATTTCTACAGCTTCAGGAGCTCGAGGAACTGAGACTGCATGCCTATGAGAATGTGATAATTTATAAACGAAGGACTAAAGTCTAGCATGATGCCCACTTGAAAAACAAGGATGTTCATGATAGGGATAAGGTCCTCCTATTTAACTCGAGCATCACACTATTTCTAGGAAAGCTAAGAATGAGGTGGTCAGGTCCTTTCTCAGTAGTGAAGATATACCCATCAGGAATGATGGAAATTTTAGGGGAAAAGACTGGCATTTTCAATGTTTATGGACATAGGGTAAAAAGATTCTATGAAGATGAAATCTTCCTAAGAAGGTCAGAAATTAGTTTGGGGGAACCCATCCAGCCAGGAATTGAAGAGAATGAAGAGACACCACAGTCAGTTGAGGAATTTGAGAAGTGAATGATTAGGAAGTCGAGTTAGAGACTCTAAACAAGCGCTTCTTGGGAGGTAACCCAAGTTTTAGCTGATTTCCTGAGTCTAGATTCTTCCATTGTTTTGAACTCTTGTTTTCCCTACTCTTTAGTTTGTTAGTTTCCCTATTATCTAGTAAGATTGTATATATCTTATGTTCTCTTTGAAAATGGTTTAATTGGAGGATCAAGTTCATGTTTAGTTTAAGTTTTGAGTGAATGGGTTGCAAGTCGCATTCATGACTGCGGTCAAGGTGTCAACCTTGTTCAATGTAGGGAAATGCACTATGACCACATAGTTTTTCTTCCTTACACTGACCAAATCATGCTCGCGGTGTTTACCATTAGAAGAACAAGACCGCCACCACAACATTCATACTATAGAGAGGGTCGACCACGACCACGGTCCTTGTTTGCACTGTGAGTCGTGATGTCTCTCCTATATATTCTAAAACCCTTGGTACACTATTCCTCACACCTAAAATCCCATTTTTCCTCAAACTAATGAACAAATCATCAGTGTGCCCACAAACGACACCAACGCCAACCAATCTTGCTCTGCTGCCACTATAGAAGCACGAATCACCACCGCTACGCTAACCCTTCACCCCGTGTTTTATCAATTTTCTTTCCGCCACCAAGGTAATCTTTTAAACACTTTTATTTCATGTTTCTATGACTCTCCGCCCACCGCTGCGACCATCATAGGACCTAACCCGCTCCTTTCCTCATTGTTTTCTCACACCTTCCATTGGCCCAAGTTTTTCCGCATCATCAATGACTCTTCCGATCATCTTTTCCCTTCCCTCTCTCACTGATTATTTTTGCGGCACCCGCACCCGCCCTTGGGCACTGTTTTCGAGCGTGTTTCAATCTCCAACGCATTGTCATTTTAGCTACCCTCATCAATCAACCACAATTGAAGCCTAGACCCTCCACCCAACCCTCATTCCCAATGGAACAAGTCAACATTTGCTTCGCGATCGTGGTGCAAGAACCATGACCACGGGTCGTGGACCTAGTTTTCATCTGTGGGTCGCGACACTCATGAATAGCTGAAAATAGAGTAATTCTAACCGCAGTCACGGTGTAGACCGCCAGCCACAGTCTCCCTTGGTCGGTTCCTTTGACTGTGACCACTTCACTTTCATCTTGGACCGTAGTTGCGGTGTTCTTCATTTCATAAGTAATGATCGCGGGCGACAGTCTCAAGGGAATGGCTGAAAATATACAACATACAAATACATATGAGAAAAACTAAATAGAATCACTAAGGAATTGAAAGATATATTAATTATAAAATCAATTTGAAATATTTTAAGATGTCTGCTTCAACTAATGACTCACTAGAAAAGAGGGCAACCTCATTGAAAGAGATAAATATTATTGTAGAGAAGCTAGCAAAAGCCTTGGAGACCAATACAAGCCTACCACCAGCTAGGAGGCTACAACTGCAACTATGGATGGAACAATATCAAAACATTTTGGGTCACCAGACACCAGAAAGGTCAGAGTTTGCACAGAGTGCAGCACAGACAGGAACCTCAGAATACCAGCCCACAGAGTTTGAGCTAAAACTTCTGGGTAAAAGGAAGGTTGAGCCTAAGGCAACCAGAAGCAGTAAAAAGGTATAAGTGATAGATGCTAAAACAACAAAGGGACAAGAGGCAGAGACATTTAACAAGGAAGGAGAAGATACTAAAGAGGTAGACAAAGAGAAGAGTGGGCCTACCTTCATACTAAGAGACGATGTGCACCAGTTGCAATGCAATTGGATGTCACATGTCAAGATCTTCAGGCCCACGAGGTACCTAGACGTAGACGACTTCAAAAAGATGGGGGTCTACGATAGGGTTATCAAGTTCTTAGAGGGTGCAAACCTATGCACCTTATGCACCTCTAAAGCCCCATCCTCAAAGTAGTTGATAGTTGAATTCCAGTCTTCACTAGAGAAGCTCTCGGTAAATGAACAAGAACGATGTTGAATACTCTCTTTACGAAGTGAGACTAGGGGTAGTCTAGTGAAGACTGGAATTCATAGAAGCTCTCGGCAAAAACTTCAAGCTAGAAGTGAGACTAGGGGTAGTCTCACACAATCATAGAAGCGATGTTGAATACTCTCTTTACGAAGACAACAATAGAATCCCAAGCCTCTTCTTCGCCCTGGGAGAGAAGGAGATCATCAGATATGATAGCCACAAGATGTGGAAAGACTTGACAGGAGAAGATGAACATAACTCCAAGAACTCCAAATCTACCCTGATCACCTCATACTTTATCAGGGTAATACAAAAGATAACGGCCAACACGATATATACGAGGTCAAAAATAGGGGGAGTAACAAAAGGAGATCTATTTGTGATCTGGTCAATGTTAAAAAGGAAGCATGTGAACATAGGTAAAATACTAATAGAAAGGATGTCAACCGTCATGGGAGGAGAGTCCAAGTAGAACTAGGAGTTCTGCATGGGAGGCCAGATAACAAAGATAGCCTACCATTTTATGGGTGTTGAAGCGTTGAGAAGATATAAGGCGATAGAGGGACATGTAAAGATCAACATCAAGTCCCTCCTCAAGTGGGAATCCTAGCTAAAAAAGGAGATAGGTTGTGCTACAAGCATAGTAGCTCAAAGTATCTCCTTTCCCTCCTAGAGATGGCATATTACGACATCCACAAGATGCGGCCCACCCAACAAGACATCAACAAGATGTACGCAGGGGTCATTCACAATGTTGTGGAAAAGACATCAGCAACTGATGAAACAAGAAGTAAGGACAAACCAGCTGAGATAGAGAAGAAGAAACCAGAAGAGAAGAAAAAGTTGGCAATAAGGAAAAAGAAGGAAGCAGTAGAAAAGCCTACAGCTCTGAAGACAACCTCACCTTCCATAGTCATTGAAACAATAGTGATCAAGGAATGCCAACCACATGAAGAGATAATAGATCATGACATCCAGGCAAACCTGGACGACACGTTGAGTAAAAGTCCACACTCTAAGGTAGCAAGCACTGAACAACTGGAGATAGGCGAACAAGACTCCCACCAACAAAGCAGGGACTCTGATGATGTACCCAAGATGGCAATTCCAGAAGTAATCCTTCTGATGTTAGGACAACCAGAATATAGAGTACACAGCCTGACAATGCCAACTCCACCACCAAAGGAACCACAAGCATCCACAACACATGTGGATTCACAACCACACCAACTTCCAACCTTCGGCGACATATTGGGTAATAAGTTTGATGCACTATGGAAACACATGCATCAAACATTTGAATTTAATTCAAGAATAATCTCCACCTTGTGTACACTAACTACACAGGTGCAAACATTGAATGAGAGGACCGAGGCACTACCCGAGTTCATGCAAGGAGTGATAAACACCCAGAACATGATGATGGGAGCGCTAAAGACCCTCATGAGGGAAATAGAAGCCCTCGGGAGAGAAAGGAACACTATGTGGACTGATAGAGACCACTTAACAAACGTATATGAGACAGAGATGAACGACCTCGACCTAGAGTACCCGCAATTGGAAGAAGACCACCAAAATCTGGAAGCCAAACGCAAGGAGTTCGACAGCCAACGACGTAAGAAGAAGAAGAGAAAGTGTGTGGCAGGGCCATCGATATCACAAGCTTCATCGAGCCCTTCGAACCCCGACAAAGACAATGTGGGAGGGACAGGTGTAGGTTCAATGTAAAAAGAAGAAAGTGCCAATGTAAAAACCACCTCAGAAGTTGAACCTAATGCAAAAGAAGCACCACCACTGTCATACTCTCCCAAGGACAATGAAACAAAGAAGAAGTACTATGTTATTGGGGGAGCTAGATTTGAACAGCAGGCCTGAAGAGGACAAGGAAAAATCCAAAAAGAGGAAGGGAGTACTAGCAGAAGCCAAATCTACCCTGACCATAGGAAATGATGTAATAGAAAAGCCAACATAAGAAGTCGTCACCAGAGCAGAGAGCGTAAGGATAGAATATCTGATATCCAGAGAGCTCAGGGACATAAATACATTATTCGATGACCAGACATCTAGGATGGAAATGTGCAGTGGTTTTCTGTACTCCCCAATTTAAAACAAGCAGAATGACTACATCTATGATAGAAAAATAGAAGCAATACTAGAGGAACGGGTAGCTGCCAAGCTAGGTCACCCATCTAAAGAAAGCAATGTCAAGGATGGCACAACTACAAAAGCTTCCGCAGAGGTGGCAGTAATGGTGATTGCACTCATGCCAACGAGCACAGAGGGCCGGCATACAACCAGAAAAACAACCATCCCTACAGCACAGGATGGAACCCCAGACGACATGGAAGGCGGGCTCACTACTTTCTTCATGATTCACTACTAAAAAAATGGTCTTTAACTACAAAAACAAATTGTAGCGAAAACCCCATATTTTGTAGCTAAAGGCTTTAACTACATATTTCTTTACACATACAAATTATAGTATATGCTCGTATAGCTAAAGCCTTTAACTATATTTTTCAAATATGTAGTTAGATAATCCATTCACTACAAATTCATATGTATCCGGAAGCGTACCTAGATATTATCCTTACATATTTAAATATAAGTATAGTTATAGCTAAATGTATGACTACAATTGCATATATAGTCAGTATGTAGCAAAAACATGAAGTTAATACATTTTATATGTATTTAATGTGTAGGGAAAGGCAACATTTACTATATACATATATATGTAGTTGATTATGCATATAGCTGCATATGTAGTTCCGTTTAGTATACATACATATATGTTTAGTTTGACTATATATATATATATATATATATATAGATGTTGTGTAATTTGTTAGTACACAAGCTCTTTTAGTAACAAAATTGTAGTATTTAGAGAAAGTTATGCTCATAATGCCAACAATCTTACTTTCATTTATAATGAAACGTTGAATGTACATGGGGAGGACGTATACCTTGCCCCTATTACACAATGTGTACAAAGAAAAGTATATACATATATCAATGATTCAGTGATCTACTAACATCTTTGCGAAAGAGTTTTGTCTTTCTCAGCCAGCTTTAGCATCCTTATTGTCTTCTTCTTTTGCTCAAGGTCTTGTTGTTGTTGCACCATCAAGAAGAAGAGCATGTGTTGGATTAAAAAATTATAAACAAGACAATCTTGACTTGGTTGAGTAGGGTTGCCCACTTGCGAAGATGTTCTTTCTCTTAGCTTAGAATCAATTATTATAGCTAAAATTGGCCGACACTGATGCGTTGTAGAGGGGTGATGCCAAATTCTTGGTATGTGATCATTCGTGCGAGCGGGATGAAGCAGGTCTCATAGAGTGGGACATGGATGATGAGCATGATGTATGGGATGGCTTGGAATGACGCTGGAGGGATCTTGAAGCTATTTGTGAGCCTAGTGTCCATGATGCTGCCTTGTTGGACAGCACCACTGGAGATCACGTTGGGTTTTAGACACCCACTGTCCAAGGCCACCAGGTACAGAGCTGCAAAGAATATGGTGGTTTGGATACCGTTTGCTTGTACATAGCTGCTCCCGTCTGTCATCATGTTGCATTTAGGTGGCCGTAGCTGGGAGAGATGAGCTTGCACTGCCAGTAATATAAAACCCTGCATAAGAATTAAATGATTTTCAAATGAGAAATATGAGCTTGCACTGTGAGTAAAATAAAGTTCAGAATAGAAATAAAAAGCATTTTCATGAGTGAAAGAAGACGTTATTTGTGTGTAGCTGCTAATAGTGGGAAATGCATCTCATTGAACACATATGTTATCAGGTTGTTGCCCACAACGGCAATCACCATAATCTCGAATGCAATAACGACACACAAAAGCATCTCGGGAGAGGGGTATGTAAACAAGAGAGAGTGGATTACCCAATACAAAAACTACATCTCTCATCCCTCCATGGTTGTTGGCCTTGCATGCTCTGCCCCTCCAATCAACGGAAACCTCAGTAGACATGGTTTCACTTTTGATATTTTGTCTTGTCATTGAAAAGACTAGATCATCACTATATTATGCTCATTGCAACAATAGACTTCACATGTTTAGTAAGATAATTTTTAACATAGAACAAGGTGAGCATTAGCTTCTACTTTACTTTAGAAAATTAAATGAACACTAGTACATGATGAGTCTGTGACATTTGCCTTCCAAACTAAGCATCTTTGATGATTAGCCTCTTTGTTATCTAGTGGTAACCCTTATCAGCAAGTGGTTCCTCAGAAAGTCTACCAAGAAGAACACTAGAGGTGCCATTGAACCCAAAAAGGGTCCTTATGAAAGTCAACTAAAAAGAACATGTAGGAGCTTGCAGAAGTGGGTATTGGGTGATACCTTAGAGGAAATACAACAACAACGGCAATTAGTAGATCACTTTGTAATAAACTGGTCTGCTTGGGAAAAAAGCATGTTGGATCAGCTACAACTTCTTCAAGGACTTTAATGTGTTCCGCAACAGAATGATGTTTCTCATTTCTATAATCACAATACATGCAGCTTCCTGTAGAATATATGGTGCATGGAACTGAGTATCAGATCAGTATTATGACTATCTCATGTGAATTAATTCAATTTGAACCTGACATCCAGTTAGGATTAACTAGATGAAAGACTCTAAATGAATTGCTAGTTCTTAGTTATCCAACACATAGAATTAACTAGTCTTAAGATTCAACTCTAAAATAGGCACAAGCCTATGAATAATGAAGAGAAATCAAAATAGTAAATTTTCCATTCTAGAAGACAACAATCAAAGTCAAAGCTTCAAAGGCAGAGAGCCCTAGATGAGATCTAGGGAACTAACATCCAGATTACATCTTAACTTTTATGAAGGAAATTAGAAGGATCAAAACCAGATCATCAACTCTTTCAAAGTTACAAAACACTTGGAGCTGACCCTAATAATCATAACATAAACAAACATCCTACAACTTCTAGTCAACTTCAGGAGCAGACCCAAAATCTCATCAGGCATCTCTTGCATCATGTAGAAAATTTTAAACAAAAAGGGTACACCACTTGCTTTTTGGATGAGCTACAACAACCATATACAAGGCATGAGTCTAGAGACACTTCCACTATCATTTCCGCCACATAATCCATATCAGGTTAACTCACCCACAATATTAAAATGACATTGTCCTCAATTTGAGACAACAAATTCTTATTCATTATTAAGGAAGGGAACATGTGCTACAGTCTCTCTGTTTAAGCGTCTTTCACTCAACCATCCAAACTAATGGAAAGATGGACATTCCACTCAATCCAGTCTAGATTTGGAGTGATTGCAAGTTCAATCCAGTAAAAATCTGGAGTGAATATAAGTTCGTTGCACCTCAAGTCAGAACAGTATGGTATAATTCCACCAAAGAACAATATCATCATGAATAAATAGAAATTAAGTGTAAAATACCACTCCTACACTAAAGAACTATTAGCTAGTAGCTATAGAAAGAGAAAGAGAAATAGTGGTGGTGATTGGGGAGACAATAGCACACAATATAGACATCACTGCCAAATATGATCAAGGTAGGAAGAGAGTCGAGAAGAACAAATCCATATAGGGCTTAATGAAATTCATACAATTGAATGGAATTTCTCAAATACTTCAAGCAACTAAAGATCAATTGCAGTTCAGAATACCAAATTCTTAGAAAATTTAGGAAATGTAACATTTCAGCATCACCAAATGCTTCTATTTGGAATAATAGGAGCTTATCAGGGTTCCACTAAGAACAAGATATAGCAACTGCAGATTTTGAACAATGGTTAGTAAATATTCATTAACAAGAAGAGTACGTAAAGATGAGAGTATCATCTAGAGCATACATATTGTAAGTTATAGTAGGTAGAGTCATTTAAGAATTTGAAGGTCGACTATATAGAAGCTTAATTTGGCAGTATCTTCAAAAAGTTACAGGAAGAGTGCTAGTCGAGTTTTCAACAAACTTTAAGGAGACAAGTAAAACTGCAATAAGGATCAAATGAATAAGTTAAGTAACTTTATTTGTATTTTCCCAAACCCTATAGTCTCTAGATCAACTGAAATAATAAAATCATGATAAACATCTATACACAACTCCTTAGGATTTACATCTCTTATGAATCATTCAAACAGATGCAATCTAAGATTTGAGTTAATTGTTCATTAAAATCTTCCCAACTCAGGGGAACCATATAAGCATCATCCTTATATAATATGGAGCTTTTTCCTAAAGGACATTACAACTCATCAGCTGATACATTATCTGACAAACAACTATACACAGAAATTTCATAAAATCCAACTTGACTCCACTAATAGGAATCATTCATTGACCACATAGAATCCAAGTCGACAAACGAAGACTTAAAGTCCTCTAACCATCAGCTTAGGCATTCCTCTAGCTTGAATTATATTAGGAATCATTCATACAAATACAAATAAGGAACCATATAAGAATTATCCTTATATTAGAAGGAGCATTTATACCCTAAAATTTTGTTAGAATGAATAACAAAAAAGTCCCTTCAATGAGTTGTATTAACATGGATACTATTGTAAAACATCAATAACATCAACCTTTTTAACAAGTCAAATTAGTCGGAAAGGATCCAGATATAACCCTATTACTTTTTAAAAACTCCAATATCCATGAGGGATCAAACATATTTTCACACTGGGTTTCATACAGAAATAGCTCCCATTTTTTGTTGTAAGTTCCCTCATCCTCGTAAATAGATAATGTAAAAACCAGAACAACATACCACCAGCCTCATGAGACAATATAGAAAATAGAAAAGCAAACCAGAACCTAACCCAGTAGAAGTCGTATCCACTTCTTTAAAAGTTGTTGACCCTGATAATAAACTAAAAACCAAATGTTAGTATGAGATATATGACCAAAGAACTTCATTCTAGTCCTTAATAGATGTCATGCTAGCTTACTCTTAGTTTTTCACCTGTTTAAGAATCCCCAATGATTTGTCTATGAAAATAATACAAAGTTCCAATTTTGTACCCAAACCCCTCAACCAGTAACTGAAATTCCTTATTCACACAGTTCCTATTTGAAACAAAATTGTTGCAAAGGTTTCATGTTTAGAAACAAAATGTAAAACAAATAGAACCTTAACCCAGCTCAAACTTTATTGAGGATTACGGTTACTAGTTCTTCACTACCCATGTCCTTAGGATCAATAAACAAGAGCTCTATACACACAAAACAAACAGCAGGTAAATGACAAAGAACAAACATAGTGTGGTAAGATAAAGAAGTAGGGGGAAGAAATCTTACTTGTAATGCCAACATTAATATTTTTACAATCGCATGGATACTTCATATTTTTATCACGTATCAATATAAGAGGATCTTCAAGTCCTAGAAAATGAAATAAAGAATTTTATCAATATAGGAGGATCTTTAACTTGAAGCTTTTTTAGAAACCAAGCAGATGTAATAAGCAAAGCTTTGATCCATTCTGAGTAACATGAAGTATATGAACTAGACAATGAGCATTTTTCTCAAGCACATCCAACAAGAAAGAAAGGATGGAAACTGAGTTAAAGAATTCCCTGTTGAGCTATATCATTCTGCTTAATTAAGATTTATATATAAGTAGGTGACTTTCATCATAAGTTAGATCTAGGAAAACAGCTAGAAAATGAAAGCAAATTGTAATAAAAGACTCAGTTCTCATATGCATGACTTAATGTTTAGACAACCAATGCCTACTAATTACCAAGACATGAGGCCAAAATAAATTATTAAACATGTCAATTACAGAGACAAAATAACATATGTTATAGAGATAGTTCAACACTGAATGAAATTCTTTAAGTAACAATTTTTGAGCACTTAAACACTGCATGAAATTCTGTAAATAACACTTTTTAGGCACTTGAAGATAGAAAATAGAACATTGTCAACCAGTTAAACATTGCCCAACATGTGTTTCTAGCTACTTGGTGCTAAGAAATAATGATAAGTACTCCCTAAATTGAAAATTTTCAATTTAGTTGGGATTTGTACTGCATAAGAAATTTTGGATTGGTAGTGATCTATTTCGTCAACAATCTCTTTTTTTTCTGGGAAGCATACACCTTCCTAACGTATGTGTACCGTCCTCTGAGATATTTTTCAGTTTGGAACCCCTCTAGCTGCAATATAAGGTTCATGCATGGAAGCCACCATGTAGTTGACAGTGGCTTAAATTGAGAAAAGTTCTAATGGGATAATTTCCAGATGCCCTTAATACTACATTAAGAAATGAAATGAACTTATTAAATGGTATAAAAATTGAAATAGTTATTATCATAGTAAGTATGCTAGATGTGATATTCGAAAGATATTTCCAAATGTGTATGCTTAGATGCATAGTAGTGAATCATTATACGATTAACAACTTCAACATAGTAAGTATGCTTCTAACTGTATGTACATTCATATCTAAAAATCTATTATTTGTATACAAAAATCTAGAATTATGTCTTGAGTTTTCGTTGATCCCTCGGGCATAGTCTTGGTTCCAGAAATGAAAAAGCTTGGATTGAGCATAGACCCTTAATTTTTCACATCTCCATTAATACAGTTTGTTGTGGAATTTGACAGTTATAGCAAGGTCATACCCAATGTCCAAACCAATGGATGTATAAATTTAATACAATCAGATCAGGAAACATCATGAGGTCACACCCAAAATGTAAAATGTAAAACCAATCTGAACCAACACCAGGATTAGGTGAAATGAAATTAAACCATGTATCAAGTACCGATTACATTACATTTATAGCAGGCCAGCGAGGCAATAAAAAATGAGTAGACCTACATGTATTGTCAGGACAGTGTTTCACTATGTGTAATGTACACCTCATGAAGTATGCATCTATGTGTCTAGGACTTGGATTTGTTTGTTGTTCTAAAATGTGTGCTTTATATAGCTCGTACTATGTACAAGTGTAGGTAACATTGTTGACTAAACATAGCATAGGTAGCACTGCATTTAGCATTACTAGTGCAATGAAAAATAATGTTCAAATCCAGTTAATGAAAGTCAAGTTCTACAGTCCCCCACTATGGAAAGTATCTCAAGAAAAATATCATACATGTTATTATATGTGGAAAACATGGAGAAAAACATCTTGAGAATTAAAATAGCAAATGAGTATGTTAGAGAAAGAAACATCAAATGAGCAGGAGTGTATTACTAACATTTAGTGGTGGAGGTGTAAAGGTAACATGAGGTGAGGGATAAGGTAGAGAGAAACAAGCATTGCAGATTTGAGCTTTGCTTTTCTAAAAAGGGAGAGGCTGGAAGGGCTAGAAGAGAGTGATAAGCTTAGGATGTAGGGAAAGGGGAGAGGCTGGAAGGTAGCTGCTCTTCCCATACATCCCCTGGTACTTAGACCAGTTCTCCATATGTCTTAGACTATACAGTCCAGATGTAAGTAATCAGACACTCCTCCTTTCCATTGTTTGAGTCGTCAACATTAATGTGCACAGGTACTTGGTATGATGTCATTGTGTAAACAATTAAAAGCATGTGTGATGAAATATTAAAACCCAAATTCACTATACCTGAAAATAGAAGTCAAGACCAAGTAAGCAATCATCTTTAGAGAAACATGTCTTGCCATGACAATAGAAGTCGTTTCCTGGTCAAAAAATATTCATCTGTCCTGCATATGGGTCAAAACTGAAATGCAAACATCATTGAAACTATTCTGCCTTGTTTCATATAAAGTAGAGGGGACCATGATGAAAGTTGTAAAAACGTTAGAAGGAAAATAGGAACAAAAGACTTTCTTTACAGAAGAAATACAAAAATAGAATAAGGACAGTTAGCAACTTTATCTAGAAAACTTCAAAGATAAAGGAGAAGAGAGGAATCACAGTAAACAAATACACTCGCTAGATCTAGATGATTAGAGTGATTCATCCTCATACCACACCAAAAATAAGAAACTGTAGATAGAAACTTCAGAAGAACCAATTTTCATAAATTTGAAGCTGAAGAGAGATATGATGATCAACGAAGAAAATAAACCAACAAGCTACATAACCTATGAGTAAAGATAGAAGGATCACCACAACATCCTAATAAAAATGCAATTGTTAGAAAGGACAAATCTGGGGGATACACCTACATAGACCTATCCTGGAGTGGCTGCACTAATTCCTCAGTAACTGCACACTTCCTCATCTAAACTAAATGGGTCTTCCTTCCATATATATCTTGTAGGTGGTTATTCCAACTCGTTAGAGCTAATGGCGACTGGATAACACTAAGCATGGTCGATACTTGGTGAATGAGGGTAACTACTAATGAAGAAGTTGAGGCCGAGAACGTGATGAGGCATATGAGCGGCTCCTAGATCCCTATCTTTGTATGGTATTGTGATAGGGCCATTGTAAATAGGGCTGACAACTTAACAAAATGAAGATGACACAAACAAGAAGGGTGAGCGAAAGGAAAGGGTGCGGAAAGGGATCGATAACAACCGTCCACAAAGAAATTGATCTAGAGATTGTGTAGCCCTATAGAGAATCCCCCTCCAGATCTCCCGCCACTGCTGCATTTAGGTGATTGCAAACATGGATTTTTTCCATACATAGATGAATACATCTAAATATTCATGGTACGCTAGTGAGAAAGATTATGAATACAGAGTTTGTATCAGTTACATGGCACCTAAGACCAGTTTGTTTGAATGAAACATCTATTAGTATGCACCTTTACTACTACCTTGGGTTCACATTGATAGGGCATATCTTCCCTACATGATAGCAAACAATAGAAGTTAATTTAGAAACCATTATCATTAATTATGGTAGAAGTTATTACCTGAGGTTTTCTGGAGTCATGAAGCACTATGAGCAAACAACAATAGCTTCACAGATGTGCTATCCAAATTTCACAGCACCTGCAATGAAAAGGCAGAAAGGAAAATATCTAGAAGCGCATGCCATGGGGTGTCATATTTGTGTCTAGGATGTGTAACTAGATGAAGAGGTCCATGAGATATGAGACTCCATCTTGCTTTGGAGAAACTACAAAATTGCGATATTACATGCTTCCTTGGTCATTAACACTGTTCAAACACAGAAGATTAGTTAATTAAACACAAACGGCAAAGATATATACTAAATAATTGAGCTAGAGAACCACTACATCCTTTTAACCTCGATGTTCAATGAAATCCAATAACATTACATGACAATAAACATTCTTTTTGTTGATCTATTAGAATGCAGGGACTCTAAAAGACTACATTGATACAGTGGTGATCAACAAAGAAAGAACCACCGTGGAGGTCATTTTTTCATAGCCATAAGGGGCTGCCATTGTCCATGAAAGCAAAAACCTATACTGGCACATGCCAACATTCAATGCATAGAGATGTATGCTCCTTTACAACCGGTAGATTGCTATTATTACAAAAATAAAGAAGTTGAATTTTGATTCAGATGTAGTAATGAGAGATAACAACCATGAGCGAGTGTAAAGCCCTATTATGCAAGTCTATGGGGAGGTGGATATCTTCAAAGATGATCTTGACATGCTTGAGATTATGCAATTCTTATTTATATTATCTTTAAGAAAGAAAGTAAACATTCAAAGATAACATTATTGTTCCCTTCCTCTTCTCCCCACTCTCATTAGGTGAGGGCGAGCAAGAAAAAATGTACATGGATCATGTGTCGTTGTTCCCCTCTCTCCCATTCCCTTCCTAATCCTCTTTTCTTTGTATACCAAATAGTCCATTGGTAATTTCCTATAGTGCATCGTGATTAATCCCACTATAACACACCTACACTGTCTAGTGATACCTCAACGACCTATGCTTCACACTAATAATTTGTTACCAATATGTTTTCACATTTGTTAGCGTGAAGAATCACTATCACACAACCATCCTTTGTATCCTATCAACCCTTAAAATCCCATGATTCAAGGCATCCTAGAGTATAGGTTCACAAGTATGCCTAGAAAATGAGCTTCCATTCAACATACAAATGCTCCAACATATTGAGGCCTAGATCCTATCTATAGTCTATGGTTCTATATTTGGTTGTTACTACTACGTCACTCAATGGGCCTTTTGTATCATAGTTTTTTATTGCCATCCAATCCTTTCAAAATTATATCTACACATGTATTCTGAATTAACATGATATGTGTCACATAATATCATTTAATTGGTACCATCCATGTGACTATTTTGATTAGAGGGAAACTGGTTTACCGGAATGAAGAAAATGGAACCAACAACTAAACAACTTGAGAAATAGCATTTCTTCCAACTACTATACAGAAACCATAAAAATATCAAAAAATAAAGTGTAGTAGCAAGAGAGGACCATAAGAGGATTTTTAAGGCTAAGAATTTTGTTATCAACAATTCTTTTGAAGAGAGGTAAGCCCTTCCATCACCAAAATTCCTTGCCTGAGATATGTACAAGTACAAATTAATTAAGTTCGTGTTGAGGTAGAATATATTAATGTAAGAAAATAACTAAATAGTTTAGAAGCTGACAGTAAAATTCATAAACTTGAGGATATCAAGAATGTATATCAAAGACCATTATAAGGACTTAAACATCGATCAGGTAGAATACTTGTTAAAAAAACTATTATATGTTAAGTAGATGATAATATAATTGCATCAATCCTATTATAGGTACTTGTGTGTCCTCAGAATTATACTTGAACAAAAATAGAGCCATATGATTAGAATATGAGTAACAATTGCATAAACCATTAAACAAATAGAAAAGACCTAAGACATGGGTTCAAAACCTAAATAAAGATGTACATAGCACATCAGAAGACATAAATCTTTCAAAGAAGTTTCACATGAAACAAAGACTAAACCACAGGGATAAACCTTCATTAATTAATAAAGCATCACTAGGATCCCAAGCCAGCAGAATCCGAGAACAAGTGATGACTTATAAAAAAACAAAGGCAGCGAGAAGCCTTGTCTAGCAGAAAAAGAATAGTCAGTATAAGAAACTCGTGCAATTGGCTAGTAAAGGCAAAAAACTAGGACCTTAGACCAGAGATTAGGAGCAATCCAAAAGCTCACCAGGAAACTATAGCAACTAGATGCAACATCTTAACAAATAAGGTACACCACTTGCTTTTTGGATGAGCTATAACAACCATATACAAGACATGAGTCAGGAGATATCCACTGTCATTTCATCCAAACAAACTATATAAGTTAAATCACCCACAACATTTAAATGACACTAGCCTCATTGAGAAACTACATATTCTTATTCACGATTTAGGAAGGGAACACATAAACACAGTATATAGACATGATGTTGGGCAAAGAACAAAAATAAAGAAGCATTTCAATCACCTTTTGATGAGAGATTCAAGACAAATATAGAATGAGATCTATGCAATTGGGGATGCCATACCAGTTCAAAGCCAGCACACTAGGCAGAAGAAGATTGAGTTGCTGATATTTGTGTTCATTACTGGAAATCATGGACATGTTGACTATGACATGGTACCAGGGGTTTATGATGCATCTTTAGGTTACCTCAGTGGGAAAAAATCAGCAGGTAAAGCTAGTGTTGTGGAATTCTAGGTTGGTAAATTCAGATTCACAACAAACACAATGTCTTGCCAAGGCGATTGATGAGCTTTCACCAAAATAGAAACCGGGAAAGAATGCTTCAATACCATAGACCCAGAAAAATAGAAACATAAAGATTATCAAGTGCAAATTTTAGAAGCTAATAAAATAAAAAATCTTTCATATCAGACTTATATATAAGTACATGCAATATCTAAGAGCTTCAAATGTAATGTATGAGTATGTTGGAGGAGTGAGTGTTAAGAATGATGTTGAAGCCTATTGTGTAGAAATCGGTTCCTACTTGCATGCCAATGACACTGACAATGTAAGTTGGACTACATAGTATCCACATGAAGGTAGGGAGTGAACGCCTACTCTTTGATGAGTCATTAAAAAATATGCATCTGAACTAACAATAGGTCACTATGATGGAATAGGATTGAAAGGATGTTCATTTTGGTCAGAAGTAACTTTATCTCCTGAATCAATTTTCCAAGGCCACTAGACCATACAATTGGAAAACAAAGTTGATACAAGGCATAGGCTAGCTAAAATGTTAGGAATTGATGCTTTCTACATACCAAACCCAAAAAGACCATTAGGAGCTACATACTCGAGGAAAGAGACAATCTGGCTATATAAGAGGGAGTTTTAGAGGATTTATAAGAGACCTTGAAAGGACAAAAAGTAGACGCTTCTGATCATGTTACTGTCATTCACACAAGATCTTGTTGTATAGAACCATTTTTCTAGACAATGCAACAACTGTAAATGCCAGACTCAATATTTAGTTTCAAGAATGAAAAATTGATTATAGTCCACACATTAATTGGGAACAAAAATCTGGTTATAAGTTAAAATGAAATACAAAGAGAGACGCATATATAAAGGCATAAGAGTTTATAATTTGTACCCTAGTTCTGCAATAAACCACTTTGAATGGTCAGAAAACTAGAGTGGAAACCACAGGATCCATAAAATCCACCATCTTTAAGGTCCATGAGGTTACCCCATGATCACTAAATTAAGATGGTCTCACCAAAAGGCACCCCTGCAAAAATCAACAAGAAAGATATCAGTCACAAGTGAGCACTCCACTTGTGAATTTGTTGTATAATTTTAGACAGTAGATAATAACCACAATGCTCCACTCACCAAGAAAGGTATCAGTACTTCAAAAAAGATGAACACCTACAGGTCTAATGTGCACTTTACTCCATTCCCACAATAAAGTTTAACCACATTCATCTATGACCTAAGTCAAGCAATAAAAAACAATAATCTAGTCAATTGTATCAGTCTACTCCTAGTGTACTACATGGAAGAACAAGATGCATGCCCAAATTTGTATTGTCTATGGGAAAAATGACCAAAATGTGAGATCAAAGGAAAAGCATCATTACTCACACACTAGCATCATAGCACATGGTAGAAATACTATAACCAAAATAAGAAAAAGAAAAAATTGTAGTTCTAGAACATGCATAATGTTTTGTCATAAGTTAGAGACCTTAAAGAGGCTACAGGTCAAAATGTGTGGCACGGTTGGGTCTATTATAAGCTTTAGACAACGGTGGCCTGAAATTTCATAGTGAAACCAATCATATAACCCCTCTCAAGAAATAATACAATACTATATGCGTTGTTACTAGAACGTGAAAAACAAGGATGAGTTTACCCAAAGTGGATGAGAGCTAGAGTGAATAGGAATAGTTGCAAAAAATGAAGATGAAGTTCTAGATGATCAAAATCTTAGGATCCTCTATAGGGTGTCTGGAAAAGCAAGCTCTTAGTGGATGCAATGAAGCAACACAAATAGGGGAAGAGCTTGAGGAAGATTAAATACAAATATACCAAACATTACAGTTGGCACTGAGGATAAGTGGAATAAATTAACAGTTCATACCCTGTCCAGTTTTGTAATGGAGAATGTGAGTGGAACAAGTAAAAATTCTAGACCAAAGTGTGAAGACTCATTGCTTGAAAATCTGAATTCGCAATCTACTATAATCCAGAGATCATACACAACCTCGAGCAAAGAACTTATATCCCTCAACTATAATGAGTTCAGAATTTAGAACATGTAGCATAAAATTGAATTACCAAGTACCATGTCCATGTTCCTAGTACTTGCATTCTCAATTTCATTACTTGGCCAAGAAAAATGAAAAACATATATTCCAAATTGGTCTTAAGAATAATAACAATTAGATAACACAGAAGTTAGATACTACCAAACCAATCTGAGTTGATCACGAGTATTAAGGAGTAATGGTCAAAACCCAAGAACAAGAACCTTATGGTGTTGCAATAGGCAAGCGAAGATATGTTATTCCAGTTCCAGAAGACTCAATAGTAGAACCTTGTGGAGGAATGTAGGTAGTGGAAAGCACATAGATGATAGGAAGCTTCATAGGGTGTGGAGGATGCTATCGTGAAGTGGCTTCTCAATGTGTGATCATGAAGATGAACTTTGAGGATGATAGAGAGAAAGGAATAGATGTAGGTGAGATGACAGTAGGTCTTTCATTATAATGCTCCAGTACTAGACCTGTTATATAGGTATAGTAGGTGAATATGTGTATACATGTGACACATCTATCTTGGCATATACCCAAGTGAATATTTGTATACCTATGACACATCTATCTTGGCATATACCCATCAGACATGTCTCTAGGACTCATTGAGAAACAAATCAAATTTTCCAACACTATAAAATCTCAGATTAGGATATTTATAGAAAAATGTAGTTTTCATTATTGATCCAAGTATCTTTCAATTTTTATATATCTATGATGCGTGTCTTCGATATGGATTTTCATAGAAATGATTGTTCACAAGGTCAAAATAAATATATTATTTTAATATGTAAATCGTAGCATTTCATATTCAATTATATTATCTGTTAGACATGAAAAGGAATTGGCTTGACAAGTATTCCTACCTGAACAAATATCTCATGTTAGTAAATGAGGATAACATCTGATTATTTTCAGTAGTGGCCATATTCACAGCCAAATCAGTTAGTTAGACATGTAAATTGAAAGATATGCATAGATTGTAAGTTGCCCAGGGGAAGCCATAAGTCAAGATATATTGTCAGTTTTGAATGAATATAATATATATTCAGAGTTGTAAAGGGAAGTATAAACATAATGAAAAACTAAACACCAATTAATAGTAAAATGTATAAGGCTTTCAACATGTTCCTTTTACTCGTAGCAACTGGTGGTTAGTAATAACTCAATGCGGACATTGGGGCGCGGGGGGGGGGGCATGGGGGTTATTATGGAGAAGGTGTAAGTCATAAATTTGGAGTTAATATAGTGGATCTACATGAGTTGTTCGTATAGAAAAAGTTGCCTAAGAAGTTTGGGGGAAATCAAAGGGAGGTAATGAGCCTTCATGTGAGAACAATTGGTGGTAGAATGTTGAGGTTCAGAATTACAAAACTTTGGAAAGTGGAAATGTATAACCCCATATGCTCCCATCCGCACAATATTGCATACCAGATTTAGAAACCCTTATGTAAACCTAGACACAGAGAGAAAGAGTGAGTCTTTGTACCAGATGAAATGACCAAAAATGTGGTAAGCAAGGTCTTGGAAAATACTTAAACCAGTCCATCATGACTAATTGAACCATGATTCAGCTAGCCTAGTGTATCAAATTGGATAAAATACTTTTCCTTAAAGACACTGATACAAACACAGTGACCCAACTGGTTTACTGATGGAAAATTATTTTTAGTTGGCACTTATGCCTTCCCCTAGAATCACATATATCCTCTATATGTCGCCCCACTTCCTGTATTCATTTTTCTAGCATTCATGTGAAATTTAATTGTGATTTACACATACATAATATCTAAACTCTAAAAAGAGTCAAAGTATATATAAAATAAGGCATGCCAATACATCTAGAAAGTCATCCTCTGTTGGAGGTTTGATAGAAACTATTGCCAAAGAACCAAAATCATGGGAGTTCCGTACCTATGCTAGTGAATGGATGTTTGCTGATGATGGAGTATATTGCAATGATGAATTAGACAAGATGAATATCAAAGATCAGGTTGTTATCCATGATCAATAAACAACAAACCATCACACATCACAAAAGTAGGTATACAAGTCACACACAATGCTCAAACCTCTATCTTAGATGCATCAAGACCTACTGAAGGTTGGTATGACAAATTGACACCTCTTAAGTAGAATGTTGCCCTTCCTCCTACTATTCTTTCAAGGATTGATCTCATGTATGTTAAAATTGATGATCCTAGTAATAATCTAAATTACCACATTTCCCATCACATGGTCAGAGTTCATATAAATGAGAAAAAGCACTCATGTGTTCAACGCAGCTCAACTTTTGTGCTACATTGCATATGTAAAATCTTTGAAGTCACAATTCAGATCTGAAGCAAAAGAAGCATTTAAGAGTCTTACATTTCTCTTCAAATTATTCAAATGTTGGTGAATTATCCAAATCTTGCAACAGAGAATAGTTTCTACAAGGTTCCATTCAACAATAAAAATAACAAACATTAAAAGCAAAAATAGATATTGGAATATGTAGTTTTTAAAAGAAGTATTGTAAGGATAGCGGCTGGATATTTAGATGGCACTCCAAAAGAAGAAATCTTTTTCCAAAATCCATCTAGAGACAGCGTTCCTGGTTCATAGAGACAAATTTTGAGGATGATGATGATTGAGAACTAACAAAAGTGACCACCTGACACAATGTATAGATAAATATAAATGAAGAAACATCAACACTACTATTGCTAATAAGTTAAATGAAGATGGCATACAAATAAAGTTATGGAGATTCATAATAACATAGTTGTCATTGTAAATCACTCATGGGTAACCTAGATTACTTTTTTGTTCATTTGGATATGTCACCTGCAAAAAGCAAACCCTTATTTAGCTTCCATAAAAAAGGTCAAGGTTTACATGAAACAACTAGCATCATGGAGAAAATAAGATGGAGTCAAAAATAGACACAACTCTACATTTGACTGACTCCCATGACTAATATTCATATGATAAGGATACAATTATGTTTCAACATTATCAGCAATCATTGTATGACTAGTGAACCCCTTTTCCCTTTTCTTAATTCCTAGGTAGATTGTGAAAATTTCTACAATGTAGTTAAAGGTTCATGGAGTAATAACTTATTGGACACCCCATGTAGAGGAAACATCAAAAATGGATATTAGTGAAACCTGGAATATATTGTTGATGGGTCTGTTATTTTTTATAAACTCGGGAAAGGAAGCTTTCTCCATAAAATAGATGGTTTTTGTCATCCAAATGATGAAATTGTAGGAAGCAACAACTAAAATTAAGAGGAGGACCTCACTTTCAGGCATATCTAAATTTTGTGTTCAGACAAGTCTCATATTGTTTCGATTAAAATGTGAAGACAACAATCCTAAGATTTTCTATGCCTTTTTGAATACTTGAAGAAGGAATGCAATTAGAGGTCTGGTTTCCAGAATGACCAATGCAAAATCCAATTTATGATTAGATCCCAAAAAAAAAAAAGTGATCCTATGAAAAATTGAAGATAGCATAAAGGTGAATCTCACTAAAGCATATAACACTTAGAACACAATATCTTTTTATGATCGCGGCTAGATAGAGACATCCCATTTTCTATCTTCAGTAGGTGAAGGAAGAACTCAAAAACCACCTTCCCAGATGTTGTAAATGGAGTAACTAAGAGAGGGAATCGGCAAAAGAAAATATGATCATCAACTCCTTTATTTTCATTCTAGGAATGAAGGGGCCACTTTTATAGTCCAAAAGGCCTATTTGGAGTGTCCAACAAACATGGGGTCACTCATTTGATTATTGCAGTCTACAATGTTTCAAAAAATAGTATGCACTATGTGTGCGGAGAGGTTACCTTATAGAGTATATGCGGTATGTGGGAATAAATGCGGAAGTATATATGGTTTTGTATTTTTTATTAATTTTGATTATAATATATAAATTAATCACACAATTGCATATTTAATTTTCACAATACATATTTGGACCCTAAAACTTAAGACAGATTTAAATATATAAAGTTTCAATGAAACCTTCAAAAGTAAAGCATAATTAAGAATCCATTCTAGTATCATTTAAGCATAAACTCCAATAAAAATTCATGTAACAGTTTACCACAAGTATACAAGAATATAAACTGACCATATCATACATAAAGACATTTGCATGTCCTAAAGGTTCATAATAACAAACACTAAATAAACACATGTCTCATGTAAAAAACATACAACATTATAGTATACCAAGAGAATGCTATCAATACCAATATATTCTGGCTTGGGCCAAGGTAACAAATGTCCATCTAAAAATTAGAGACTAATCGTCCTTATAAGAGGCTAAGTATATGTAGACTGCTTATTCCACCCATGCGGTCTTTTCTTGAAACACTGGAAGTCTGACATTCTTTTGTGAAGGTGGTGAGCTGTAAGTACGTATACAAAGATTTTTGGATACTTGCGGCAAATACTCAAGTTAAAAGCCAACTTTTTGTGAGCTAAACCACTGCAAGAAAATTAGTTTTTCCTTGTTAGCTATTCTACTCTTTGTAGTAAGAAAAAGCAATATGTTGATTAAAATATAAACATGAACCATACTATATACTACAAAGTTGTATAGACCCAGTTTAAAAAAAATCATCGGTTTTTTTATAATTATATGGGTCAATTTCTAACACTAACAAGTTAATATTGCTCACAACTATTACAGTTTATTTCTAGAATGCTAGGCCGCCTTTCTCAGCATGATTTCCCTAGATCAGTAGAAAGGGTTGGTGAGAGGAATCAATATGTTTTGAAGATAAAAGAAGTCATCCTTTCTTGCATGATCAGGGGAAAATTTGTGGTGAACCAACAAGGCAGATAGAATGGGCGAGGAAGATCCGTCAAAGATCAGTAGCCAGCCTTGCACGAGCATTAGGAGTGATGTGTAGGCTAGGATATTGAGGAGATTTTCAATGATGCATGGTTTTTTCTCAAAGACACGCATTGGTGGTTTCCAACAAGGAATGTTTGCAGTTTTGCTTGCATTCTAGCAATTGGGCATGTAGGTTCCAGAAAGGGGAGAAGCTTCTATTTTCATCTTCTATGAAATCAGCGGGCACGAGAAACATTTAGGGGATGAGGAGTATACCTGAGCTTGTTGTAATTCAACCTAGTTCCTCTCCTCTCCGTACAGCCTCACCGATTCGGTCCTTCTAGTGCCTCCTCTCCGGTGGTTTGTGAGGTCGGGTTCTAGCAAAGAAGATGAGAACAGGGGTGTATGTCTTAATCTTACATTCTTCAAATATCTTATGAATTTTGGGCTTTTAGCGATTTAATTATTGTAATAAGCAAGCATAATTTAACAATCTACTTAGCCTTTTTGTTATATCTAATGATTTAATAAAACTATTTTTAGGAAATATTTTTTTTGGCCTTCTGTCGCATTTTGCGGAGGAGAACTATGATTCTTCCCTTCATATTAGCTCTCCTTTGTCATCTAAAAAGTTTCTACAAATGTGATATTCTTTATCCATGTTTGTTTAAGTTTCATTGTTTTCTATTTTATATAATAAGACAATCTTGTCAGTCTTTCTCCCAGTATGTTATGGGTTGTGCTATCTCCTCCAAAAAATTTATTGGCTTAACTTTGAAAAAGTTAACCTTTGTTACAATTAATATGTTTTGAATATTTAAATTGCATGCTCCTACCTAGTAAAATCTATAAATACTAATTTATTCTTATATTTATTATGAAGATTTAGTACCATATTTGTTTACAAATGAAGGCTCAATAACAACTATGATTTTGTTAATCTTTAGAATGAATAATAATCATACTTTAGTTTAGGATGGATTTTAAATATAAGATATGTAGTATTATAACAAAAATTAAAAAGACATCAAAATTTGAAATATTATATGTTTAAGATTATAATTTTATGTTTTTATTCTAATGACTTATTTTTTTATAAGAATGAGAGTAAGTTCACTTTTGATGCTACAATATATGTGATAGTTAATGCAAGTGTATCTCAATTGACATAACATTTTTATGTACTTTTATCTTGAATGTGCTAACATATTTTTTGCAATTTATCTTGAATTGGGCAACACTCTTCATATTCGGTTAAAAATTATATTCTACTTGTCAATACAATAAACTTTTAATTAAAAAATATAAGATATTATGGTATAATAATATATATGAAACTTTATGCAGACTTTGTTATGATAGGACTTCAATGATAACTTTTCAATTGTTTGACCAAATATTTTATTGATAGCTAATATATTTTATTGAAATAACAATTAGAAAACCATAATACCATATTTCTTGCTCATTTTGTCTGCCAAATCATTGCATGATTTAAAGATATCATGAGTTATGTATAATTTATATTTATAAAGTATAAAGTAAATGTTTTAAGAAATAATTGGATTCTAAGAGTGTAGACTACACAAGTTTCTTTTTTTTTTGGTGCACAATCAATTTCTTTAATTGGCAAACAATAATAATTCAAATTTTTGCAATGAAAAGAAATGAGATATGTTTGCTTGTAATATTATTTGTCACTGCATTGCTAAGGCAAGGACTGTCGTCCTCACATGATCAGATGCCAAAACACCAATAGAAATCGTTAATCGTTGTCTTGTATAAAAACACCTAATCAAAGAAGAAACTCTATTAACCTTTTTTATATATAAATAGTTAACTACATATCAGTTCATCATTGCCATCCCACCATATGTTCCAAAGATCTAATCGAAATGACACTGTTATCCCCCACGATATAATCCTAACATTTTCAAATGATCACTACAATGGCATGCATATATAGAATTCTATATTGATGCCATCAAAAGATCAAAGAGATCCTCGCAAAATCTTCACAAATACGTATAGCTAACAGGAAGATAGATTACTGTGAACATAACCAGAACCTAAATTGATGGCCTTGAGAAAGTTCCGACTATAACCTCCCACTAAGAATCAATAATCTCTCACTTGTACTAGAAATGCAGTCTTCAAACTCCAGTCTTTTCATAGTTTTGCTCCTTGAAATCAGCATGAGAGCTAAGTATTACTGATGTCGACTATTACGGAAGTCAGGTTGCGCACCACCTTTTCTTTCGTTTCAGTCGGATTGGCTTTTTGATAGGTGAAATCTAAAAATGTTGGGTTTATTAGTTTTTCAGGAATTTGTTCGCCGGAATCCTTTCTCCATTTGATCAGCAGATCCCTGAACAACTCATCCCATTGACCCTCCATCCATGAAGTAATGTTTTCAACAGTGTCTTTGCTAGCCTGATTATGCTCTAGATCATTCAGTGTTGTTATTATTGCATCCCTCAATTTTACAACTCTGCCAATCATATCGTCCAGATATGGAGCAGCAATAGTTGGAGGCAGCCGACAAGGCAGTTTCTCATATTCATTTTTTCTTCTGCATTTCAGGAAATCATCCTCGTTCGATTCACAATATATGGGGTTGATGTTGAGTACTGGATCCTTGGAATTATTACTCCTCCCACGATGTACTTTGCAGGTGTTTCGACCCACGAATAGACGGGATAGCAGGTCCGGCAATAGAAAGTCCTTGCAACAACATTATATTTTGAGCTCACTTACTACGTGGGGCGAAAAAGATGGAGTTGCAAAGCTGCTTGATAATTTGTTGAACTCTCGGCTACCAACCACGAAGGTAGTAGTGACACGGACGTGGACGTCAAGGTGAATCCCAACGTTAAACAATGCCTCCGTAAGGTAGCTGATGGTCACTTTACAGCCGCCGTCAAGGTGTTATCTTCTTCAGGTGTGGCCCCTTACAATGAAGACACTGTTAAGATCTTGGAGGCGAAACACCCATACAAGCCACCTCATTCTATTCCAGACATTCTATTTTTCTGAAGCCTCCATGGTTGCACAGGTCGACACTACTCTTCGTTATATTAAGTCCTTTCCAAAAGGGACTTCTTGTGGCAGAGACGGCTTGAGGGCTCAACACCTTTTTGATGGTATGTGTGGAGAGGGTTTTGTTGTGGCCACTGAACTTCTACGTGCTATCACTCTGGTGGTCAATCTTTGGTTAGGAGGGAGGTTCCCTTCGAGTCTGGTAGAGTTTATAGCTTCTACGCCGCTTACACCGTTGCTTAAGCCTGACAATGGTATACGCCTTATTGCAGTCGGTACTATTTGGAGACGTCTTGTGTCCAAAGTTGCCATGGTGGGCGTGTCTAAAGACATGACCAAATACCTTTACGACTTCCAGTTCGGAGTTGGTGTTTCTGGTGGGGCGGAAGCAATCTTGCATAGTGTCAACAGAGTGTTAAGAGAGCGACACGATGATAGCTCTTTGTCCATGTTAACAGTGGATTTCACCAATGCTTTCAATCTGGTGGACAGGACAACATTACTGTATGAGGCCAGGACAAGGTGTCCATATATTACTCTGTGGGTTGAGTTCTTATACGGTCACACAGCTAGGTTGTATCTCGGGGATGGTCATATTTGGTCATCCACGGGTGTGCAACAAGGTGACCCCTTGGGCTCACTTCTTTTCTTTCTTGTATTGCATCCTCTTATACATAAAATCAGGGACAAATGCAAGCTTTTACTTCATGCCTGGTATCTGATGGTAGTATCATTGGTGAGACTGAGGAGGTGGCCAAGGCACTAGATATCATTCAACGGGATGGACCAAGTTTAGGTCTTATTTTGAATATTCATACAACAGAGATTTTTTGGCCTACCAGTGTTGGTAGGGAGGATTTGTTTCCAGCAGACATAGGGAGGCCTATTCTAGGGGTGAAGCTTCTTGGTGGTGTTGTTAGTAGAGATAAAAGTTTTATCGAGGATTTGGCTATGCAGTAGGTTGTCAAAGTTGTTGATTTGATGCATCTTCTTCCTCAGTTGGGTGATCCACAAAGTGAACTCCTTCTGCTTCGTTCTTGTATGGGTATCGCCAAACTCTTGTTTGGATTGCGGACTTGCCAGCCCACACACATGAAGGAGGCAGCCTTGTGTTTTGATAGAGGGTTACGAGAGTCTATTGAGGACATTGTTGTTTGTGGAGGTCCATTCTTTGGAGACCTCTAATGGAGAGTGGCTTCACTACCCATTAGTCTTGGAGGTTTGGGATTATATTCTGCAATTGAGGCTTCTTCATACACTTTTGTTGCATCTAGAGTC
This sequence comes from Alisma plantago-aquatica, assembly GCA_963693085.1. Taxonomy (NCBI): domain Eukaryota; kingdom Viridiplantae; phylum Streptophyta; class Magnoliopsida; order Alismatales; family Alismataceae; genus Alisma; species Alisma plantago-aquatica. The sequence goes on along the minus strand of OY856411.1, from coordinate 443,460,516 downwards.
CAATTTTGGAAGCTTCAGGATTATATTTTGTGAGACAGCGATATTTACGGTATGGACATTGACTTTGATTGTGCCTTAGATCATCTTCTTGTCATGCTTCCGTATTTCGACTTTAATTGTTTTTCTAACAAAGACATCATCCCCACAAAAGCCCAAAATGCTTTGGCGAGTACTCTTTTTAGAAAAATAATTGAGGACATGGAAGTTAAGTATGATATGACTGTTAGACAAAAGGTTGTTTTTGAATGTTTACAAGTTGATCATGCTCAAGATTTTCTTCTTGCCACCCCTATTGATGGGCTTGGTTTGCACATGTCCCCAGTGGAATAACGTACGATACTCAAATATCGTCTCATGATTCCTCTTTTTCCTACTGATGAGATATGTCCAGTTTGCCGAAATGCTTGTTTAGACACTTTCGGGGAACACGTTGTTCACTGCAGGGAGCTTCCTTGCTTCAAATATAGGCATGACCTTGTTAAAGATGTTCTCTATGATGTCCTCAGGCAAGCTGGAGTTGCTGCTAAAAAAAGCCCTATTAACTTTTTGACAGATCCACAAGAAGGGAGATCGACACTTAGACCTGCAGACGTTCTGATTTTTGGATGGGTTGGAGGAAAACATGCATGTGTAGATCTAACTGGAGTTTCTCCACTTGTGGCATTACGGAGCGGTAATTTTACAGTTGGGCATGCTGCTCTTAAAGCTGCCTCAGCAAAAGTTGCCAAACATGACAAAGCACGTACTGAAAATCAACATGTCTTTGTTCCTTTTGGGTTTGACACTTTTGGTTTCTTAGCACCAGACGTTGTTGCTCTTTAGAAGAGGGTTCATAAAGTAATGAATAATAATGTTATCTCCCCTAAGTGTATGAATTTAGTATTCCAGATGATTGACTTTGTCATACAAAAAGAACTAGTGGCGCAGCTTGTTGCCTGCCTGTCACCTACTGTAATGTAAAAAAAAATGATGTCTATGAAAAATATTATATATCTTCAGATTTCATAAAAAAAAAATTACAAACACGGCCACAGACAGTTACAACTGGTTCAAAAGCAATATCCTTACACAGCTCACATGAGAAGTATGACAATTGGATAGGAAAGTCATTAATTGTGGGTGACAAGACAATCTCCGAATTAAACCTCTCCTCCTTACTCCAGCAGATTGTAGCTTCTTCCTCTTCAGTGAGTTCGCCTATCTCTCTGGAAACATTCTCCCGGATTAGTAGTTCACTTTCATGCGTTTTACCTTTTAGCCACCGCCAACCATCTTAGAGGTCTTTGATTAACCCATCTAATTGCTCGTGTGTAAGAATTTTTTTTCTTGCGGGGGAGGAAAGCATTCAAACAGATAGTCCATTACAAACTTAAAATCACTTCTTTCACGTTTAAAGCGCGTGATCATTGCAGCGATGCAATTGCTTTGGGATGCAAAACGCCTGTTCCTATACCATGCCGAACGAAGGCGTGTGTCGGGTTCTCTGTTCCCTTGAGCTTCTTTAACTGACTCTTCCCCAGGCTTAAGAATGATGGGCGGATCGCTCGGTGGATGACCGCTGTAACGATAGTCAAACCAGCATCCGAGTTATCCAAGTGGCAACCGCAAAAGGGGCAAAGCTTCTCACGCCCTCGCCTAGAAAGACAGCTCCAGCAAAATAGGTGGCCGCAGATGGCGTTGAGTACTGGATCCTTGGCGAGATTGTGACATATTTTGCACGAGAAGTGGCAGATCTTCTTGCTCGCTGAGGGACGACGAATATCAGAAACGTCAACAATACCAACAGAGGTTGAGGTGGCGGCGGTCTCCACAAGTGCTGGCCCAAGATCCTTGCTTTGCCGTCTCGATCGTTCAGTCGACATTCTGAATCAGCGTAGCTTCCAACCCTAATATCGGGGCGACGGAGTGGGGCGAAGTATGACGAACTAGCGGACACGGGACCCAGGGGCGGTTGCAAGTCCGAGTGCCTCTGTTAACCTTTTGACGGGTTAGAAAACATGTATAAATGGAAAAGAATGGTTAGAATATTTTCTTGCATTAATATTTAATAATTATCTGATATTGGCGCTCATTAGAGGTATCTTAAAAGGATTTACACACTCCCATACGCACAATTGGAAGAAATAGATGAAAAATCGTAAAGGTTAAATTAATACACGGCCCTAGCTAATCACAATGACATGCCTTTAAGGATGTAATGCCTCTTCATACGTCATAGTCCTTAGAGATCACATGGTTACTTATGTATCGATCAATCAATCGATGGTTTTACAAGTGGAAGTTGTCTGAATCATATTTAGACAAATTTTAAACTAATTCCAAATTAATGTTAATTTATGTCTTTTATTTTTAAAATTATTTATGATATTCACAAGTTTGAAATGATTATATGAAAGTATGACATATATAGTAATATGAATTAATTAACTAAACATTTATCTAATAAATATTTCATTAATATACAAAACTATATAAATTAGATTCACTTCAATCATAAACATCATAAGATTGTGTTCGGTTTTCGGGTTTACACTTGGCTAAAAGAAGTCTAGGTTGGTTGACAGTTTTTATAGCCCCAGTTCTTGTCCAGCATGAGGCTTTCCTATAATTGTAGGAAGTCCTCTCTAGTAGGAATGTTTGACATTAATTGTAGGCTTCAATCAATTCGTTGAAATACTACATTAACTTTTGAAATGTTTGCCATCTCCAAACACCAGATTTGACCCTCACTTTAATTGTAGGAAGTCCTCTCTAGTAGGGTCATGTTGGACCAATCATAATTGAGTAAACTTCACTGCCATACATGTGGTGGCCCACTACGAGCCACATAATCATTGCATATTATCATCATCGTAAGACTTGCCCCTAGACGTTACGCCTACCCTAAAAATCATCACTTCTATTTTGTAGGACATCCTATTCAAAGTCTAATTAGTCTGACTTATCATGACTTGATTTTTTAGATAACATGTAACACCCAAACTTATGTCCTTCTACCCAAGCTACTATTTGGTTCCTACATATAATCATTCCATTCTCAAATTATTATGTTGATTATGACTGTGCTTGTAACTCTAATGACAGCATTGGCATGCCCCCATCACTTTCCTTCAAAAGCTTTCCGCAACCATGTCAGGTATGTCCTCTTCTTAAAGATAGATGAAATCCGATCAAATTTGTAAATTAGTATTTTCATTCAATGGTGTTGTTGTTCAATAGTCTATCGTGGATGAGAAAGACATACTTAATGTGACGTTGACGGCTTTGTGCAAAGTTTTACAAATGATAAGTCATCCAAAGATGGTCCTACAAAATAAAATAAAAAGTGTATATCTAGAAACAATTTAATTTAATGGTTTGTGATTAGAGTTGATCCAAATAAAATTTAAGTAATCAATATCTCCCAAAGATGCACAGATGAAATAAAGAAACAATTAATAAACAAAATAAAGTAACGAAGGAATATTGTTATGGTAGAATATGATCAAAGAAAATAAGAAGGAACCTTTTTAGAACAGATTATTTATATCTACGAATTGGAGCACAAACTCCACAACCTTCATCCAGATCGAATGATTATTTTTCAATTCGCTAGTTGCTACCTTGGATAATGAACAAGCACAAGAAGTGCAACCACGGCAATGTCATCCTTGCATCCTATAGAGGGTTAGCCGTCTCTTAAATAACAAAACCAAGCATGACCAATCAGAAAAAAATATAAGAATTGGGAATAGAAGGTGATATGTTGAGAACATTCATGTTACCAAATGGGAGGTATGGGATTGAGAGTCCAACTTTATTAGGGAATAGAGGGGACGGAAACTATTGATGCTTAGTGTGGTTATAGTAGATGTTTTACGCTCACGCCTAAACTTGATAAATTACCATAGGTAATGGGTTTGGATTACATCCTTATCATCTTGGAAATTCCCCTAAAAATCATGTTTAGGTTGATTATCAGGAGGGGCATCAGATATGTATTTTTCTTTTTTCTTGTTCAGTTGTTCATGGAAAAGCTCAGATGTTGATTTTCCTCATTTTAATAGATATAATTTGTTCTCATGTTATATCAAGCTGCATAATGAATAAAGATCAAGAAGAATTCTAAGGGAACTACAAGTAAATTAAAGGTTCTTTTAAGAAATTCAACTATGATACTAATCATAAAAATTTTGAGACTATTTTGTATATCTTAGTAAACATCAAATATATTATGTGTATAGATTGTACCACAAGATATATGTAAATGATAGCTAGTGTTTCAATTGTATTGCTAATTTAACAAGTGGAATCTCCATAATTCTTAACAAATATAATTATGACCTATAAATGACACCACAATGCTAAGGTTTCATTAGAGGTAAGGAATGAATGCTCATAAATTTTCAAAAGGGTTAGACTCAACTTAATGAATGAAATTTGCATCGAGAAGTGATAACAAATTTCAAACCTCCAATACAAGTATAGATAGGTAATAATTGACAAAGAAGCCAGAAAAGAGGCTTGGGGATAATATTGGCACTAAAACAAAGAAATATTATCCCGAGGTTGCAACTTGACGAAGTAAAACATGGATTGCATGTATTTAGAATGCATGTTGAGATTGAACAAGTTTTGTGGTTGAGATTTTTGTTGACATAGTTGAAAAGTATAATGTACTTGAAATGTGGTTTGGTGCTTCTTGTGAGGTTTCTATTTGAATATATGTTGTTATTTCTATTGTGATAATTGATTGGATAGATTTTCATAATAAGTCTTTTTCTCCATAGATTAGTAGTATAACTATCGTTTAAGAGAAGATGTTTGTGTATACATAGATGTTTCAATGATCATAGAGTTGATATGTATCGCGTCAACAAAAGGGGTACTAGGTAAATGATGCATCATACCTTAGTAGATGGCAATTGGGCAGACATACCCGAATAAATGGGAGTGGGGGGGGGGGGGTTGGAGTGGATTGAGGTTTACATTAGAATAGGTAAATTATCATTGACTTTCCTTGCTAGAGATACTTTATGTATACAAGGACATTCTCAAGCGCCCTTGATGGAAATAGGATCGTAAATTTTGCAATTCAAACACAATTGCAATTGAAGCATGACAAGAGGAACATTAACTGATCCTATACTACAAGATAAACGCGTCAATGATGGCCTTTCTTCAAAGACTTGGACTATATCTTAAACATTCAATATTGATGTCAACTATCCGTTCTTGTTCTTGGTGCTTTGAATATGAAACGTGTTGACAATATCATATTATTGAAATTAAGGATTCCTACATCTCACATACAAAGATATATATATATATATATATATATATATATATATATGGGTCCATCTTTATTGCCCGCGCGGGTAGCTACCCGCCCACCCTTCCAATCACTTTTTTTCAAACAAAAAATTCCGAAATTGTAGAGGACTATTTTGACTAGCTCTCCAAAAAATTTGAGCCAAAAATAATATCATTAGCCCCTCCAAAATTAAAAAACCCGTCCTTATATATATCTGCTGTATATTTTGTACAGAGTTACTTTTTTTGCCAGCAGAGTTACTTTTTTGACACCATAGTTATTTTTTTTACAGCAGAGTTACTTTCTTAGCTAGGAGAATTACTTTTTTGGCTGCAGGGTAGTGAAAATCTATGCTACTCGCGCGGGCAATGAATGAACACCCTATATATATGTATATATATATATGAAGTTTGTAGCCGGGGAGGTGTGGTTCAGGTGGTTCGGCACGGTGTCCCCTCATGAAGGGACACGGGTTCAAAACCCAGTGGCCGCCTCCGAAATGGTACATGTCGTGTAGGCCGGCCAACTATGTGCTTTAACTGGTTCCCGGGTGTGCGGGATGCTCGGGTCACCATAGTTTTACGCTGTCTGGGGGGTCACAAAAGTAGCGCTTCTACGGGGGCGGTTCTCTCGATAATAAAAAAAAATATTGTTCTAGTATGACATAATATAATCATGTAGTATATACAGTGACTCTTTTGTCGTTTCTGAAAATATGATATCAAATAGCACGTAATATTATAATGTTACAAAGCGAGAATCATTGATATTACTTGCCGCGTGTTGTATTTCCAGTCTTGTTTAAATCGATTTATTGAAATAGATATCTTCATAAGATTTATCCCGGGATAAAATAGTGCTCCGAAATAGACACCTGACCAGATATGGACTACTCCTGTCCTTGCTCTAATCCAGACTCATACACCAAAGAGATACCTTCTGTAGTACGGATATGTATTGGTCAGTGATCGCAAGTGTCAAAATAGATAAAGAAACCATGAATATCAGTTGGAAGTAGCTGTACATACATGAAATTGATGCTTTACCATGATGTGGCTTGTCTCCGACTCTGTGCTAGCAACGTGTCCAACTTGGTCGACCAAGCATGCTCGCCTAAAGAGAAATCATAAAAAAGGGGATTATGGATTATTTTTGTCCCTATGAACGTGGAAGAACAAAAAAAAAGGGAAAGAAAGTAACTTACTTCACTTCCGCATTTTGTTGTTATGCATGCTTGGGAACAAAAGGATCAAATTTAATTCCATTTTTTGTCCCTACAGCAAATCAACGCTTTGTGAATAGCTACCGCTGCAGTTGTCATTACCCAACGTTCCCAACTTGGTCGACCGCCGAGAGACAAGGGTAGGGCCTCCTCCAACCAAAAGTGTTTCTGAAAGTCCTATCATTACAAAGGATCATGTTCATCGAACGAGAAAAGTCTGTATTGAGACAGCATACAGTCCCACATGCATGTACCCATTGACAGCAACAGAGCGCCTAGCTGCATTCGATGTCTTACGAGGATAGAACGCCGACAAGAACAAACCTTAGAGACGATATTGTGTGCTACGGAATTACGGACGGAGTGGTTGTCAACATGGACGATATGCGTGCAAGTAGATGGCTTGAGGCATATAATATTGTTCTAAATTCGCAATCCATTGTTTTTTTTTCTAAAATTGTTACAATTGTTTGCTTGAAGCATATTATACGGTTCATCGAATCTGTATCGTATCAAAATTTGTATGTCAAACTTATTTGACCCAAAAACATAAATAGCATATTTTACTATTTCAAATATCAAACTAGCATGGTTCAGCTTTCAATTCCCAAAATGACATGTTCCTAAGGCAATATGTCATAGTTGGGAACGTATTACCCTCTGTGAAGACGATGCATCCAAACGAGTGACTCATTACTCTCTCCAGAAGCAATATGTCTCAAGTCAATATGTAATGTCTCGTTGTGGGATCAATACGTCCAATGTGGGGATATATTGCCTCCGGAGAGAGCAATGTGTCCTCTGTCGTGGCGCATTGAACCCCTCGTGAGGCAATACATCCCGTCTAGTGACGTTGTCCCCTCGTTAGCGTAATCCGTTCTCATATATGCTGGCTAAATTGGACATTAGTTTATCCTCTATTTTGATGATGACAAATAGTTCATTCTTGTGGATCTAACTTGTCACTTGAGTATTTCAGGATTCAAGGAGATCATACTCAGTGGATAGATGAAGTTAATATGCTCAAATGCTTGTATTTACATATGCTTACAACTTGTAATAACTTGTACAAGTGTACAATGTACAAGTACCTAGAAGTCATGTAAAATCAAGCATTAGATTTTACTCATCTACCTAGAACTCTTAGTTAGGATCTCCCTTAGAGTCTAGAGTCATTATCCTTTATTAGAAAAATCAATCAATATGTTTTCCATCATTTTACTCATTCATTTACAGGAATTTTTTGGTCGAGAAAAATGTCAACCGAAAACCTCTCGGCCGAGAAATTATCGATCAAAAAACACCTCGGTCGAGGAGTCAGAGCACCGGTCAAAATCTTACACATTTATGCCCAAAATCATTTTCGGTCAAAAATATTGTCGACCGACACATCTTCGGTCAAAATCATATGACCGTTAGACCGGGTAGTTGGTAGTTGAGGATAGCCGTTGGAATAGATGTGCATTCAACTCAGGCTCGATCGAAGAAATTCTCGACTGAGACACGGTCGGTCAAAAAACTTGTCAAACGAACTGGGTTCTGGATTGTTCTTCTACATTCGACTAAGTTATCAGTTGCACCTAATTTCATCCAACTCTAACGGCTATATCTCATCCTAGAACCCTCTAGACTCCTCACCAAAGTACCCAACTCACCTGCAACTCATTTCTATAAATAGAGGTGACCTTGGGACACCAAGATACATAAGCAACACTTGAGCAATCATTCTAGACAGAAAATCAATTAGGCTACACTTGATATCTTCTTCCTTGAGCTCTTAGTTAGTGTCCTATAGCTACAATCTCCTAGCTACCATCTAGCAACGTCCATCTTAAGTGGTTAGGAGGTATAACGATTGATATAAGATCAAACTGTTGTACTACATTGGTGTAACTTACCTTCTTCAAATATACTTCTCCAAGTTGATTTAATCTTGCTCCTTGACTACTCTAAGTGTGGGAGGCTATCTAAGGGAGCTTGCTTGGAGATACTTCAAGGTGTGAAGGCTTCTCCTAGGTGATTGGAGCTACTTTAAGGTGTGAAGGCTGCTCCTAGGAGATTGGAGCTACTTCAAGGTGTGAAGATTGTTCCTAGGAGATTTGGGATACTTCAAGAAGTGAAGGCTACTCCAAGGTGCTTGACACTACTCCAAGGAGGTGAAGGTTGCGTCAAGGTGGTGGAGTCGGATCGTCATCCTCTCCTTGGGTTCTCTTCTGCATCCCGATAGAGAAGAGGTTGAGGTGAAGTGATTCTATTTTATTATAATCCCTTGAGAGGTAATAAAATTGATCACTTACAAAATCTCAATTGGAGAAAATTGGATAGTAGACATACATTCTTCGATTTGAAGGGTGTAACCACTCTAAATCATGTGTCTCCGCTTTGTGTCCACTTCTCTTTTGCAAGTTAAGTTTAAAATTAAATCTAAAATTATCAAAATTTCTATTCATCCCCACTTTAGATCTTTCAATTGGTATCAGAGTGGGTCTTCAAGGAGCTCCCACGAGTCTTGAAGGATGGGGGGAAACTTGCTTAGCAACCACAACCTTAAACGGAGGTATTGAGCAGGCCACAATCGTTCAATGGCTCCAATTATACTTATTGGAAAAGGTGGATGCAATTCTACTTTCAACGAATACGCATGGAGTTATGGAGAATAGTAGCACATCCATATGAGATTCCAACTACGGAGTATGATAAATGGGATGTAGAGACGGTAAAGAAAGTTCAATTAAATGCCAAATCTATAAGCATTTTATATTGTTCAAAATCCATCGGTGAATTAAATTTCATATCTTCATCTGAAAGTTCTTATGAGATTTGGCATAAACTTACGGTTACACACGAAGGTACTCTTCAAGTTAAGAATACTAAAAATAATATGTTCAAGAAAAAGTTTGAACAATTTCATATGTTGCCTAATGAATCTATAAGTGAGATGTATGCTAAGTTTTCCTCTATCATCAATATCTTAAATGCTTTGGTCAAGTACATCAATGAAGAAGATCAAATATTCAAGATACTAAGATATTTGCCTCCAAAGTATAAGCCCAAGGTAACAGCCATTAAAGAAGCAAATGACCTCACAAAATTGATGATGGAGCAGCTCATTGGCAACCTTGAGACACATGAGGTCACTCTTGAAGAAGAAGAAGAAGAAAGAGTGAAGGCTGAACTCCAAATCGGGAGAAGAAGGGACATCACATTGAAGGCTACAAAAAAAGCTCAATCAAAATTCATCACTCAAGAAAGTGATGAGACAAGTGAAGGAGATGATGAAGAGGATGCAATCATTATAAATGGTAAGAAATATAAAAAGTATAAATCCATCAAAAATTCTAGTGCTTCTTCTTCTTCCCTTAGGTGCTTGGAATGAGGCAAGAAGGGACATGTGAAGAAGGAGTGTCCTAAAATCAAGAAGCGAAAGAAATTATCCTTTAAGAAGAAGGATAAGGGATACAAAGAATACAAACTAGCTTGGGATGAATCAAGTGATGACAGTGAAAGTGGATAGGAAGAAGTTGAATATCTCATGGCTAAGGAAAATGAAGATGAAGACCCAAATGAGGTAGATCTCTTTGAATTATCTAAAACTGATCTAGTTAATAGTCTTGAAGAAACTCATATTAAATATGTTGATTGAAAAAGAAAATTGTAAAAGCTTTCTAAAATTAATGATGAGTTGCATGCTAAACTATATGATCTTGCTTTTGAAAATTAAAGCCTTAGTTTTGAAAATAATACTTTGAAAGCTTCTATTGATGATTATAATGCCAAGTTGCTTGTCTTAAAAAATAATAATGATCTTCTTTATCAAGAAAAGGTTGAATTGCTCACTAAGATAAATGACTACCAAACTCAACCTATTATATGCACTCATTCGGATTATGATATCATTGTTAGAGAAAGAGATACCTTATTTTCAGATTTAACTCAAGGCAATTTAGATGTTACAAAGAAACAGGCGAAAATTGTTGAATTACAAAAATATGTTGATAGTTTAATGCATGATGATATTCTTGATAGAGTCTTGGAAAACACTTCTAGACATGTTGGGAAAAGAGGCCTAGGCTATATACCCAAATAAAAATCTTTTCAAAATCCTAGAGCTAGAAAAACACAAGCCTCTAGAACAAAAACCATCTATGTGCCCAAGAAAAATATAGCATATGCCCAAAATGTTAAGAAGAGAAATCAAATTGACTTTGTTTCTTATTTATACTGCTAATGTCTTGGACATTATTCCTTCTCTTGTGAATACAAGAAGATGAAGGACATCGTTTGGGTTCCAAGACCCCAAACTTAAAGGTTTAGAGACACCTGGTTGAGATTTGACCTAAACTCCATTGTGAAATCCATATGTGTATTATCTCAACTTAAATGAGTTTAAAATGTATGTCTTTATGTATTTGATTATTTACTTGAGCCATGCATGATTAAAATACTTAAAAATAATATATCTTGTTCACCTAGAAATGTTACATATTTTGGAAATCTATATAACAACCTCTCAGTCGACTAAGGTCTTGACTGAGGGATCTCCCGGTTGAAGTCAAGGTCGACCAAAAACAAGCCTGGCAGAACTATTTTCTTGCAAATCAAATTATTTATTTGTGATTAACATTGATATTTTAAATTTGTAAAATGCTCATCATATTTATTCATTTCAAACACTAAAAATGATTTAATCTTTAAGGCATATATATGTTATCAACCAAAAAGGACCACCACATGGGTACCAAAAACTTTCATATTTTGCAGGATTGGGTGGTTGATAGTGGTTGTTCTCAGCATATGAGTGGAAATAAGGAGACCTTTCACACACTGGAAGAAAAGAAGAGTAGAATGGTCATATTTGGAGATAATGGCAAAGCTAAAATCATTGGGATAGGTAACGTTGATATAAATCTTCAAATAAAAAATGCGCTATTTGTGGATGGATTGCATCACAACCTAATTAGTGTTAGTCAATTGTGTGGCAGTGGCTATGATGTTCTTTTTAACAAATCTTGTTGCAAGTTACTCATAGAAAACACTAATGATGTTGTTTATGAAGGAAAAAGAGTAGGAAATCTCTACATACTTATACCTAATTCTATACAAGCTATATTGGAAAATTCCTTCTTGAAAATGATGAATCTTTACAATTATGACATAGAAAGCAAGATCATGCAAGCTCACATGTTATTAAAAAGTTTCTTAAATATGATCTTGTTTGTGGTTTACCTAAACTTTCTTTTGATACACATGAAAATTGTGAAATCGTGTACTCTAGGCAAACAAATTAAAACTTTTTTCAAATCTAAAGACTTTCTTAGTACTACTAGATCATTAGAATTATTCACATGGACTTATTTGCTCCCATGAGGACACAATTTATCGGTGGTAAAAAGTAGTATTTTGTCATTGTTGATGCTTACAGTAGATATATTTGGGTGCATTTTCATTCAATAAAAGATGATTCTATTAGAATATTCATTCAATTTTCTCTAAGATTGAAAATGAACTACAAAACAAAATATGCACCATTGGGGGTGATCATGGGGTAGAGTTTGAAAACCATATCTTTGACAATTTTGTAGATCTTAATGGTATACACATTTTTTTCAGCTCCACACACCCCACAACAAAATGGGATATTTGAGAGGAAAAACCGGTCCTTAGAAGAAATGGCTAGAACAATGCTTCTTGAACATAACACACCTAAAAAATTTTGGGATGAAGCAGTAAATATTACATGCTATGTATTGAACCGTGTTTCAGTTCACTTTCAACTTAGGGTCTGACATGTTCGATGTCAATTGTCCTCAAAATATTGGAAGTGAAGTTCCATTTCTTATTTTATCAGACTGGTTTGATGAAACTCCAGAATTTGTGTTCCCCAATTTTCCATAGACTTCCAGCCATATATATACTTTAAGGTTTTGGACTTCCATAGAAAATCTACCAAAAAATAAGTTCCACTCCCATCCCATATCGTATTGCCCTCTTCCCTATTCCTCTCATCAAGCGGTGCCTCAATAGGTAAGCAGTCCGAGAAGACCAAGAGTCACAGCAAGCAGAAGCCCACATGCTCACCATCCCTCTAGGAATCCTATTCATAGGCGAGCAGAACCCTATGCACATGTGCTTCATTTTTGAACTTGCAGAAAAGGAAGACCACAATCGGAGAAAAGGGAAGACAACGATTAGATTTTCTATTCAAACGACACCTGAATAGTTTATGATATTTTGACAGCGATCAAAAGATAATGGGAATTGATTTTGTTTTGTCATTTTGCATTTAGATCTCTCCAAAGTTTAGAACCGAACAATACATTCTTTCAAATTGACAGACTGTTATCAAATGATAAAAGAGGGCAACAAATTTTTTCAGATTCAGAAGACTTTTTTCATGAAAGTACTACATCAAAACAATCAGCTAGAACTCATGTTTCTAGAATTCAATTTCAATTTTGGGAAGATGAGTTCTAGGAAATTTATACGTATAGGGAACCAGTCAGACCCTTAAGAAAACTCCTTATGAACTCATCTTCAACAAGAAACCTACAGTTTACTACTTTCATACTTTTGGTACACCTTGCTACATCTTAAACACGAAAGACGAGATAAATTTGAGCCTAAGTCACAAAAAGGATTTTTTTGGGGATATTCAATGTCTAGTAAGGAATTTAGAATTTACAACTCTATTTCTAAGAAAGTTGAGGAATCGATTCATATAACATTTCATGAAATCACACCAAGTACTGAAAATGAAATTGGAAATGAAAACTTAAATGACGTTACACACCAAATTCAAGACTTAACTATATCAATAAAAGATGATAAAAATTCTAAAATTGAAGAAAATACGGATCAAAATAATGAGTCACATCAGCCTACCCCTAGAATAATCAAAGATCATCCTCAAGACTTAATCATGGGAAATCCTTTTGATAAAGTAAAAACTCATTCATCATTTAAAGATGTTTCAAACATGGCCTTTGTATCAATTCTTGAGCCTAAAAAGATAAATGAGTCCCAAAGATGATTATTGGATAATTTCCATGCAAGAAGAGATAAACCAATTCACTAAGAATGATGTACGGGATTTAGTTCTAAGACCTCAATGCAGAACCATTATTGGAACTAAGTGGGTTTTCCAAAATAAACTTAACGAAGTTGGGGAAGTGATTAGAAACAAAGTTGGGTTGGTTGCTCAAGGGTACAATCAACAAGAAGGGATAGATTTTGATGAGACTTTTGCTCTCGTAGCTAGACTTGAGGCCATTTGTATGTTATTAGCTCTAGTTTTCCATGAAGATACTAAAATTTGTCAAATGGATGTAAAAAGTTATTTCTTAAATGGAATCATAGAAGATGAATTCTATGTTGCCCAACCACTTGGGTTTGAAATCCCAAACAAACTTCAAGTCTATAAACTTAAGAAAGGTCTTTATGGTCTAAAACAAGCACCCCAAAATTGGTATGAAAGACTTAAGAATTGATAATAGATTCTCTATTGGAAAGTTAGATTCTACATTATTTTTCAAATCATACGAATCAAATTTTCTAGGTGTTCAAATATATGTTGATGACATTGTCTTTGGTGCTTCAAATGATTCTTTATGTACTCAATTCATTAATATCATGCAAAAGGAATTTGAAATGAGTCTTATGGGTGAGTTGACTTTCTTCCTTAGTTTTCAAATAAAACAAACCCCTGTTGGAATTTTTCTAAGCCAAGAGAAATATAATAAGGAACTCCTAAAATGGTTTAACATGGAAAATTGCAAACATGCTACTACTCCTATGGTTACTTTTGCTAAAATTGATAAGGATGAAGATGGTGAACCCATTTATGATTCCTTATATAGAGCCATGATTGGTAGCTTTCTATACCTGACTGCATCTAGACCGGATATCATGTTTGTCATTGGACTTTACGCTAGATTTCAATCAAATCCTTTATATTCTCATTTTTAATCTGTCAAAATAATTTTGATATATCTTGCTGGTACTATGCATTTTGGATTATGATATCCCAAGGGACAATCATTGGATTTGAAAGCTTACACCGATGTTGATTATGCTGGTTGTTGTCTCAATCTAAAGAGCACAAGTGATGGTTGTTTCTTGCTAGGAAGAGCCTTAGTTTCTTAGTTTAGTAAGAAACAAAATATGATTGTTTTATCTACCACCAAAGTTGAATACATGGTTGTAGGATCATGTTGTGCTCAAGTGCTTTATATGCAACAACTCTTGAATGATTATGGTTTTGTATTTTCCTCTACACCGATTTTCTGTGATAACACTAGTGCAACTAAATTGACTCATAATCCCCTTCTACAGATTCGTGTAAAGCACATTGAGGTTATACATCAATTTTTGAGAGATTATATTTGCAAGAATAACATCTCTCTTCATCATGTTGATACAGAGAAACAATTGGTTGATATTTTTACCAAACAACTTTCTTTGGATCAATTTTGATATTTAGAAGGAAGTTACTTATTTCTCCGCTAAAAGATGTATTCTTTGATATATTTGCCTAGGATTCTTGATTTTTATTCTTGATCTCTAGCGTGGGTTTTGACATTGTGTCTTTCATTGGACATTTACTTAGGTTTTCTTTTATACTTTAAAACATGCGTATTTTATTAAGAAGGGGGTAACCCATTAAGGGGGAGTTATTTTAATATTTGGCTATCTTTTTGAGATTTCAAAGGGAGAGTATCCCATTAAGGAGGATTTATTTTAATATTTGTCTATCTTTCGGAGATGGCAAAGGGGGAGAAATAAAATATAAAGCTAAATATTCCTTGAGCTTCACGACGGTTTCACAATTTTATTGTCTTGGAAAAAATAATTTTGATGTGAAATTTCTTTACAAGATGGATATCATGTTCCATATCTCTCTAAGCATACTAGCACACATTTTTATGCCACTCAAGGATTTGTTCTTATCATGTATTCCTTATAATATTTTTCTTATATTTTAAAAATGTTTGCCATCTTCAGAAAGGGGGAGATTGTTGGCAAAATTGGACATTAGCTTACCCTCTATTTTGATTGTAACAAACATTTTATTCTTGTGGATCTAACTTGATACTTGAGTATTTCAGGGTTCAAGGAGATCACACTCGATGGATAGATGAAGTTAATATGCTCAAATACTTGTATTTACATGTTCGTACAACTTGTAATGACTTGTAGAAGTGTATAATGTACAAGTACTTAGAAGTCATGTAAAATCAATCGTTCAGTTTCCCTATCCACCTAGAAAGCTTAGTTAGGATCCCCCTTAGAGTCTACACTCATTAACCCTTAATAAGAAAAATCAATTGATAGGTTTTTTTAAAAAATTGGCGATTCATTCATCTCGTCGCCTGGGTTCAAACTCATGACCTCTCGATCTTACATCATCACTTTTACCACTGGGATGCCACTTCATTGGCAATCTAATTGATAGGTTTTCCACCATTTTACACACTCATTTAAAGGGATGTTTCAGTCGAGAAATATGTCAACCGAAAACCTCTCGATCAAGAAAATTGTCGATCGAAAACCATCTCGGTCGAGGAGTCAGGGCACTGGTCAAAATCTTACACATTTATGCTCAAAATCATTTTCGCACAAAAACATTTTTGACCGACATATCTTCGGTCCAAATCATATGAGTGTTAGATTGAGTAGTTGGTAGTAGAGGATATATGTTGTAATAGATTTGCATTCAACCCTGGCTCAGTCAAGAAATTCTCAACCGTGACACGGTCAGTCGAAAAACTTGTCGATCGAACTGGGTTCTAGATTGTTCTTTCTACATTCGACTAAGTTAATTGTTGCACCTAATTTTATCCTACTCTAATGGCTTATCTCATCCTAGAACCCTCTAGAGTCCTTCCCAAAGTACCCTAGTCACCTATCAAGTGAACTAAAAATGTAGTTGCCCTGGCCATAGATCCATTCAATGTCAGGATTTGCTTAATTGTGAAGCGAGTTTTACTCAGAGTGCATATTTTTGATAATGTGGGGTGCAAGTTGAGATATCTCCTTGTATCCTTAACTATCAGGATTATCTATGGGCCATACCCTGAATATTAGGATTAGTTTTGGGTCATACCCTAACAAGAGTGTGGTTGTATGTTGACTCAATAAACAATCAGGATTGGTTACGGACCACACCATGATATAATCAGGATCGACTACGGTCATACCCTGATAAGGGAACAACTATGGGTTGTATCTCTCTAGCAATGAGCATATATATCTAGGCTAGCTAACTGTAGTTTGACTCATAATGTCACTACCAATAATTGTGTACTGACCGAGAAAGAAGAAGTCATGGAGTCTAGCTCTTCCATGGACCTTGTATGGCACTGATGCTACTTAGTAGTGGTCATTTGGAGCATGAGTGGTATACCTCATCTCTTCAGGGAATAATATTGATTGTTAAAAGATGTAACCACTCATGTAGCATATTTTCTTAAGGATCAAATATAGAAACATTGAATGAGGATGAAATTACTTTTATATGTCTTAGTTGATAAATGTTATACATGTTCTTCATATTCCTTTTAAAAATGATAACATGATCTATTGCTCAGTTAAAACTTTTTGAACTACTTAAATGATAAAGATTGCTCTACTCTTCATATAATAAGTGGTTATACTTGTTTAATTCAATAAAGATTTCTTCTGCTTTCTTTTATAAGATTTATCTGTTATAATAATATTATTGAAGGAGGGTTATATATCCCACTAAGATATGGATCTCACCCCATGGGTTTTCACACTTTTAGGTGTACATGCACAAGGAGGTGAATCTCTCGGTTAAAAGGCTTTAATTTTTAGTGATTTTTGGTAATTTGCTGCTAATGGTTATTTTTGCGTGGTTTTGTGTGATAACATTGACGGTTAGATAGCGGTCGCCAAAGCCTGCAAGTTCATGTGATTTTTTAGGACTTGCCTGGTGTCTTGTATGGACGATGCAAGTGTAGGGTAGGAAATCCCCGATCTCTGTCACCTTCCTCCACCTGGACTCCAAGAGGGAGCCCTCAACAAGTCGTGTATCCATCTCTAGGCACTGAGGATGACTATAGATGTGCGCCAATACTTGGAAAGTATTGCGGGAGTATCATCTGAGGATGATGATGCCAAGGTGAAAATGTATTGCTCACCGAGACTCTGTTCCATGGCGCAACCCTACTCTGCAGAAATAGGAAGATTGGAGAGATCGTGAGGAAGTGAGAAAAAGACCAATTTGCAGAACCAAGGCAAGAATCGGTCAGCACATCCTGAGCCAGTAAGGGAGTTTTCGGCCCCCCTTGGTAGCAATTGGCAATCAATTCCTATCTGGAGATCCTCCTTTGTGGCAGTGATCACACATCAGAGGAGTGTGGGGCTCCAGATCGTGTGTGACAGTGGGATGTCGAGTTCTCTAGTCCAAACCAGTTTGACTTATCAGATAAATCGACCAGTCTAACAAGAAACCAAACTAGATAGGAGCATGAACTCAGGAGTTGAGCCTGCTAGCATTTGTGAATCAACAGCCGCCACCTCAAGAAATGGGAAGGTAAAACATTTTTGATATCCAAAAAATGACTAGTTCTTAGAAAATGCCTAATAAATAGATTTGTTGGCCAATAAATGCCTAAATATACTCCTGGACTCAGAAATATGTCCCCTTTAATAGTACATCCCTAAATTAGGCTTTTGAATAACATTCTGTGGTTGTTTCTAATATAGATTCTAATGCTCAAATTTAGGGTTAGTTAACCTTGAATAAATAGTAAATGATGCACATAAATCTGAGAAAAATACTATATCACTTGGAAACTTAATACGGACTCTGGTCTGATTATGATCCTGAAATATTAGGTGTTTCCCTATTAAATCATATTTAAATGCTTCAAACCTCATATTAATTCTAGAAAATATTGCAAATATTAAAAGATTATGAAAAGTGAACCAGACCCAAATTATGACCCTTTGGTTATTATAAAAATATTTAATAGCAAGGTTAGAACAATTTCAACCTAGCTTTGGTTAAAGCCTAGAGTGAACCTAAATATCATGAATAATGGCAAACATTGTATTAATGATGGTTAATTGTTATTAATCAGGTGATGATCGGAGATTTATATGGTTTAGAATATAAATATGAATCTCTAAACATGGGTATGTGGGTTTATATACTTATATGGCTATGTTTTTATTGGTTGAATCATCATATATATGTATGCTCTTTTATTTGCAAACATTGGATGTAGTATTGCTGCAAGTACTCAGTGTGTTGTCACTTAAAAACATAAATGATAAGTAGATGATTTGTAGTTATTAAGGCATTCATTATCCCCCTTACGAGGAAAGGATAAATGTTTACCAATACACCTCCCTAGAGCACAAGGTGTACGGGGAGTTCCCTAGAGTACTCAGTACATAGGTATGGGCCCAATATATATGTTTTGGTACTAGTCCACCTTAGTAATGAAAATCATCTAGAAAATGATTAAAATCAGTATATTTCGCTTAATAAAGGATTGTTTTCTATGATCTTTCTTTCTTTCTACAAATCTTTTCAAATTTATGAAAACCATAAATATATCTATCTTTCTACCCATGTACACAACACATTGTGTTGATTTGTTATTTCATGTATGTTTTAGGTTCAGAGCTACCATGGGAGAAAAGACAAAAAGTGAGTAGTTGTACAGGTTGTACCTATTATCTAGGATCCTGATTCAGCATACATGTTTATACTTATGTATAATCTCCTTTCCATATGTAATAGTAATCCATGTTGTGTTAATTCATTTTTTAACATATACATGTTGAATGTTGACAAATGTTATGGTGCATGTATTATGCTTGTTTGTTCATGTATGCACATATTGTGTATGCAATGCACTCTGATATAATTGTCTAATATTTTCAGATTTAGTCTTCTCATTCTCCAAGGGTTTGCGGAGGGTAGAATCTGGGGACGTTACAGAAAATTTTCAATCCAAAGGAGCACTACACATGGTATCATCCAAATAACATAGTGGGCCCTCCACCTCATCCTCCGACCACATACTACCCAACAAGATCTACATCAACAATTGGTGAGTATATCTATTTTATACACCATCTTTCTGTACCACTTAGCCTGACCCCATTTTCACTCCTACTTGTAACTCTACCACCTCTCCTTATCCCATTCCCACTCACACCCCTATGAGTCCTCAATTCATGGGATGGGGACAGAGTGGACAATACTTTATTAGAGGTGGTACATATATTTCATACACCACCTTATAGCCTCCACAGATAGTCTACTATGGAGAAGGCTCTTCTTTTTCAGTTTCATACACTCCAGTCCCACCACCACTTTTTCACAAGAGTGATAGCCACCTTATGTTACATGCTAACTGACTCTATCTGGTATCCAGATTTGTACTCCACTTAAGGGCCCACATCCTAGTTTTCTAGGACCCCTCATACCCCCTCCACCTTTCCATTTCTACATTGCACCTCATAAGCCTTTTTATACACAATTGACACCCATTGAGGTGTCTCAGATGATATACCTATATAGAAGTCAGATATATAGGAACGTGGGAGAAGATGACATGGACGTAGAGGACATGCTTAGTTTATTTGTACATGTTGTTTAGTTTTCTTTATCTGCCTCTATGAAGACATTACTTTGTGTTGGGTTCTACCATATATGTCCAACACCTATGGTTTATATACATGGATCTTTATTGATGAGTATTTTCTTTTATTATATCATCTGGGTCTAGACATTGTCTACTAGTCCATGTCTATGTACGTCAAACTGCATTCCTTGATGAACAAAAATATGCAACGAATATAATTTTCTAACGGTTATAGTTCTCTAACCGCTACAATCTTCTAATGACCAAAATTTCTTAATGGCTACGATTTACTAATGGATAATTTTATAGAAGTTGCTTTTTACCACTATCCTTCTCTAGTTTTTCTATAAGAACCCCCTTTTTCTTCTTTATTTTCACATAGATACATTTCTCTTTCTCCTTTGTCCTATTCTATATCATCAATGTTCTACAATTTGATTACCTTCTATCTGTAGTTATCGTTCCTACCTAGTAACTTCATATCCATTAATGTTATATTAACTATAGCTCTTTTGGTTGTATGTTCACTGTATCTTATTATTTCAATCTCTTCATAGATGGCTCACCAAATGACATGGACATGTCACATGTTAGTGGAGTTAATTCAAATATTGGTTGCAAAGTGTCAAGAGGGGGAAATATATCATCAAGCTCTATTGGGAAGATGATTGGAATGACATACCATATTTGTTGTGTAACAAGATAGGATTTATAGTGACGAAAGAACAAGCAAAGTTTCAGTGGGAGCTATTGAAGAAAATGTTCCACTTGTGTGAGGAACTTCTTGAGCAACCCAATTGGTATTGATCATACCTAAAATAAAGTAATTCCGGTCAATCAAAAAAGGCAGTTGTATGTAGCACATCCAGAGATACATCAATTTGTACATCAAAGATAGTCATTCAATGAACCACTAGATTAGATATTGAATCAAATGTAGTAACATATTGTATTGTTTTCTCTTCATGTAGTTCATTATGTAACTTTAATAGGAATTGATATCTCATGTTTTTGGATTGTGTTCTTCTTATCTAATAAGACCAACAATTAGGAATTATTTGTTGCATGAAAATATCTATGATCCTTGGGTGTGTTTGAAGCTATCCACGTTATAAAATTTGTAAACATTTAACATAGTGTATAATGAAAATACAAGACAACTAATTGCTAATAAATGAATAGAATACATGGTATTATTTTAGACATAGATAATAAACAAAAAATATTTAAAAATACTAAAAAAAATAAAAGAAAGCAATATGTCTTGTATGAAGACGTATTGCCTCTGTTGGAAGAAATATCTGGTACATAGAGACAAGTTGCTCTCTTGTGGAAGCAATGTGTCCCATGTCAGAATGTATTGGCCTACTATAGGGTAACGAGTCCCAACCAGAGATGTATTGCTGTCTAAGGGGGGTAATGTTTCCCCAGATAGGACATATTGGCCCCACTATGGAGCAAGGCATCCTAGATGAGGACTCAATGCTCTCTTTTCAATGCAACCTTCTACAAAAACATTGACTTCCCTGGTATAATTGGTATGTAATAGTTTAAACATTGACCATTCAACTTGTGATAATAGTCTCACATCGCTTGATATAAGGGTGATCTTTGGTCTTATTACATGTGTGATTTCTTCACTCATTTCCAATTGATTTTAAGTTTAATATCGACATTTGCACATGGTATCAGGCCATGTTAGGAAAATTACGTATTAATGATCTACAAGTGATGTAGGATTTCATCTTCTTGCTCATCATACAAACTCTTTTCATCCTCTCCCCTGTCAGATTTGTTGAACTCACTCATCATTGAATGGAGTTTAGATCGACATTCAAGCGAGATCATCATTGATCATGGATATGCATGATCATCTTCCGACAATTATCTTTCATCCTCAACAATGTTGTCTCTCTTTCTAATCACTTTCCATTTGGCCTCTTCATCCATGGTTTATGAAACATCCACCATTTTATCTTCAACTCAACCAGTGTCACCCTACCTGCACCAGGTTGAACCTAATGTATCTGACTTCCACTCTCACAAACTAAACCTAGACAACTTCCCTTTTTGGGTCTCAAGTGTGTACAAAAGGGATTTAACATGGAACTAAAGCTTTGCGTCCATTTCTCATACCTGATGAAAGTGGATTTCTAGATGTGAATATGTGTGATAAGACACGATGAGGGCATGTCCATTTTTTAAAGGATAGATGTTTTGTTTAATCATTGTCAAAGTGATGTGAGATATCACACGTTGCAAAACCTCTTCAGAATTGTGGATCACCCTCAACAGTAAATTTGTAAGTTGTCACAACTTAGGAAGTTTCATCTAATATATCAATTTAGAAATTTTCTACAAAATGTGGACTATTTTTATGGTTTTCTTCTCATGTTAAAGAATATTTTTGATCAGTTAAACAAAAATGTGTATGTTGTTTTCAATCAACAAAAAGCATTCATAATTCTAGATTGATTCCAAAATTTTGATTATAAAGGATTTGTAGTATCAATACTAAAACCTCACATAATTTCTTATAGGGAGTCGATCTCTTGCTTTGATATTTTAGGAGTATAAAACTCAAACAAATTAGTGTAGATCACATTTTGTGTCACACAATAAAAAAGGTAATGATGACAATTTAAATCAAGTAACTGAACTATATACACATCATTCTTAGTAGTGGTCACATGCAAAATTCTCCTAATTTTATTCCACAAGGAAGAGTATTCATTTATCTAACTTAGGAATCTAGTGAAAATGTAAACAATGCCCTTGAATGGAATAACATAGGTGCTTCTATTCTATTAGATAGTAACAAGAGAGGGAATGATGACACCAATGTAGGGATCAATGACGATCAATGACATTTTAGAATTCTAACACACATAAAACTCTTAATGACACCACTATAACATCTCTTGCGTCATTATGAGTGAATGAAGATAATCTGACATAGTGTCATTTTTACTCTGGAGAAATTTATCATGTTTCTCAAACCTTGGGTAACCTCTACATCTTATGCAATTATAAAGGAATGGAGTCCATTATGGTGGGGAATGAAATTTTTGTACCTATCACAAACATAAAATCGTTTCCTAAATAGCCTCACTACTATACCTATTGATCAATTTGTTTGTGTACCTGAAATGATGAAGAACGTACCATTAGTTTCTAAACTAACAATATTGTTTTCTTGTTATTATTTAGTTAATAGTTTTAGGGTTTACATAAAGGACACAAGGACCCATAACACTCATTCCAAGGGGAAATACAAAGAAGGGCTATAATCACTGACTAAAAAGAAAGCAACATCCACAACTGGTCTCACTATTTCCAAACACCTCATTCGAATGAGGGGAGTTGTATCCAAGCAATGCCTTCTTGTCTGCAATGCTTGTTGGGGAAATGTCTTTTGTTGAAGAGTTCAACTAGAATGGGAATACAAAAGCATGGTCCATGCTTAACAAATAAAGAATCATATATGTTCTGGGGAGAATTTTTATGAAATACAAGAACTCAATAGTTGTAGGAAATTAATCTTATGGAATTACACAAGCTCCTTCTATTTGTAATTGCACTTGCATCTCTTTGCACGAAAAAACTCATCCATGGCCTCTTCTCGATTTTGTCTTGCACCCATGAAACCTTCTATTGAAACGATGGAGTCCCTGGTACAATGGGCACGTTCTTGTCTAAACATCGACCATTCAACTTGTGATAACAGTCTCACATTGCTGAATTTAAGGGTGATCTTTGGCCTTATAACACGTGTGACCTCTTCATTCATTTCCGATTGATTTTTAGGTTAATGTCAATTTGCACATGGTATCAGAGCCATGTGAGGCAAATTAGGTCGAACCAAAAATGATTTAGGATTTCATCTTCTTAGTCATCACGCAAACTCTTCTCATCATCTCCATTCTCAGATTTCTGGAATTATGAGGATATCTCATTGATTCTCAATCAAAACTGGATGGAGTTTAGATTGGCATAGAAGATCAATCATCATTGAGAATAGATCGTCATCATCTTCTTTTTCTAATTATTATTCATCCTCGAAAATTTTGTCTCTCTTTCTAATCACTGTCTACATCGCCTTCTACATCCATGGGCTCAGAAGCATCAAAAATTTCATCCAGAACTCAACCAGTGTCACCCTACTTGCACTAGGTTTGGACTTACTGTATCTGACATCCTCTCTCACAAACTAAACCTACGCAGCTTCCTTTTTTGGGTCTCAAGTGCATACAAAAGGGATTTGAGATTGAACTAAAGCTTTGCCTCCATTTCTCATACCTGGTGAAAGCAGATTGCTAGATGTGAATATGTTTGACACGGCATGGATGAGGACATATCACTTTCTTAAAGGATAGATGTTTGGTTAACTCATTATAGAAGTGATGAGAGAGATCACATATTGCAAAACCTCTTTATAATTGTGAATCACTCTCAACAACAAGTTTGTTAAGCCATCACAATTCAAGGGTTTCAGATAACATATCAACTAATAATGTTTTTCAAGGTAAGTACTTCTTTCATGATTATGTTCTCATGATCAAGGCTATTTTTAGATAATTAAAAATAATATGATATGTTGTTTTCAATTAAGAAAAAGTACTCATAATTCTATGTTGACTTGAAATTTTTTACTATAAAGATTTTCTAGGATCAATACTAAAACCAGATATCACTTCTTACATGGATATGATATCTTGCTTAGAGATTTTTATAGAATAAAAGCCAAAAGGTAATGATTCCAATGTCAATCAAGTAATTGAACTACATACATGTCATTCTTAGTAGTGGTCATATGCAAAATGCTCCTAAGTTCAGTCTACAAGGAAGAGGATTCATTCATGTAACTAAGCAATCTAGTGGAAATCTCAACAATTTCCATGAACACAATAACATAGGTACTTCTGTTCTATTAGACAGTAAAAAGAGAGGGAATGATGTCCTCCATTTTTTTGTATCAATGATATATTAGAATTATAACACATATAAAACTTTCAGTGAAAACACTACAACATCCCCCACATCATTAAGAGTGAATGAAGATAATCTAAAAGAGTGTAATGTTTACTCTTGAGTAACTGATCATGTCTCTTAAACCTCAAGTAACCTCAACAACTTATTAAATTACAAAGGATCGGACCCCATTATGATGGGAAATTAATATCTCATACCTATCACACACATAAAACTATTTCTTGAACAACCTCACTACTATATCTATTGAGAAATTCGTTATCATGCCTAAAATGATGAAGAGCCTACCATTAGTTTTCAAACTAACAACTGTGTTTTCTTGTTATGTTTTATTTACTAGTAATCGGGTTTATATAAAGGACACAAGGACCCATAACACTCTTTCCAAAGGGATATACGAAGAAGGACTATACTTGTTGATTGCAAACAAAGCAACATCAACAATTGGTCTCACCATTTCCAAATTCAACATCTCATTAAATTGAGGGGAGTTGTATCCAAGCATTTCCTTCTTGGCTAACATGGTTGTTGTAGAAATGGTAGGTGCTTGGCTTTATTGAGCTTTTCCCTTCTTGAATTGGCCGCATACTAGCTAACACTACTCAGGGTTTTCATTGATTTTATATATGTGTTCCAACTAGAATGGGTATGGAAAATGCATGGATCCTGCGAAAAAAAGAATCATATAAAATCTTGAGAGAATTTTATGAAATTAAAGAACTAAATAGTTGTAGGAAATTAATCTTATGGAACTACACAATCAACTTAAACTAATTAAGGTCAAATTAGCCTCCTCGACAACGTTACTACAAATTGATCGTGGCATAAAGTGTGTCTTAACAATAATAAAATGAATGCACACTCTACCACGCACAATAAAATGGGTCAATATTAGTATATCATTGGATTGAATCCATAGTGAGACAATTTAATTTTACATAATCATTCTAATTAAGCATGTGTTAAATTAACAAGAGTATGATAGTTGATTCAGTCCTAATTTCAAGTAAGATTTTCACAAGTTATCTTTCAAATGATCAATTAAAACAAATGCATTTGGTATGTATGAACCTAATAATCACCTAATGAATAATTAGGGAAAACAAATTGATTTTTTCTACTATCCATATCCCATACTACATTTGAATTAATTACTTTAACCTATTAATGACCTAGGTATCTATATTAGTATTCTCTCAGTTCATAATCCTAGAACAAGATATTAAGCCTTCTTATATTACTCTAAATAGAGTCATAAATCCACCTTCATTGCACAAATAAGAAGACTATGCCTTGTAGGAATCTCTATTCACTTTCATGTAATAGCAACTAGAACTCTAATTTTCCTCCACCAAATTTGGACCTCTATAAAAATACAAATTTGCATGCTTAAAAAATTGCAGCCTTCAAATATCATAACCAATTATTCATGATAAGAGAATAAGGGAGAAAACTCATTATATAAAAATGCATGGGTTCCAATTAGGCACCCGATACAAGAAACTTTTCTCCATAATTATAAGAGATCCAAAAAAGGTGGGAAAATAGAAAAAATTAACATGTTTCATGGAACAAAGAGAAGAAAATAAAGTGGAACAAGGTGAGAAATGAGATATGACATATGAATAGGGGTTATCATCCACAATGGACATATACTTGAACCTTTCTTGGATTGGAGAGAGAGAAATCTGCCTCCAAAGCCTTCTTTTTTATTCCTTTCTTCCTCTTCTAGAGTTGAGTCTCATGTCCTCCTTCTTCCCAAGTTTGGATAGACCAAATCAAAGATATCCCTCCATAATTGTCCACCTTCTCTTTATAATTTTTCTACTCACATAGAGGTGTGCATCGTGCATGAGAAGTTGGACGTTGTGCATCCCAACAGTTTCCAAAGATCCATCTAAAAATTTAGTATGTTTTTTAGTTGAAAGTGTATGTCCTTCTTGAGGTCATGGAGAGTGGATGCTCATAAAATGGCATGGCATGCCATTAATTAGAGATGTATTGCATAATGATGATGATCAAGTCATTCACATTGAGAATTGGGCTTATTGATAGCCTCATGGATTGGTCACATTGAGTGCACATAGTTGTAAGTTGTATAGCAACGTTAGAAAATTGGAGTAATATAGGTGAACGTTGCATGCTTATGTGTGAACAATGTGCTATAGAATTTAAAGACCTTGCCTTATTCTTTTGATAAACCAACATTCAATATATATATAGTGAATTATCTGTGTTTACTCTAAATGACTTTGAAGAGAGTAATTAATCTAATTATGAAATTGCAATCTCCAAATATAGCCAAAATATGAAGTCTTTCTCATTATATAATTAAGATTCAGTTATAAAAAGTAGTATGAACTATGTTCATCAAACCATATGAAGTTTATACTATTGGTTATCCTAATGAAAAAGATCCAAATCAAGATTCAAGGAATATAGCATGCATTTAAAAAAGTTAAAATGTAACTAATTTTAGGCAAAAAAAAATTGGTTGATGAGTTTCCGGAATGAATTACAATTCTTATTATTTAAGGTGTATTTCTTTTCAAGTGAGATAAATAACCAAGATCTTCACACATCCTTAGGAATCTGTCATTAAATGAGGTTTATTCCAAAATAGCAATCTAAAGACTCCCACCTAGGAACTCTTCATCTTATCCCAACTGTGCCTTTTGTTTTCCTACAACATAATTCTAGGATTCACATTTAGGGTACATTGGCACCCTTTTTGACTAAGCTCACGCTTCCCAACAATTAGGACCATACAATTATTTTGAACTAGATTGGCATACCAAGTGGGTTGGTATTTCCTAATTTTTCTTTTAAGGGCCTACAATTTAGTTCAAGGATCT
Organism: Alisma plantago-aquatica; assembly: GCA_963693085.1. Taxonomy (NCBI): domain Eukaryota; kingdom Viridiplantae; phylum Streptophyta; class Magnoliopsida; order Alismatales; family Alismataceae; genus Alisma; species Alisma plantago-aquatica. The sequence goes on along the minus strand of OY856411.1, from coordinate 443,432,532 downwards.
TTCAAAAAGAAGTGAACCATCATGACCAAATTTGTGTTTTAAGATAGATTAGCATACTATGTTGGGAATTGATAGCCGTTTTACAGATTGAATGATGACAAATAGGGTTTGATGGTAGAGATAAGTTTTCATAAGTATTGTAGTCCTCAAGTTCTATAATGAATCACTCTAGATTACTCGATTTAAGACAATAGACAGGAGAGATGGATCCTTATCTCAAGAGAAAAAATTGTTTAATATAGATAACATTGACATTTGCAATAGCCATTTTCATCATTTGTATCATTCAATCAGTGGAAACACTACAACAACTACAAGTTGAACATTTTGATTCTAAATATTTCATAGTGTGGCATGCTTATCTCATCGTTATCTAAGAAATAATGGATAATTACATAGTATGTGTATTTGTAACATAGCATATTTTGGTATAAATTTAATTTTGAGCTATTATTCATAATCCTCTCAAGAAAAAAAATTCTTTTTATGTTAAGTTTTGTTGAATTATCCTGAAATCGAACACTAATTTGCATTTTGACCTCATCATCCAATTTGGGACCCACAAGTGAATAGTTGAACTCAATTTTGGACTACTGGCATCGGAATCCCACCAAGATACTCTTTAATATGATTATTATTAATACTTGTATTTAAATAAGAGGGAGAGTAAAGATGGGGTCTGAGTTTGATAAATTAGGGCATAATATTTTTAGGATGTAAAATACATTAGTACATACTATTAGTAGACGTTTCTGACCATTTTGGACTTTATCGCACTCTAGGGAAATTAAAGAAATAAGTACATTAACTGGCAAATTATAAAGATATTAAACCAAATCAAAAAAAGACCATGCTATTAGAATGTGTGGTATTCAACCCAAAACCAATGGGCAATGGGTGAACGGACCACACACCTTATAAACCCAGGACCTATCCCAAAACAAAGAGGTGTGGGACTATTCTAACATCCCCATCAAGTGCGGCCACTTTTGTGTTCTTGCACTTGATAATTTAGATAGGTTGTGGTCCTCACACTTTTTTCATGGGGCCTACTCTGATACCATATTAGAATGTGTGGTATTCAACCCAAAACAAATTGGCAATGGGTGAAGGGACCACACACCTTATAAGCCCAGGAACCAACCCAGAACTCAGTGGTTTGGGATTATTAGAACATTCCCCCTCAAGTGCAGCCACCTTTGTGTGCCTGCACTTGTTATTTTTAGGTAGGGTGTGGTCGTCACACTTGTTTCATGGGGCTCACTCTGATAACATATTAGAATGTATGGTATTCAACCCAAAACCAATTGCCAATAGGTGAAGGGACCACACCATATAATCCCAGGAACCAACCCAGAACTCAAAGGTGTGGGATTATTCTAGCATACCCGCTCAAGTGCATGTACTTTTGTGTGCTTATAAGGTGTCTACACTTGGGGGGTATTAGAAGAATCTCACACCTATGAGTTCTGGGTTGGTACCTGGCTTATAAGGTATGTGGTCCCTTCACCCATTGCCAATAGGTTTTGGTTTGAATACCATACATTCTAATATGGTATTAGAGTGGGCCCCATGAAATAAGTGTGAGGACCACACCCTACCTAAAATAACAAGTGCAAGAACACAAAAGTGGCTACACTTGAGGGGGGTGTACGAATAATTCCACACCTCTAAGTTATGGGTTGGTTCCTATGCTTATAAGTTGTGTGGTCCCTTCACTTATTGCCAATTGGGTTTGGGTTGAATACCACACATTTTAGTACACGCAACCCAGGTAATGTATGGGTCATCCTCTTCAGACTACCCAGAGGTTGTTACCTAGGACTCGAGGGAGGAAGCAATGTCCCCTCTCCCCTTTGTTGTTATCTTCGATAGAAAATGCTCTGATCTCATATATTGATCTTCTAACTAGATAGTTAGGCATCCAAACCCTAGGGCGCCGCCATCACCATTTTCATCTGCCATCTAGAAAAAGAAATGGAAATAGATCAGTGTTTCTTCATTCAATATATTATGGCACTGTTACAACTCAGTTACCAACCCACAGTTTGCATCCTATAAACCTCAAGTCCTCGACCAACTGTAGATAGACTTATGGCACTAATAGTCCAGCTACCAAACCCCCTTCGCACCACCGTTCCTTCACCCACTAGGTCGGATCAATGCAATGTCCTTGGCCTCTCAGCATCAGAAATTGACACCCTTCCCACTAGGTTTCTGCCATAAATAGAAGAAACCAAATTGTTATAGCCATCACCACATTACCCCGACACCCTATATGTCCCTTGATGGAAGGGTTGCTTCCCTTCTTGACCACAACTAGATCAGGGTCCCGACCTTTCCTTTCTAAAGAGATGTGGTGGTAAGAACATAGCTGAAAACAAGCCTCACAACCATGGTACCTTGCAACCTATAACAGCACAACAGGATGTGCACTGCTTCCAACCTGCAATATCGACGGCTAACCTATTACACCACCACTGATTTGCAGAGTAGTGCTTCGTGGTTGATAAACCTTGAGACGACTACTAATCATTTCCCATTCACCAAACCTACAGAGATCTCAGGTCTGGGTCATGTTTTAACTAGTGTGGGTCACCTGACCACCACCCAGCGATGTCGACAGGTCTGAGGGCCCTACCACCTATTGTGGCGATCACCAAAGGCAAAGCAACTAGAAACCGACCCAAACCCAAAATAGTTTGTCCTCAATCCCCCTAGATGTGAGGTACTCCGACTCTCCCTTCCTTCTTTCAATCGTCTCAGGTCAAAATCAATAGACTACCATAAATCTTTGAACCCAAGTATTAAACCCAATATGATTAATAGTTTACAACGTGAAATCTACTTATTTTCATAACTTGAATACCTAGCTACATCATAATCTACCCAAATACACCCAATCATGACCCATATGTAGATTCACATAATTACCCAGTACATGACGACATGAACCTGATCCTAAGATCAATCAGATACAAGTTAAATCAGTATGAAACCATAATTGTGTATGTATATTATGACCAAAATATATATTGGTCTTATTTAACACATATGCATATAGGTAAGATTCATAAAATTATATCGAGTAAATAATATATCATTAAGAGTCAATGGAAATCAAGAAAAGATCAGATTAACATAATATACGGTTTTAAATAGTTTAATAGTTGGTGTCAAATTTACTATTCTCATAATGATGTATATAATTGAGAATAACATCTTCTTATAGAGATAAACATGGTGAACTAAATTTAATGGACCTTTTACCTTTAAACTATACAAATACCCCTTCTAGGAACCCATATGTATATATGGAAATATGATCCTTGATAAGATGAGTTATAAGTATATTATGTGAGTACTATTTATGTGATTAATACTAAGGTTATATACACTTATATGTAGGATTGATTATATACATAAAGCAATTATAAACCCTAGAAAATAAGACAATGGGAATCGATCTAATGACTTCAGGATGGGAAGTTATTACAACAAAAAGTAATAATCTACTCATTAAGAGTTAAAATGGTAATATTCACCTAATAAAAACCTAGAAAGTGATTTCTGAGCCAAGAAATATCAAATGACCCCAGTTCCTTCTCTCATGCTAGATTCATGATAAATTGGATTCTTTTATTTTCCTGGACATCTTGATTGAAAATTCTTGATTGGAATAGGTAGTAAATTCTTTATTCTTTATTGAACTATTTATTTCCCTCTTCAATTTCATTTACATAATTTTGTAGAAGTAGTGAACCAAATTATTTAGCCTTTTCCTCTTGTTAAAGTTCACCACAACTAAATCAGATTTCTAATTTTGTTAGATTTCGATATCGGCAAAAAAAATTCAAAATATTGGCTAAAAGCTTTGTCTCACTATATATGGTGGGTCACGACCCCCAACCTTGAGCGATGGATAATAGACAATTAGAGGTCCCCTAGTATTGGTTTTCTCCATAGGAGAAAGTGTCATTCTCTCATAGAGGGAATAACACTAGGAACCAAGCCACTGGCTAAGAAAATATTAGATTGATTGTGCCAATGGATAAATCTTTGCATTTTAAACAATATGATATATTGGTATTAGTTTTGAGAAAATTTAGTTCATTTTGAAATCTTGATATTAGTTTGAGAAACTCTTTACCATTTTCTAGTTACCACTTTGAATTATTATGCCTTTTTGAAACTTGCATGGTCACTAGATTATCTTTTATTATTCCTATAGCGCACAAAGCAATCTTACCCAAACCCAAACTTGATCTCATAACTCTGTATTTTTTCAAAATAGCTCAGTAATTGAATTTAGTACCAGCCTAGATGACATTTATTTTCCTTTCATGTGGTCCATGTGTGGTTTTGTTCCTATGAGAACTCATAGATAGGTTTTACAAAAAATGAATAGAAGAGACATGCAGGAGTTGTCCCCTGTTGAAGACTAGATAGAAATTAATTCTTACTTTCAATCTTGTAATATTATGTTCAAGGATTATGTGACTTTGATGTAAAAGCATGATTGTAATAAAGATGTGTTTATATTTCTAATATTATTTTTTAAATATTCAACTGTAAACATTGAGCCTTTACACCATGGTATTAGATCTATAAACAGTCAACAATCATGCATGTCTTCTGAAAGTTAGGATTAAATACTAGCATACCTAGAACTTAATCAAGTAGTCTAGAACCAACCCTAGTCTTGGTGTCCTTATTTAGTTAAATGGATATAGTGACTCAGGTAGAGTACATTTTCACAAAGTCATATGAATCATCAATCAATGAAACATCACCATGTTAATAGAGAAACGTTGAGGTGTCAGAAAATGTGAACAACCTAGTAATGGGAAGGTGACCATAAAAACTATAAGCCCAAGTTTGGATTTGTAAATAACATCCTTATTCCCTATACCATAGTTGATCAGTTGAGGCAAGGTAGGTAGTATGGTGAATGTTGGTCATAGGTGATTGTGACTTAGTGATAATATCAAGTTTGTCCATTTTTTAGTTTTGCATCAAAATGTTGCCCATCAAAAATTATTTTCATTATAATACTATATGTAGAAATAAAAAATATTTCATGTAATTTTACCGATGATTTCTGGAGCTAAATCGCAATCAAGGAGGTATACGAAAACCCTAGAGGTGAAAACCTAGAATTATATTTCTAGTTGGATCATTTAAGGGGTGAAGGGTGGAATTTGTTGGATCATAGATGTACCCATTTCAAGGATGAAATCTTCTTTAATGGGTGGAGTGTTGTAACATATCGAATTTTGGTACTTAATTTAATTTTGAACTATTATTCATAATCCTCTCAAGCAAAATTTTGTTAATATTATGCTTCATTCAATTATCTTGAAATTTAAATACTAATTTTCATTTTGACCTCATCATCCCATTTGGGATCCACAAGTTAATAGTTGAACTCAATTTTGGACTATTGGCATCAAAATCACACCAAGATACACTTTGAGATAGTTATTATTAATACTTGTATTTAAATAAGACAGGGAGTAAAGATGGGGTCCGAGGCTGATAAATTGGAGCATAATATATTTATGATGTAAAATAAATTATTAAATATTATTAGTAGAAGTTTCATATCATTTAGGACTTTATTACACTCTAAATAAATTAAAGAAATAAGGACATTAATTGGCAAATTATAAAGATATTCAACCAACTTGAAAAAAAAGACCACACAACCCAGGTAATGTGCGGGTCATCTTCTTCAAACAACCCGACAGTCGTTACTTAGGACTTGAGGGAGGCAGCAATGTCTCCTCTCCCCTTTGTTGTTATCTCAGATAGTATATGTTGTGATCTTGTCTACTGATCTTCTAACCAGATAGTTAGACATCCAAACCCAAGGGCACCACCATCACCATCTTCTTATGCCATCCAGAAAAAGAAACAATAATAAATTGGCATTTCTTCATTTAATGTACTTTGGCACTGTTACAACTCAATTACTAGCCCACACTTCACATCATATAAACCTCAAGTCCTCAACTAAGGGCAAGACAGACTTACAACACTAACACTCCAGATACCAAACCCCCTCTGCACTGTCGTGCCTACACCTACTAGGTCAGATCAATGCAGCGTCCTTGGCCTCTCACAATCAGATACCTCACCACCTTTCGCACAAGGATGTTGCCACAAATAGATAAATTGAGATGTTATATCCATCACCACATACCTCGACGTTCTACCTATCCCTCACTGGTAGGGTTGCTTCCCTTCTTGAGGACAACTGAATCTGGGCCCTGACCTTTCCTTGTCGAAGAGACGTGGTGGTAAGAACCCAAATGCCAAGAGGCCTCACTACCATGGTTTCTTGCAACCTACAACTGCACGACAGGGTGTTCACCAAGGCCTAACTACAATTTTGGTCGCTAACCTGTTACACCACCACTAATTTGTGGAGTGGCACTTTGTGGTTGATCGACCTTGAGTCGGTTGCTACTCCTTTCCCATTCACCAAAACCAACCGATGTCTCTGGCCTAAGTCTTATTGTAACCAGTGCAAATCACCTGACCACCACCCAGTGATGCTGATATATTTGAGGCTCTTATCACCTTCTGTGGTGATCACCAAAGGTGGAGCAACCAGCAACAGACCCAAATCCAAAATAGTATATCCTCGATCCCCTTGGTTGTGAGGTACTTCAAGCTCCCCTTCCTTCTTTCTATTATCTCTGGTCACAACCAACAGAATACCATAAATCATTGAACCCAAGTATTAAACCTAATATCTTTAATAGTTTACGACATGAAATCTACCTCTTTTCATAACTTGAATACCTAGCTACATCATAAACTACCCAAATACACCTAGTCGTGACCCACATATAGATTCACATAATTACCGAATACATGAGGGCATGCACCTGATCCTAAGATCAACAAAGTATAAGTTAAATCAGTATGAAACCATAGCGTGTATGTATATTATGACCTAAATATATATATTGGTGTTATTTAACACATATACATATAGGTAAGATCTAGATAATTATATAGAGGAAATAATATATCATGTAGAGTTAAGGGAAATCAAAAAAGACCAAATTAACAGAATCTACGGTTTTAAATTGTTTAATAATTGGTGTCAAATTTAGTATTCTCATAAAGATGTATATAATGGAGAGTTACATCTTATTATAGAGATAAACGTGGACAATTGAATTTAGTGGACCTTTTACCTTTAAATTAGACATACCCCTTTTGGGAACCCATATGTATATATGGAAATATGATCCTTGATAAGATGAGATATACGTATATGATAATGTGAGTACTATTTATGTGATTAATACTATGGTTATATACACTTATATGTAGGATCGAATATATATATAAAGAAATTATAAACCCTAGAAATGAAGATGATAGGAATCGATCTAATGACTTCAGGATGGAAAGTTATTACAAAAAAAGTAGTAATCTACTCACTAAGGGGTAAAATGGTAATATACACCTAATAAAAACCTAGAAATTGGTTTTGGAGATAAGAAATATCAAATGACCCTAGTACCTTCTCTCTTGCTAGATTCATGAGAAATTGGCTTCTTTGATTTTTGTGGACATCTTGATTGAAAATTCTCGAGTGGAATAGGTACTAAATTATTGATTCTTTATTGAACTATTTTTTCCCTCTTGAGTTTCATTAACATAATTTTTCAAAAGTAGTGATCCAATTTTGATAGCCTTTCTCTCTTGTTGAAGTTCACCATGACTAAATTGGATGTCGAATATTGTTGAGAAAATTGAAATGTTGTTAGATTTGGATATTGGCATAAAAAATCAAAATATTCGTTAAGAGCTTTGGCACACTACATTTGGTGGGTCACGACCCCCAATCCGACGCAGTGGATAATAGATAATTAAAGGTCCCCCAGTACTGGTTAACCCCACAAGAAAAAGTGTCAATTTCTCATAGAGAGGAGAACACTAGGCACCTAGCTATCGACAAAGACAACATACTAGATTGATTGTTCCAATGGATAAATCTTTGCATTTTGAATAATTTGATATCTTGATATTAGTTTTAAGAAAATTTACTTCATTTTGAAATCTTGATATTAGTTTGAGAATATCTTTACCATTTCCTAGTTACCACTTTGAATTATTATACCTTTTTGGAACTTGCATGGTAACTAGATTATCTTTGTTATTCCCATAGCCCACCAAGCAATCTTACCTAAATTTGTTCTCATAACTCTTTATTTTTTTTAAAATAGCTCAGTATTTGAATTTAGTACCAGTCTAGATGACCTTTATTTTCCCCTCGTGGGGTCGTGTGTGATTTTGTTCCTCTGGGAACTCATGGACAGGTGTTACAAAGATGGAATAGAAGAGATGTGTAGGAGATGTCCCTTGTTGAAGACTATATAGGAATTAATCTTACATTCAATCTTGTAATATTATGTTCAAAGATTCTGCGACTTTAATGTAAAAGCATGATTGTAATAAAGATGTGTTTTTATTTCTGATATTATTTTGTAAATATTCAATTGTAAAGATCAAGTATTTACGATATTGGAATTAAATGATGAATAATTCAAAAATTATAATATACACGCATTTTACATGATAAATTTACCCAAAAAGCAATTTCAATGCAATTGTCTACTAACAGACTTGCAATTACATACACATATAATAGAATTAGATATTTCCACTAATCAAAACTATAAAATAAAATATGGTAGAGCTCAAGCATGATGCATACATGAAACAACAAGAAAATATGTTACTTAAACATGTTAGGATGGCATGATGGAGATAATACTAAAACTGAAGATATAATAGACAACTAAAAAGAAAGTCGAGTTGCATCATATCCCAAGATTATTCAAAATAGTATTCTCTCTACAAGAATATGCATGTCCAAGGCATAAGTGGACTCTCATTGTGGGGCGCTATGGGAAAATGACTCTAGCTACTTTTAGGGCCAATGTGGAAAATAGTAGGTTGTCTTGTCATTGGGGATGGGTGGAATAGCATACAAGTCAGAGTAGTGTTTTTGGATGATGTGCCAATCTTCCATTTAACCAAGGAGGAAATACATAACCTAGTACTAGTTGCAATGGCTTTGGTTCTCTACACATAGTGGTCCAACCTCAATGATAGCTACCGAAAAGAAGATGAAAACATTTAAATTTTTGTTTCCAGAAAGGTGTGGACCAGGTATACTCTTCTGGATTACGGTGGAGGCAGTGTTGGTAGAGCAAGCGATGTTGAATAAGGGTTGGCCCCAACTAAACCCTATTGTTTCCACAACAGATGTGACTACCACTTGAGGTTTTCATGTCAGACAAGGTGACCTAGTTTATAGAAGGCATGGAAAAATAGGCTTGAGGGTTTACATGTATACCAATGTACTACGTGTGTTTCCTTGCATTAAACCTTAGACAGATTCCACCCAAAGGGAGTATATCAATCAAGTCACCTTGAGACCTTAGAAAGATTGGGGGAGAACACCCAATGAGGATACAATGATATGACCTCTTACAAACGTCTTCTCTCAAACAATTATCAATCAAAAAATGTCATGTATAAACAATTCCTCTTGTGCATCATTAACCAATATAAATATATCTCATAATAAGAAACCACACCCTATGTCATCTTCCTCCAAAAACTGGTGTTCTATGAGAAATGGTGGAGGATGCAAAGAAATACATTATGGATGTACGTTGTCCTAGTTCTCCTAAACTAATACACCAAATTTTAGGTGATCTCAAACCAAAATTTTGACAACCAAAGGCTAACTCAAGTCGAGAGCCAATATCCTCATCAAACTATAGATTTCAATATAACATTTTCCTTACAATAAAAGTTCATTGTGATTCATCCATAACATAATCACCTATTTGATCTTGATTACAATGCTCTTGTAATTTCATCAAGAATTTGAGAATTAGAGTGAGTTAAGTGGGATTGTTACCCATAGAGATAATGCAAACTATGGAGATTTAATGCAACATGTGTATGGCCTCATCAATTAATCAAAAATGCCTGGTCATTTAGTTGTATTTCAATGAATTATAATGCGATTATAAGGTTTTTGAGAGTTTGAGAATTTGAAGAGGAGTGTGAATGTTACCCTTCAAGATAATGCAAAGTATGTAGATCCTTTGTGGCATGGGTATGACCATGTTGGTTAAGTCAAATTCCACAAATATCTTCTCAGACATTGATAGGGTGATATGGATGCAATGTGTTATGAGAATAATATAGTGCTTGAGCTTTTCCTCAAATTGAATTGTGAAGGGGACAACTACATAGGAGTTGTTATCCTCTTCCAATTTGGGACCTTCCTCCTTCGTCTCAGGCTCAGAATTAGGCTCTCAAGTTTGAGATGGCACTACATGTGGCCTCTTGCCTCCTCTATTCCTAGACATTGTAGAATGCATATGGAATTCCATAGGATCTTAAAATGATGAAGTTGTGGAGTGTCTTAGGGTGGCTTAGTGAACCTAGGCATGCAAAACATTCAAGAACCAAGGGGAGGTTGTATCCTTGGTGGCATGGAATGCAAGGATGCACGATGTGGATCACATCATCTAAGTCACAAAATGAAATAGTTATAGCTTGATGGAGAGGGGAGGAGTGGTGGAAGGGGGTTTTTCCATTGAGGGAGATCCATGGATGACTCACTAACAGTACCCAAAATTATGCATTAATCCACAATATTCAACTATACTTTTTTCCTAATATCCTTTATATTCCCAAGTAACTCTAAATAGTTCACTTTTATGTAATTTACCTTTTATATAGATAGAGTAACTCAAATAGCCTATATTTGGACTTGTAAGCACCAAATGGAGAAAGAATTTGCTTCCCCAAAAGTTTACTTCAAATACCAGAGAGAACTAGATTCTAAAACTATGACCAGGTGAAGACCACAACTCTTTTGAGCTCAAGCTAGAACCCAAAATAATTGGAGCTTGAACTTAATCCAGTTCAGGAGGATGGTTCTAAGAGCACATCTAGACTTCAAAGAACTAAAAGGCTTCGACTATAGTCCAACCTTGACTAAATTGGATCCAACTTGGTCGAGTTTGAGATAATCTTCTACAGTTCATCAACTTAGGTTTCCTTAGAGTAATTTCTTCAACTAGGATCAATCCAATATATGGTTACACCAAACTTGATAAGGTCTTCCTATGGACCTACCACCAAGCCTTTCTTCCACAAATATCTGAGGGAGGGAAATAAATTGGGTCCACTTGAGCTTGACCATGCTTGAGTTTGTGACCCACTCGAGTTCCCTCTTCCACTCCATCAATTTATCCAATTAGTCATCAACATCATTGACAAATGGACATTATCAACCTTTGTCATAGTCATTAATTTCATCAACCATCAGTCTTTTCGATCATTAGAATCATTGACCAATGACTTATTCAACTAATGACTGCATCAACCAATGGTCCCTCATGAATGATGACTTCATAAACTAATGGAGCTCGCCATCTTCATGGACCAATGCCAATTGATGAGTTGAATATATAAAATATTGAGTTTGGGAACTCAAACCCAATCTTACCCAAGTTCAGGCATATTGAACCTAGCCACACCCGAGTTTGTGCCCGTACCATAGAAACATCAATAGATGTGATCTAGATTGAACTCAATCACATTTGAAGTTTGTGCTAACTCAATGTCAGTCAAGCTTGTGTTAAATTATGCATGCCTGGGTCTACAACATTCTTTTAGAAATATCACTTAAACACCACCTATCATTATATTTATCCCTCCTATGACACTAGAGAAAGGCTTTTGTATTTTGGTTCCCAGACCTTTCTTAAAACGATCCAAGTCCCCAAAAGGCTAACAGTGTCACCCTACTCTGCGCCCACTAGTTTCCACATTGTTACCAAATTCCACCTCCATTTCCATCGTTCTCATCTCTCCCCATTCTCGTCAAACTCTAAGGTTCCATACCACCTAGGTACAGCTTCCCTTAGAGGTTTCTAGCCATTTTCACTAGACACTAGCCTCCATTATACATCCATAGTTATACCTCCATCCATCCACCATGATGTTGTTTGGGATGAACCCAACGAATGAGACAAAGGAAGATAGAAGACCAAAGAGAATGATGCAAAAAAATCCATCCCATGTAGAGGCTAAGGAGAAAGATACGCCTCTCCCCGGTGGGCTAATCTCTTCCTCTTCGTTCTTTCTTCTACTATGTCCCTTGTTCATGTGCAAATAATGTATTTCAAATTATTTTTTATTCCAAATATACTTGTCTGTGGCTATTTGATATCCTTCCTGACTCTATAGCCCATTCTAGGCTTTCATCTACTTTAACTCCATGCTAGTGACTTAATCTAAATTTAACATGTCTTTGTATTTACCTTCTCTATGGGTTTGATCCTTTTTTTCATTTATATCTTCTTTGTATAACTCTTATCTATGTTATGCTTGAGACAGAAGTGATGAAAATGGTAAACAAGGTAGTTTGGACCTAAGATCTAAGGGGAATACATGCCAAGGGGAGACCAATCTAGTTTCCACCATAGGCTCGAATTTGTTCATGATCAAGTACTCCCAAGCCTAATACTACCCATGGTGAAAACCAATATGGTTACAACCACTCCTAATAATCATATCTATCCTAGATTGAAGTGGAAATTTATGGAACATTAGGGTATTCACCCATTATCCTCAAGTGGGGAACTGGCCGGTTGATGGGCTTTAGTCATGTTGCACGAGTGCAAGTTGGATGACCCCCACATGAGCTGATACAACGATACATGTTGATTTTGAGTGGTAGTTGCAAGATAGGTTGTTCGAGGGTTGTTTATTCCTGAGGATGAGATGCATAGACATTTTGACTTCTAGTTGCATAGCCTGGAGCTCCGTTCTCATTTAGTAGGTTTTGCAAAATCTATTTCTTTTTCTTTCACTTTGTTTTACTTTTTCACTTTTTTATAGTTACACACTCATATATATACTCCTTTTTTTGTCTTAGATAAGTAAGAATGAAGTTGCTTGTGCTCAAGCATCTCCATATACATGTGTTTGATTGCATTCCCTAAATAAGTCATGTGAACTTGTGAGTATTGATTTGGTATCATGTTATATATAATTAAAATCCAATATGTTTCAGATGACTGAATTTATTTTCCTACATACGAATTCAGCATGTCAAGTTTTTTGTCTTTGTTTCCAGGGATGTGGTTTTTCCACATATACACGTCCAAATGTTTTTTTCTCTTTATACTAAGCATGTATATACATGCATAGTTTTTGTTTCTTATGAGACATATTTGTTCATACCTTTTGAATTTTTTTTTTTGTTTTTTATTGCCATCATATATTTAGCCACAACAAGGCATACCATCTGATGCATATGCTCCCCCAACTGTTTCCATTTTTCTAATTATTGTAAGATAATAGACAACCATGCACTTTAGTTGGTGACTCTATATTCACCCCTGCACTCAATGTCTACACTATTTTGTACTACTGAGGCCATTGTGGGGACATCATATGTCAAATCTTCCACCCAAAAAATTGTGAGAACAATGGCATGTATGAGAGGAAGTGTTGACTCTCTCATGACTACTTGATCATTCCCAAACCAAGAGCAAATTGGAGCATTTGTCGTTGGTAAAAATCTTGATGTGCTCTTGTCTACTTTGACGACCCACCTAGAAGAATTTGTGGACTAAATGGAAGTCATGCTTGAGAACCCAAATTACATGCTACATGGTTAGATGAGCATAATCCATGCAAAATTCATGCACTTCACACAAGTGAACCAAGCTTTGATGACACACAATAGATGTCAGTAAAGAGCCTAGCCAGTGTATACTACCCCACCAAAAAGATTTTAAGAATCATGTGCTCATATTCAATTGGATCTAAAGGTTAGGGAAGAAAAAAAGTGGAAATATGCAAAGGATAGGTGGCTCTATTCTATTGCAACTCTGAGCCCAAATGAGCATTTCAGCCCTCGACTTCACCCTTCACTCTGGCTGTTCAAGCAGCCAAGAAGAGCTTTCACATCCTTAAAAATGCTTGGCTTGTCTCACCACCTGAGTGTCTCACCCCTCAAATGGTCATCTTAAATTTCTTTAGGACCTAGTAAGATCCAAGCTATGAGGCATCATCGGGTTTTAGGGTTTTCTACCCCAGTTCTTATGGCTGCTCGTCTCAGAGCCCAACCAAGTGTTTCATGTTGTAAGACCCCTTACCTAGGTTTTATGTTAACCTTAGTTGATTTTTCTTGATGATGTTCATAAAACCTTGCTCTAATCCCTTGAGATGGTTTTGGACCTTGTGGAGAGCGTACGTCTTCTGTTTGAGCTTGTTTGGATGATGTTTGTGCTTTGTGTGCTAGTTTTGGTGCAAATTGCAATTTACCCAAAGTAGGGGGTTAATGTGCAATTTTTCACTTCTAGAGTGTTCCTTATCTTTATTAGCATCATATATAGTAGAGATAAATAAGGGGCTACCTTTTTTTAGCCTTCTTTGAGTGGTGGCACACTTAGTAGTGATTAGGGTTTTCTAAGGTTTGGTGTGTCTCGACCTATGTGTACCTTGTGGGTTGTCTCGATCTAGGTCATGACCTAGGGTATGTTTTATGGGTGTCATGGTCGAGGCACCTTTCCTAGGTGTGGTGGTCATGACCAATATGGTTTTGGGTTGAGACAGTTAATTTTGAGTAGGGTTTCTCAACCTAGGGTGTGTGTGATGATCCTTTGTCTCGACCAAGTGATGTTTTGGTGTTGCTCTCACAACCATGGATGGTGTTCCTTGGTGGGTCACAACCACAACCATGTTGGGTGACCCATGTTGTCGTGACTCTACCTAGAGTGTATCACCATCTCTTTCATGTGTGTCTTAAGTGGTTGCATGTGTGTTTCTTAGGTGGACAAGTGTCCCTTTGGTGCTTTAGGGTGTTGACACCTCATCTTTTACCCTACTTATATACTCCTTTTCTATATAAACACTCCTCTCCATGCAAGTGACCCTTTTCAGCCTTCCTTACTCTTCCATCTATTATGCTCATCCTTGGAGCTGGGTGGAGCAAGAAAGCTCGATCTTGGAGCTCTTGGAGATCGGACCCCTTTGCTTGTGGTGACTTTTGATCATCTTCAACCTTGGAAAGTGTTTTCCTTTCCCTTATGGTGTTTTCTTCAATCTCCTACCCTATCTTCTTCTCTTTCTCAGCCTTAAACCATGGATCCTCCATGGTGGTCGTTCTTGAGGAGTGAACCTCTCACCACAAGGGTCATAGGCCATGTTTTAACAAGGTGGACCAAAGTGTGAGGAAATTCCTTCTCTCTTTCTCTGCCTTTTGGTTTGACAAAGAGCTTCTATCTCTCTTTTCTTAGTTTATCTTTGACCTTGGTGTCATCTTCTTCTTGATATGATCCTGTGTATGAGAGTGGAGCATTCACTGGAGCTTCATCATCCTTGGTGATCGTGTGCTTGGAGTTTGTGATCTTTAGAATGATCTTCCTTAAGGCATGTTATATAACTCTTAACCTTCTCTATTAATGCACTTTTTATTGTATGCATATTGATGTACTTCTCTCTCCAAAACATTCCCTTAACATGATAGCGGATGATGCTAGCCCTAGGACATGTTTGATATTAAAATCATGCTTGGTTTGAAAGTAATCTGAAACCCTAGTTTTGATACCTGATTTTGGTGATTATGGTGTAATGGTGGTTTTCTCCTTTCTCTTGATCTTGGATTTGATCACATGCATGATGGACTTGTGTTTTTATGTTCCATGAAGTTTAGGTTCTACTTTGTTGTTGTCAAATGTAGTTTCTCACTCTTGTTTGAGGTCTCTTTCATGGTGGTTTCATGATGCAAGTTTTAAGGTTTTTGGTGACCAATTTTGCATGGGATTTTCTCCTCCATGTGGATGATGGTTTCTTTTAGTTTTACCTTCTATTTTTTCTATGTATATCTCCTCCTTGATCATGTTTAATACATGTTGTATGTTGGTCCTATGCATCGGTAGTAGTTTGATCTTTGGTGGACACTACACCTTTTTTTGCTTTGGGTTGCGACACCCTATCATGTGAGGTTTTGGTCGAGACAAATGACCTGGTTACGGTCATGACATCCTACCCTATGATGGTTTCACACTTACCTCTATGAGATTCGACACACCTACTTGATTTTGGTTCAATATGCTTCCCTTGAAGTTGAAGTTGTGACATGTTTGCTTTTGATGGTAAAACCCTAGCCATGTGGTCAAAACCATAGTCAGCTAAGTATGAAACACTAACCCTAATTATAGAGCCATGTGATATGTTTGCATCTCTCTCTCAAAATGGTTATCATGTATGATGTCTTCTCTCTCTTATTTATAAATATCTAACCTTGTATGTGATATGGACTGGAATGACATAGCTATGTGGAAGCTATGGTGAATCCTATCTTATATAGGATGGTGATTGTGATCAATGTCGAGGCATAATGTGATGTTGTATTTGTAGGGATCATGTGATTAGGTTTGATGGTCTGGTAGGTGCTTTGTTCATGATTTGAGGTGATAACCTCTAAAGATGAGATTGGGGGATTGATATCCCATAGTGATGTGACATCAGTGATAGCCTTGTGTGGTTGTATGATAATGATGATGGACTTGTGAATGACAATGCTATAGTACTATGTGATGACGTGACAAGTTCACACCTTATACATTTTATACCTTCTAATGATGTACTATATGCTTATTCTTGTGGAGTTGGTTATGGTTTTATACATTGTAACTTGATTAATGCTAAAAGACAATTAATTGACATAACTAATCAAGTGGAATGTTAATCATGTAGTATCCATGTGCCATAGATCCATTCTAGTGTCGGTCTTAGTGTTGGATGGTGAAATGGGTTCTCCCTTAGTGGAATCTCGGAGTCATATACTATTGAGTATATGCTTTCATGAGCTTGTTTGTGGGCCATACCCTGGAAGGAGTGTGTCTACGAGTCGTAGCTCAATGATGTGACTCATTATATGGTTTCATAGGATTGGTTGTGGGCCATACCCTAGGAGGAGTGCGACTTCAGGTCATAGCTCATCTTCACTAGCATTGTCCCTATATACCAATGCGGGCTAGGTTGTTTTGCAGATGACTCACATGTCATGCCACTAAATTGTTCTCTTGTGTTGATCGTGAGGTGTGGAGAGGTCGTGGATCCTGGATCTTCCATTGACCTTGTATGTCACTGATTTTGACTTAAAAGTGGTTAGTTGGAGCATGAGTGGTATACCTCATCTCCTTAGGGAAAAATAAAAGATGTAATACATCCATGTAGTATATATGTTTAAGGACAAAATGCAAAGGAAATTGGTTGTAGCCTTGCATTGTTTTTGTATAGTTTTAATGATAGAAAATATACATGTTCTTCATATTCCTATTTAGAATATAATTTGTTCTACTTCTCAATGAAAACTGCTTAGTATTGCTTAATGCACTTTACCTTTTGGTTACATATCATTTGGTTGAATCTGCTCTACCTACTAGTATGTTACCTATATGTTTTAGTAATATGTGCTTTAATATACGTTGGTGAAAAGTTATATCTCTTGTTGGGACGTTTAGTCTCACCCTGTGGGTTTCCACATCTTTTAGGTGGTCGTGCACGATGAGGTGGTGATCGTGCAGCTAAGGAAGAAAAGCAACAAGATTAGTAGTTGATCAGGTTGGAAGTGCTGCTAGTCTTTTGGTGATAGAGTCCTATAGTCCTCCCTATACACTCATGTCTTGGGGGTGTTTTCAATGTGTTTTGTAGAGATATCTTTGATACAAGGTTTTTATCTTGTGTGCCTTTTGTTGCATAGTTATGGCAGATGTACATGTATATATATATATATATATATATATATATATATATATATATATATATATATATATATATATATATATATATAGGTTCTTCATGTAACAAGTCGATGACAAGAATTTGGAGAACAATGATGTAAGAACCTTGTGATATATGACATGTTATGCAGGTTTCCTATTAAGGACTTATATGTGAAATTTTTCATCTTGTGGTACTCTTGCAAAATCGGTTTTAATTTCCTGTGTTTTCTGGTAATCTGCATAGTTAGTGTTGTTTCTACTTTTAGTTTTGAGTAATCTCGCTTTGTTGGTGCGGGGCGTCACACATGCCTTGAAATGACCATTTTAGATTGTGCAAATCTTGTTCAAAAGTGCCACCACATCACATTAGGGTTTCTCCGTTAAGTTAGATGCCAAGCAACCGTTCCATGATCCAAACGTCTGATTCTAGGTTTCTCTGAGGCCAAGATTTGTTCAAATAGAACCGCTGCCCTTATTTTAGGGTTTTGACCAATTTCTCTAGGCCCACCAGACCAATTTTTTGTATTTCTAAATTTACTTTGAGCACCTATTCTTTCATTTTTTCATGTATAATATTCTACTTCTTCAATAAAGTTAGTTTTGTTCTCAAGATCTCTAATTCTCATTTTATTTTTCTTAGTTTTCTTTTGGAGCAAGGAAGATATCCATGTAATTGTCACTAGCTAAGGTCCCTTTTGAGGATTCTTCTTCTTCTAGTCTATTGCTTTCTTCCTTCATTCCATTGTTCCCCCTTTTATTCCCATGGATCGTGAGTAGTTTTTCATATTGGGGTGTGGGGAATAGCCCCATGGTCATAATGTAACATAGATTGATTCCTTATATGATTTCTTTAATTAGATGGTATTTGGTTTGGATAATCACCCAATTTAAATGTTTTGATCTCTCATTTATGTCAAACGTTAGTTTTGGGATATGTGACCATGGAACCTAAGGCTCGGAACAACCAAACTAATACACAAGGATCCAGATGAGACCTTATAAGGATTTTTTTTTGGATTTTCAGGCTATGATCAATGAGCACTAGGACCAATGCGTCCATAGAGAGTTCAATTTTTGTGAATGCATTTGTGAATGTTTTTGCATACCTTCTTCAAACTAGCTTTATCGCATAATTTCACCGATCTTGTCTCATGCTAGCTATTGTGGTAAAACCCATAACCCCAATATTCATTCCCATTGATTCAATATCATTTTCTCAATCGCTCTTTTCTTGCTTGCAATTTACTTCCTACTTTTAGATAATTCTTCTATTATTGTTCTAACCACAACTCTCTTTGTTTTGTCCTTAGCATAAATTTTCTTTACTTACTTTTAGCGTAACTTTTATTTCATTGCAATATTACATCATTGTTTTAGTGTAATCAACCATCAAACAAAAGGTATTTCCTTTCTTGTTCAAATAAACAAAAAAACCTTTTAGAGTATTATTCAAATTAATTTGGGTTCAAAAATAAATCTTAAAAACATTTTCCTATGGGATCAACCCTTATATACTAATAAACAACCTTAATTGGTATTTTTTCCCTAAAAAGGTTAAACTCTAAGATAATTCCCTAGTGAATTGGTGCGCTAAATGACTCATATCAATTTTTGCACTGTTGTTGTGGATAAGGGATTGTTTTTCTCAAACCCCAAAAAATGTTAAACAATTTTTTTCTTCTTTTTTTTTGCCTTTCGGGTACTATTTGGGAACTGCTACTCCTCCTTCTACAGAGTATCCATTGTGACAGTCCATCTTTTCTTTAATCGATTATATTTTTTTATTATAACTGTGCATGCAACACTCGCAACATATTCATTTTTTGCCGTCAGATTTTGACCCAGAAATCGAAATGACGTTCCATCATTTAAATCAAGAAAACAATTTAGGATGGATGATGAGGAAGCAACCCATAGAATCGAGGAGGAAGTCGCTGCTCAAAGGGAGGCTGTGATGACCGAGCATGTAGCCCAAGAAGTCACTTTGTGTGCAACCTACATGGCCAAACAAGAGGTCCTAGAAGCTACTCGAAGGGAAAATAAAAGACAAAAGCATTTAAAGGACTTCTCATTCTCCAAAAATTCTTACGCACAACACCATGTTGTGTCACTATACATTACAACCCCACAATTTAATATTTGATCCAATTAGATCACCTTCCTTCAAGACAATCCCTTTTCTGGAAACAAATTAGAAAGTTTCCAAGACTATCTTCAATGTTTTTCTAATTTATGTTCCCTATATAAAATCCCAGGAATTTTTGAACACACCATTTGACTCAGATTGTTTAAATATTCCCTTTCTAGACAAGCCAACTATTGGAATAATGCCATCTATGGGTAGGCAACGTGTCAGTGCCTGGGAGGCATCACAATCCAAATTTCTAGAAAAATATTACCATGCTTCCCTCACTTACAAAATCAGGGGACATATCACTCTTTTTTCTATGACCCCAGGTGAGACGCTAGGAGAAACTTGGGAGAGGTTTAAGGACCTTCTTTGACATTTTCCCCACCATGATATTTCCCAAGCCTAGCTCATTGAAATATTCTACCATAGTGTTGACAATGACACCAAGGCCTCCCTTGATTCCTCATCTGGAGGAAATTTCATGTTTCAAAGCCTAGACAGTTCTTGGGAGGTTGTTAAACGTGCTTCTAAAACCCAATCATGATGAGGAACTAGTGGGGTTCTCAAGGTAGCTAAGGTAGAGGAGAATTCCAACATCAAAAATATTGTCGAAAGCTTTACGCTTATTTCCTTGAAACAAGATCACTTAGAGTCTTCTTTAGTGCCTATAAGAGGAGGGATCAACCTAAACAAGTAAAGGTTGCAAACTCTCTTTGCAGAATTTGCAAAGGGTATGACCACTCCACCCTATAATGTCAATACCTCTACAATTTTTCCTTGCAGCCTAAAGTTGGACAACAAATGGAGGACCTCAACTCCATTCATAACATACTAGGTCAAGCTTATTACAACCTAAACCAAGCTAGAAACCACCCTGGATTCCCATATGGAAACCAATTGGGTGTTGAACATGCTCCCCAAATTACCTCCCAACAAAGACTCCCTCCTCCTCAAGCCAACAATCATCCACCACTAGGATTTCCCAACAACAAAAACCAGAGGAACTTTGGTAATCATGAAAATAACAGAGGTCAATTCCAAAATCATGGGCCCTGCTAAGGACAACAATATCAAAGAAGTAACCACCACTACAAATGTGCCACTCACATCAGTAGAACATTCCCACTCCTCTTTCTGGTAGTGAGAGGATAGCCACTCAAGAAAAATGTGTTCTTTTCATGAATCAAATCCTCCTTTCCTAGTATGCTTATCTAAAAGCAACAAGCATTCAGTTAGCCAAATTATTTTCCCCGCAAAAACCTCCATTCGAAACTTTTGTCGGTCAATCGGAAAACAAACCCAAGCACCCTGAACAATTTAGGGTTGTGTCTACCCGTTTGGGGAAGGCACATACCCCTCCTCCTCCTATAAATAAACCCTTGTTGTACCCTTAGATTTTGAGGATGATGACACTATGGTCATTGAAACCCCACCTTCACCAGAACCCATTGTTCCTGTCATTGAAGTCCCACAAGTAGTGGTTCATGAGCCCAAAATCCCAGTCTACAAGCCTCTTCCACCATACTAAGCCCGCCTAAAGAAAACTACGCCTGATACTCATTTCATGAAATTTAGAGAAGCCATGAAAAAGTTACATATGGACATTCCCTTCTTGGATGCTCTTATTGACATGCTTGTCTGGTCTAAGTACATGAAAACAATTTTGACTAGGAAGTATGCCATAGAAGAATATGAGACGGTAAAGCTTGCTAGGACCACCTTGGATATCATTCAAATAAAAATTCCTAAAATATATAAAGACCTCAGTTCGTTTGGGATTGGGTGCTACTTAGGTGATAATTCTTGTACAAAAGGCCATGTAGACTTAGGCGCTAGTATTTTGATTATGCCTTATAGTCTTTGCAGGAGATTGAAATTTGTTGATATGCTTCCCACTACCATGACCATCCAATTGACATATGCATCCATGATGAAACCTATGGATATCATTGAAGATATACTTGTAAGGATTAGAAAGGACACTTACGTTCCATTTAACTGTGTAATCATGGACATTAAAGAATATTTAAGTTATCCTCTCATTTTCGGTTGTCCCTTCTTGGCCACTACTAGAGCCTTGATTGGCACTGAGTCTGAAACCATTCTTTTGCTCCTTTAGAGATAGACCCTAGAGTTTCTGGTGTTTGAAAGCATGAGGGGACCTAGCCTCCCAGAAGGGATTTACCTCCTTGATTGTGTTGATAAGATTTCCTAGTTGAGACAAAAATAGGAGTTACTTGTGGATCTCCTCCATACTACCGTCATGCCCCCCCCCCCAGATTATGGGTTTGAAAATGAGAAATTAGACCAATGCAGGCCCATTTAGGTAGCTTTGAAAAAGTTTCTAATGAAGAATTTGATGATATTAAGATGATCTCTCTTCTAGAAGAGAAACTCAAACCCTGTATGGTCCCATAAATGAAGCCTCTCCCAGAAGGAATTTGATATGTTTTTCTTGATGAGAAACAAATATGGCATGTTATCATTAATTCTGATCTTACTCATGAATAGGAAACCAAGATCATGACTGATATTTAGAAATGGGGAGATTCCCTAGGGTATAAAATGACTAATTTTACTGGGATCAATCAATGTAGTTGCATGCATAAAATTCCTATCGTAGAAGAATACAAACCATCCTCGGACCCTCAAAGAAAATTGAATCTAAACATGGACGAGGTTGGCCAACTAAAGGTTATTGAAGTCTTGACTTCAGGAATCATTTACCCCATCTCTGACTCCCCTTGAGTCAGTCCTATCCAAGTGGTCCCCAAGAAAGGGGGAACCACTATTATGAAGAATGATAAGGATGAGATCATCCCCACCCATATTGTTATGGGATGGAGGATGTCCATTGACTATAGGAAACTGAATAAGGCCACTAGGAAAGATCATTTCCCTCTTCCCTTCCTAAATCAAGTACTAGAACACCTTGCCCATCAACAATAATTTTGCTACCTTGATGTCTACTCAAGTTTTTATCATATTCCTATGCATCCTGACAACCAGAAGAAGATGACCTTCATCTGCCCATTTGGCACATGCATTCAAGAGAATGTCTTTCGTGTTGCGTAATGTCCCAATCACCTTCCAGTGGTGCATGTTTGCAATTTTTTTGGGTTAACGAAAATTGTTATGGAGGTGTTCATGGATGATTTCTCCATGGAGAATGTTTTGATTCTTGTCTTGACATCTATGCCTTGTTCTGGAAAGTGTGAAGAAGCACACTTGGTTTTAAATTGGGAAAAATGTCACTTCATGGTGATAGAAGTTATTGTTTTGGGCCACTGAGTTAGCAACTGTGGCATAGATCTATATTTTTTTAGGAAGGACGGATGATCCTATGATTGGGATCCCCCGTCATCTATTAACTAAGCCACATCATCCATGGCAAGGTTTTCAATACATGAAGGAAAAAATTGGATGAAAGCAAAACTATCTACTTTCCCTCGTCGTGCCATAGTGGCAGTTTCGTGGGCAACTTTGTTACATACCCGACTAACAAAAGAAATACTATAGAAAGAAAAATGTTATTGTAAGGTATCTATATCCTCTATAAGAATTCCCAAATAATCTCTCCTTCTGGTGGTTTCTCCACATGCCTGGACGGCCTCAAGGGAGTCTGTCTCCGCTTCTATATGTTCTGCACCATGGCTGCTCGCCCACTGTAGTGATGTCCTCAGGGCAATGCCTTGCGTTGTTTCTATCCATGTGCCATTACAAATATTCTCACCTGCAACACCTATCAGTTTGCCTTTACTATCTCTCATCACCATCCCTATCGTCGTCGTTCCATCATCACCACATGATGCGTCCACATTGATCTTTAATCTCCCTTGCACTAGCCTGGTCCATCTTGGCTTGATGTTGTTGCCCGGCTGGGCATTGCTGCATTTCATAACACTTTGCTCTCCCCTCACCTTCTTTATCATGGCTAAGGTTGTTCAGATTAGGAAATCATTGTTCACCTCACCGTCTTGGAAGACACGCATATTGTGCCCTCTCCAGACATCCCACATGGCTACAACAATCACGTCTTTATCCTCTCTGACCAGCGTCGTCCCCATGGTAGCACCGATGTCCTCATCCTTATAATCATCAACCCATCTTTGTATTCATTGTTCCATTTGTTCCTAGCATTCTGTCGCATTCGGGCAGTGGAGGAGCATATGAGGAATGGACTCCTTCTCCGACATGCAGAGTTGGCACAGTCCCTCCTCGATGAAGTGGCAGTCAAACAACCTACCCTTTGTTTCTAGTCCTCCGGTACAAACTCTCCTCGGAAAATGAGCAACTTTGGGTGCCCAACCTGCTCTCCAAATGTGGCACCACAATCCTTCTTCTTGTTGAGTTGTGTGTTGACGAGCTTCCTCCCTCCCTAGCATTCCAAGCCAATATGTTGATCGGACTATAAACACTCCTTTCTTGGCGGGCCACCAAGACCATGTGTCACACTGGTGTCGTATACTGAGTGGGATGGCGCTTATCCTCTCCATGGAAGCCGACGGGAAACATTCCTATAGCCTTGTGTTGCTCCATCGCTTCCCATCTGGGCTCATAAGGTCGTTTACCTTGACATAGGGTATTTCCTCCAAATTCTTGAACCGTGCAAGGGTATCTTCCTCTCTTGGCAACCATGTGTCCTCCCAGATGTTGACATCTTTTCCATTGCCTATCCTCCATTCCACCCCTTCCTTGATTAGTGCTTTCGCTCCCCATAGACTTCTCCATGTGTAGCTGGGACTGTAGCCTTTTCTTGCTTTCCAAATGGATGTTTTGGGAAAGTATCCATCCTTCAGCACTTTGTTGACTATGGAGCTCGGGTTCACAGATAATCTCCATAGTTGTTTTGCTAGAAGAGCTTAGTTAAAGATATGAAAGTTTATAAAACCAAGTCCTCCCAGTCTTTTTGTCTTGCACATATTTGACCAGCTCATCCATGCTAACTTCCTTTCGTTCCCTTTCGCCCCCCCCATAAAATCTTGTTATTATGCTTTGAATCTCGTCTAGAGTGCCTGCTGGAATCTGGAAGATGCTCATCACATAAGTCAGAATCGCTTGTGCCACTGCCTTTATAAGGACCTCTCTCCCTAGTTTAGAAAACAACTTCTTTGACCATCCTTGCAGTTTCTTCCATATTCTCTCCTTTATGAAGCTAAAAATATGTTTCTTTGACCTGCCAATTGCCGTTGGGAGGCCTAGATATTTTGCGTGCCGGTCAACCTCCTTTACTTTTAGTAGCCCCTTAGTCTCTTCCCTCTTTGTGGAAGTCGTCCCTTTGCTGAAAACTACCTCAGTCTTGGATAAATTAATTTGTTGCCCAGATGCCTATTCGTATTGGCTGATAATTTCAGCTATCTTCAAGCATTATGACAAGGTTGCTCTAGCAAAAAGGATGTTGTCATCTACACAGAAAAGGTGAGAGATATGTGGTACCCCCTACACGGCGTGATGTCGTGTATGAGGTTGTCATGTGTAGCAATGCCTAACATAGTAGAAAAAGCTTTGGTACATAAAATAAAGAGATAAGGGGAGAGAGAGTCACCCTGGTGAAGTCCTCGTGATGGTTTTGTTCTCCTGGTCTGGTCTCCATTAATGGAAAACATGTGTTGGATAGATGTGATGCAGTCCTGAACTTTATCCCTCCATGTCACCCCAAAACCCATTATCTCCATGACATGGCTGAGAAAACTCCATTATACTCGATCGTAAGCTTTGGACATGTCCAATTTCAAAGCGAGACTACCTTTCTTTTTTCTTGTGTCCCTTTTCATAGCATGGAAAATTTCATACGCAATAAGAGCATTATCCATAATCAGTCTCTCCAGAATGAAGGCACTCTGGTTTTCTGAAATGATGTTGTCCATGAATGGTTTTAATCTGTTCGTCATCACCTTTGAAGCGATCTTGTACAACACGTTGCAAAGACTGATAGGTCTAAATTCCCCTACTATTTTTGGTTTTTCAATTTTTGGAATCATCACCACTAGTGTGTCATTTATGTCCTCTATGCTTCTTTCACCTTTCCACCATCCCTTAATGTAGTTTTCCACATCCTGGCCCACAATGTTCCAGTATTTTTGGTAAAACATAGCCTTCAGTCCGTCTGGTCTCAGAGCCTTGTTCGGGTGCATCTGTTTAAGGGCTGCCCAGATTTCTTCATCAGTGATATCTCTTTCAAGATCATCATTTTGTGTCTCATCTATCAACCTCATGATTCCCACCGTTGTTTGTTCAAACCCCGAAGGACTACTGGCATAATCTATATAGAGCCAAGATTGAAGTGATCACCAAACTCCCCCATCCCACTTCTGTCAAGGACATCTGTGCCTTTCTTGGGCACGCTGGTTTTTATCGGCAATTGATGTGTGATTTTTCAAAAATCATCAAACCTCTAACCAACCTTCCTTAAAAGGATGTTCCCTTATCCTTTGACTGTGCATGTATGACCAGTTTTCTTTGTTTAAAGGAGGCCCTCACATCTACCCCCATCATTCATGCACCTGATTGGGCCTTGCCTTCTGTAATTATGTGTGATGCTAGTGATTTTTTTTGTCGGTGCCATTCTTGGACAATGTGTTGACAAAAAGCACCATGTGGTTTACTATTCATCCAAAACTTTAGATGATGCACAGTAGAACTACATTACCACAGAGAAGGAAATGTTAGCCATTGTCTATGCCTTTGACAATTTTCTCTCTTACCTAGTCGAATGAAAAGTAATCGTTTATATGGACCATGCAACCATTCAATATTTGATGACCAAAAAGGATGTCAAACCCCATCTCGTTCATTGGATCCTTTTATTACAAGAATTCAATTTAGAAATCCTTGATAAGAAAGGTTGTGAGAATGTTGTAGCTGACCATATTATCTACCTAAGATCTTGTGATGATGATGGTATGTGTATTAATGATTCTCTATCTGATGAATACTTGCTAAAAGTAGAATCACTTTCTCAATGTCAAAGGCTCGACATAAGTATATCATGGAGATGATTTTCAGCCAGGAGTGGGAGGAGTGAAGGATCTTTTAAGTTGAGATCTTCCAGCAATGAGAGTTTATGTGCTTCAAATGCTACAAAATCCTCAATGGTTATATACCAATTTAGCCTATGCCCAAGGCCTCCAGCTCAACCACATGTACCTCAAGTAGTGCTCCTAGGAGTCTTAGCATGTGGATTGTGTCCAATATGCCCCCAGCCTCCCATTTTATGAGGAGTATGGGCGACTGATCAGGCTTACCCTAATCCCAACTCCCCATATTGGGGAAATTACTACTAAAATCCCGCCTCCACCTCTGCTCCTCCACCACCTTATTATCCACCACCACAGTGACCTACTTCCCTCCATCTCGGGTATGGGATTTTCTTAAGATGAGAAAAATTCTAAGTCCAGGGTGGAGGTGGGTGGTACATAACAATTCCACCCCCTATCTTCCCTTTTTTAGCATTATGTTATGTCATTGCAGTTGTTAAATTTAGTTTGCATCTATTTTTTCTCCTTATTTTGAAAACATTGGCCTTTATCTAGTCAGCCGATATGAAATATATTAGCATCATTGTACCCCTTTCAATTCAATAAATCTTTCTTGCAATTTTTTTACAAATCACGATGATTATAAAACACCATGTCACTTAGGACCCCAAACTAGAATCACTCCTTGGAAATTTTGGCAAGTGTAAGGAATCGATAAGAAGCAAACACGATTTTTTTCTATTTTAAACTATATATTAACTTGTCATGAATCTTGTATAATGTGTTCAAAGGAAGAATCTATTTGATGCAATGACACCCCTTGAAAAAAAGTGAACATTTATAAGAAAAGGAACAACCCTATTACTCCTTCTACCAAAGAAAAAGAAGAAGAAAAACCACCTCACGACAAACTCTAGTCCAGGGTGGCATTCTACCCATCTCAATTATTCCATACCTCTCATATCTAATAGGGGCCTACCTTGAATAAATGACAAAGAGCACATCAAAAAATGCACAATGTAACTGCAATCCATAAATAAATAAATCTCGAGTTGAATAGAGGAGTGGTCATCTTCTTCCACACCTCATTCATCATGTTCATGTACAAAAACTCATGAAAAGAAAGAAAAATGGGAGTGTCAAAGAAGAACGAGATGAAGTTTGTTTCCTACAAAGTCTTGATTTAGAGACAATCTATGAAATATGTTTTAATAGGGAATATAGAATTTTGTGTTTATATGGTTCTATGAGATTGTGTTGCTTGGCCAAATAAGGAGTTCAAGAATAGACTAATGGCTATGAGAGTGAGGATAGACATGTTGCAAGTATGTATTAGAATTATTTGTGATTTTATTTGCTTGAGAACAAGTAAATTTTGAAGTATGGGGTATGTTTATGAATGTATAGTCATCTCTTTTTACATATAAGTTTCCTATTCTTTTTCATAATATTTCATTATCTTTTTGAAAATTTTCTAGAAATAATTGCAAATAGTCACTTTTTAGAGAATGCAAATTCTTACCTTTTTCATCTATGTGTTGCAACTTTTTCCTTCAGAGCAACATTGGACCATCTCAGTACGTGAGTTGACTGACTCATGAACTAGGACGATCAGTTCATGCATGAAGGATGTCACAACTTAGAGCCTGGACAGCCATTTTGGCCCTTGGCTCCATCCTTCACTCTGGTTGTTCAAGAATCCAAGATGAGCTTTCATAGCCTCTGAACCGCTAGGCTCGTCTCACCACCTGAGTGTTTGATCCCTTAAATGGTCATCTCAAATTTCTTCAGGACCAAGTCAGATTCAAGACACAAGTCGTTGTCGAGCTTTAAGTTTTTATACCCATCTTCTCCTGTTCATTCATCTCAAATCCCAATTGGGCATTTCATAGCTTCAAATGATGATTCTGATAATGCAAATCTTGGTCAAAAGCGCCGCCACATCATATTTGGGTTTCTCCCTTAAGTTAGATGCCAACTAACCGTCTCATGCTCAAGAGGGATGGTTTTGGGTTGCTTTGAGTGAAAGATTCATTCAAATAGTCGCCACCCTAATTTTAGGGTTTTGTCTTGCTTCTCTTGGCCCATTCCTTTCAAGCCCCAACCAATTGTTTGGAATTGTAAGTTGGTCAATCGGTCACACACAAACTTGACATTTTAGTATCCAGCACCCTCATTTCACTCCCCCACTTTCTGGGGTTACCACCCATCCTTCCCCTATAAAAGGAGGGGGGACTCCACAAGAAAATATATTAACTTTTTGTACTTGCAAAAATACTTTGAGAAGTTGTTATTTCATTCTTACACGTGTAGTCTTCTAATTCTTCAATAAAGTTAGTTTCAATCTCAAGATATTCAATTCTCATTTTATTTTTCTTAGTTTTTTTTGGGAGCAAGGAACTAAGGGAGATAGCCATTTAATTTTCACTAGCTAAGGTCCCTTTTGGGGATTCTTCTTCTTCTAGCCTATATGGCTTGTTCCTTCCTTCCATTGCTCCCCTTTTTATTCCAATGGATCGTGAGTAGTTTTTCATATTAGGGTGTGGGGAATAGCCCCATGGACATAGTGTAAAGTAGATCCATTCCTTATATGATTTCTTTAGTTAGATGGTATTTGGTTTGGATAATTTCCTAATTTAAATGACTTCATATCTTGGTTATTTTAAACGTTAGTCATGGGGGATGTAATTGTGAAACCAAAAGCTCGAAACAACCAAACTAAGGCATAAGGATCCAGATGAGACCTCTAAAGGATCTTTATTAGTATGTTCAAGATAGGATTTGTTGGTTCCCGGACCAACGGGTCCATATAGAGTACAACTTTTGTGAATGCATTTCTGAATGCTTTTGCATACCTTCTTCTAGCTAGTTTTATCGTATGAATTCCATCAATCTTGTTTCACACTGACTATGGTGGAAAAATCCATAACCCTCATATCCTTTCCCATTGATTCAATCTCATTTCCTCAACCGCTTTTTTTTCATTTGCTCTTTTCTTACTTCCAATTTAATTCTTGCTTTTGGATAATTCTTCTCTTATTGTTCTAACCACGACTCTCTTTCTTTTGTCATTATCATAACTTTTATTTACTTGCTATTAACATGACTTTTATTTCATTGAAATTTTACTTCATTGTTCTAGTGTAATCAACCATCAAAAAAATGATATTTCCTTTCATGTTCAAATAAACAAAAAACTTTTGAAAATATTGTTCAAATTAATTAGCATTTAAAAATCCATCTTAAGCATATTGTCATATAGGATAGACCCTACTATACTAAGAAACAACCTTAATTGGTAGTTTTTCTATAAAAAGGGTTAAAATCTAGGTTATTCCCCTCGTGATTGGTGTGCTAAATGATTTGTATGAGTAATCCATTTCACCATCCTATCCAAGATATCAATTGGACTCACTGGGATTTTTTAGTGAAGATTCCCCTACTCTTGGGAGTGCTTCATTCCACCAAGTTGTAGTGGTTTCACTAGTACAAGAGCTATGGTTCTTTAAATCGGAACTAGTGATACAAATTGTCATGAACATCAAGATAGAGAACCAACCACTTATCAACATTTTGATTACTTTGAGAGTGTGCTTGATTGGTCTACTTTGTTTTCTACTCCAAACTAGAATGATAGTCCACATCTTTAGACATGCCATTCTTTTTACATATTTGGCATCTACTTTGGACTAGAATGGCATGTTTTATGATGATGATTACACACAATGGAGCGACGAGCATACTCATGATATCTGTTAAGTGATATCACAACCCAATATAGATTCAACCCCTTTCCAAGGTGATGATGGTTGA
This sequence comes from Alisma plantago-aquatica, assembly GCA_963693085.1. Classification (NCBI taxonomy): domain Eukaryota; kingdom Viridiplantae; phylum Streptophyta; class Magnoliopsida; order Alismatales; family Alismataceae; genus Alisma; species Alisma plantago-aquatica. The sequence continues at coordinate 443,401,750 of OY856411.1, read as the reverse complement.
TAAGGTGCAAACCAAAGAGATTTTGGTGCATGGCTGCAACACATGAATATGGCCTATACCCCATAGTTAAGGTTAATCTTGGGTGAAGTGTTTACAACCAGTTTCACATAGGGCTATCACATGTTAAGAAGATGATTGGCTGACCCAGGGTCACATAAAAGGACATTGTGACATCCCATCTTTAATTCTAAGATGAAGTGTGAAAAATGCAATCCTCTAGTAGATTTGTAGCCTCTTTGCTCCCTCGGTTCATGTCTTGGCATCTTAAGGCCCACCCATGCTTATCCATACATTGGAGAATACTTTGAGGATGTTATTTTGAGGAATTCATACTAGTGTAATTTCAGTTAGTTCAACATGAATATGAGTTCATCAAGCCATCAGCTTTATTTCTCTACTTCATATTTGATAGGTTCAACATACCTTCTTGTTTCACTCCTACACGGCAAATCCAAATGGCGAGACATACGTAACATTGGTCCCAAAAGATAGGATTTGAGAACCTAATTTTACTATCTGGAGGATACCATCCCCTCTCTCTTAACCTAGTTCTCATCTATCCTCTTGCTAAATAAATTTGTATAGTTCACACAGACATATTTTTTCTTTAATGGTTTTTATGTATTGCATACATGCATAATACTAGGTATGTTCTATATTTTCTTCCCTTTTTCTCTATTGACATTATTTTAACTCTCTATGCATGCATCCTAGGCTTGAATTGTGCATTTGTATTATTATGCTTGATTTGCTCTTATGTGAGAATGTAGTTGCAGACTCTTTGTGATTGGTACTCCAACTAGAGCACTTGCTCAAACTCAAGTACCTACTCAAACTCAGTTGGTTTAGTTGTTGTTTACTCCAAAACTCGATCAAGATGAAGATTCATGTGTTACTCCAAACTCATGTAGGAAGTTTTCCCAAACTTGATCGGCCTTATGCACGTACTTGATTGGTTACAGTCTACAAGACCAAGTGCCAACTCGATCAGTCTTTGTTCTCAAACTTGATCATCTAGAGTATGCAAGCCAATGAGTCAACTATGGAAGCAACATGTCAAGGTTTAGTAGACATAAGCTTGATCACAACATTGGTTAGGGTTACATTAAAAATACCTTCCACACAAGATTATAAGTATCACAATTTTGGGCATCTATTTCTCCACTTAAGAAAATCCATTCACCCTTCTTTAGAATCATTGACTTTCTTTGTCCATCTCTTGTGCATAATAAAATCTTCCACACATAAGTTCCTTCTCTGATGTGATCAAGTCATAGCATATATGGTCTATTGTAGAACACAACCACCAATTGAATTGAAGCACCTCTACAACACTACCATTGAAACCACTTTGAGGTCACTTTTGAGATCGTACACCATTGCCACATGATCATTTATGTATCCAACACACTTACTCATCTTGATTAGGATTCTACTAGAAATGAGAAGTCATCTCATCATGTTCAAGAGGTTGCAATGGAAGCCCTCCAACCACACCACCAGTCACACATCATGTCTCACTACTCTACATCCACAAATTGTCTAGTCAACAGTGCCATCTCAAACTCAAGTAAGACTCTGCTCAAACTCGAGCAGACAACCAATCAACTCTAAGCAACTGATTTCTACCTTGTTGCTCTACACCACCTTCACCACCCTTCATCAATGGCATCTCTTTGTTCTAGCACCCCTTGTATAGTGGAGGGCCTTTTTAAATCTTTAAAATGAAAGTTTATTTGTAAAAACGTTTGGCATTGGACTAATGTCAAACTTGGGGTACAATCATTGTTGGACCCCTACTAAAATATTCTAGTCCATCAAATATTAAACCAAGTACCACACAGGCACAATATCTCATACTATTCAGAAATCTAGCCACATAGGTGAATAGTTCCTCATAAAAAAAATACAACAACCTCAGTTAACTTAGGAAATCCAACTCCATGCATGGGGTGATAGACCACAAAAATAGAAATAGAATCACTATAAAATGTAGAGGAACGACCCCATCTTTGGAACCAGCTCCACGCACAGAATAAGAGATCATGATATTGATGCATCCAAGGGGCACAGTAGATAAGTATATCAAGACAATGACGTGAACATAAAATATACCTAGGAAAAATAGCCTATCCAATCAATAGAATATTTTCTTAGGCTTTATTTTACAGGAATATAGTACAAGAACCAAACAATATACTTCATAAAAAAAATCTAGAAAATGTATCCTATCATTTTCATAGTATCTATGAACTGATTAGATTCAATCCTGGCTATCTCGTAAATATTATTTTTCTTAATCCTTTCTTCTTTATCTACATCCTAGATTTAGTACTAAACTTGAACTTCCCAAAAATATCTTGTTAAAATTCAAGCAAACCATATGACAAGACATCATCTTCTAGGTCATGAAGGACCTTCCTATGTTGGTCATCTAACCTGAACCCACAAATTTGCATAAGTAGATTCACATAGCTTGGCTCACAACCTTCTTAAGAAAATCAAAGGTCAAATTTACAATCTAGGTGTTGGTATGTATGCCTAGAGAGACATTCATATGATGATTGTAATGTCAAATAATGTAATTGAGTTGATAATAATACAGTTAATTTATCTATTATGTTTTTTTTCAATTATGAGATAATGATATAACATGATAGATGTCTAAATAATGATGATAAGCAATCATATATGTCTTTAGGTTTAGGAAATGAATAATGGGATCATATCTATGATAAGAGTACATACACTCTTGTCATGTCCCTAGTCAAATATCATTATGGAATCTAAATAGATGAAAATAATATATAAGTCTATATTGCGTGTTGACTGATGATAGAGTTTCATTAGTCATGATATTTGATGTCAAGTCAATCACATATGTACTTGTTAGAGAGAAATGTATCAGGCAGCCACACCATGAAATTGATACATTGAAACATTATATGGTAGTTGCGATCAGATCTCAAAGTGGTGTTGTGGTTATTAGACCTGAAGTAACTACTCTCATCACATGTCATTTGATGAACTTTGACACCATCCAGCGTGACCTTGAATAAGGGTTTTCATAAAGATGGTTGTTGTGTACACTGTGACGCATGGAATTGATTGTGAGTGATGTAGATGGCATTTGTCCCACCCACTGAAGTTGGCATCCTTACCTCTTGTTAAGTGAAATTGAGAAACATACGGCCATGCTCATTTGAGTCAATATGTGATATGTCAGTTCACAAGTATCTTAACAGTTTTCTCTAGTTCAAGAAACTTACATTGAGTGTTAAGGGATGATGATTACATGCCTCTCATTCAATTTGGATATTTAATACAAAGGAACTATATGATCATGGTACCAATTATCACAGATTGTAGGTAAAATTTGTTCTCTAATTTTCCAATTATTTAATTAGCAATGAAGTGTTGCTAGATACTACTCATTATTTGAGATGTTATAATTTGGTTATGGATATTCACTACCAATGTAATGTTGGACCTATAGGGTCACACACATAGGATGCACTTGGAATAGAAGTTTACTCACATATAAGGTTTAACTTGATTACTAAAAGTGTTTATGAAATCAAATTAAGTAACAGTAGATGTGAGTCAACTTATTGGGATATCCAATCAACAGACTGGTGTGACAGTTGATCAACTAAAATGTCCAGTCGACCAACTAGATGTGAAATGATTAGTTTTTACTAGGTTTATCGATTATTGATATGCATTAATCATCACATTGAAATCCAATGTAATTACATCACTGAATGCACACTAGTGGATTGACTAGAGTGTCTAGTCATTCGAATGGGCACACGCAGCAGTCACCAAGCCATGAGATCTGGCATTTTGTACCCCCTAGTTTATGGAAACCCTCGGCCATCTACTTCTATATAAGAAGGGGGTGGCCAAGGCTCTAGACACAACATTTCTCAATGATGTGGTAATGTGAGAGCCAAAGAAATCTTACCCAAGAAAGGTAGACATATCTAGGGGAAAGGAAGTCGACAATGGCATGTTGACAATGAAAATACAACTCCTTCCCATTAGCTCTGGAAGCACGATGTGGAGTTCCAGATGGTCCACATGGACTATGTAGAGGCATGAAGGCTTTTCTTCCAACACTAGGAGGATGTCGTATGTGGTCTTACACTAGGAGCATGTCATCTACAACTGTCCATGTGTTGCTTCTGAAGGAATGACACCTCTACAAGGATTGTCATTGGGCTTGCTCCAAAACCAAGTATATTCCTTGCACCATCCAACATGTTTCATAATTTCTGCCATCATTCGTTGGTTATGGGAAAATGGCAACAAAGTTTTTGTTTCTATTGCCTCTTTGTCACCATATTTCCCTACACTAGGTTCAACCCTCCTACATACAACAAAAAGATAGTACATAACGTGTTTGGCCCATACAAGGGGGAGGAAGTAGTTGTTGGGAATTGGGTATTTCAAATGGCTTAACTCGCCTCATCATTCACCTAAACAATGTTTAAAGGTAGATCCTTAACATTATTTTCCTTGTTATCCACTTAGATTTCTCAAGTAGACTTCCAACCATGCGGTGTATATGCTTCACTTGGAGAAAAATTACCCAGGTTTTGATCATCTATTCAAGAGAAGATAATATTGTCAGTATAATGCACAAGTAACCTTGATGCCTCAGTTACTAATCATGTAGATTCCTCATCAGCATGAACTATTGAGGAATTACTATGAGCATTTGCATTGGCATTCTTATGAATATTTTTTTCTTATAATAGAGAAATTTATACTAGGACCATTCTTCCTTAACACCTTGAGAAAGGACGACAATATGTGCTTCAAGATTTTACAACTTGAATAAACCAGAGGCTTAGCAGTGAATTCAAGCTTCAATGGACTAGGTCCATCATCAATCTCCACCATTACAACTTTAGGAAAGGTTGAATAAGTTTTAATCTCAATGAAAACCTTTTCATATCTTAAATATTCATCCATAAATAAGATATCATCAAAGTCCAATGGCCTTCGTATTGTTTTAAGTCTAGACAAATGATCCAAGGCCTAGAGAATCCCTAGATTCTCAATCTTCACCCATGTTGGTTCCAGTTGGAAGGAAAGAGGGTCCTAGTCTTACACAACAATAATCACTCCATCCATCATCCATGGTGCCTCATCTATAACTCATTCTCTTTCCTTAGACATAGACATCCTGACAATAAAACCTTCATTTTTCTCATCAATGTCTGAGTTTACCACTAAGTCTCCATTGTCCTCATATATAGCCAAATAATTGACTTCAAATTGGTTATTTTCCTATAAATATAATCTACAAAAATTCCTTCCAATCAGGAGTTGTTCCCTCTTGACTTGAAAATTTGGCACACTTCACTCCATTCCTTATCCCATGCACCATGAATTTGATAATCACCGCATCATCTTCTTTATGACCAAGCCTACATGCCTTGAGCCTATAAAATTATGTCGATGGGATTGGATTAGATGTATTTCAATTAACTTCAAGAGGAAGTGGAGAAGAAGAAGAGGGAATCATAGAGTTCTTCTGATGTAGTAGTCATGATCAAGACTCGAGATCCTTGAAGATTTGGAATCATCCCTCATGATGTCCTCTCCATTAGTCACTTTTGAGTTAGATGGGGGAGTTGACTTAATCAACTTATTACCTAGTTGTGTCACCACAGGGATATTCATGCCCCCTAGGGTTTCACCTTCTCACTATCTCTCTTCAACAACTCTACGGAAGTAAGATTTTTACATGATGAACTAAATCACAAATTTCTAGCGCTTACTGACAACAGAAATAACTCTGGTATATATACACCCACATATAAGGTTGTTGATCTACACCAAAATGCTTCGTGAGAGGAAGGTACTAACTATTTTATTCTATAAAGAAGCTTCATCTCAGGAGTCCCACTCCAACATTTCAAACCCCACGCTCATGGGCACTGAACTTTGGGCCTGTTGATGCCCATTTCTTAGACAACAAGCTCACAGAAATTTCTACTAGCAATCTCTTGTTGCATTATCAAGACATTGAGCAAGGAGTTACAACCAGTTACGACTTACACACATTTTGAGGTGTGCCTTGTCTTATGTCCTCAATCAAGGATATACATTCTTATACAAGACAAAAAGCATATGTGGAAAGATCGACACATTGCAATGTTTGTTATCTTAACACCTACATGAATCGGTTGGGGACATAGCCACTTCATCTTCCCTACCAAAGCCTCATGTCCTCTCTCTACTTGAGTATTTAGACAACAAGCAAAAAGAATGATGTGAAAAAATAAAGGGTAGGAGAATTAGTGTTCCTTTCTATGCTAACCCCACCACCCTCACTTCCCTGGATCAGAAGCATTACATCGACAACTTTCTCATTATAGGTGACCTACATACTCTTACTTATGGTGATTATGATGTGTATGTTCACCTTACTTTAGAGTTTCTTTGTACTCAAGAAACATCAAAAGGTGACAACCATGAGACACCTAATTCTTGTGTGCTAAATGTGTAGTAAGAGGTCACAAAAAATCATATCAATGGCTAGATGGATGCTAAACTAAAAATTATCTTCATATGTCTAAAGGTAGGTTTGAGGTATAAAATTCGGTTTTCTATCACCTTACTGTGTAAACATTTGGTCCCATTATCCAAGGCTCTAGTAGAATTTCAGGAATGACGATTGGCCCCATAGACCACCACTGGTCTTAACGGCATGATTTGTCCTCACTCAAATGCAGGTTGGGATCAACACTGGCCTTAATTACATGCTCTGTCCTCAGTCACACAAAAGCTGGGATCAACCTCTCAACTGGACACCCATCCTAGTATTACTCCAAGATGAGCACAATTACCTTTGTACTTATTAGTGATGGGCTCCCTGAAAAGGAGGTGAACCTTAGTGATACAGATAGTTTAATAATTCCTTTTAAGATCATTTTATCTGAGGCCAAAAATCCTAGGAATTTACAATCTCCCCCACTTAGACACATGACATCCTTATCAAGGCTCGACTATATGTCCCATACCAGTCATGGCTACCGGTCATGGCTACCAGTGGAAGGGTGGCTACATCAACTCGGATAGCTCTTTCCAACATGCATGGACTGCACAGCTCAAAGATTGTTATTCCACAGGCCCACCGTGGGCCCCACCTACTCGATGGGAATTGGCTTTGATATCACTTGTAAACATATTGATCCACTTCCCAAGTCTCTAGTAGAGTTTCAAAAATGACGACCGACACCACAACCACCATTGGCTTTAAGTGCATGCTTTGTACTCACTCATGCGTAAGTCGACATCAACTTCCTGGTTGGCCACCCATCTTAATACTACTCCAATTTGAGCAAGCTTAACTTTGGTGTTCTTAGTGATGAGCTCCTTGAAAAGTAGGTTCACCTTGTTGATATGGGTAGTCTAGTCATTCCTTTATAGATCATTATATATGAGGCCTCAAATCCTAGAATGTTACACACTATGTGGAAGATGCTCATAGGTAGGGTGAAATTTGACACAAGATGAAGAGTCAAGTCTACAAAACCCATCTATCAGATATTTGCATTGTATTGTCACAAATTGCCTCCATTTGAAGTATAATATCCTGGGAGGCATGAACCTCCTATCTGTAAGTTTTGTGGTGTGCCTCTAAGGCAAAGAAAGTTAAAATGGGAATGTTTCTCATCCATGACCTCTACAACTAATCCTTGGGTATCAAAGGAATTCATCATTATGGGAGGAGTTATTATGATGATTGTAATGTGTCCGGTTATACACCAGGACATCTTCACATAACTGATGAAGCAGATTCCTTTTTAGTTACTCAACACGAGATTCTCATCTATATTCTCATTCTTAGAGTGGAAACAAATGGATATGCACTTTGTTTTATCAGATGCCAGACACCCTCTACCTCCCCACGCATACTGATATTTCATGTCTTGACTTGCACATTTTTCTTTGCTCATATTAATGGTGTATGTGGAGTCATAAAAATATGTGGGTCTAAAGAGGCCTCCAAACTAGTAGCCTTAATGTCTGCTATCCCAGACAAGGAAGAGCATCCCAGGGCACAATTCAACTGCATTTCTAAGTATTATGTAGATGGATTTCCATGTACTAAGCCTATGTAACACTACATGCCACCACCATTGCCTTCATCGAGTCCACAACCATCATTTTTTGGCATCGGTGATTGAATTAGACAGTAACAAAGATGCAATATGATCACTAAATGTTTTGTGATGAAGTTGGGTGATGTTTTGATGAGATATATGAAAGTGATCAACATTATCGACAAGATGTCAAGTATAAGGGAAAAAGAATATCTGACATTTATAAGATGACTCGGAATGTGTATAGAAGATGAGAATCACTAAGTCAACAAAAAATTCCACACCAAACATATGTACAATAGACATAGTCCCACTCAATCGAGCCAGCACAACATCCTATCTACAACCTTGTCCCCTATAATATGCAGACTGCTATGCTTTCACTAAATCAACCTAACTTCAACCAGAGCCCTTATATTGGATAGACAAACACATGACCCTTGCATCACCAGCATAGTGTTAAAGAGAAATTTGATGAGTTTGAGCAGTTTCTCAATGTTATGACACCTTGGAATCTACCAGAACACTCCCCACTCCATTCTAGAAAACCAACAATGGCACATCATATTGGGTATTCCTATAGCTACAACACATGCCATCTCAATTATATTAAGTTTATGGTTTTCTAGAGGATGAGAAATACTTTAAGCTTGGGGTGGTATGGTAGTTCTCGCTAATCTCCTTTCACCTTCCTTTCTTCTTTTTTCATGCACTCACATTTATATCCTTATACTTTTCCCTTGTTATTACATTTTGTATAAAAGAATTAAAATTTGCATCTAATGCATTCTTACCTAATTGTTATTTATTATTACGAATTTAATATTTAGATGTGAATCCAATGGTTAACGCTCATAAAATGTTAAATCACCCAATCTTCATTGCATTTTTTGACCTCCATTGTCACTCATCTCTTTGACTTCTATTTTAAGAATGGTGATGGACTTAAAGGTTGAGCGTCCCTTCATAGTCTGAAACCATTTTTGTCCTAAAAAATGTTATAAATATGAACCATGGGTTGTGCATGATTGGTGGAACTAGTGTTTGATCTAACTCTGGGCGGCATGTTAACAAATTTAATCATATTTGGAGTATTCCTAAATACTACTTACCTTTTCATAGGTATCTAGCACAAGACATATAGATATAATTTTAATTAAAATATTTTTATAACATAATTCATGTCTTTTCACTCTACATTGAGTTTAAAAAATCACAAATGAGGCTCATTTTCCCAAAAATCTTTAAAACAATTCAAAAGGTCTCAAGCAACACAAAAATGAAAAACTTGGTAAAACTCATCATATAAATTGGAATGCAAATAATATGATCCTGAAATTGAACAAAATCATAATAGTTTGCATTCTCTTTTAAGAGAGTTTAGGATGGTGCCTCATGGGACTTCCTCACTAATGAAGGTATAATTCCTGGTAATATCACCCCAAAATCTCATTAGGAAACCTTTGGGGACCGATGGCAACTTCCAATAACATGTTTGGTTTAAGAACAATATGAGGATTCACCACACTACTTTGGGCCAAGTGTCTTGGACTATAGGGGAAGTTCCTCATGATGTAGACCAAACTAATGCATATCAGGATTCTTGAAGTCATTAGCATCTTTTCTCTTTTTTTTTCATTAAGTCAAAAATAACTCATAGGTGTGATGTTTCTTATTGCTTTACATGTAACTTATAGCACATATCTTCTCTCTTTTTCATCTCATACTTGATTTCCTAAGTGAATTCTCTTCAAGAAAATCGTGTTGGGCTACTTTCAATTCACCAAAACATGCTTAGTAGTTCAGATCTTGGATTAGCTAGCTAGATCGCACAACGAGGGTTCATTTTGAAGTAACTCGTTTTAGGTGTCTTTTGGCATACAATTATTTTGTCTAACCTTAGTATCTATCACCAAGTTAACTTTTTATGTTATCTTTTGATCTCTTAGTATGGGATTTTCTTGAAAAAAAGCAAATTATAATCTTGGGGTAGTTGATAACATCCAAATTTGGTACTAATGCAAAGTATTTAAGTATAATTTTGTGCCTATAATAGCCTTGATATTCCTAAATGACTCTAGACATTTAGCTTTCATGTAACTTACCTTTAGTATAGATATTGTTGCCCAATTATCCTATTTCATGAGTTGTAGGCATGAATAGAGAATGAATTTGCTTCCCCAAAGTTAAACTAAAGACTAGAGGGACCTCAATAGATTTTGACAAAACTTTGACCATGTGAGGACTTGAACTCTTTCGAGATCATGTTCAAACTTGATAAAGTGCGAGCTTGAACATGGTCGAGTTTAGGAAAACAAATCTACAAGCACCTCTAGACTTAAAATAATAAAGAACATTCAACTCTTGTTCCATCTTTACCAAGTTGGCCCCAACTTAGCGCTCGTTTGCTTGAGTGTAAAACCAACCCGAGTGGAGAGTTTCAAAATAGGAAATGAAAGTCAATGAACTGGAACTACATTTCTTCTATTTGGTTTAACGTAAGTTGAACTCGTTTAGTTGCTTTGTTATCATTTGGTACGGTGCAATTGGTGTGTGTGATTCCCATCGAGGATGGGCTGGTGACCTGTAACCAGCAGCAAAGTTGATTACCATATGTGACAGACATACATATATCCGTTCATGGTGTGTGGCTGTACATTTAGGTGTTCTTACCGCTAATAGTGTATACTGCTGGAGCGTCGAGGAAATGAAACCGTGCCTAAATAGGGCGCAGTCCATTTTCCATAATTTTTAATGTAACCAACACATGATGTGTGGTTTGTTTTCTCACCGTGACTTTCATCCGCACGAAACCAAACGCAGGAACTGGATAACTTCGTGCAGTTACAACTGGTCGAGTTCACTTTCACTCCAACCAGACGGGGCCTTAGTTGAGTTTGATCTAATACAACAACCATTCATGAGCTTGGGTTTCTACAAGGGTATTTCATCAACCTAGATCAAACTTGGACTATATTACACCAAATGTGGTTGAACCCAGGCAGTGGACTTGCCACCAAGCCGTTATTCTAAAATGACATGTGGAAGGGAATCAATTTGGGTCTATTCAAACTAAACCATGTGTGAGTTTCTCACTCGACCGATTTCCCTCTCCCATTCCATAAATGCATTCTATCGGTCATCAACATCATCAAGGAAAGGAGCTAATAGATCCTTAGTATCCACAAGTGGTCTAGTAGTGTGATGACTACATCACATGTTGGCCCCTTAGGATCAATCAACTTTGTCAAGCAATCGAGTTCAAACATTAACAAACTTTCCAATCATTGGTTGAATTTCCATCTTCATAGACCAATGCCAATAAACAAATTGAACACCAACTAGTAGCCTTAATGTATGGCATCCCAAATGAGGAAAATCCCAGGGCACAATTCAACTGCATTTATAAGTAATATGTAGATGGATTTCCTTGTACTAACCCTATGTAACACTACATGCCACCATTGCCTTCATCGAGTCCACAACCATCATTTTTTGGCATCGGTGATTGAATTAGACAGTAAGAAAGATGTAATACAATCACCAAATGTTTTGTGATGAAGTTGGGTGATGTTTTGATAAGATATTTGAAAGTGATCAACATTATCGACAAGATGTCAAGTATAAGGGAAAAAGAATATATGACATTTATAAGATTAATCAGAATGTGTATGGACGATGGGCATTACTAAGTCAACAACAAATTCCACACCAAACATCTCTGCAATAGACATAGTCCCACTCAATAGAGCCAACACAACATCTTGTCTACAACCTTATCCCCTGTAATATGTAGACTGCTATGCTTTCACTGAATCAACCTAAGTTCAACCAGAGCCCTTATATTGGATAGACAAACATGTGACCATTGCATCACCATCATACTTTTAAAGAGAAATTCGATGAGTTTGAGCAGTTTCTCAATGTTCTGACACCTTGGAATCTACCAGAACACTCCCCACTCCATTCTAGAAAAGCCAACAACGCCACATCATATTGGGTATTCCTATAGCTACAACACATGACATCTCAATTATTTTAAGTTTAGGGTTGTCTGGAGGAAGAGAAAGACTTTAAGCTTGAGGTGGTACGGTAGTTCTCGCTAATCTCCTTTCACCCTCCTTTCTTCTTTTCTCATACACTCACATTTATATCCTTATACTTTTCCCTTGTTATTCCATTATGTATAAAAAAATTAAAATTTTCATCTAATGCATTCTTACTTAATTGTTATTTATTATTATGAATTTAATATTTAGATGTGAATCCAATGGTTAAAGCTCATAAAATGTTAAATCTCCCAATCTTCATTGCATTTTTTGACCTCCATTATCACTCATCTCTTTGACTTCTATTTTAAGAATGGTGATGGACTTAAAGGTTAAGCGTCCCTCCGTAGTTTGAAACCACTTTTCTCCTGAAAATGTTATAAATATGAACCGTGGGTTGTGCATGATTGGTGGAACTAGTGTTTGATCTAACTATGGGCGGCATGTTAACAAATTTAATCATATTTTGAGTATTCCTAAATATTTCTTACCTTTTCATAGGTATCCAGTACAAGACATATAGATATAATTTTAATTAAAATATTTTTATAACATAATTCATGTCTTTTCACTATATATTGAGTTTAAAAAATCACAAATGAGGCTCATTTTCCCAAAAATCTTTAAAACAATTCAAAAGGTCTCAAGCAACACAAAAATGAAAAACTAGGTAAAGCTCATCATATAAATTGGAATGCAAAGAATATGATCCAAAAAGTGATCAAAAGCATAACAGTCTTTATTCTCTTTTAAGAGAGTTTAGTATGGTGCCTCATGGGTTTACAACTTCCTCACAAATGAAGGTATAATTCCTGGCAATATCACCCTAAAATCTCATTAGGAAACCTTTGGGGAGCTATGACACCTTCCAATAGCATGGTTGGTTTAAGAACAATACGAGGACTCACCACACTTCTTTAGGCCAAGTGTCTTGTACTGTAGGGGAAGTTCCTCATTATGTGGACCAAACTAATGCATATCAGGATTCTTGAAGTCATTAGCATCTTTTCTCTTTTATTTTTCATTAAGTAAGAAATAACTAAGAGGTGTGATGTTTCTTATTGCTTTACATGTAACTTATAGCACATATCTTCTCTCTTTTTCATCTCATACTTGATTTCCTAAGTGAATTCTCTTCAAGAAAATCGTGTTGGACTACTTTCAACTCACCAAAACATACTTGGTAGTTCAGATCTTGGATTAGCTAGCTAGCTCATACAATGAGGGTTCATTTTGAAGTAACTCATTTTAGGTGTCTTTTGGCATCCAATTATTTTGTCTAACCTTAGTATCTATCACCAAGTTAATATGTTATCTTATCTTTTGATCTCTTACTATGGGCTTTTCTTGAAAAAAGTAAATGATAATCTTGGGGTAGTTGATAACATCCAAATATGGTACTAATGCAAAGTATTTAAGTATAATTTTGGGCCTATAATATCCTTGATATATCTAAATGACTCTAGATAGTTAGCTTTTATGTAACTTACCTTTAATATAGATATAGTTTCCCAATTAGCCTATTTCATGAGTTGTAGGCATGAATAGAGAATAAATTTGCTTCCCCAAAGTTCAACTAAAGACTAGAGGGACCTCAATAGATTTTGACAAAACTTTGACCATGTGAGGACTTGAAATCTTTCAAGATCATGCTCAAACATGATCAAGTTCGAGCTTGAACACGATTGAGTTTAGGAAGACAAATCTACAAGCACCTCTAGACTTAAAAGAATAAAGAACATTCAACTCTTGTGCCATCTAGACCAAGGTGACTCCAACTTAGTTGAGTTTGATCTAATACAACCACCATTCATGAGCTTGGGTTTCTATAGAGGTATTTCTTCAACCTTGATCAAAATTGGACTATATTACACCAAATGTGGTTGAGCTCAGGCAGTGGACTTGCCACCAAGCCATTATTCCAAAAAGACATGTGGAGGGGAATCAATTTGGGTCTATTCAAACTAAACCATGTGTGATTTTCTCACTCAACCGAGTTCCCTCTCCCATTCCATAAATGCATTCCATCTGTCATCAACATCATCAAGGAATCGATCTAATAGATCCTTAGTATCCACGAGAGGTCTAGTAGAGTGATGACTACATCACATGATGGTCCCTTAGGATCAATCAACTTTTTCAAGCAATCGAGTTCAAAAATTAACAAACTTTCCAACTATTGGTTGAATTTCCATCTTCATAGACTAATGCCAACAAACAAAATCAACACCAACATGCCTAAGTCTATGTGGCTTGAACAAGGTCACTACCAAGTTCAAACGGCTTGAACCCAATCATGTCTGAGTTCATCAATGCACACTAGATGCACTCAAAATGGAACTTGATGACATTCAAAGTTTAAGCTAACTACATGTCTATTTAGTTGGGTCTAACTCAAACAGTCCAGAATTCACACCCACATTTTAGAAATAGAACTTGAAAACCACCTATTCATACCCATTTGTTACTCACTCCGTACGAATTCAACATTGATGTTAATTCTATGGCTAATTATGGAATCTAGTCCATGTTCGACATATTTTCCACATTTTATTATTTACCCATATTTTCTAACTTTCTTTATATATTTAATCAATTCATTTTACCCAATTTAGGGGCTTTGTACAGAAATCATTAATTTAGACTAAAAGTGCAAATTTATCATCAATTATGTTTTTATATGTCCTTATTATAAATTGTCTAATTGAAATATGTTGAATTAAATACTCCCTTTTTGCCATGGATTCAATTGATTTTTTTAATAAATTTCAGGGTTAATCCTGAAGTTTTCTATATTTTTCTTCAAAACATTCCTGAAATAACTAGAAAATCAGCAAATAGGATGCATCTGAACTGGTTCATCTAGTAGATTGAAGCATTCAGTTAGTAAAATGTGGTAGATTGCCTCGATTTCGATGCAAAAATGTGCAGTGTATTGTGCCAATCTACCACCCTTGCACAAGGTTTCATCCAAAACCCCACCCATATTATATCCTATAAATACCATACTTTGGACACCTTTTGATGCTCCTAAAGGCATAAAGCAAACTACCCCCTCTTCTATTTTTTTCATTATTCATTATTAGGGTTTCCTTTATCTGACATCACCTGCCTCTGAAGACTATCAGGCTACAAAAGTGGCAATCTAAATAGGATCCTAACTATAGATTTACTTGTCAGTCTTAATTGTTCTTACTACATATAATTGTTCATATCTACTTGGACTTCTTATCTTATCTATCTACATATCATTGCTCATCTAATCTCGTAAATGATTATATCTTCTTTAGTCATATCTTAGTACCGTCCTCTAAAATCATCCTATGTATTGGTCCTAACCACCCATGAGGGGTCTCTATTGTGGGTGGTACTTAGGTGATTAGGACCACAAATTATAAAAAAAGTAGGACCTTTAAGGTAATTATGACAAGGACTCAAACATCACCAGCCCCAAAGGCCAACAAACATTTAAAAATTGGTTTTATTGCTTTTATTTCCATTTTTATTAACCTGAAACACCACATTTTTTAAATTCTTTTAAGAGATTAAATATCATTTTATGAAGCAAGATGTAAGTGTTACTCCTTTACGAATTAAAACAAGATCGCTACATCTTAATTTTTGGTTTAGTTTTATTTCAATTTTATCTATCCCAATCCAGTGCTAGAGAAACCTTTGGTCATGGATACATAATAATTTATCCTATTTTTCACTCATTTTCCATATAAAACATGGTGGCGACTCCTAACATCTTTTTTTCTTATTTTCCATGCAACTGCCAAACTAAGTTTCACTACCAAAGATATATGTCAAACATGTATAATTTTTTATAAGCATACAATGAACTGCTAACTCCATTGGGAATGCCAAGATGATTTGGGTTGAATTCCCCATATTTCATGATTTTTAAGCATTTTTAGGCCTATTTTGTGCTTTTTTATTTCTTTTCTTCTTTCTATTTTTCTATTTTTTTCTCCTTTTATTTTTGACATGGGTCAAGGGCCACACA
Organism: Alisma plantago-aquatica; assembly: GCA_963693085.1. Lineage (NCBI taxonomy): Eukaryota > Viridiplantae > Streptophyta > Magnoliopsida > Alismatales > Alismataceae > Alisma > Alisma plantago-aquatica. The sequence continues at coordinate 443,385,569 of OY856411.1, read as the reverse complement.
TTACTACAATCTGTGGGGCCTTGGCTCACGGATCGATGTGGTTTTGGGTCCCTTTTTTATGTAGTCTTTGTTCATTTTTTAGCATAATTTCCTCTTTCTCTCATTTATTGTTCTTTTGTTTTTTAGGTGTTCTACTTTATGGTGTCGAGTGTGATTCTCAATTTAGTGTTTCAAATATGCTTCCCTTTTGTTGTTTGTTCCCCTTTTCAAAAAAAAATCTAGAAAGGATGAACATAAAATACATGTTGGAAAAAAATCTTATCTTTTATAAATAAGGATTTTAGTTCTTGGTTTTTTCCTATGGTTCATATTTCATACTTGGTTATTATGGGTTTTCTTCAAAAAAATATTACAACTTTGCTATTGCACTTTACACTCTTAAAAACCTACACATCATGGAACGGGTGGCAACATCATGTTGGATCCTTGGATAAGATGAATGATGTTAGAAAAGGTGTTGGTACAACGTTAAGCTAGGCATCCCAAGGCCTTGAAAACACCCCATTCTCCCAGCATTCATGACTAATTATGAAATTGATAGTCACAATGTGTATCAAGAGTAGTTCTTGAATCCGTTGAACCCAAGTTACCCCCTTGATGAGCGCCATCTTTCCTTGGAGAAGTCAGGGACCAACCCTTCTTATATCGGTCACATTTGAGTGAGGATGTAAGTCAAAATCTAAACTAATAGGTTAAAGACGGGGGTTCATTTTCTATATATGCATGCATCTTGTTTTGTTTGTTCAAATATTTGATATTGTTACTAAACCCTTTGTGTGAAGGTTAAAGATCGAACAAGCTTTAAAAGATTAACAATATTTTCAAATTTAACAAACTTTCTAAGATTGACCATCTCTTTCAAATCAAGAATCTTTCAAATATTAACAATCTCTCTCAAATAAAAGAAATCAAAGATTAACAGTCTTTTTCAAATCAAACAATCTTTCAAAGATTATCAATCTTTTCAAAGTCAAACAATCTTTTAAAGATTAGAAATCTTTTTTATAATAAAACAATCTTTACAAGATTTACAATCTTTTTCATATTAAAAAATATTTCAAAAATTAAAAATCTTTTTAAAACCAAAAATTCCTTCAAATACCATCTATCCTTCCAAATTAAACAATCATTTTTAATATTAACAACTTTTTAAAAATCAAATAATCTTTCGAAGGTTAACAATATTTTTTTCAAATTCAAGCGATCTCTAAAGAGTAAGTGATCTTTTTCAAGTATCCTACTTTGCTCCAGTGAGCCAAATCGTTCTTTGAATTTGACCGAGAAGTCACTTGTCAATGTTGGGTCTACTCATCGTCCATTGTTTTGGACTATGACCTAAAAATAGACCATCTATCTCCTTTCTGGTCTTTATAGTCCCAGACTATGATCTAAAAATAGATCATAATTTCCCTTTCATTCTCATATCTACATGGTATTGAACTATGACCTTAAACTAGACCAAAAGCCACTCCTAGTTTCATCTTAAATTCCAAAATGACAAAATGAGCCTCCCTCCCTTTTGATCTCTTGTTGCTTCTAAAAGGTAAAAATCCCCTTAAGGAACTTACTAATTACGAAGAGAATAGGTCATCTTGCATTCCTTCAAGGGTTTCAATTTGAGAACCCCACCAGAAGAGGACACCCTAAGGAGAAAAGGTTGTGATTGAGAAATTCACTAGCCTAGTAGAGGCTATCGTAATCTCGATTAACCACCCTACCCTAATTGTACCCCTCTTTTAAATAGCTCTTTTGAGATGCTTGCCTGAGGCGTGTCACACCTCTTTAGACTTGCAAGACAATCCATCATCATACCTTTTATCCCTATTAATATACCCATCCATGGAATTGACAAATGCATCTCACATTAAGGCTAAATAACCCACTTTATCTATAGGAAGGTCCCATCATTTAAAATTTTAATAAAATATACAGAACTATTGTAGGAATATTTCAGTCCAAGAGAGTCAATGAAGAACATAGAGTATCCTTCATACATCTCCTAAATAAAAGGGGGAAACTTATTAAGTTTTTTATGTTGAGGGATGTGTCATGAAGCACAAGATATTCTCTGGTTTTGGTATCACATCCTGCTTTTAAATCCCATTGACCTAAATTTTAGGACATCAAGGGAAATCCTAAGAGCTTGTAAATCACTTGGTCCCACAAATGGTCGACCCAAATGGTTGGGAGTAGTAGAACAGACTGATAGTATAATAGTAATGTCAAAGGAGATGTCGGAAACAACAAGCAATACTAGCCATCCAGATGCGAGAAGCATAAGGAAGCCACATTGATACTTGAAGCTTCCACCCCTCAGGAAGTTTGTCAATCATGAATGCCAGAGCAGCCTACAAATTCCACCTTTGTGCCCCTGCTAGACGTAGGGTACTCTCAAGGGTGTCATCATCTAGGACTCGTTGGATAGGGAGTTTCATATGCCAACTCATCAATGCCATTCTTTTAGCATGGCATGTGGAAACCCTGTCAACCCCAAGAAAAGACCTTTCAGCCATGACCCCAACAATGTCCGCCTTTTGTTATCTATGTGGCAGTCCACATTGCTCTAGAAGTGACGACGCCCATCTTGACTCCTATGGTACAGGCTGGGGGACAAAAAAAGAAGACAAAGTTGAAGTCGCAAAATAATATCCTAAACATGCAGAAAAGACCAGTATCATAGCAAAGGCTCAAGAACAATACATGAATGATTGAGGGCCCATCCCTAGCTTGCATTCACTCTATGCACTACCAAACTCCTAGTAAAATCCATATGTAAGAGGAATGTATGTGTTCCCACCACTAGTATACACGGGGCTTCTAAAGACCATCAGACCATCGGAAATACCTATGGTGGTTTCCTACCAAGAAGTTGCAATTCCCAAACTTGTCGTCACAGACCCCCTCCTAGTTGAGATTTTGTAGAAAATCAAACATCTAGAAGGGAAGAAGGACAATGCAAAGAATTTTTGGAACTTCTATCCTTTCATGGATGCAAATATTTTAGAGAACTTCAATATGCCTGATTTCCACAAGTACTCCAAGAAGGGACATCAGATGGTCCATGTCAAAGCATATTACTCAGACACCATGGAGGTTCAAGATGATGGTATTGATATGTTGCTTCGTAGAGATCCTGATAGGTCCAACCATGGCATGGTACAACAACAAGACATAACAACTATCACCATCTAAGACGAGATGAATGAAAGGTTCATTGACCAATATACTTGGCATCTAGATCAAGTCCCCACCAAGAAAGACCTGGAGGCACTACAAGAGAAGGCAAAAAGAATCTTCTATGAGTTTTTTGTATGATGGAGGGAGTTACCACCCAGCTCGAGTTCAAGACTATAGATAAAGAGGCCTTCGACGTGGTGATCTGAGTAGAAACACCAACCTTAACTTGTTGTTATCCCTACAAAGGTAGAACACTTACTCATATTCCAATAAGGGATTTGGGTCAAAAATTCCATTAAAAGAGGGATCTATCAAATCATAGGACTCACCTTTCTACCTCATTACACTACCATCATAGCCAGTCAAAAACTCTAATAGATGAAGAGCAAAGTAGCATATTTGATAGTGGGAGCAGTACTTATTCTAGTCAACAAAAATACACAAGAACATTCAATTGTGCAAATATCTTCTCTTCAAGCCCAACCATCACAAACTACCACATCAATAGTGCAACAACATGCTAAAATGATACCACAACACTATTATTCTTAGTACATGCCATTGCAGTATTCATGGATGGCAAGCAATTTCTATTGGATACATGCCACTAGTATTTCAATCATATGTGTAATAAGAATTGGTAGGAAACCCTCCTCCAACAAATGACCTACTACCTCAACTGGAACCAGTAGCCTCGATTCATGTATCAGAAGAGGCGTCCAACTAAAAAAAAATTACTCAACTATGAGCTTCACTTAGTTTCATCCTTCTAGAAACCAATCATCTGCTAAAGTTTCCTACCATACAGGAACCATTGAGTCCTTTTTCGAAGAATTGTAACACCAATTTCATCTTTGACTTTCATCAAGAGAAGGAGTATAAGACAAATTCATGCCTTGCATGCAAGCATGTTGTGTAAGATTTCATTGTGTTGGGTGAGGTCAAAACATTCACACTAGAGGAGATGCCTTTGTCTGCCAATATTGTAGTCGTGAGATCATCACCAGAAAATCCAAACCACAACCTTGTTAATTCTTTGGAGCAAGCTGTGAAGAATCGGTCTCAAATTATGTGGATCTTGCCTCTATCCAAGAGGGGAAACTAATGATCCCAGTGAGAACTAAGAGGCCAATCAGCATGCCAGGAGCTAATGAGGTAAATAAGGGAAAATTATGTGGGTCCCTAAAGTAAGCTCATCAGACTTGAATTCCTCACCCATAGTGGTGGTGCAGTCCAAAGTACCCAAGCCAGCAATGACAGCACTGATGTCCCAAATAATTGTCCCTATAGAGATCCATTCACCTCTTGACAAGGGCAAAGACAAGGTAACCACATATGGAGGAGTCCTTGCCAACACACAAGAAGAGGAGACAAGAAAAGTCTTCATTCATGTAGTCAACACCAAAGAAAGTGTCATCCACTCCTAAGATTTGTAAGGAAATCAATCCTGAAGTCTTAGACATAGTTTAGTTACTAAAAGAACCTGAAGGAGAGGTACCTTGACTAAAGGGATACAAAGCTCCCTACACACTGAGAAGTAGTTCTGAAGACACTTGGAAGGGCTTACATATCCAAGGATGTAAGACTAGAAGTGCTTGTTGTGACCATCAGGTTAATCACCACCCCACACCTAATCTCATTTTTTTAGATGAGATATCCATGAGAAGGAGTATAACAAGATCCTATTGATCAATGTCATCTACAAGGGGTTCAAGATACCTTCTTTCTCTATTGACAACAAAAAATGCCTCAACGTGTGCCACCTCCAGAACTCACTAGCCTAGGAAGGGAGCCTTCCGACCTACAACCTTAAATGAAGAAAGCTTCCACCTTTTATGGAATAATTAAAGCTACCTTGAGGAGATCACTCTTAAGCTACAAATTGGGCCACAAATCTCTTCAGTGTTGTTTTTGGCCATGGAGTAACTACCTCATTCAACCACCTCTTAGGAAGGTCATGGATTCATCACAATAGCATGGTTCCCTATTCATTACATTAGGAATTGAAATATTGGTTGTAACATGCAATCATCACAGTCCAGGTTAATATCACAGACAACATGGTCTGCATTTAGGAAGATTATTTTGAATTTTTCTTCAAAATGTTGCATATTTTAAACATAATCTATGTGCCTCCATGAAGAAGATGATCTCTCCAACTCTGTATGACCAGACACTATTCTCCCAATAGTTGTGGGAGATGCACATTCATGCAAATCAAGGTCTGGGAGCCAGATGTCAAATATTTTTATAGATCATCAAAATTCATCCAACGCGGAAGGGGTTTGGTTTAGGGTCATGTGACCCATCCTATGCATAGCCACTGATCATTGAATGGATGTTGTATTATAAGCTTGTAGCATTCTGGCCCACTATGATAGACCTTATAAGGAGAGGCTACCTTAATAGTCTACAAGTAACTCAGGATCTAAATAGAGAAGATAAAAGCATACATCTAGATGAAGATCATCAACTCAGGGTACTAAATCGATGGAACCTTGACCTAGAGCATAAGGTTACCCATCTGTACTTGCCATGCACTATATCTATAACTAAATAAGATGTTGATGTCACCAAGGTTGTTGACCCTATGACAACACCCTACCTGATGCAAGAGATCAACAAAGATAACAAGGATGACTGCCATGGGATTGCAGCCAGCAAGGGGAGATCTCATGCATCACTAAAGGAATATAGGGAATTTGAACAACCTAAAACAACCAACAATCTAAAGAAAAGATCATCCCTCCAAATGGGGAAGCAATAATGCTCATGCCAACCCCCACAGTCGACCAGACATGCATGTACCACCCCAATGTAGGAGAAAGAAATGAACATTGCCACGATAATCACATTGGCATGGTGAAAATTACTAACCCAATACATGAAGAAATGAAGGCACCATATGATATAGCATGTTTGATCCTCTCCAGATTTTCTCAGGTCATCCAGGTCAGCCAAGATAACTCTGAGACTGTAGATCTCAAAGATATGGAGGAATGTTGTGGTGTCTTATGAGTTGAATATGGACGCCAATCACAAGATTGAAGGATGGATGTCAATGCCATATTTGACACTAAAGTTGAAGATGACCTGCAATCCCTCAACCGCCCTATGCAGAATGCTAATAAGGTCCAGAACTAGTGTACGATGATAGTGTCTTGAGGATGAGATCATATCCCACACCCAAAAAAAATCCTATTTGAAGCACGACACTTGGATGTGGTAGAGATCCCATACATTTTGTTTAATCATGCTCTATCACATCCCTCTTCTCCCACACAAAATATTAAAACATCAAAATCCCCAGATTCTTAGAAAAATACAAAGCTCAAAAAACCAAAAAATGGTAAAAAAAATGAATTGGCCCTCTAGGAGTTCACTAGTTATTTCACTGAAGTAGCACAGAATTACAAAAACAAAGATGTCTAGTTTGAAGATATCCCCATCCCATAGTATATGACAAAGGAGAATCAACCTTTTGATATTGGATACAAGATGGAGATGATAAATCTTAGTTCAGGCTCCAATCAATGAAAAGTCAAAATAGGGGTGTGTCTACCTTATTGTATCAAATACCAATTGATAGAGGTATTACACCACTACATGAGTAATTTTGCATGGATCTACACAAATATTCTAGGATTGGATGAAACGATCATAGCCAATAGACTTTCTATAATCCCCGGTGTTATCCCTACCAAGAAAAATGTTAGGTGGATGAAGCTAGAATGAAGCCTCAATGTCAGAAAGTTTAGAAGTTGTACAATGTAGGTTTCTCAAAGTCAATCAACTATCCTACTTGACTCACTAGAATTATACTTGTACCAAAGAAGGAAGACAAAGTATGAACGTGCATGAACTATCTTGATATCAACAAGGCATCCCTCAAAGATGACTTGCTGCTTCCACACATAGACTTAGTCATGGATGATATAGCCAGCCACTCACTCCTTAGTTTTGTGGATCTATTCACTGGTTACAACTAGATTAAGATGGCCAAGTAAGATAAAGAGAAAACAACCTTCATCATAGAGTGGGATGTATTTTACAATATGGTCATGCCATTTGGTCTCAACAATGATGGAGCAACATATCAAATAGAAATGGTTTATCTGTTCCATGACATGATGCATAAGGAGATGGAGGTCTATGTGAATGACATGATAGAAAAATCTAAAAATAAGGAGGGCCACATTTCAAATCTTGAGAAGCTTTTCTAATGGATACAATGATTCTCTCTTTGCCTAAGTTCAACCAAGTGCACCTTTGAAGTTACATCTGGTAACCTACTCACGTACATTGTTAGCTAGATAGGAATCAAGGTCGACCTCAGGAAGGATTGAGAAATCAGGCTAGATTCCCTCCCCCAGAAATGGAAAGGATACATGAGGTCTACTCAGTCATTTGTAGTAAATCAGCCACTTCATTGCCAAGCTCAGACTTGTATGTGAGCCCATATTCAAGATTCTCAAGAAAAATTATGAATCTACATGGAAAAAACAATGTCAAGAGGCACTCTAGAAGCATAAAAATTACTTGTCCAAACCACTAGTACTAAATTTAGTGGCAAGGTATTGCCTCATCCTTTCAATTATCCGTCTACAAACATAGATGGGAGGAGTCTTGAGTCAATCCACATTTGATGGAAAGCATGATATCTACTATCTATTCAAAAAGTTCAATGATACAAAGGCCCACTATACTACACTAATAAGTATTGTCTGGCCTTGATACATGTAACAAATAAGATATGCCACTATTGTCGACATACCATGTACATCTCATTACTAAGAATGACCCACTCTGCTATTTGTGTGATATCCCTACCTTCACAGGACAATGCTCCAAGTGTCAGGTAATGTTATCAGAAGTCAATATCACATATCTACCTATGAAGGAGTTCAAAGAGCAAGCTCTAGCTGTCAGTTACCAGAATTTCCTCTCTTGGAAGAGGCAAGACATGAGAAAAAGTTCCCAGATGAAGACATAGAGGTTATCAACCCCACTAATGGGGTTGTTCTTCCAAATTGTATTCTATGGATGATCTTCTTAAATGGGGAAGTCAATCACAAAGGATATGTTATAGAAGTGATCCTTTAAAACACTTAGGGAGAAAGCTACCAGTAGAAAGACAGTTGAAATTCAACACCACCAACAATGTGGTCGAATATGAAGCCTACATCATGGAACTCCAACTTGTGAGACAATAATTGGAACATCACCTTCATATCTATCTGAACTACCTCCTAATAATATCTCAATTGCAAAACATCTTGAGGACACATAATCATAATCTAATTTCATACCAAGAATACATGTGTTATTTGTCTCAAGATTTCAAACATATCTCCTTCCACTTTGTCAAAAGAAAGAATGTTGCATTTTATAATACTTTGTCCATCCCTACTTCCTATCTAACATATGAGGGGACCAAACCTTATCTTTCAAAGCAATAACACTCCCTCAACCTACCTATTGTAAGGTCATTGACAATCTAGCCAGCACCAAAGAGAATGCATGTTTCCACAAATCAAAGCATTCTTGCAAAGGCAAGCCATCTGTGAAGGCCTCTCTAGAATTGTAAGGAGGTGGGATCACCCCCTTACTAAATATTTGAAGAATAAAACATCCATTCCAAACACACAGAAAGGTGTGATGGAATAGGTGTAATATTTTCAAATTTCAATAAATGGTATTAAAAACAACCAAAGTATAGCAGTGGAACAAAAATAATGACTATATTCAATTTTCACAAAAGATTACAAAAGTACATCATAATATCCCATAAGGGTTTACATGTATGATACAACATAAGGATCTAAGTAGAGGGAAATATAAATCATAACAACTTTGTCTCCAAGCTTTAACTCCTTAAGATAGTCTAAAACTTCATGCCTTATCATCCAAGTCTTTCACCTAGGGTTGGAAGCATACCCCAGCAAGAAGAGATAATAGATCACATCAGTAAAGGCTAGTACTTGCATTCTAAATAGGAAAATTGAGCTATATATGGAATAAAAGGCATCAAATATAAAAGTCTTCCCATAGAAAGAATAAGGACCACCCAAATGGGTATCAAGAGAAAAGGAATTGAAATCATATGATAACAAAAGAATACTTGCCATTAATAAAACATAAATATTGTGCAACACAAGAAGATGTAAAGAATTAGGGCACACACCCCATATCATCAACATGCATGCATGTGAGATAAACATAGCCCTAGAACAATATAAACACAAAGGTGGCTAAGTCTCATAACTTGAAACCTGATAGATAAAGGAATACTTACAATCTCCCAAATATAGAAAACATGGGCCAAGAATCACACATCTTTCCCTGGGTATGAGGTTCCTTTCCATCCCAAAAGAGCAGGAAATATCACATATGCTCAGCAGGAAATAACACATCTGCCATAAAAATCAATGCAATTACACTACTCTAGTGCTACTGAATCACATAGCATGTTAAATGTAGAGGCAAGTAGAAAGTATAGTCAGAATATATAAACTAGTCACCATATAAGTGACCAACATATACATCCACCTCATAAGTGGGCAAAAGACATCACATGTCATCTTTTAGAATTCCATCATGAACAAAGCATAAGATAAGAGTTCAAAAGAATATCCATGATCATATGATCAATATCAAATAAGGTAGTTCACATGAACCATGATTTTCAAAAGAAAAGACATTGTGTATAGGCTAATATCCATAGGACAAAGAGAATGAATAAGCATAGGTGAATTGCTCAACATAGAAGAATAGGGGATACATCATACCTCAACTTCAGAGTCTAAATAGTCCAAGTCGGTCCTAGATCCAAGCCTAGGCCTCTAAAGAACCTCTAGGGAAGGTGGGAAGGTCCAATAAGTAAGGTTCCCAAGCTTATAATGATTGGTTTCTCTAACAAAGCTCCTATCTCGAGCAAGAAGCACCTTCTCCACTTTAGAGGTGAAAAATCCTAACAAAAGAACATGGAGATGGGGTGTTTAAGGGATCTAGGTGGGGTTTCACCATGGAAGACTAGGTTTCCAACCTGCAGGAAGGTGGAAGGAAGACTAACAATAAGAAAATAGGGAAGGAAAGGAGGATACTAACTGGTTTTGGTAAAAAATCACAAAGGAGGAGCTTACGAAATCTAAAATAGAGAAATTTGGAACCCTGGGAGCCTCCTTCACTAAGGTAGGCACCTTCTTTTACCTTGGGATAGAACCTTTATGGCCAAATAGAGTAGGATTTATGCTCTAAGCTAGAGGAAATAAAGGATAGAAAGATTTTTCAAATAGGGAGTTGGGAAGGGGTAGATATGGCTATATAAAGAAAGAGGTCAAGTACGAGGTGTCTATGAGACTTTCCATGTGTCATGTATAAGGGTGTCCATGGACATACAAGTATTTATGTATGAGGAAGAAGTTAAGAATGAGGTTTCAAGTTACTTTCCATGTGTCCAATGTTAAGGGTGCCCATGGACATGCAAACCTTTATTGATAAGGAAGAAGTCAAGCATGAGGTGTCCATGGAGCTTTCCATGTGTCCTTAGCCTAAGGATATCATGGCCATGCAAGAGGATAGCTCATAGAGGCTTCATGAATATCAAATTTCAGTTTATGGACACTTATAGGCCATCCCAACCGACCTCCAATCAAAGAAATAACCCCATTGATTGATAGCTTCTAAAGATAAGGTCGTTTATAAAGAGAGTAATCCCTAAAATGCCCTTGGAAAGAAACACCTTCAAACTGAGGTGCAACTAGGTGCCCTATGGTTCAAAAACACAAGAACGGTAAGGGAATATATAAGGATTATAATGCATATTACAATTTGCAAAGAAAACCTCCCAATTGGTTAAATCATAGAAAAGTCCAAATGGTACCTAAAATTTCATAACTTGCACAAACAACATCTAAATTGGACCAAACTTCATCCACAAGTTATCTTTGATGTGTTGAATATTACTTTGTCATTATTTCCATAATTTGAAGTTTTACAATCACATGATTCATTACTTATGCCTTTTACTCATTTTCTCTCTCCTAAACTTATCCTAATATTTCAAGGTTGTCCAAATTAGATGAAATTTGACATGTATGCTAATTTTGATATGTAGATTTCGAATTTGAAGTTTGTTTCCACTTTTGAGACTTATTTTTATGATATATGTCATATGTCCCATTAACGGCCCAATATCTAAATTATTCATCCAATTAAGTTCCTTATCTTCATATTACCACCAAAATGAGTTATGTGGCATATTTTATGTATCCATTATAAACCTAAGATTAATGTTAGAACAATAGGTTACATTACGGTGATATATACATGAATTAGATAATTGGGGTTATACTAAACATCTATTTAGGTCTAACCTTCAACGTTGTTTGGCTAAGTCCAAAATGTCAACGTCCAGGGTAGGGACCGAGATCTAGTGTGTTATAGCACACCGCCCCTTAAAAGGGATTTTGTCCTCAAAATCAAAACATCCAAATATAAGAAAACAACTTATTCACCACCCCTTAAATGATTCATGTTATTAAGTCAAAACTATTCTTTAGGTACAAAAGGTTCAACTACACTTCCTTACATCCAACTACATAAACATCATGTAAAAAAAACATAACTTGTAAAGACTAACTATGAACTATGGGTTAACTTGCTCTTGTCCATCCTTAAACAAGTCTTTACACTTGGGAGACTAGTTCAACATATTAGGGTCCCTAAATATAAATCATATAGATTTCTAAGGCCACTATTGCCTAAAAGTATGTTATTTCGGACAACATATCAGCTCAGGCCAGATTGGTATCATATGGATTCGAGGATCCTCATAAACCAAGCTAGTAGTGCAGAGGAAAATCTTGCCAGCCCCCGAACCCTGATCCTTTCTAGACACCTTTGCTTTCAACTTCACGTCTTAGTAGTTTCCTAAAGGCCAAGCTAAACAACCTCAAGTTACTATGGTTACTTATGCATCTTTTAGTTGTAAGTATTTTATGGATCTATTCATCATTATTCTAATGTGAAACTATAGGATCCTAAATCAACCCTTCACAATATATTGATCAACTCCAGGGAAAACATGTCACGTAAAGGTAAGGAAAGTATTCTAACTAGGGAGACAAAAGTGAAATAGTCAGACTCTGACTACCATGGGCTCTGACCATGCTGTAAGGAGGCGGCATCACCCCCTTACTAAAGATTTAAAGAATAAATCATCCATTACAAGCACACTCAAAGGTACACTGTAATAGATGTGACATTTTAAAATTTCAATAAATGGTATTCAAAACAACCAAAGTATAGCAGCAGAATAAAAATAATGACACTATTCAATTTTCACAAAAGATTACAAAAGTACATCATAATATCCCATAAGGGTTTACATGTTTGATACAACATAAGGATCTAAGTAGAGGGAAATATAAACCATAACAACTTTGTCTCCAAGCTTTAACTCCTTAATCTAGTTTAAAACTTCATGTCTTATCATAAAAGTCCTTCACCTAGGGTTGGAAGCATACCCCAGAAAGAAGAGAAAATAGATGACATCAGTAAAGGCTGGAACGTGCATGCTAAATAGGAAAATTGAGGTATATATGGAATAAAGGACATCAAATATAAAAGGCTTCCCATATAAATAATAAGGACCACCCAAATGGGTATCAAGATAAAAGGAATTGAAATAATATGATAACAAAAGAATACTTTCCATTAATAAAATATAAAGAGTGTGCCACACAAGAACATGTAAAGAATTAGGGCACATACCCCATATCATCAACCTCCATGCATGTGAGATAAACATAGCCCTAGAACAATATAAACACAAAGGTGGCCAAGTCTCATAACTTGAAACTTGATAGAGAAAGGAATACTTCCAATCTCCCAAATATATAAAACATGGGTCAAGAATCACACATCTTACCCTGGGTACAAGGTTCCTTTCCATCCCAAAAGAGCAGGAAATATCACATATGCTCAACAGGAAATAACACATCTGCCATAAAAATCAATGCAATTACACTACTCTAGTGCTACTGAATCACATAGCATGTTAAATGTAGAGGCAAGTAGAAAGTATAGTCAGAATATATAAACTAGTCACCATATAAGTGACCAACATATACATCCACCTCATAAGTGGGCAAAAGACATCACATGTCATCTTTTAGAATTCCATCATGAACAAAGCATAAGATAAGAGTTCAAAAGAATATCCATGATCATATGATCAATATCAAATAAGGTAGTTCACATGAGCCATGATTTTCAAAAGAAAGACATTGTGTATAGGCTAATGTCCATACGACAGAGAATGAATAAGCATAGGTGAATTTCTCAACATAGAAGAATAGGGGATACATCATACCTCAACTTCAGAGTCTAAATAGTCCAAGTCAGTCCTAGATCCAAGCCTAGTCCTCCAAAGAACCTCTAGGGAAGGTGGTCAGGTCCAATAAGTAAGGTTCCCAAGCTTAGAGAGGCTGGTTTCTCCAATAAAGCTCCTATCTCGAGCAAGAAGCGCCTTCACCACTTTAGAGGTGAAAAATCCTTACAAAAGAACATGGAGATGGGGTGTTTAAGGGCTCTAGGTGGGGTTTCACCATGGAAGACCAGGGTTCCGACCTGGAGGAAGGTGGAAGAAAGACTAACACTAAGAAAATAGGGAAGTAAAGGGGGATACTTACTAGTTTTGGTCAAAATCATCAAAGAGGAGCTTAAGAAATCTAAAATAGAGATTTGGAACCCTAGGAGCCTTCTTCACCAAGGTAGGAACCTTCTTTTACCTTGGGACAGCACCTTTGTGGCCAAATAGAGTAGAAGTTATGCTCTAATCTATAGGAAATAAAGGAAAGCAAGATTTTTCAAATTGGGAGTTGGGAAGGGGTAGATATGGCTATATAAAAAAAAGAGATCAAGTATGAGGTGTTTATGAGACTTTCCCTGTGTCATGTATAAGGGTGTCCATGGATATGAAAGTATTTATGGATAAGTAAAAATTCAAGAATGAGGTGTCAAGTTACTTTCCATGTGTCCAATGTTAAGGGTACCTATGGACATGAAAACCTTTATGGATAAGGAAGAAGTCAAGCATGAGGTGTCCATGGAGCTTTCCATGTGTCCTTAGCCTAGGGATTTCATGGACATGCAAGAGGACAGCTTATAGAAGCTTCTTGAATATAAAATGTCTGTTTATGGACACTTATAGGTCATCCCAACCGACCTCTAATCAAAGAAATAACCCCATTGGTTGATAGCTTCTAAAGATAAGGTCATTTATAAAGAGAGTAATCCCTAAAATGCCCTTGGAAAGAAACACCTTCAAACCAAGGTGCAACTATGTGCCCTATGGTTCATAAACTCAATAATGGTAAGGGAATATATAATTATTATAATGCATGTGACAATTTGCAAAGAAAACCTCCCAATTGGGTAAATTTTAGAATAGTCCATAATGTACCTAAAATTGCATAACTTGCACAAACAACATACAAATTGGACCAAACTTCATCCACAAGTTATCTTTGATGTGTTGAATATTAATTTGTCATTATGTACATAATTTGAAGTTATATAATCATATTATTCATTACTTATGCCTCTTACTCATTTTCTCTCTCCTAAACTTATCCTAATATTTCAAGGTGTCCAAATTAGATGCAATTTGACATATATGCTAATTTTGATATGTATATTTTGAATTTGAAGTTTTTTTACACTTTTGAGACTTATTTTTATAAGATATGTCATATGGCCCATTAATGGCCCATTATCTAAATTATTCATCCAATTAAGTTCCTTATCTTCATATTACCACTAAAATGAGTTATGTGGCATATTTTATGTATCCATTATAAACCTAAGATTAATGTTAGAACATTAGGTTACATTAAGGTGATCTATACATGCATTAGCTCAGTGGGGTTATACTAAACATTTATTTAGGTCTAACCTTCAACCTTGTTTGGCTAAGTCCAAAATGTCAACTTCCATGGTAGGGTCTGAGATCTAGTATGTTACAAGAAGCAAACAATAGGATTTCAAATGACAAGCCACATGGTATGTCCTAGTGGTAGGGCACTTATATCACATATCATAGAATTAGACTCTCCTTTGATGTGCAAGAAAACGGAAGCAAAAATCCTCATAAATAACGTGTATAGAGGATTGTGTGATATACATATGAGTGGAGCCATGCTACTAAAAAGCATACACCTTTTGAGGAACTACTAGAAAATCATGGAGATAGACCGCTAATAGTATGTCTGCAAATGTCAAATATTCCAAATTCATGGTGACAACATCCACACACTCACTAATTAGTTATACGACATGGCAATGCCTTGGCCATTCTAAATTTGAGGGAGCGGTGTGATTGGGATGTTCTATCCTAGAGCTTCAGACATTAATGGTTTCATCCTTGATGTGATAGACTACTTCACAAAGTGGGTGGAGGTCATATATATCAACAATGCTTTGACTCAATGGGTAATCAAGTTCCTCAAGAATAACACCATTAGCTAGTACGGGATATGACATGAAATCATATCTGGCAATGTTATGAGCTTCATAGATAAAACAATTAGAGAATATATGAGCTCTTTGGGGAGTAAGCACCATCAAATGTTACCCTACTGGCCCCAGATGAATAAAGTCATAGAAGTTGCCAACAAGACAAAAATTCCCATGCCAACTAGAATGAACACCTTTTGATGGCTCACTGAACTTGTCCGACTTTGATCTAAACTTCCATAGTATCTACACCATATTATCTAGTGTGTGGGATGGAGGCAATCTTCCCGGTGGAGGTTTTGGCCTCCTACCTCCTCATACTACAAGAAGTAGATATTCTTGAGTCAGAATGGCTATAAGATTGAATCTACTGCCTCAACACACTTGACAAGTGGCAAACAAGAGCTAGGCATCATGCACAATTTTATCAAGCAAGGAAATATTGAGTGTTCAACATGAAGGTCCAACCCTACAATTTCCATAAGGATGACCTAGTACTTCACCTCATCCAGAATTCTAACTCCACTAGCAAATTCAAACCTAAATGGGAAGGTCCCTACATTGTCCTCAACATATATGACTGAGGTAGCCTACGTCTGTAGGACATAGATGGAGATTCATCCCCACTATGCAAATTCCAACCTCATTAAGCGCTACTACTATTGACAAGAAATCATCAACAAATGTGAGCTTCTAGAGAAGAGCCATGTAAGGGAGCAAAAAAAATCCCAACATTCTAAAATGCACTCAAGATCTTCTTAAATACCTAGAATCATCCCTTATGCACCCTGAAGTGGAAGAGCCAAAGTAGAATGTAGGTCCTACAATGGAAGGAGTGTGATCATTATCCTGAGGCACCAAAGGTTCACTACCATAAATTAACTCCTTAAAATAGGCCAAACTTGATAAAATACCTCAAAATGCTCATGGTTTTGGTAGAAGAAATGTGAAACCCCATGATTACTATCTTAAAAGGATTATTGTAACTATGAGTCCCTGGAGGCAAGATAGATTTGATCCTCACAATAAATGATTCCAAACACCTACATCCAGGTAAACTTTGCATGCCTTAAAACTGAATTTGAAAATGCTTGCGACTATCCACACCTCATCTCTTGAGAAGAATTCAGACCAATCAGCTCGCTACACAAAATCATGCCCATACTGAGGCCCATCGGGGTGTCTCTGACACCTGGCACCTTGGCCCAACTAGGTAATGAATTTATACTAACACACATGGCACATGACACAACTCTAGCACTTAGCATGACACCAAGGTTAAATAAATCTCCAATCCTATATCCTTCTCTAGAATGAATGTCATCCTCTTGGTAGAATAGGTTACAAATATTCAGATGGAGGAATCATCTATCACTGAGTGGCTGAGGTGGGTGATTATATAAAAGGCTTGGGATCTTAGCCTTTTGTCTTTAGTAAAGGAAGTGAATTAAAAGGAAGTAAGCATGGTAGATGTTAGAACACTTAATTATACTTGTCTAGAATAACACACATACATGAGGGCTAGATTGATCTTGATTGCCAAATTTTTCAAAAGGAGCCTCATAGTGATATGAACATGAAAATCAACTCAGACATAGGTCTAAATGCATAATCAAAACATCATGGAGTGAGTACCCATAGTTGGTTCCATATATCACAAGCTAGAGAAATCTATTCATTTTGAAATATATCAAAAAAATTGGCTCCTCATTCCAAAAAAAAACAAATAATAAATAATAATAAGCAAACATTCAAAGAACAAAATTCAAAATGAAACATCATTCATGTCCTCCTGAAGGATTACAGGTTACTACCATTGAAGGAATCAATGCAAGACATTTCAAGTACTCAAGAGAATAGTCTCTACCAATAAAGGAATATATTGTGAGTCATGTTTTAACTATTCAACCACATCTTTGCAACCACCTCTTAAACTTTTCTAGATTTGATCATCAACAGCTTGAAGAAAGATAGAATTGCTTCAACCTTGTGATGACCTAGTTTTAGTCTCTCTTTCAACCTACATACATATGGACTCTTTTGATTCTTTAATGTACTCATTAACCTCCATCACCCATAATTTGATGACTTTGACTCACTTTAAGCTCACTTGACAAGTTAGTTTTATTAAGTATCACTTGGTTTATACTTATGACCCTAATTTGGGTTTTAAACTAAGTGTCATGCTTATTATGTATCATCAACTTGCAATCACAATTGAACGCTTTCAATGAACTCTTCTTTCAGAGATATATATACCTTGTTGTAGAGAATTCAATTACAAATCTGAATAGTGCAAAAATCATATCTCATTTGGACCATCATATCTCGAGTTATAGTCTCTTGAAATTTGCAACCTAATACTTATTTTAATGCTATTTTAGCTTGTTTTAACACTAATTGGGCCCATTTGGGAGAAAGATCCAATTAGGGGAGGCACCCCTTTACTTTGCCAAGTCAGCAATCTGCATTCTTGAGTTTTTCTTGATCAAATCTAACCCTTGGATCACGTCCCTCAGATCCACTCTTCTAATCCAGTGGCTCGAAGGTCATCTCCAACCTTGGTCCGTACTGTAGTAGTTGCTACAATAGGCCCATTTTGTGATGGCCAATCAGCATCATTCTTGAAGGGATTTGATCAATTGAACCCTTTTATTGAATCATATGCAACCTCCACTTTCATTCCCCCATATTTTATTTCTCTCTCACACACCCTAACTCTCTTTCCCAGTCTCTTCTTTAATTCTCCTTTCCATGGCACTGCCACCACATTCCATTTGGGGCATCTCTCTGTTGACCTCCTCGAGCACAGATCAAGGAGCAATTGGGTCTTTGACAGCCTAGGGACCTCTTTCGGACATTTTCCTTGAAGTTTTGAGGTTTATATCCCCTACGTTCCCTGCTCTGGCAAACACTCACTATTGATGCACCAAGAAGGTCGAGTTGCTCATGTGGCTGCATGGCCTTACTCCAAGTCAGTGTTTGATAGTGATAAGTGGTGGTTGAGGATCTAGGGAAAAAGCCCATAGGGCATCGAGCAGTGGTCATCGGTAGATAAGGGAGGGAGTAAGCCAAGTCAGTGATCTGGGTTGCAACCACAGAGCCAATCTATGAGGCCCAACTCGCCCAAGCATCTCCTTTTTCTCACCATATAAGCAATCAGATCAACAATCCAGGGTCCTGATTGGTCCAACCAAGGTAGATTCTGGAAAAATCATAACTTCATCATACTAGCTCCAGATACAGTGTTAAATCTACTATTTTGATTATAAAAATGAGCCTTGTCCAATAATAATGGTTTCTTTTCCTGTTGATGCTCATTGCTCTATCCATACCCTGAAATACATGTCTTTTTGAAATGATTAATGCTATTTTTATGTGCAAGCTTACTCACTTATGCCCTAAATCTTTGTGCTAGCTTAGTATCAGCACCTTGATCATCTTGACACATCAAGTTTGGAACTTGTCTCTTTTAAAAACTTAAGTGACCTAATCTTACATGAATGGCTTAATGTGGAATCCTATGTTAAATATGATCACTTTGATTCTTAACCATGTTTGAATGTGTCATAAATCCCTATCCTTGGTTTAAATCAGTAATATCTAGTTTATATGTAGCCAAGGTTTGAACTTTCCCATAAGTAGTACCCTTTTTGTTTTGGTGTTGTGATTTGAACCTTAGAACATGCTTAATATGGATGCATTGATGTTGAATCTCAAACCTTTCTCAGATGTGGGACTTTTATGTCCAAAGGTTTTGTGTGACCTTGAAATCTGTAAATTACAATGTGTTGTACCCTTAAGTGCCTTGTGGATCACCCTTATTCCCTAATATGAAATGTACTCAAATATTGAGTTGTTTTTGACCTAAATGCACATGTGGATAATTAGATCCTTAATCTTGTATGAATCTTGCTCTAATGATCATCCATGTACATAATGCAATCTAATCAGTATCTTGGTGATGTTTATGACACCTAACTCAAGTACACCCCATCTACAATCTAATGGTGATAGTTTTGCTTGATTATAACTCAATATGATTGGTTATGCCAATGTTGATGCTTATGTTGATTAAGCTTTCTCAAATCATACGATTTCTCTATTTAATATCATGGAACTCTAATAATACACCCTTGATATAGTTGTGATGTGTCACTATAATTTCTAATGAACCCATGACGTACTATGTTGCTTGATAATGATCTTGCATGACTAGTCGAGATGTTGACACCAATGATGAATGATATGATACCTAGATCTAGGTCACACATCCAACCACCATGATAGTTATTTATGAAACATACTCTTACTGATGTTATTCCAATTGTACTACTTGTAATGTGAGGATATCTATGATGACTCAATTTCCAAGATCTGGTCAAGTTGCTATATATGGTTTCCTAATCGAATGGTTAATCTTGTACTCTACTCACAAGTTACACTTAATCTCTTGACCCTACTATGTTATTGGATTGCTTGTATGTATTCCCATATGAAGGCTTGGCTAGCTAATTACTTGTTTGATATACTTGTTCCCTATGATTAGTATGTTCATTTTGCTTGAAATATGTTCAACAAACCTCAAAAATAATTGAACTTGTCTGTTATACAAACCTTGTCTACCTGCCTGTATTCTACAAGGGCAGAAGGTAGGGTTCCTTACTACATATGTCAATATAAGGTGAACCATGTCAACAAAAGGGTTAGCTAATCTTATACACCCTTACAGACCCTTCCAATGGGAAGCTGGTCAATGTCATATTATGTTGTTGAGTATAATTGAAATGCCTTAATACACACTTTGTATAAAAGAATGTCGTTAAGTGTTTTTCACCTTGTTTCTACTTATTTCTTATATTTTGTTTCTAGCCAAGCAACTTTTATACTACTCTTAAACTGTTCACATGCCTTTTCATAGCGAACTTAATGCTTTAGCATTAATATATTGTTTTTATCGAATTTTTAGTTGTGAAATGAAGATCTACTGCACTCAAGGCTCTAAGATCTATAAACGAATCACCAATAGATATACTTGAATATAGAAATGGGTAAATATATCTTATCTCTATGTTGCATATCTTGTTATCTCTTACCTAATTTTTGTTTGTAGTTTTGTTCATGCATATGTTATGTGATCCATTCTTTGGATGGACGCCCAGGTCCACTCTCCTTTAGCTTTGTAGACATTAGGAATGTGGACTTAGGGTAAAAAATAGTTTTGTGACAAAGGGTATTGGTCAAATCACATATCCTCTATGCATGATTAATACCCTAGTTTCACATACCTTAGAGAGTCTTCTAGCATCTCATCTCTTCTTTTAAGGACAACTCTAGGCCACCCATAGATGTAGTTAGCTCCTCATCTCATCATGTGATCCTTCAACTCACGACTATCAATCACATGATCTCTCGATTGTGGGTAGCTTATGCATGGGGAAAGCTAAGATTTGAACGAACTACTAAAATTTAAGTAAAATTATGATGATGCCATGATCTGACCTTATTATGAAAACTCAATTATGACTAATAGAAATACTCTTGGAGTTAAGTAATCATGTATGATCTGTTAGATCACGCTAACTCAACTTAATCGAATCTCGACAACATGCTTTCTATGTTTGAGGTAAATGATAATGATCTTGATATGATGAGATAAGGAGGAGTTGCACACTATACCCCATTTTGATGAGGTCCCTATTTGATTGAATCCATGATGCCCTATTATTGACTAAACCTCAAACAAGGTTGATAAAAATGTTTCCCTGTTGGATTTACATGATGACTATGCCTCAAAATGACTAAGCCCTTGAACTCTCAAAATCATGAAGAAATACTTTGATACAAGAGGCTTCTCCCCTATTGATCTCTACGCCTCTTGGTGATCCCAATTTTTAATAATGTTATTGACTTGTATCCCACTCTTACCCTATTATGCTCTACCCTTGGAGTGCCCAATTTGACTTCTTGGTTTATTAAATATACCCTTACCTTAACCATGAAAGGAAGAAAATACGATTATGACCTCAATATTGCAAAATCTTGGAACATGGTTTCTCTAATACGACCTAGACCTTGAAGAATCTTGAAACATGATTGTGATCTTCATGTTTGACTTGTGATCTTATGAAATATGGTTTGATAGTTGATACTTTCCCTTTTTGGATATGCTTTATGACTCTTGATTTATATGGTCTAATGTGCTAGATTAGGGTGGTAGTTGACTTACAACTCCCCTGACATAGGTCACATCTCTATTTTTACTACCTTTAAATTCTCACCTTATCGATTATTTAAAGCTTGGAAAGGTGACTCCTTTCATGCTATTCTAATTTTTGGACCTTAGTCTCTAATATGTCAAATCTATAACAATATCGATTTGATGATGATCTTGAAATATGATGATGTTGATTATAGTTTGAGGTTAAGTTCTTAAAAAGACCTAGGTCTAGATCATTCATCAAACTTGAATACCATGATAATGGACTTGATATTGATATCTTGAAATGTTTCTCATGTCTCAAATGTTTCTTGAAATGTTGATCGATTGTTTCTCGATTAAAATATATGGATGAATGATCACCCCTAAGGTCTAAACGGGAATCTAAAACCTAGCTTTGAAATGTTTGGCCTTATGACTTTGATGTCCAAACTTGACTCTCAATATTGATGTATGAAATTTTGACTCATGATTAATGATCTTGATTAGAATCAAATGATCACCCTATATGGATCTTGAGATCATCCTCAACATGACTAATGACTTTTATGTTCCCAAATCTCAAAATTTTGAAATTATGGCTATGTTGATTCACTCGGTTTATAACCTAGGGGTGAGTTCCATGTGGACTAGGGTGGTACCTTCCATTGATTTTGAGCACACAATTATGAGGTTGAAATATGATGTATGTCTTGAATTGTGGAAATATGAATTCTCGATCATGGATGTATAACCCCACCTAGGAGAATGTAGAAGCTAGGACCCTAATTGTTGGGAACAAAAGTCATTTTTCACTCTTAATTCAAAGATCTCTATTCATTTGACCTAAAAGTGTAATCTCTCTAAATTTGTGATCCATACGATGGTCTCTACCAATTTGTGACTCATATGATGATCGTCCTAGTTTGGTGTTCGATGTAACTACATTTTGATCTAGATACTCGATACCTTAGTTATGAAACAATGTTGACCTTTAGGGAATACCAAGTGATTACAACATTGAATATGAAATATCAAATTAGGATGGATGAATTGGTTTAATTTATGGGACAAAATTCCTTTTAAGGTGGGGATAATTTGATGGTTTGGTTTTTCTCTCTCTTTCAATCTATGTACTCATTAACTCTTTTGATGCTTTAATGTACACAATAACCTCCATCATCCATAGTTTGATGACTTTGAGTCACTTTATGCTCACTTGACAAGTTAGTTTGATTAAGTGTCACTTTGTACCTACTTATGACCCTAATTTGGGTTTTTAACTAAGTGTCATGCTTATTATGTATCATAAACTTACAATCACAGTTGAACCCTTTCAATGAACTCTTCTTTTAGATATATATATATATATATATATGTGTGTGTGTGTGTGTGTGTGTGTGTCTTGTTATAAATAATTCAATTACAAATCCGAAGGTGCAAAAATCATCTCATTTGGACCATTATAGCCCGAGTTATAGTCTCTTGAAATTTGCAACCTAATACTTGTTTCAATGTTATTTTAGCTTATTTTAACCCTAATTGAGACCATTTGGGAGCACGACCCAATTAGGGGAGGCACCCCTTTGCTTCACCAAGTCAGCAATCCACATGCTTGAGTTTTTCTCAATCAAATATGACCCTTGGATCACCTCCCTCAGATCCACTCTTCTAATCAAATGGCTAGGAGGTCATCTCCGACCTTGATCCGTATTGTAGCAGTTGCTACAGTTGGCCCCTTTTGTGAAGTCCAATCAGCATCATTTTTGAAAGGATTTGATCAATTGAACCCTCTCTCAAACACATCACAGTCTCCACATTCATTACCCCATCCTGTATTTCTCTCTCACGCACCCTAACTCTCTTTCCCAACCTCTTCTTCTCTTCTCCTTACCATGGCACCGCTGTCACAGTCGGTTTGGGGCTTCTCCCTGCCAACCTCCTCGGGCCCAGATCAAGGTGTCAGTGGGTCTACGATAGCCCAAGTACCTCTTTCAATCCTTTTTCTTGATGTTTCGAGGGGCATATACCCTACTTTTCCTACTCTAGTGAACCCTCGTTGTTGCTACAGTGAGAAGGTCAGGCTGCTCGCACAAGCACAAGGCCTTTCTCCAAGCCGGCATTCAATGGAAATAAGCGAGGGCCATGGATCTAGGGCAAATGCCCCTCGGCGTCGAGCAGCGATCATCTGTAGCCAAGGGAGGGAGTGAGCCAAGTCGCAATCCAGGTCACGATCATGGGCCCAATCTGCAAGGCCCAAATCACCCAAGTGCCTCCTTCTGTTCAACATCTAAGCAATCAGATCAACAATCTAGGGTCTGATTGGCCCAATCAAGGTAGATTTTGGAAAATAATAACTTCATCATGCTAGCTCCAAATATAGTGATTGAATACATCATTTTGATCAAAAAATGAGAAATACATAAAAAAACGGTTTCTTTGTCTGTTGATGCTCATAGATCTATTAATACCCTAAAATACTTGATTTATATTTCTTTTTGAAATGATTAATACTATTTTTATGTAAAATCTTACTAACTTATGCCCTAAATCTTTGTTTTAGATTAATATCAGTACCTTGATTATCTTTATATATCAAGTTTTGAACTTGTCTACTATTAAAATCTTGAGTGACATAATCTTGCTTAAATGGCTTAATGTGGAATCCTATGTTAAATATGATCTTGATGCTTAATAATGTTTGAATGTGCCCTAAATCCCTATTCTTGGTCTAAATCAGTAAGGTCTGGTGTATGTGTAGCCAAGGTTCAAACTTTCCCATAAGAAGTACCCTTTTGTTTTGGTGTTGTGCTTTGAACCTTGGAACATGCTTGATATGTTTTCTTTGATGTTGAATCTCAAACTATACTCACATGTGGTCCTTTTATGTCCACAGGGTTTATTGACCTTGAAATTAGTAAATCATCATGTCTTATACCCTTAATTGTCTTGTGGATCACCCTTGTTTCCTAATTTGAGATGTACTCAAATCTTGGTTTGATTTGTTACCTAAATGCACATGTAGATAACTAGATCCTCAAACTTGTATGAATCTGGCTTTAATGATCATCCATGTACATAATGAAATCTAGTCAGTGTCTTGGTGATGTTTATGACACCTAACTCAAGTTGACCTCATCTATACTCTAATGGTGACAATCTTGCAAGATTATAACTCAATATGACTAGTTATGCCAATATTGATGCTTATGTTGACTAATCTTGCTAAAATCATATGATTGCTCTATTTAAGATCTTGGAACTCAAATACTACACATGTGATCTAGTTGTGATGTGTCACTCTAAGTTCTAATGAACTCATGACGTGCTATGTTTCTTGATAATGATCTTGCATGACTAGTCGAGATGTTGAAACCAATGATGAATTATATGTGAGGAGACCACATGCATGGTTGACTTCATCATGAAGACCCCATTTAAGGCTATAAATCCATCATCAATGAGCATTGAAGTAGGTTTTCCACATCATAAGGATGCTTCTCTGGTTGTGGAGGTGATCTACAACAATTCTTCTTCAGGTCATAAGTGGTCCACTAGTGCTATGCATTCATATGTGAGTGTGGAGCGCATGTACTCCATATCTTATATCACTGATCATCAACCTTTGACCAAACGTTTATTGGGGGTTTTGAAGAAGTAGCTAAAGAAGAAGCATATGTATTTAGCACCTCTTGCTCATTTTCCTTCATGTTGTGTTTTATTTTCTACAAGGGAAATAATATATTAGTAGTACTTGTATTTGCAATACATTTTAGATTTTTAAATGAATGTTTGAGTCTCAATCAAATGATATTGTAAGGATTTGCAATTTTTAGTTTGAAATTATATTTTTAGGAATTTGGAATTCAGGATATCCTGGTCATCCTGGAGGATTACTTTGATCCACATACCAATAGAGGTTATGGATCAATTCAATCCACATAAAATTGGGACAAAGTGTCTTTCTTCCCAAGAAGCGTGTATTCATAGCCCATCTATGTTGATAACTATGACAAGTTCTGTCATTCCTCCATGGAAAAGAACATAGAGTCATTTTATTTCTAGGAAATGAATAATATCTGCTAAAGCCCATGTATAATGCAACCAATCTTTGTCCTTTCCACACATGATAAATTTTACATACCTGAGCCATGGCAGACTGGATGATAAATGAGATTCTACTCCTGAGGCATCATCTTTTCAATATATCTCTTATGCATAATTGAATTATAGACATCTCTATGACAAGAGAAGTTGAGTTGGTGAGTTTCAGCGTGATTGGTCATCTTCATCATTTGGCTTACATCCCTATTGTAAGAGAGTTGATGTCAGTGATGATCCCATTTTGAGATCTTCTTAGTTAATCCTTCTACTTTGGGGATGTCATTCTGAATCCTAATATAGAATATGTGGCAAAGATAATCTAGCTTACCCTTCATGACCTCTGGCCTATTGTGTCAAAGAAGTTGAGTTGGGCTACTCAGCTATCCAGTCTCTTGTGTGTGACATAAATTTTGGGTTGTTTGATGGTTGACCAAAGATGGCCAATTAATCTCCATGTGGGATTCCTTCATGATCGAAGCACGAGGTGGTGTTCAATCTTTAAATATTCTCCATTTACAAGCATACACCTTGATTCTCCTGACTAAGTAGTTATTTGAGGAAACCATTGGTCAGGTGACAAGTGCTATCTCCAAAATCATGTATACAACATAGCAGAAGGAAATGGTTGTCCCCTTCATACTATCTGAGTTTTATGAGTGCATATATGAATCACAATTGATTGGGAAGGTGAGGGGACCTTTCAAGGTCCTACATATTTATGTGGGAATGCACATCATCCCTACTAAGTTTGTGGAATTCTTCAATCCTCACTATATCAATTCAAAACAGTACTTTTCATGACATATTCAAGTGAGTCAGCCTTTACCACTATGTGCCTATCTAGGTTAGTAGCTTGCTATTTTTAAGTTAGCAGACATATGTTCAGCATGGATGGAGTTTCTTCATGACAACTCTAACTGTGGAGTTGCCATTCCTGCCTTTTTGTGGTTGATCATCTTGTAGAGTTTGAAGCAATGTACTTCCTACTATGCCATGTTGTTGTTCAGGTAGTCTAACTGTTTCCAGTGTGCATACTAGTTTGTCAGAAAATTGTTTTTTACCCTAAGTCCACACTCCTAATGGCTACAAAGCCATAAATGAGTGGACCTAGGCGGCCATCCCTAGTTGACTTCAATATACTTATTACATTGATTTAATCCTCTTTAGGGCTTATCAACTTATACTTATTAAAGTGTATCCATCTCATTACTTCATAGTGCACCATTGATTATATTCAAGGTGTATCATCCTACAATCACCAAGATGTATCGGCCTATACTCATCAAGATGTATCGACCTATACTCATCAAGGTGTATCGGCCTATACTCATCAAGGTGTATCACCATTAACTCTAATCCTTGTGTTATCCTAGACACATCTACTTGTATTGTCCAAGGCACATGTATTAGACATGACACTCTTCATTTGTGTCAGCCATGGCACATCAAAGAGATATTGGTTTAGAGGTGCTTCGGGTGATATCAGTTGTGAATCACATCATAGTGAATTGCCTTCACCAAACCTTGATGCATCACCTCCTTCATAATTTAGCAAAAAGTTTCACCTCACTTAGGCATTACAACTTGACATAACTTTAGGGTATCAAACACCCTAACACTTTGGGTGGCGGCCATAGTGTACTATCTAATGTGTCAACCTAACTATCCCCTTGTGTATCAGCCATAACTATCACCAAGTGATATCGGCCTCACCATTACTTGATGTGTTGGCCATGACATCAAGGAATGTGTTGCCCACACTTCCACACAGTATGTTGGGCTAGAGGGGTATCAGTTTGTGAGTGTATCATATTACTAGGGTTAGGGTTGGCCATGTCAGCCTCTATACTCAACTAAGGTATCATGGTTTGATACGCCATCTTATAAGACATTCTCTTAGTCATGATCAGCTAGTGTCATTAAGGAATATCATTTTAATGGTGTCAAACATATCATCCTAACTCCATCTAGGTCGTGATGGATCAACAACATATCGTTTTTAGGCATCACGAATCATGACGGCCATTAATGTTATAGTGCAAGTGTGTTAACTTAGCCATCTTCCAGATTTTGGCCTACCCAAATTTGTAGCCTTAGGTGACAGGTTAGGCACTGCAAGGATGGTAGTCCTACACATGTAAAAAACTGATAGAAGGTTAGGAATTTATGTGTATTTCTTTACATTCATACACCCTTGTATCGGGTTAGGGTTTCTACAAATTGATATTTGTCTATGCATAGAGGTTCTCAACATCTTCAAGCTCCAACTCATCTTCCAGTATTACTCTAGTTCATGGACAACAACCCCATATATCCATTAGAACTTTTAGAACCAGCATTTAATCAAGGAAAGTCGAAATAGAAAAGAAATCATCAAGTATAACATAATAGTAGGTGAATAATAATAGAGTTGAGTTTAAGTTATATAACCTACCTCAAGATCAAAAAAGAGCTTCAAGCTCCAAAGATCCACGTTCCCAAGGTTGAAGATGACTTGTCAAAAGTCCAAGACTCAATAACTATACTTCTATTTGAAAGAAGATGTCATAGTTAGGAACTTGGTGAAGAAGAAAGGAACCATGACCCGAGAAGCATAGTTCATACAAGGTTGAAGATGACCATGGATTCAACTTAGGCAAGATGCTACAGCTCCTTCCTATTCCTCAACCTTCTATGGTCTTCCATAAAGAAAAGGATGATATGAGAGTCTAAAGTTTCACTTGTAGGTAAAAAGAGAGGCTTATATAGTTGAGGTTCAAGAGAGAGAGTGTTTGTGAAGTGTCATCACCATATGTACTTAGGTGACACGTGTCCATGCATGGTGGATTCATGCATCCATAATTATCTTATCATGCAAAATCCATGAGTATAATCCATATATAAGATGTCATCCATTGGGTATCCTGCTTGACAAGATATCACAACCCAATATCACTTTATGTGGAAATCGATACAATTTTTGCAAGGAACATCTAAATCGATATGCTTCACCTACTTGAGGTGCTTAGCTTGAGATGAGTACTTTCAAAAGGATGCTAAACCAATATGGGACCTCCTCTATGGCTTCCAAGTTGATAGGCATTCCCATATATACTTCATAACTCGACACAACCCCATCTAGGCTCAAAACACTCAATACTTCTTTGGTTCTTTCACCACAATGAGTGATATCATTCAAACAAGACTCAAACAAGGCACCCCCTTCTTTATATATCCTCTAGATGATGCTAAGAGAGAGAAGGAACACTCTAGAGGTGATAATTTGCACATAAACCCCACATTTGGGTGAATTTCAATCTTTAACAAAGCTATTATATAAGGCACAAACAATTTGCAAATAAGTTCATAATTGAGAATTAAACTCTCCTCATGTCTTAATTACTTTTCAAAAGATTAAGACAAGGTTCTAAGCAACTTACTTAGGAAAAACTTCTAGGGTTATCCCAAAACCCAGTTCAGGGGTGTTACACAGGCGGTCTTTAAAGGTAGTGTCAAGGGATACAAACCTATCTCTGAGGTCACCTCCTCATGGTCGGAGAAGATAGGTTGGAGGAGCTTCATGGTGTGCTGTGCATAGCTTGGTGCCTACTCAGATAGCCTTTTGTCCTCATCCGCATATTTTAGTGGTGCTTCCCGCGGTGCAAATTGTTACCTTTTAGGATCCTCAACCCCTATGTCATTTCTAGTTGGTTGTTGTGAGCAGTAATGAAGAAGGACTGGACGATGTGGGGTCAATATCTCACTTCTCTCTACCAGAATTGTTGTGTGGGGTGTTTCTAGGTATCTCCTAGAACTTTGGACTCATAATAACACTCATGATCTACCACAAACTTGCGGCTCTCACACTATCAGGCAGGTAGGATCATGTCCAAGTCATGGCTAGTATTCCAATCCCTTCAGAGGTGGAAGAAGGACCAGGTCTTGCACAATTATCACCCTATGGACATGGACTGTATGTTTAGCTCTATATCTAGGATGGGTCACAGTGGCTCAAGGGAGACTGTTACATGACATATTATATGGCAACAACTTAGATCCATGATTAATGAATCAATAATCATTTGATCCAATTTCAAACATCCATATCTCTCACATGTCTTGTGCAAAGGATACTAAATTTTAGCCACTAGTTCCTCAACATGTAACCCAGCATTCAGCTAAGTTTTATACTAAAACTCCAAGATTTCTTTGTTAAAATTAATTCCTCAAATAACCTTGCATTAATTGTACAAATCTCAAGGCTCATCATTTGAATACTTGAGCTCGTTGTGACAAATAAATGGGCCTCTTGGTCTCATAAGTACGCAAGTTGATATAAAAATTCTATTTAACATCATGGAAGTCATTTATGTGTCATTATCATCAATGGTACCTCAAATGACATAGTTTAGGTGAACAAATAATTTATAAATGAATAACTGAATCATCAACTCGCGATCGAATTTACAATATAAATTATAATATTGTGTGTCAACATCCTAAAATCAGGGTCATCACATTGTCCCTGTTGGTGGAGGGGCAACTCGATTCTCACATTTGTTATGAAACTCATATATTACATGACTTGATTGGACATTACATTACAAAGGTACAAGTGCTTCTATTATGGCTAGTTCAGTCACACTTATGCCACTATATTTATATTGATTTGGATCAACATCCATGGATGATTGCATCCTTTTTTTCTTTGATCTTCTAGCTTGCCTTCGTTTCCTTTAGGTTAATAAGGGACAATTCATGCACACGAACTAGATGATATGTTCCTATCATTGTAAAACTTATTAAATATTTATTAATCATATTTTAAGTCATTACATCTATACAAATTTTATGTTTATATTCATAATAGTTTCCCAATAAATGATAATTCAAAATCTAGAACAATACTACTATTTTCTATAATTTAGAAATAATATTTCTAAATATAAAATTATTTTATTTTAACAATAAATGGTAATTTTAAGTTCGCATCACTAAGCAATAGTACAATATCATGTTATGTGCTTTGTACTAAAATTTAAAGAGAAATTTAGTAGAGAAAATACATGAATCGGGATGATCTTCCTTGTCTATCAAAAATGCAAGAAAGAAAAGCAACTTGGCAACTAGAGAAAGAAGAGAAGAAACTCCCTAGCCAGAGAATAGAAAAAAATTTGCATGCAAGAAGAAGAGGAAGAGTGAATCAGTTGACTTTGGGAGGCTTCTTTTGGTCACTATTTATAGGGATGTAATATGTGCCCCTTGGGGACATGTTATCCCATGTGGTGCCTGGTCACTGCTCAGATAGTCGTTAGGGCAAATGGTCCGGTGTGGTGTGGAGTCAATACATCTTGTATTGAAAGATCTAGAGGGCGGGGTGAATAGAGCTTTTGATAATTCTAAAGTTAATTTAAAACTTAACTTGCAAAAGAGAAGTTGACACAAATAGGAGACACACAAGTTAGAGTAGTTCCACCCTTAAAATCGAAGGATGTCAGTCCACTACACAATTGTCTCCAAATAGGATTTTGTAAGCGATCAACTTTATTACCTCTCAAGGAATTATAATGAATTACAATCACTTCTCCTCAACCTCTTCTTTACTGGGATGTGGAAGAGAACCCAAGGAGAGGATCATGATGCACCTCCACTACCTTGATGCATCCTTCACCTCCTTGAAGTAGAGTCAAGCACTTTGGAGCATCCTTCACTTCTTGAAGTAGCCCTAATCACCTAGGAGAAGCCTTTATTGGGATGCTTGAACCAAAGAGTCGTCCTTCTTCACTCATTCCCACGTCATACTCCTAGAAATATGAAGTCCAACCAAAGTCACTCAAAAAGTGACACGAAGCTCTAACACCAAAGTCTCGATGTGTCCTTGACTCGTTAAAATTGTAAAAACCTTAAGGAGAAATTGGTGGAGAAGTTGAAGCCTCAGAAGGGGAATTTTCCTAAAGAAGGGGTGGAGGGTTAAACTCTTATCCATGCTCATCCTAGTCTTCAATATAGTTGTAATAAACCACTCAAAAAGGGCTCATGTCAAACCCTTTCTATTAAATGAAAATAAATTAGAACGTGAACACTTACCACTAGAGGGTGTCATAGATGATCGTATGCATCTCCAGAGTGATATCATTGACCGTGTGTGTAATACAACTCAGGGTACTTTGTGTATACCACATAACCCCACATCAGCTCCCGGGAAACCTAATAAAAACCAAGACCATGAGGAACAAACCCAAGCATACATTTTAAGGGTATGTGCTAACCACTAGCCCACTGACAAAAAGGACATTCACTCATGTACAAAACATTGTCAGAAGGTGACTCGGACAAGATCTAGTAAGCATCAAGAGATAACACCTCAATGTAGGATACACACAATGCAGCCACTTCACCATGCCGAAACCTACAGAAGATCCAGAATCAAACTTGAGAAATAACAAGGAAAATCTAAAATTAGCCAAAGTACAGGCTTATAATATCATACAGTACTAAAGTATTATGCATACCTCAACTAAAGTCATCATCTCCAATTTGTCTCACCAGTGCTTATATTGCACCCTATTGCTACACCTCACCCAATGAGGATAGGTAGGGGTGGAGGTGTAAATATAACCCTCTAGGTCACTTAGAGTAATAGGTCTATGGACCTAGAATTTCTCATAGCCTCAAATCTATAAAAGAAAGATCACTGAAGCCAATCACTTCAAATATTTCCAGACTAAATAGAAAATGATAGGTAAGGACATACCGCAATCAAAACCATAATAGCCTTTTGTAGAATAGACCATTTCCTTCATGGAGAATCCACCCAAAAGACACCTCCTCAATCTCATCAACACATGGACATACATGCCTCCAACCCATTCAAATGAAAGAACCATGTCAAAGTTAGAAAGGTAGGAGAAATGACCAATTTCTACCCTACTCCTAGTATTGTTACTAAAAAGCAAATCAATTATCAACACAGAAAAAAATGCCTTGACCCTCAGGGAAGCACACAAAGGGTCACTGGAACCCCTCATCTCACCCTTTTGAAAGAAGGTTGCTCACATATAAGTGATGTGGACCTTCTATATAGAGGCCTTACCAATGTCATCATGGTTCACCCCTAATATCCGAGCAAGGAAATGATACCCAAATTCCTATCTATATGGAAAAATATAGATAGGAATCATGTCAAAACCTAACCCAGTAATCCAAGAAAACTCTGTAGGGGATATTTCCAACTCTCCAACAGTAAAGTGAAAGGTAATAGTCTAAAGGAGGAAGTGCTCAATAAAGGGAATTTAGATAATTACTATCAACTATCCCACATAGAAAAATTCTATCATAGACGGTCCCCTCGTGTAATACTAACACATTAGAAGCTATGTCAGCATACAACATCCCTATCTCATTCCAACAGGTCTGCAAATATACATTTGACAATACAAGACCCTAAAAGACAGAGAGGAAGACAAAGTCAAAGACTACCACCACAAGCGAAAAGCTAGATTCAAGTTTGGAAAATACAAATAAGATAACGAGGATCGAAGTCTCTAAGTTATACCTCATTGTGCGCTTCATGACCATTGTGATGTAGATTCATCCACATCATGGATAGATTAACCAAAAACCTCTCAACTAGGAGCAGTTCTTCTCAATCATGATTGAACCACCATGACACCTTCTTGAGCAAGCATAGATCAGAAACTTCATAATATGATGTGTAATTCATCATAGAAAGCAGCAATACATACCATGGATACACCTAGGTCTTGGCATCATCACCCACATCTTGATTGTCTATGTTGGCCAGTTAAGATCCACCATATGTAAATTCACAACCATAATTACATGATTTATACACATCAATTCAGACTAGGTCATTGCTTAACCAAATGATAGAAAACACACAAAAATAGATAAAATGACCAAAACGTTAATGGAAATGCTTATTCATGTCATCTTCAACATCCATACTACTAAGAACACAGGGAAAGACAAAATCAAGATATTGCCAATGAGGTCCAAAATAGAAAAATTAAAGCTCAGAATTGAAGGAAATAACTATTTGGAGATGAGGAAAGTAGAAAATTCTCAAAGATACTGCCAAAGTAGGCAAAATGAAACTCATCCTCTATAGAAAAGCACCGCCTAGAGAATCTCCAAGAGGACACTCTAGAACACCTTGATACATGAGCTTAGTCGATGGCAGAACAACATGATCTTCTACTACTTTCTCTCCTTGTCGTTGTCGCCATTCGTTTGAGGCAATCGCTCCACCGTTGCTACTACATGTATGACACGAAACCATTTATTACCCTAAGTCCACCCTCCTAGTGGATACACAACTAAAGGAGAGTGGACCTAGGCATCTGTCCCTAGAATGGATCACATAGAATATGTATGAATAAAACCACAAACAGCAACATAGAGAACTAAGGTATGAAAAAAATGGCATAACAAAACATTGCTAAATTGGTACTTGACAAAATGTTAGTCCCACGTATCAACCCAAATGAAAATTATTAGCATGTCATTAAAGGGTTCCAACATAGTAAGAGTAGTAGATATAATAATAGACTAGAAGAAATGATTATTACAAGAGATTCATAGTGTACATGTTACCTAAAATTATAAAATGGGTAACACAACTATGTTATAAAAGAGATAAATTTGCAAGTTTAAGAGAACATGTATGTTTGGAAAAACTTAATATAACAAGAATGAAAGAATAAACATGTAAGACTTTCTAATTAATAAGCAATCATATTTTAAGTACATTTCTACTATGCTAAACAAGATTATATGTCCATTCACCAGCTTCCTACAGGAGGGCCCGTTAGGGGAATTTGAGGCTAAAAGCCTTAATGTCACCCTATTTCTATGTGGGGGACCTCAAGGCCAAAGTAAGTAAGCTAAACCTATTTCAATAATGTCTGGTTCCCTTATGTCGAGAATTTTGGCAGGTATACAAGGTTTATATAAAGGTCAAGTTCAATTATATTCAAGGTTTGTTCACATATTTCAAGCAAAATGAACATACTAATCATAGGGAACAAGTAGCTCAAATAAGTATACAAAGACAAGCATTTAAGCATACATACATACAAACAAGTTCTATACCACTAGTCTGGACAAATTGAGGATAAAGTGTACCTTGATTAGAGCACAAGATTATCCAATTTCTTAGAAAACCGTAGGTAGAAACTTGACTAGATTTTGGCAATTAGATCATCATAGATATCCTAACATTTCATATGAGTATAATATGATTATCCATTATCTAGATATAGATAATCCTTATCATATTGTGGTAGTTGGATGTGTCATCTAAGTCTAGATAGTATTACCTTCAGTATTGATCTGAATGTGTCAACTACATCATGCAAGGTTGTTAACAAGCAATATAGTTTGTCATGGGTCCATTATCACTTAGAGTGACACATCACAACTAGATCATAGATATTAATTAGAGATCTAAGATCGTATATAGAGACATCATTATATTTGAGCAAGCGTAGTCAACATAAGCATCAAAGTAGTCATACTTGTCATTATCATTTTCATGAAAGATTGATATATTAGAGTATAAATATGGAATGCTTAAGCTATATGCCATAAACATGACCAGTATACTAATTTGAGAGTATTACGTTTTAGGGATGATCATTAGGAGAAGATTTTTATAAGCTATATCAGATTACATTTCAAGTCAAGATTAGGGCATCTAGTCACATTAGGGCACAAGAATGACCCATTAGTCACTTAGGTACAAAAAACATAGGAGGTTACTAGTTTAATGGTCACATAGTAGATTTGAATAGTATTTAGTCAACATTTGAGCAAGGTTGGAGATTCAACATCAAGGTATACATATTAAGCATGTTTCATGATTCAAAGCTCAACATGAGATCAATATAGCGTACTAACATGAACAAGTTCGAGTCTCAATTCAACATACATAAAAAATAAGGATTTTGATCAAAGATAACGATTTAGTGCACATTCAATCAAGATCAATAATTAAAGATGTGATCTTTATTATAAAATCCCATTTTAGGTCAGTTAAGCAACATTATATCATTTTAGGATACAAAGATGAATAAAGGTCAATTGTTGTTACGTCAAGTGACTCAAGTTATTGATCTAGAGTAATCACAAAGACTTGAGGCACCTTATATCACATTTGAGAATTAAATGATATTAATCATCTTCATACAACTTCAAAATCATGCATTTTCAGATATCAATGGAAACAAAAGTAGATCTAGATTCTATAAGTATTTTTAATGGAAATAGCTATTTTCTCTTATAAAAATAGTATACTGGAAGTCATTATTTGACCCATGGATGCATTTTTTACAATTTAAACAAGATCGCGATAATGTTTAAAATATTGACAGAGAGGATAAAACATTTACCAGTTGACGGGGAAAACATGACAGTCTGATGGTGTTCCACCATGGGACCGCGTGGATCCAATAGTCTAGAGAATTTTCCACACTATGAGATGGGGTTGAAGGAGTGAGTAGATGTGTCCACTCTGAGTCATTGAATTGGCTCCAGTCAAGTGCTTGACTCGATCAAGTGATCATTGAGTGTCTTCTCCACCCGTCTCCCTTGTGAGAAGTAGTGATGCATGTAATAGGAAGACTCGCTAGTTCCAAGAGGATGAAGGTGGTCTCAAGCTCATAAGGCTCTGCCAAGGCATCATCCAAGAGCATCTTGCCTATGCGGACTCATCCATATCCTTAATGGAGGCTGAGGAGTACTGGGGGCATGATCCAAGCGGAAGCCTTGGTGGATCCTTAAGGAAGTACGATGGAACATGGTGTTTAGGGCTGAAAATTAGAAACTAAGGTGAGAGGAAGGATTGAGGGAGGAGAAAGAAAGTAAATGGACATGTTGATTTTCATAAATGAGGCCTGAAGGTGGGGGTTAGGAGGGTAGGTGGATGGTATGAAAATCATGCCATCATTTTTGCAAAAAGTAAAGTTGTGGTTGTCGAATCGGGGTTGGATCTGTTGCTTCCTCCTCTGAGCCTCCCCATTGGATGTGATACAATAGGAAGGATTGCCAATATGTCCAAGTGAGGGGGTTACCCACCTTTCCTAGACCATGCCCTGCATTTGGCCAAGTTAGGCTCATAAAAATCTAAATCAATGTTAAAACAAAGATTAAAAAAGTATCATTCAAATGGTCCTATCTTCAGTTATGATGACCTGATTGAGGTGATGTTTGTGTCATTTCATTCATAATTGAAATTTCTACAACATTAAATACATTAGGGAGAAAGGTGATCACATTGATAAGGTTCAATATCAAAAGTAAAAATATGATGCACTACAACCATTGGAACATAGGTCAATGTGCTGCCCTGACGCGCCACATAGAGAGATTACTCAAAACAAAGTGTGGAACTATCACTAACAACCATATTACCATAAAACAAGGTAAAATTAAAATTGATATCACATATCCACCACAAGTGGAAACATTTGCATCTGAGTCCACAAAGACAAATGCATTACATATCTCAAGCCAAAAGACTATTACATAACAATGTTCACTGGCTCACTGTCCCCAACTGGTTACATATGATAACATGTTCATATACACACATTCCATATCTGCACAACAATGGAACATGACCAAAAGCCTCATATCGATGTACAAACCAAAAAAAACTCACCAAGGACCTGATAGTATAGGGACGACACATAGGACTCTACTACAAAACACTAGCAGCATATCCGGCCTGTGAACATCTATTGCTCCTCTTGATGTTCAGCCTCAACCGCACTATCTCTACCTCATCGTTCACGACCACCTAAAAGATGTGGAAACCACAGGGTGAGACAAAATGTCCCTACGAGAGATATAACTCTATGCCAACATCTATTATAGGTATAGATAAACTAAAGTAGATAAATATTATAATTATCAGGTTGAGTAGATTCAGCTAAACGATATGCATTAAACTTATAATACAGATTAAGAAATCTTAGGAAGTTACCACTGAGAAGTACAACCACTTAAACTTTAAGAAGGAATACAAAGAACATGTATAATAGTTGATTTCTCTTACCGCATTATAATTCAAGAAATCAGTACAAAGATAAATGAAAGGGGTCATTCAATGTGAATTGTGTTTAACCCTAAGAAAATAAACTAAATGGTTGTATTACTTCTTTTATTTTCCCTGAGGATTTGATTCATACCACCCATATTCAGTTGACCACTACTAAGTCAAAATAAAAGTCATACAAGATAAATGGAAGAGCCAGAATCCATGATCTTCCCCTGCTCTACTCAGTTAGTTTGGGTTTTCACCGTGGTGACATATAGTCAAAATGCTAATACATCAACTTATAGTCAAATCTATACTCTTGTAGAGAGAGTAACTCATAGACAAGGCTATGGTCCTATAAAAACACCTAGTCCGCCTTGGTACATGTAACAATGCTAGAAACCAGGGTATATAACCCAATCATTAAGATACAATCGCAGCTTTCCTTTATCACATCATATCACGTGCTCATCACCAAGACCCATATTTCATTGTTCTCAAAACACTTGGGATCAAGATTTCAAGGGCACATAGTCACTTGCACCTTGCGTACTCAACAGTATGCTCTCTGAGTTTCCCTTGGGAGTACCCATTTCACCATTCAAAAAAGTACTAATGTTGAAGATGGATTTATGGCATGGGGAAGCTACTTAATTAGGGTTTTACTTGATTAGTTAATCCAATTGAGTATCATTTAGTATCAATCAAGTTACAATGTATAAACTCTAAACAAACTCTACAAGAATAAGGACATAATACAACTCCAGAAGATATAAAATGTATAAGGTGCAAACTTGTTACATGATCACTTAATATCAATGTCAATTCAAAGCCATCAACATTATCACACTGTCATGGGATATCAATCCCTCATCACATCATTGAATGATAACACCTCACACTTAGGCATTAAACCTCTACTAGGTCAGAAGACCCATCCCATCATTATGATCTCAACATGTCTCATCAAGGATCATAGCCATCACCCTATATCATATGATTAGCACCATACGATTCACAAGATAAAACATTCATTCAACCTGCAAGGTTAGGATTACATGGGTAGGACAGAGAGAAAGTATAATCACATGCTAGTTATCCAAGCAAGCTCAACAAGTATAGCATGCCCTAGAATTACGGTTAGGGTTTCACACACATAGTTGATTAGGGTTTTCATTTCATTTCCTATCACCAACCCTAGGTACCTCAACTCCCATGCATTTGGAACAAATTAGGATTAAGAAACATGATTACTATTAATTAAAAAATCATCCAAACAACACTATGTATTAACCATCAATTAATTGTACATGAACATGTGTGTCTCGATCCAAACCATCAAGACATGGTGTTGCGACTACATCGCATATAGGTGTAATGATCGCAACACCCACTGCTACTTGTAGCGACTAAAACAAGACAAAGGAGGTAGAAACCCATACACCAAAACAAGGGTAGCAACCAACATGGCACAGATGTGTATAGACCATCCAACCAAACTAGGTGTGTCGACCGCAAAGGACTTGTTTGTAGCAACCAATCCAAACAATGTTGTGTTTCGACTAGACCAAAGCAATGCATATGTAGAGCCCGCTATACTTCACCCATCATCACATGTGTCGAACGAAACAAGGATCAAAGAAACAACCAAGAACATGATCCACATGTGACTTTTGACCAACAACATCAAGGGGAAAGTGCATGACCAAAATAGGTGTATGACACCAGGAAAACCAAGCGTCACCATGTACAAAACTCAAGGGAACTTGAACATCAAACTCTGGAAATGTTCTCTAACATGATCACCCAAGAAATCAAACTAGGAGATATAAGACCAAGCTTCAACCTCAAGAAAACCAATTCAAAACCTCAAGTAAAACATGAATGCCGCAAATATAACATATTGATAAAACCAAGGATCATAGTGCATGTGAGAACATCACCTCAACATCACTTAAAAAACAAGCACATGAAATTAGGGTTTAAGAAAGAGAGAAATATATATAAGAATACTACAAAGTCAAAAACCATACATCATGATAACTTCATCTAGCACATTAGCATCAAGTTTTAGATATTAAAATAGTAGAATGCAAGCATGATTGTGTTGCAAATTATAGAAGAGGGAAAAGAGTTATATAACCCACATTATGAATAGATTAAGCTCCCAAGATCACAAGCTCCAAGATAAAGAAGCTCCAAAAAGGATCAACTCTTTGGCCACAAGATCACCTCCAAAGAGAAGAACACCATGTTCAAAGGAAAGCTCAAGAAAGAGGGTATTAATTCTAGCTCGAACAAGAAGAAGGAAGAAGAGAGCTTCTTCTAACTTGGGTACCACCATGATCAAACTATAGTCTTTGACCCTTTTGAAGAGAATATCTTTAAGAAATTCACCATGGTTACACTATGATCTCATGGCCAAAGAGGAAGAGGAAGAGGAAGATAGGATGCAAAAGAAAATGAGATCAAGGGTTCAAAACCACTTACCAAGAAAGAAGATCACTACAAGGAGGATGATCAAGCTCAAGAACACCACATGCAAGGTTGATCGGCCACCAAAG
Source organism: Alisma plantago-aquatica (assembly GCA_963693085.1). NCBI lineage: Eukaryota > Viridiplantae > Streptophyta > Magnoliopsida > Alismatales > Alismataceae > Alisma > Alisma plantago-aquatica. The sequence continues at coordinate 443,344,966 of OY856411.1, read as the reverse complement.
CACCTAGATGAGAACCCTCTAGCTCCACCAAGCTTCAAGTATGGACAAATAAGAAAGTCAAAGGAAAGAGAGTTAAAAGAATTGCTTGCATGTAAAAGAGAGAGCATGTATACATGTGGGTAGGAGGGAGCTTAAATGTATGAGGTATCAACATAAGAGAGCATCATCAAGATAGTTGTCCACCAAGAAAATAGCCATGTAACCACTAAAATATTACATGCATTGAAAGGTGATACAACATAGATAGGGTATCGACCATTTAGGTCACCAACACCCTTGTTGCGGTCAAAGCATACCAAGCTCATGTAGCGACCGCAACACTAGCTCACCACATCACCACATGCTCAAAACACTTCACTAAAAGACAAACACTTTCCACCAAACCACCTCATGATCACTTCGTTCAAAGAAAACAACACCTAGGGAATGTGTTGCAGTCATAAAACTCATACAAGAGTGATGTTGTGGTCACAACACACCAAACCCTAGAAAGATCGATACACAACCAACAAGGCAAAACCCTAAAAACCCTAGCATCACCACAGGATGAAACATCATCAACCAAGGTCCAATAAGGCACCCCATAGCATCATTCTCTCTCTCATGGTGCTAAAGCAGTACGACCCCATTCCACATGTGACAAATTGCAAGATAACCCTTCAACATGGGAAAATTGCAACTTGGTCCAAAACAAGGAGATATAGCTCAAACAACATCCAAACAGTACCAAACTAAAAATATATGATTCCCACATTTTACTAAAGCACTCATGAGATTACACATGTCCACCATGGCCATGAATATGGCCTTTGGAAGAAGCTTTGTGAAGATATCTACTACTTCATCAGAAGTACGAGTAAGAAATATTCTTCAAAATCTTAGCTTCCGCTACTCCCATTCTAATCACTTAGTTTTTATTAAGCGAACTTCCTCTAGATTTGTAATTGTGATTGTCTATGTTGATGATATCATCTTATCTAGGAGTGATCAAGTAGTCATATAGGATCCTAAAAATACATGGAAAAACACTTTCTAACTAAAGACCTGGGAAAATTGAGATATTTTCTGGGAATTGAAGTATCCCACTCTTCTTCAGGTATTTGTTTATCACAGAGGAAGTATTTTTTGGATCTTTTGTTGGAAACATGTATGCTTGGAGCATAACCTACTACTACTTATTTGGATCCTAATACCAACTGGGATGGTGACTCTTCTCCTCCATACCCAGATAACCTATAATATTGTAGATTAGTTGGTAAGCTTATATATATTACTGTTATAAGGACTAATATATCTTCTGATGTTGGATTAGACATTAGATATCTGGATAAACCCAGAGAATGCCACTAGGATGTTATATATCATATTCTAAAATATCTCTAGGGAAAGACTTATTCTATAAAAGACATGTGCATTGTAAAATCACAAGATATTCTAATTTTGATTATGCAGACAACAGAATAGATCATAAAGCTACATCTGGATATTGTACCTTTGTGGGAGGAAATCTTATTACCTGGCGTAGCAAGAAACAAATTATAGTCGTCTGTTCTAGTGTTGCTGAGTATAGAGCTATGACTCATACTACTTGTGAACTGTTGTGGGTCCTTGGTATTCTGAAGGAGTTTGATATTCCAGATGTAGATCCTATTCCTAGGTATTGTGATAATAAAGCTACTATATTCATTTCCAGCAATCCTACATTTCATGAGCGCACCAATCATATTGAGGTAGATTGCAATTTTGTTTGAGAATTTGTCTTATTTGGCAACATCTCTACTCCATATACTCATACTTCTAATCAAGTACCATATATCTTCACAAATATTCTTCTCAAGGCCATATGCACTACAATGGTGGACAAGTTGGGCATGATTGACATATATGCTCCAGCTTGAGGGGGTATTAGTATATATGATTTATTATGTTATGCTATGATATGTATTGTGTTATGCATTATGCTATGTTGTGTTTTTTATGTTCTTTAGAGTTATCTTATATTTAGCTTTTCTTTTATCCCATATTGCCTAGTTTTGTTTCGTACTTACTCTCTTATCCTATAAGAGAGAGAGCATTGTATTTGTTTTAGACACATCAGATAAATACTTTTTTTATATTCTAAATGATTCTTTAGGGATGAAGATGATAAAGACACAATCATCTCCAATCACAAAGATTTTTCAATTAAAAAATCATGAATTTTTCATTATTTTTTATTTGTTATCCCTATTCAACCAAAATGAACTCTACAACACCAATAGCAATTGAATTTCACATGTAATGTGGGGGTTCCTAACACCTTCCCAATTCATAATAGGATTGTTGTACCTATTTTTCCACACTTTTGTATTTTAATTCATCCCTTGGGTGGATTCAAAATCTTGGTGTTTTTGCATTTTTTGGTAAATTATGTCGAAGTAGGATTCTAAGTTGAATAAATCATATATGGTTTTATTATGGTTTGTTGTGTTTGGGTTGTTCATGGCAAATAAATGTGTCAATATCTTCTAGATAAAAAAGACTTGAAGAAGTTACAATTGGTCTCTTCGTAATTGCTATAGCAAAGATGGCATATAAAGGGTTGATGGTATCCTATTTTCATGCAATTGATACCTAAGAAGAATTCTTTGTTCCTATGAACACCAAGCATATAGAATTTTTAGGGACATTTATGTTCTAGAATTGTGAGACATGCAAGGGTTGTGTTCAAACCAAATCAATTAATTTGTAGACTTTGTTGACTATTTGTCAGAACCCCATATTCAACCTACTCGAAGTTTATTATGTTTCCCAATCAATGTTTTAATGAAGTATTTCATATGATTTATGGGACTAACAATACCAAATTGTGTTTTGAGTTTATTCTAATTAAATCAGTGAGTAGAGAGGAATATTAATCAAGAGTAATGCTTTTAATGTTGTTTGAAATTCTATGGAATGGCCTATATCAGTATAACCTCCAAGTTTAGACCAACTATTTGACCAAAATCACATAGATGCTCAACTATGAGTAGAGTTGTAAATAGAGTCCCCATGAGGCTAATAAAAATGTTAATATATCTCGTGAATATGATGAATGTTTGTTACTTATGATTTTTGTCCATGAATTTTATCATGTAGTATTTATTCCTTACATATCTAGACTACTTGGTAAACTCGTTTTTGATCAAGGAAATTGAATCAGAGAGAGCACATGTTACAATTGTACATTTTTTGTTATATTTCCAAAGATAAAACTTATTGATGCATATAATATGTGTGTTCCATTATTTTTTTGTTTTTTGAGTAACATTTGTTATACATGTGTTCTAGTATTTATCTTTTTATACATGCTCTATCATTGGTTGTATTTTTAAAATTGCCACTTTTTAGTCATCAAGTTACTACCCACAACAAAACACTTGATTGTATATATTATTCAATAGAAATACATTTGTTTATAAACAAAAAAGAATATTTTTATTCTTGTTCAATATGTATTTGGATGTTGTAAATAGAATGAATGCTTCGTTGGTGTTCAACAGACAAAAACTGACTTAAAAAAAGTTAATACTTTTTTGTCTAGTGGATCATCATGGATTGCCCTTATATATTCGCTTGGTTGTGAGTTTTCAATTTTAGAATTTTTCTTAAGTAAGTCAGAGGAATATATATTTATCGCATCCTCTTCTTTACAACAAAAAATAAGACATTACATGACTGCTAAATTAAGAGCAGTTGGAAATGATGCATCACATCCTCCCCAATCCAAACCATTAAGTCCCTACACACACCATCTGAAGAGTTATCCTCCTATGTGTGCAACAAACATTTTTCTAATATATGAGAATTGACTTCTTTTAATCAAAGTCAAGCCTCTAATCCTCATTGGAAGTAAAAGAGGGTCACAAATGATTAGGAAATCACACAAAGTGATGCCCCCATTGACCTATCATCAAAGTGACATTGTTGATCTCCTCATAAATGTTGAAGTCCATAACAAAAAAGTCTATTATTTAATTTAAAATTGTCAGAAAAAATATGTATGATTATTTTTTATGTGGCATGTATGATATATTTTATTTATGTCTAATTAAATTAATTCCAGTGTGATGTCTTTTTGAATATGGAAAGTTAAAGACAAAGGGGTGTGAGATCCTCCACATCCCTTTCTATTTAGTTTTAATAAACGCACACTTTCCCACAAAAGGTAGTTACTCTATAATCTTTTAGTAAAGATACATTTAGGGTATTCAATATCTTTATTTGGGAGAAGAGTTTTTAGAGAAGTTATTATCTATCCTTGAAAAAGAGGCATTTAGGGTGGTTATTCTCCATTCCTAAGAAAAGAGAGACATATGGTGATTATGAACTACCTACTAACCCTAAGGGGAACTAATGTCTAATACTTACATAAAGAGACACTCACTAATTGCTTATGTGGTGGCTATTTTGTACCCATTAGATAATTGATGCAACCCTAATTTAGGACTTCATTGTGTGCTATTTACCCCTTCACTCATATATAAACATTTTAGAATACATATTATTTCTCCCAATGAATGGTTTATAGTCAAATGCGTGTATAGAAGTTATTTGCATGTTTGTCAGGTACCTTAAGCATGATTTTGATGGAAAGGATAGAAGGAGGATGATCATACTCTTTATCCACCCTTGAAAAAGTCTAAGTAGAGCCCAAGAACTATCTAACCTATCCCTAGTGGCCAAAGGTGGGGTGAAGAAAAGAACTCCATAGATTATCAAAATGAAGATCAAAAGTATAAGGAAGTGACCTCAACATGGTCATGGTATCACAAAATGATCGTGCCACAAATGCTAATTAAGCAAATCAAGCATATTCAAGAACTAATCTAGGTTAGGGGCCTTACAACCATAAACCCTTAACAAGGATTTCACCCCTGAAATCCTACACGAAAAGAGACAGGTACTTCATACGCATCTCCTCCTCAGGTTCCCATGTGGCTTCCTCTACGCCACGATGATGCCACAAAACATTAACCAATATGATATTCTTATTCTTCAACTTCTTGATCCTCCTATCCAATATCAACAAAGGACCTTCCACATAAGATATATCCTCATCTAGCTAAACCTCCACTGCTGCAACACCAACTCTATATCAGGGTGGCACTTCCTTAACATAGATACATGGAACACTGGATGTAACATGTACTTCTCAGGTGGCAACTCCAACTTGTAAGCAACATTCCAACATGTCCCACCATTGGGTAAGGTCCCATATATCTACAAGTCAAATTGCCCTTCTTTCCAAACCTCAAAACACCTTTCCAAGGAGAGACCTTGAGGTACACTTTGTATCCTATTTGGAACTCCAATGGTCTACACTGATAATATGCATACGGCTTTTTCCTATCTTGTGTTGTCTTCAACTGTTGTTGAATCACTCTAATCTTCTTTGTCATCTATTGTACAAGATCAGGATCCAAAAGTTGATATTCACTAGTCTCGTACCAACACAACGGAGATCTATAATGTTTCCAATACAATGCCTCATAAGGAACCATATCAATGCTCCTATGATAGTTGTTATTGTATGAAAACTCTACCAAACTGAGGTGCATGTCCCAACTGCCAAAATTTTGAAAAACACAGGCTTTCAACAAATCTTCTAGAATATGAATCATCCTTTCTGACTGTCCATCTGTCTATGGGGGAAATGTTGTACTAAACCTCAACTGCATACCCATCTTTGTGTGCAGATGCTCCCAAAAATGACTAGTAAACTACATACCTCTATCAGATTCAATGGCATATGGAATACCATGCAACCGCACTATCTCATCAACATATATTTGGGAAAGCTTCTGTGTTGTGTATGTTGTCTTTACTAAAAAAGATGTGATGTCTTTTTCAACCTGTCAACAATCACCCATATGGAGTTGTGACCTTTGGTTTTCCTAGGCAGACCAACCACAAAGTCCACTGTGACATGATCCCATTTCCACTGTGGCATTGGCTACGGTTGCAAATTTCCAATAGGCTTTTGATGTTCTATTTTAACCTGTTGGCACACGAGACGTTTGGCAAACAAATCGGCCATGACATGCTTCAAACTAGGCCACCAATACAAATACTTCAGATTTTGATACATCTTTGTGCTTCCTGGATGCATAGCATACATTGAGGAGTGAGACTCCTCCAAGGCCAACTTCCTCAGATCATCAATATCAAGAACCACAACTCTATCATGATAACATATTACCCCATCCACTGCCTTGTGGAAACCATCACGCTTCTCGGTGCCAAACTTTGCTCGGATCTGGTAAATCGCAATATCATCATGTTGAGCATCCCTGATCTGCTACCTCAATGTAGGCTTCACTTGTAACTGGGCCAAAAAACCTACCAACAAGGATACTTCCAACTTTACGTTCATCTCACGCAAAGACACTAACATGTCTCTCTTGTGGCACACCAAGGAGCATATTTTTGCCTTCTCAGCCGATGATGATAACTTCCTACTCAGAACGTCTACCACCATATTTTCCTTCCCTAGATGGTAATCTATGGTGTAATCATAATCCTTCATTAACTACATCCAGTGACACTACCTCATGTTTAGCTCTTTCTTTGAGAAGATGTATTGTACATTCTTGTGATCCATGAAGATCTAACACTTTTAGCCATAAAGGTAGTGTCTCCATATCTTCAAGGCATTGACCACCAATGCAAGCTCTAGATAGTGGGTGGGATAGTTGTCCTCATGCTTCAACAATGGTTTCCACGCAAAAAAGATCACGTTCTTATCTTGCACCAACACACAACCCAAACCATTCTTTGAAGCATCACAAAACACAATGTAGCCTTTTCCCTACTCTGGAAGCACTAGAACTGGTGCACTTGTTAGTTTCTCCTTCAAAAGCTAGAATGCACATTGACACTTTTCATTCCAGACAAACGGCACACCTTTCCTTGTTAACTTCATTAGGGGTAACGACACTGTGTTAAAGTTCTTGATGAACCTCTGGTAGTATCCTTCCAAACCAAGAAAACTATGGACTTCTATCGGTGTCTTTGGTTGCTCCCACTCTATCACAAACTCCACCTTCTTAGGGTCCAGAGGAACACCCTCAACAGATACCATGTGTCCAAGAAAAGACATCTCCTTCAGCCAAAACTCACATTTGATGAACTTCATATACAACTGGTGTTGCCTCGATAGAATCAACACCTGACCCAAATGTTGCTTGTGTTGTTGGCTATCTCAGTTGTATATCAAGATTCATCTATGAATACCACCACAAATTGATCAAGATAAGATCTAAACACCATGTTCATCAAGTCCATGAATGTTGTGGGTGCACTGGTTACCCCAAACGGCATAACCACAAAGATCCACATCTTCATGGATCCATCCATCTTACTAACAAACAAAATGGGAGCACCCATGGTGACTTAATCGACCTGATAAAGCCTTTCTCAAGTAGCTCTTGCAACTATTTCTTTAACTTTGACATCTCAGTCGATGCCATCATGTATGGTGTCTGAGCTATCGATTGGGTATTAGGAACCAGATTGATCTCAAAATCAATCTCGCTAACTGGGAGAACACCTAGAAACTCATCTAGGAACAAGTCTTCAAACTCATAGACAACTAGAACCTCCTAGATACTTGGACTCCTCACTTTGGTATCCACCACATGTGCCAAGAATGCATCACATCCCTACCTCACCAGCTTCTCTACCACCATCGGTGACACCAAACAGGTTGGAAGAATCTTCATATCTCCTTGTAAGACCCACGTCTCATCACCATCAACAAATGTCACCACCTTGGAACTACAATCCAAGACCACCTTATACTTCTCCTAAGTATCCATTCCAAGGATCATATTGAATACATGCATGTCAAGTGGTATGAGGTCCACTTGAATGTTGCATCCTGAAAAAGAAAGGACACAGGAAGGACACGCCTCTCATAGCTCGACAGAACCAACCAACAGGGTCTCAAAATAAAGACTAACATGTCTATGACTAATAGGAAAGGAACAACTAGTAATCATTTCTCTAGTGATAAAAGAGTGTGTTGCACCCGGGTCAACCAAAATAGATATAAAGCGAGAAGAAAACTAATTAGAATGAAATAGTTCCATCTGACCGGTTACAACTCGTGGGTTGACCACTCCTTCTATATGACTCATCACGTAGAATCGAGTCAATTCATGTTGTTGTCCCCTTCCTCTACTAGCTTGCCCAAAATAACTAGCCTACGACGTCTGTCAACGTCCTCTTCCACTACCACTGTTGAACTATTATCGTTATTGCGACCCATGCTGACTTTGTCTCAGTTGTTAGGTAATCTTTTCATCTTTCATTGGGCAAAATCACTTCATATGCCCAACCTTTCCATACTTGTTGAAAGTCTTGCTCTCATACCATGATCTAGATAGCCATGTCACCGAAACTGATGCATCACTATGGGATCATGTCGATAGAAAGGTACAAGCTCTACCTTTGCTTGGAGACCACTGAGACTGACTTGCCAATCTCTATTGTGATGGAGGTTCTAAAAACCTAGGATACGTGAAGCCTCTAGATGGTTGTCCTTGATACTGACCAGGTCTCTTCTTGGCCTTCATCTCATGCTTCTCTACTATTGATCACTATGCCCTCCTGATAAAGTTCACAAACATGGCAAACTTCTCTCTGATCTCTAGAGATGACCCTGGAGTCATCAACTTTGTACTCAAACCTTTCTTGAATTGTATGATCCTCTCCTTGTCTGTAGCTGCCATATGCAGACAAAACCTCAAAAGCTCCATGAACTTAGCTTCATACTCATTAACTAACATAGATCCCTACCAAATCTTCTCAAACCATGATCTTCTTGTCCAGATAGGTCTCAGGGAAGTAACAACTCACAAACTCTAGTTGAAACTCCTCCCAATTGATCACCACACCAGGCCTTTTCTCCTCCTCTATGGCCCACCAATGGCAAACACTCCCTTTCAACAGGAACACAGCATGCTTCACCTTATCCTCTTTAGGGATGTTGAGGATTTTGAAGGCCTTCTCCAGCTCTTTCATCCATAGAACTGCATCCATTGGGTCTTCCATGCCCGCATACTCAACTGCCCCTACACTCCTCAACCTTTCAAAGGTCTTCCTAGAACCCAAAGATTCTGTAATGGAAATTGGTACTCTCGCTTGTTGTGGAGGCATTTTGTTTGACATATGTGCCATTGTGGCCATGAACTGTCTAAACATGGACTTGAAAATGGGATTGGCCACCACAGTTGGGTCAAATTAGGGCATCTCAGGCATAACATCCACCCTCTCCTACCTCCTGGAACCACCACCTGGTGCAACAACACTACTCTCAGTATCATGTTCTTTATGTTCTCCAGCCATCTTCTCTTCTGTTCTTCTTCAGCAGAAGCAGAAGTTACCAATAACACAGATTAAAGGATACTAAAATAGACACAAATCCTAGTCATGTGTCCTTATAGACTCAACAAACCTAGATCTCTCATACCAACCGTTACTGTGACGTCCCGACGTGCCACAAAGCAAGATTACTCGTAACAAAGCATGGAATTATCACTAACAACCATATTATCATAAAATAAGAAAAATATAAAACTAATATCACATACCCACCACATGTGGAAACATTTGCATCTGAGTCCATTAAGCCACCTGCATTACATATCTCAAGCCAAAAGATTATTACATAACACTATTCACTGGCACATTGTCCACAACTTGTTACATATGATAACCTATTCATATACGTACATGCCATATCTGTACAACAATGGAATATGGCCAAAAACCTCGTATCAATGTACAAACCACAAAAACCTCCTCAAGGACCTAAGAGTACAGGGACGACACATAGGACTCTACTACAAAACACTAGAAGCATGTCCAACCTTTCAATAGCTACTGCGCCACTTGTTGCTCAGCATCAACCACACAATATCTACCTCATCATGCACAACCACCTAAATGATATGGAAACTCATGGGGTGAGACAAAATCTCCCAACAAGAGATATAACTCTCTGCCAACGTCTATTATAGGCACTGGTAAACTAAAGCAGATAAATAACATAATTATCAGGTTGAGTAGATTCAATAACACGATATGCATTAAACTAATAATTCAAATTAAGTAATCTTAGGCAGTTACCACAGAGCATTAGAACTATTTAAACTTTAAGAAGGAATATGTATAATAGTTTATCTCTCATAGCATTATAATTCAAGAAATCAGTACAAAGATAAAGCCAAGGGGTCATCCAATGTGAATCGTGTTTAACCATAAGCAAATAAACTACATGGATGTATTATGTCTTTTATTTTCCTTAAGGATTTAAATCATACCACCCAAATCCAACTGACCAGTGCTAAGTCAAAATCAGTGACATACAAGATCGATGGAATATCCAGAATCCATGATCTTCCCCTGCTCTACTTAGTCAGTTTGAGTTTGCATTGTAGTGACATATAGTCAAACTACAAATACATCAACTTATAGTCAAAACTATAATCATGTAGAAAGAGTAACTCGTAAATAAGGCTATGGTCCTATAAAAACACCAAGCCCACCTTGCTACATGTCATGACGCTAGAAACTGGGGTATATAACCCAATCACTAAGGTACAACTAGAGTTGTCCTTTATCACATCATATCAAATGCTCATCACTCAGACCCAACCTTAGATGTTCTCAAAACACTTGGGATCAAGATCTCAATGACACATAGTCACTTGCACCTCGCATACGCAATAGTATGCGCTATGGGCTTCCCTGAGGAATACCCATTTCACCATCAAGCAAAGTACTGACACTGAAGATGGATCTATGGCACAGGGCAGCTACATAATTAGGGTTTCACTTGATTACTTAAGTCAATTGAGTATCTTTTAGAATTAATCAAGTTACAATGATAAATCCTAAACAAACTCTATAAGAATAAGGTGATAATACAACTCTTACAGAAGATATAAAATGTATAAGGTGCAAACTTGTTACGCTATCACTTAATATCACTGCCAATTCAAGGCTATGAACATTATCACATTGTTATAGGATATCAATCCCTCATCACAACAATGGGGTATAACACTTAACACTTAGGCATTAAGCCTCTGCCAGGTTAGAAGACCCATCACATCATTATGTTCTCAAAATGCCTCATCAAGGCTCATAGCCATCACCCTCTATCATATGATTACCACCATAGCATTCATAAGATATAACATTTATTCAACTTGCAAGGTTAGGATTACATAGGTAGGAGAGAGAGAGAAAGTATAATCACATGGTAATTATCCAAGCAAACTCAACAAGTATAGCATGCCCAAGAATTAGGGTTAGGGTTTCACACACATAGCCGATTATGGTTTTCATTTCATTACCTATCACTAAACCCTAGGTACCTCATCATCCATATATTTGGAACACATCAGGATTAAGAAACATGATTAGGATTAATTAAAAATTCCTCCTAACAACACTATGTATTAATCTTCAATTACTTGTACATGCACATGTAGCGACCATACACTCATCTGTGTGTCGATCCAAACCATCAAGACATAGATTTGTGACCGCATCATATATAGGTGTAATGAGTGCAGCACCCAAGGCTACTTGTAGTAACTGAAACAAACCAAAGGAGGTAGTGACTTATTCACCAAAACAAAGGTAGTGACCAACATAGCACATATGTGTAGAGACCATCCAACCAAACTAGGTGTGTTGACAGCAAAGGACTTATGTGTAGCAACCAATCCAAACAATGTTGTATTGCGACCAGACCAAAGCAATGCATATGTAGCGCCCTCTACACTTCACCCAACATCATATGTGTCGACCATAACAAGGATCAAGGAAACAACCGAGCACATGAGCCACATGTGAGTGTCGACCAACAACACCAAGGGGAAAGTGCATGACTGAAATAGGTGTAAGACACCAGAAAAACCAAGCATCACTATGTCTAAAACTCTAGGGAACTTGAACACCAAACTCTAGAAATGTTCTCCAACATGATCACCCAAGAAACCAAACTAGGAGAGAAAAGACCAAGCTTTAACCTCAACAAAATTGATTCAAAACCTCAAGTAAAACATGATTTCCAAAAAACATAGCATGGTGATAAAACCAAGGATCAAAGTGCATGTGAGAACATCACCTCAACATCACTTAGAAAACAAACACATGAAATTAAGGTTTAAGAAAAAGAGTAATCTATATGAGAATACTACAAAGTCACAAACCCTAAATCATGATAACTTCATCTAGAATATTAGCATTAAGTTTTAGAGATTAAAATGGTATCATGCAAGCATGATTGTGGTGCAAATAATAGAAGAGGGAAAAGAGTTATATAACCCACCTTATGAAGAGATCAAGCTTGCAAGATCACAAGCTCAAAGAGAAAGAATATCCAACAAGGATCAACTCTTCATACACAAGATCACCTCCAAAAAGAAGAACACCATGGTTAAAGGAAAACTCAAGAAAGTGGTATTAACCCTAGTTCAAACAAGAAGAATGAAGATGAGAGATTCTCTTCACTTGGGTACCACCATGGTCAAACCATAGTATCTGACCCTTATGAAGAGAAGATCTTCAAGAAAGCCACCATGGTTACACCATAGTCTCATGGCTGAGAAGGAAGAGGAAGATAGGGTGCAAAAGAAAATGAGATAAAGGGTTCAAAGCCACTTACCAAGAAAGAAGATCACCAAAGATCACTACAAGGAGGATGATCAAGCTTAAGAACACCACATGCAAGGTTGATCGGCCACCAAAGCACCTAGATCGGCACCCTCAAGCTCCACCAAGATCCAAGGTCAGCCAAGAAAGAAATGAGAAGGAAAGAGAGCTAAAATAATTTCTTGCATGTAAAAGAGAGAGCAAATATACATAGGTAGGAGGGGTGGAAGGTATTAGGTGTCAACACAAGAGAGCATCACCAAGACACTTGTCCACCAAGAAAACAGCCATACAACCACTAAACTCTTGCATGCATAGAAGGGTGATACAGCCTAGGTTGGGTATCAACCACTTAGAATACCAACACCCTTGTTGCGTTCGAAGCATACGAAGCTCATGTAGCAACCGCAACACTAGGTAACCACATCACCACATGGTCAAAACACCTCACTACAAGACAAACCCTTTCGACCAAACCACCTCAAGATCACTTAGGTCAAAGCAAACAACACCTAGGGCATGTGTTGAAATTGCAAAACTCATCCAAGATTGATGTTGCAGTCGCAACACACCAAACCCTAGCAAGGTCGATACACAATCAATAAGGCAAAACCCTAGAAACCCTAGCATCACCAAAGGATGACACGTCGTCAACTAAGGTCCAACAAGGCACCCTTTAACATCATTTTATCAGTCATGATGATAAAGCACTAAGGGAACACTCCAATTGTGATAAATTGCAAGATAACCCTTCAGCATGGGTAAATTGCAACTTGGTCCAAAATAAAGAGATATAGCTCAAACAGCATCCAAATAGGACCAAACTAAAAACATATGATTGTCACATGTTACTAAAGCACTCAAGAAAATAGATTAAGGTTTAAGAATCTTATAAATTAAAGAAATCATACTCAATAACTAATCTAGGTGAAGGGCCTTACAGTCAACATTGATTTTAATGTCACAAATAAGGACATAAGAGCAAGGTATTACATTCAGAATTAAATTAGTCAAATCATGTGATTGGACTCAAATTGGGTGATGTATGTCGATAATAGATAGAGAAAGAGAATAAAGGTAGAAAGAGAGGTCTAAGTTATCATATCCTCCTCATCCTGAAAGGAAATTTGTCCCCAAACTAAATCAATCCTTCAATCATGATTTGTTTTACATTTTCCCTCAACTTGGTATTCCTTCAAAATCAACACTATTGATCAATCGAGCATCATAGTCAAAGAATAGTCACATTGACCACCAAAATTGGGAGGATCATGACATGATTCACAATTTGGAGAGATTATCCTATAGATCAAAAATTTAGAGAGATCACATTTTAGGCTAAACAAATATAACTCCTTGAATCAAGAGTAAGTCATGAACTTCATTCCCCACATTTAGGATTTTATCTTCTACATTGGCCAATGTGGGGTGATACATCCATGATTGAGATTTCATTTTTCAAAAATTTTATACAAACATCATATTCAAATATCATTATTTCATGCTCAAAATCAATCGAAGGTACCACCCCAGTCCACAAGAGAGCTCATGTATGAATCATAAATCGAGAGAATCAACATAATCATCAATCAAAATTTTCAAGATTCAGGAACAGGAAAGTCATCATATATTGTGGGTGATCTCAAGATCCAAATAGGATGACCATAGGAGTTGAATCAATATGAACATCAGTAATCATGAGTAAAGATTTCCTATATTTACATCGAGGGTCAAAATTTGGACATCAAAGTCATAGGTCCAAATTTTTTGAAGCTAACCTTTAGATTCCTATTTGGACCTTGGGAGTTATCATGCATCCTTATAAAATGGTTGGGAAACCATCGAGCAATATTTCATGATACCAACAACAATTTAATTGTCATGGTATTTGAATTTTTTGATATCAAAACCTAGGTTATTCTAGGAAGTGTAACAAAAGGTATAGTCAACATCATATTTCAAGATCATCAACAAACTGAGGTTCAAGATTAAGTATCATTGTCATCATGGATTTCACATATTAGATTCTTAGGCCATGAAATCAAAAGTGGGTGGAAGAGGTTACTTTCCCAAACTCTAAATAATCAAAAATATGAAAATTTGCAGGCAATCATAAGAGAAAGGTGTCGTAGGTTATGGGAGTCATAAGTCAACTACCACCCTAATATAGCACATTAGTCATTGTGTTCATGAGCCATTAAGTGTACCAAAATATAGAGAGTATAAATGATCAAAATATACTTAATGATGTTGTGAGATCAAAGATCAAGATCATAATAGGGTAAAATGTCTCAAGATTTTGCAAGACTAGGGTCATAATTTCATTTTTTTTCTTTCATGATCAAGACAAGGGTTTATTTGGAAATCAAGAAGTTAATTTGGGAATTCAACAGTTTGAGCATAATAGGGAAAGAGTGAGGTTCATGTCCATCATATTATTCCAAAATTGAGCTTCAAAATAGGCATAGAAATAAATAGGGGAAAATGCCTATTGTATCAAAGTTCTCTATCGTGATAGTCCAAACCATAGTCATTCCAAGGCATAATCATATTGCATATCAAATAGGAGAAAGAGTTATCTTACTATGTTTGAGGTTTTACAAAAATAGGGCAACATGTACTTGATCACATAGGGACTGTGTTGACCATGAGGTATAATGTATAAATCCTCCTTATCTCAACATATCAAGATTATTATTATTTTACCTCAAACATAGAAAGCATGTAGTCAAGATTTGATAAAGTTGATTTCATGTGATCTGAAGGTTTATTACATGAGTATTTAATTGCAAGAGTACTTTTCCTTGGTCATAATTGAATTTTGAAATTTAGTTCAAATCTTGGCATCATTATCATTTTAATCAAAATTTACTAGTTCATCAAAATTTTAGTTTTCCATATACATAAGCTACCCATACTCAAGATATCATGTGACTAATTATCATGAGAATGATCGCATGTGGGGATGAGAAACTAACTAATCATGATTTAATGGGTGTCTTAGGGTAGTCCTTAAAGAATAGGGATATGCTATAAGTCTCTCTAAGCTTTTAATGGAAGAAGCCAATCCACTCTTGGATCCACTTGTTGTAGGTAGGTGTGCATAGGACCCTTAGTCACTGCACTAGTCAAATAGGAGATGATTCCTTGCTAAAACCTCCATATTTACCACCATAACCATATATTAGTTTCACCATTATGTGTTTTGGTTCTCCCTTGGTTCATATGAGTTCTTGGGTTATTAAACATGCATAGAGGATATGTAATTGCTCTGACACCATTTCTCATATAATCATTTATTACCCTAAGTCCACACTCTGAATGGATACACCGCCAAAGGCAAGTGGACCTGGGTGTCCATCCCTAGAATGGATTAAATAGCATATGCATGAATAAAACTACAAACAACAACATAGAGAACTAAGGTATGAACAACATGGCATAACAAAACATTGCTACATTGGTACCAAAAAAAATCTTAGTCCTATATATAAAACAATATGAATTTAATTTTCATGTCATTAGATGGTTCCAATAGAGTATGAGTGGAAGATATCATAATAGAGCAGAAGTGATAATCATAGCAAGAGAGTCATTGTGAACTTGTTACCTAAAATTATAAAATGGGTACACATCAGCACAACTGTGATGAGTCGCTATAAAAGACATAAATTTGTAGGTTTAAGAGAGCACATATGCTTTGCAAAAAATAATAAAAAAATAAAGAAATAAGCAACAATTAAGACTTTCTTATAAATAAGAAATCATATTTAAAGTGCATTTCTATTATACTAAACAAAATTATGTGGTCATTGATCATCTTCCCACGGGAAGGACTTGTGACGGGAATTTGAGGCTAAAAGAATTAATGTCATCCTATTTCTATGTGAGGGACCTAAAGACAAAATTCAATGAGCTAACCCTATATTAATCATGTATTATTCCCTTACCCTGAGAATTTAGGCAACTACACAAGGTTTGTATAATGGACAAGTTCAATTGTGTTCAATGTTTACTTAGATATTTCAAGCAAAACGAACATACTAATCATAGGCAAAAAGTAGCTCAAACAACTATATAAGGCTAAGTAGTTTAAGCATACATATAGATCATCCTAATCATATCATGGTAGTTAGATGTGTCACCTAAGCCTAGATATAATTTCATTCAATATTGGTCCCAACATCTCATCTAGACCATGCAAGGTTGTCATCAAGCAACATTTTCATCATGGTTTCATTAGCACTTATATTGACACATCACAACTTGATCAGGGATATATGATCAAAATTTCAAGATTCAAAATGGTGAAATCATAAGATTTGAGCAATCATAGTCAATAAAGCATCAACATTGTCATACTAGTCATTTTGAGTCATTATCATGCAATATTGTCATCATTAGAGTATATGTGGCGTTATTTATATTAGATATCATAAACAACACCAATATACCAATTTGAGAGTATTAATTATTAGGGAAGATCATTAGGACAAGATTCATATAAGATTAGGACCTAGTTATCAACATGCATATTAGATTGCATTCCAAGTCAAGACTAGGTCATCTAGTCACACTAGGGCCCAAGAGTGACCCATTAGTAATTTAAGTATACAAAGAATAGATGTTACTAATTTTATCATCACATAGTAGATGTGAGTAGTATTTATTCAGAATTTGAGCAAGGTTGGAGATTCAACATCAAAGTATACATATTAGCATGCTTTAGGATTCAAAGCACAACATTAAATCAGTATCGTGTACTAGCATGAACAAGTTTGAGTCCCAGTTCAACATACATCAAAAATTATGGATTTTGATCAAAGTTAAGGATTTAGGGCACATTCAATCAAGCTTAAGAATTAAAAAAATGACCTTTATCATAAATGCACATTTTAGGTCATTTAAGTAAAACTATATAATTTTAGAATATAGAAACGTATAAACTTCTAATCTTGTTGCATCAAGTGAGTCAAGTTACTAATGTAGAGTAATCACAATAATTTGAGACACATTCGATAACATTTGAGCATTAAATGTCATTAATCATCTTTAAAAGATTTCAAAAGCATGCATTTTGGGATATCAACTGAAAAGAAAGTAGATATAGATTCTGGAAGTATTTTTAGTAGAAATACCTTGTTTTTCTAATCAAAGTTGTATATTTGAAATCATTCTTTGACCCATAAATGCATTTTCAAAAATTTAAACAAGGTCATGGGAATTTCTAAATATTGGAAGAGGGAGTGAAATATTTACCATTTTGTGAGGAAAACATGGCGGATGGATGGAGGTCCACCATGGGACCGCAAGGATACAACAGTCCAAAGATTTTCCCCCATGAAGAGATGGGGTAGAGGGAGTGAGTGGTTGTGTCTTCCCTAAGTCATTGGATTGGCTCCCATCAACCACTTGACTCAATTGAAAGATCATTCAGTATCTTTTATACCCATCGCGGGAAGTAGCACGACACGAGACGGCAAGTCTCACTAGTGCTGAGAGGATTAAGGTGGTTTGGGGATTAAGAGGGTCTTCCAGGGCACCGCCTAGGAGCATCACAGTTCTGCAGACTCGTACATAGCTTTGATTGAGGCCGAGGAGCACTGGGGGTGATCCAAGTGGTAGGCTTGACATAACTGCAAGGAAGGAGGATGGAACATGGTGTTTGGGTCTGTAAAATAGAAATTAAGGAGAGGGGAAGTATTGAGGGAGGACAAAGAAAATGGAGGTCTTGATTTTTGAAAATGAGGCTTGAAGATGTGAGTTGAGAGGGTAGGTGGCTGGCCTAAAAAGCCTGCCATCATTCATGCAAGAGGAGGAAGACAAAGTTGGGGTCATTAGATCAGGGTTGGATCCATGGCTTCCCCATCTAAGCCTCCCCATTGGTAAGGAGTCAAGAGCATGAATTGCTAGTGTGTCCAAGTGAGGAGGGTACCCACCTTGGATGGGCCACGCCCTATAGTGGACCCAATAGGATCAATACAAGCTACATCGATGTTAAAAAAAAGATTATAACAGCAAAGTTCAAATGGCCATATCTTTGTCTATGATGGTACGATCAAGTATTTTTGAAGCATTTGATTCACAATTGAAAGCTCTAAAATATTAGATACATTAGGGAGCCATTTGATCATATGAATGAGGTTCAATTTCAAAAGTAAAAGCATGATGCATTAGAAGAATTTGAAAATGTGTCAACATTGATTTTAATGTCACATATTGGGACATAAGAGCAAGGTGACTACTGTTAAGCATCAAATAACTCAAATCATGTGATGAAACTCAAACTGAGTAATGTAAGTCACTAATAGAGAGAGAAAGATCATAAAGGTATAGAGAGATAAAGGTCTAGCTTATCACAATGTGAGTGAATAAAATGAGATGGAGACTCGACCCCCTATCAGTTCCCCTCTTTTAAAAAAAAAATTACAAAAGTTACAAATAGGTCCCTATATTTTTAGCAGATTTCTAGAAACCTTTCAAAAATCATAAAAAATAGCAGGAAAATCGAAGAAAAAATACCAAAATATATGTAAAAATCTAAAGGTATAATTGTTATCTAAAATTTTGAAAAAAAATCTATCTTTTAGGAGATATATATCTTTCAATGATCAATTCCTAAAACTTTTAGATGGTCTTGGCTCATGACCTAAAAGTGAACTCATCGAGCCTCATTTTTAAATCTTTCGACAACACAAAATCATGACCTAAAATTAAACTAATCATGAATCAACTCTTAAATCTTTTGATGGTCCTAGATCATGACCTAAAACTAAACCAAGTCCTCACTGAATTTCTATAGTTCTCCTTTGGGCCCTGGCCCATGACCTAAAACTGAACCAATTTGAAGCTTCATATCCTAATAAATCTTTTGACAGTCCTAGGCTATGACCTTAAATTAAAATATTTTCAAATTTATATCTCTTGATGGTTCCAGATCCTGACTGAAACTTGAACCAATATTATTCTCAGTTTTTTTTTAAAATATGGTCCTATATTATGACCTAAACCTATCCAAATCTTTTCTCACATTTATAAAACATTTTTCATGATTTGAATCATGACTCAAAAACTAAAATTAGAATTCACCTTTCATATCATTGTGATGATCACATACGTCCCAACCAAGTGAGAATTAGAAAGTTAGGGATAATCACTTGTTGAAAATCTGGGGAAATAGATGATAAGCCAATAGAGGAATGCATCTTTGAGACCATGTTATCGTTTATGATTACCTAATGACCAATACCAACATATTTTAACTTCATTATATTACAATGAAGTAGACAAGTAATCAATACAGTCATCGGCCAAAAAGGTCACCTTAAATTTAGAAATTTATCCGACGTCCAATGTTGAGAGAGAAAAATCCCTATCCTAGATAGGCAAATTCACAATAACTTACCTTTTATGGTTATGGTCGTAGCCCTGAATTGGTCCACTTTTGAAAAAAAATGAATTGAGATGCATAGAAGAAGAAGAGAGATGATGATTACTTTTTCAAAGATATTTTCACAATTGAGAGGTTGCCATAACTTTTGATGATCATAAGACTCATGGTCTTTAATATCTCTAACAAGATCAAATCCTATTTGCTTTTTCACATCAACCTTTTTCTGACTAAGGCATGAGTTAGTGAGAGAATTAGACATGCTGATGTAAGAACTGGAATGGTGATCTCGTTGATGAAATATGGATGGTTAATCATCACACCAAGGGAAGAAATCATTGTTCAGACATGGGTAGCACATCTGGGAGACCACCTTTATGCTAGAAAAAACATTCATAAGCCATTTTATCTTTCATTATGAATGGTTATTTCATTCATTCATACTTAGAAGGAAACAATATCACCTACTTTGTCCACCCTCCACAAGGTTTTCAGAACATACTTGATGAGTCCAACTTTTTTGGTCTTTTGTGACCAAAAATGGGGGTCGGGCTAGGCTCAAGCTTGCAGTTCTCACTTTTATCTTGAGCCTTTCCTTCAGAAGGGAAAACTATTCACATCACATGTTTTCTCACTCAGCATAAGTTCATGATTAATGTTAATTCTTTAGCTAGTGACGGAGTCCAGCCCACATGCTCTCCACATTTTATCATTTTCCCATATTTCCCCACATTTTCCTACCTATTTAATCCATTCATTTTAACCACTTTTACCCAATTTAGGCTTTCTATATATCAGTCTTCTTTTTATAATAAAAGTATAATTTTCCTATAAATTCTACTTTTTATAAACCCTTTTCATAAATTAAGTAGTTGAATTGTCCTAGACAAAATATTCCATTTTTCACTGATATTCAATCTTTTTTTTTGATAAATCTTATGGATAATATCGAATTATCTCTCTCTCTTTATTCTATTTGGAATCTATAGTTTTCCATTATTTTCTCCAAAACATTCTTGAAATAATTGGAAAATCGGGAAACATGTTGCATCCTACCCAGGGCTCTTGGAGGATCTATGCAATCCACCCATGACACATAGTGAATAGCCTCAATTTCCAAAATGCATAGAGCATTATGGAAATCCACCAACTTTCCCAAAAGTTTCAGTCCCAAACCCCAAACCCTAATTCTATCTTATAAATGCCCCTCATCTCCACTATATTCTGGGTCCCTTACAACTCTCCTAAATCTAGAGAGAGAATTGCATCACTCTTTTATTTTACACATTATTCATGATAAGGAGATCCTTCTAATGACACCACCTACCTATGAATTTTGTTAGGCTACAAAAATAATTATCTAATTGTGCTCCTAAGTGCATATTTAGTTGTCAATCTTAATTATTCTTGTTGCATATAATTTACATATCTTTTTAGACTTTTTATGTGATGAATATCCATATCTATTCTCATACGATCCCCTAAAGATTAGAAATTATTTCAATCCATATCTTATATTGTTTCTAAAAGCTTTATATCCATTGGTTCTAACTACTTGTGTGGTCTCCATCGTGGGAGGTCATGCAGCGATTAGGACCCCCACTTACCTATAAATTAGGAATGTTAGGGCAATGATGGGAAGGGCAGAGACATATCTAGCCCCAAATTCATTCCCACATATAAAACATGGTTTGGTTTCTTTTCTTTCCACTTTTATTAACCTAAAACAATACTTTTGTAAATGTTTTAAAATGGTTCAATACATATTTATCAGGAAAGTTGGGGTGCTAATCCTTACCCATTCATAACAAGATATTCATATCTGAATTTCTATATCTTTTTCTTTTTTATATATCTATCTTGTATTCCAAATCAGTCTTTCACCATGGACTCATAAAAAATATCATGTTTTCCTCATTTTTCATTTAAAATGTGTTGGTGACTTTGGACATCTTTTTTACTTATTTTCCATGGGAATGCCAAACTAATTTTCATTACCAAATATGTATGTCAAACACATATTATCTTTTTGGCAAGAGTGATACACCACCTATCACTATAAATATCCCTCCTTGGACACCAGGCAAAAGGTTTTGCATTTTGATTCCCAATGACGATCTTATAGTTCTAGGGCTTGAAAGGACTCAGGGTCTAACCCTACTCGACCCACATCAGTTTCTACTCCATTGTCATAAGTTCCCACCCCATTGTCATTGATCTCTACTCCCCTCCAGTGATTCATATCAACTACAAAGGGTCCATACCACCTAGATCTACATTCCCTTGGAGGCTTCCAGTCATTTCCACCACCCATCAGCCTCCATTATGTCGCATATACATAGACATACCTCCATCCATACACCATAATACTATTTAGGGAACTCTCAAGGATGAAGCAGACAAAGAAGGGTGAAAGACAAAGAGTATGGAAAAATGAATAAGATCCAACCAATCTAGAGGATAAGGAGTAAGATCCACCTTTCTTCCTCAATCTAATATTTTCCTCTCCCTTCTTTCTTCTACTATTCTCCTTTATTCATGTGCAATGATATATTTTCATATTTGTTAGGTGACAACTATGCTTGGCCTTGGATAGTTGAGCTCCTTGCTAACTATAGCCAAATGCGGGCATGTTTATGTACTTTTAGTCCAAGCTAGTAACTTATTTAGATTTAACATGTTGTCTTTACTATTTGTATTGATCGTGATTGTCCGGTTGGTTGATCTCTTCCTTGCATGAACTCTTTTTTTGTTACCCTTGGTAGATAAGTGGTGAAAATAATGAATGAAGGTGGCTTGGACTTGATATTTTATAGGATGACATTTCAAGGGAAGATCAGTTCAATTTCCATCATAGGAACGATCAAGTTTGCCTAGACCCAGGCTTCTAATGTTGCACAAACCTAGCAATTGTCAATTTCATGTTACCTATGGTGGAAACTAGGCTGATTAGATTTGCACCTAATACTCTAAGATATCCTATATCTTTAAGGAAATCTATGGTATTAGGGATTTTCTCCCTAAATCCTCAAGAGGGTAACTAGAAAGTTGACGGGATTTAGTCGCACAGTGCAAGCGCAAGTTGGTTAACCCCCGCAGGAGTAGATAGGGTACTACATGTTGGGTTTGTATGTTAGTTTCTAACTAGGGTGTTTGAGGGATGTTTATGCCTGAGAACAAGGTGCATAGATAGTCTGATTTGTGGTTTCATAGCATGGATCTCCTTCCGTTGTCTAGTATGATTTGATGGAATTTGTTCTCTTTATTTTACTTTGTTTTGTTTGTTTTCCTTGATTTAGTATCAAACATTTATATACCTCTTTGTTTTTCTTAGTTAACTAAGAACAAAGTACTAGGTGCTCAAGTGTCTCCCTATCCATGTGTTCTACCCATTCACTACATCAATCACGTACACTTGGGAGTATTGGTTTGGTATCTAGTTATAAATAATTAAAACATGATATATGTTGGAGTTTGATGTCTAAATTTATTTTATTATATGCAATTTCTACCTATCACTAGTGTAATGGAGGACTGTCATCAAATGGGTGTCAACAGAAAGGCCCTATGTTCCTCTAGCTAGCGCTATTGACAGGTAAAGGAGGGTTTGTTCTCCTCTTCCTTGCTTGAGTGAAGTTTGGTGGTGGTAGATGATGTTGATGCAAACTGTAGTGCAGTGAATGAAGGTGATTAATTGTCTAGGGTGGTATTTTTGGACTGATAGCGGTTGTTGTTTCTTCAATGGGGATATGTTCTCAAACTAGGGCAAGATGTGTTGGGCTAAGTTGGAACCTTGCCCCTTCTATTTTCATTTTTTTTGGTATCCTGCCAAGATGCATGAGATACTAGAAGATGAGGACATCATAAATGGATTTAGAATGTGCCGAACTTAACAAATTGTGTAGCATTCCATGGTAAAATTTCACAAGTCAGTGTGTAATGTTAGATTGATTGTGGCATGACCTAAAGCCACTAACTAGGGTTTAAGCCCATCAAGGTGAGATTATATAAACAATCCACTTTTAATCACTTACTCAAAAATCAGCATTAAATTTTGATTTCTTTACATTTATAGAACTAATGAAATATCTTGTGAACTTAAAAGGTAGAAACTATTGTAATCATAAATATCATGTGTTCACAATTAATTCTAACTTTTACAACATACTCAACTAAAAGAAGTGAGTTCTAGATTTAATATACATAAAGACAACATATTGCAAAACTAGTCTCAATCCTCACTCTCAAATTCCCAAGACCAAAGGAAGGATAAGAGACCAACTAACTAGACTAGATATTCCTCTCAAGACCTTAGTTGATCTAATCCTGATGAAAAACTAGCTTCTAACTCCTCCTACTAAATTGGAGTCGTACCTAAAAGATGTGGTGGTGGAGTGTTGGAGTTACTAGCTCAGTGCGTGGAAAGTCATCAAGAAACCATGATAATATAAATAAATATTTTTAATCATATTAAATATGGAAGAACATAAGCATGGTATTTGAAATATATAAATCATTCCACATGATAGGAGTTCTAATAATTTAATTCAATTATCCATTCATTAATATTTATATCTTTAATTATTCCCTAGATCCACATGAAGTGTACCACAACATGTAGAAGTGTTGCAGTAAGCTACGATCTCACTGTATAAGACTTACAGTAGACCCGAGACTCTTAAGTATACTACACTAGCTCCCGGTCTACAACGGAGCTCACCATGTCTAGCCTCGATGGTTAAATAGTTGGACACATGAATTGGATTGCTTCTCTAAACCTGGGTACTCAAGAGGAGAGTCAAGGCACTCATATTAAATACCTACATTAGTGATTCCATAAGGGCTGACTCACTGAGTTGTATCTAAATTTAATGAACTATATGGGGTAATACCAGAATCTTTAGTTGATGTTGGGTACCTCAATTTTAAGGAGACCATCCTCACCAGGCTTAGTTCCCACATACCTCCATGGTATGCTCTAGCTACCTCATCTTGGACTATTCTAATTGATGCACATGTATAACATCTTGGGATTTGAGGCCTTGTATGATATGATCTTAAAAGGAATTATTAGACTACCCATATCACCATGTTGCACCTCCTTCTCAGGGAGCCCATCACTAAGAACTCTAGGGTTAAGCGTGCTCATCCTAGAGTAATATTAAGATGGGTGACCTTTAAGGAAGTTGATATCAAGTTGTGTGTGAGTGAGGACAAGCACATAGTCGAAGCTAGTGATGGTCTGTGGGGCCATTCTTAACTCCTAAAAATTCTAGTAAATATTTGGGGAGTGGGCCCAGGCATTACAAATGGTATCAAAGACAATTCCCCTATAGTAGGTAGTGCCCACGTGGGCATGTGCACCCCAATCTTGAGCCATGTCGTCGGCACATGTTGGAAAGGGTTATCTGAGTTGATGGATCCATCCATGCACTGGTTGGGTGCAGGCATGTTAGAAAGAGCTATTTGATTTGATGGAGACACCTTGGTGGTGGTATAAGAATGGGCCATACTAGGTCTCCATTGATATGGGGAAGAGACTATGAAGTCATAAAGTTGAGCCTTGACGAGGACTATCAAGATTCTAAGTGGGGAATATTGTAACATCCTAAGATTTGAGGCATATGATAATATGATCTTAAAAGGAATGATTGGACTACTCATATCACCAAGGTGCACCTCCTTTTTAGAGATCCATCCCATTACTAAGAATTATATGGTTAAGCTTTCTCATCCTAGAGTAATACTAGGATGGGTAAGTTGTTAAGAAGTCAATTTAGGGTTGTATGTAAGGGAGGACAAAGCAGAGAGACAAAACCTTTGTAATGCTTGAGCCCACTGCCCAAGGCTCTAGTAGTCTTTTAATAATGATGAATGGCCTCACAAACCACCACTGGTCTAAACTATGTAGTTTTTTTCTCACTCACACACAAGCCAAGATCATCTTCCTGATCAGTGACCATCTTAGTACTACTCTAGGCTAAGCACACTTAATCGGAGACTTCTTAGTGATGGGATCCCTGAAAAGGAGGTGCACCTTGGTGATATGGGTAGTCCAATCATCCCTTTTAACATAATTATATATGAGGCTTCAAATCCTAGGATGTTTCAATATCTCCCATTTAGACTCTTGACGTCCTTGTCAATGCTCAACTATATGGCCTCATAATATTTTTCCCAGTTCTATGTAGATATAGAATGGCCCATGGGCACCCATCTCCCGACCACTGCTACTAGTGAAAAGGTGGCTACATCACCATGGATATTCCTTTCTAACATGACTGGACAGGACATGTCAAGAATGGCATGCCACATGCCCATGTGGGCCCCACCTACTGGAGAAGCTATGGCTCTGATACCATTTGTAATAGTTGGTCCCACTGCCCCAGCCTCAAGTAGAGTTTTAGGAATGACAGTTGGCCCCCTAAAACCACAACTGGCTTTAATTATGCTCTTTGTCCTCACTCGGGCATAAGTTGGGATCAGCTTCCTTACTGGTCACCTATCACGGTACTACTCTGGGTTGAGAATACTAGACCACAAAGTTCTTAGTGATGGACTCCCCGAAAGGGAGGTGTACCTTGGTGATATGGGTAGTCCAATAATTCCTTTTAAGAGTGTTTTATATGAGGCCTCAAGAGTAGGGAGGTTGCATTCTCCCCAACATAGACTCTTGACATCCTTGTTAAGGCTCAACTATAAGACCTCAGAGCATTCCCCATTTCAGTGTAGACCCATAATGACCCATGTGCGCCCATCTCCCGACTAAGACTGCCAATGTGAGGGTGAATACATCACCATGGATCACTCTTTCCAACATGTCTGGATCGCATGACTCAAGACTAGCATGCCACATGCCCATGTGGGCCCCAACTGAGGGGTTTTGGCTCTAATACCATCTGTAACAATCAAGCCCACTTCCCAAGGCTCTAGTAGAGTTTTATATATGATGATTGAGCCCATAGACCTCATTGGCCTCGAATTTGCACTTTTTTTCACTTACATGTAGCTTGGATTAAACTTCCTGACTTGTCACTCATCCTAGAACTATATTGGGTTGTGCATACTTAACCGCAGAGTTCTTAGTGATGGGCTCCCTAAAAAGGAGGTGCACCTTCGTGATATGGGTAGTCCAATCATCCCTTTTTAAGATCATTTATCTGAGACCTCAAATCATGGGATGTTAAAACATATTTCCTCCTACACTATGTAGACCTCCATGATGGATTATATTGTGTTCATAGCACCTAATATCTATTTGATTCTTTAGTTTCACTCATGAATTACTGTTATATTCTTATTAGCTTAACTATGAAATTAATGCTTCTATTTTCATTTTCTGAACAGTAAACCTAGTCTTAGTCATTGGTGTCATACATGAACTGCTTGAAGTGATATCTCAAGCATAATAAAAAGGAATGAACTACTTTATGGACTTCATAAGTATATAACTAGAAGAAACAATCAACTAGGTCATATATTCATTATATGATTCATTATTGAAGAAACTAGGGCAAACATAAGTCTCTTGTACCTCTAATTCTACCATTAATATTCACCATATTTATTGTTAATCATATTTTGGAGTTGTATGCATAGATAAGACATTACAAATATATTAAGTAGATAATCACTCAATTGAATTTTGCATTTGAACTCAATAAATAAGGATCATTTATCAGCATACAAGGCATTTCATACTTTTTTACAATTTTAGCTTCATTTGTGTATAATCAGGGCTAAAGGATGATTTCCCAATCACTTGGATCTAATCCTAGCTTATAGATCTTGAATCTAGTTTTATACTATCTGAATCGTACCCAATCAAGCCTTGATTAAAGTTGGAAGCACCAAGATCCACCTCCTGCAAGTTCGTGCTTGCTTAAAACATTCATTGGAGCTCATTGGACGATAAATATGAAGAAGAAGGTGAACAATGAAACCTCTAGCTATCTTCACACCAGGATTCAAACAAGGAAAGAGCAATAGAGAAGAAGAAACAACTATAACTAACTTAACATGATTAGTTTGTAGCTAGGTCTTCTCTACCCTCACCATTTTCTTAGAGTTCCTTAAGAAATTACCTTATTGATCTCCCATATGCGGTTTATGCTCTATTTTTGTATCCCATCGGAATACCAATCCAAGAAATGACTTCCTTAAAAATATGATATTTATATCAATGGTTATTCTCTTTTGTGCTAGGTGGTCGTGCAACTCATTCCCATCAATGGACAACCATTGGTAGGCGACTGGTGGTGGTGGTCCAATAGTTGACGACCATCGATCGGTGTCATCAGTAGGCAACCAACAGCTTCTAAAGACATTTTTGTCTTATAACAAAAAAGTTTAGAACTCTCTCATTTTCATTCTAATTTCATTCATTTTCGGATTCATAATTTAATTTTCTACAAATCTACAACAAAAGCTTGACAAAATTCTCAAATAATAATTTTTTATTAATTAATTTCTTAGATATCTTTCAAATATTTTCCATAAATGTGTGTGAGATAATTACTACATCAAATAATATTCAAATCTCAACGTATAAATAACACATAATTTTGACTTATCAAAAAACAAATTGAAGGTAAAAAGCATAAATCAATTGTTTAGTGATGTAAAATATTAATGAAGGTTCAAATAACACTAGGATTATCTCACACCGTCAAATTACCAATAAAGCAAGGTATGGGTTTAAACATATAAGCTTTTTGACCTACCAATAGGTATGACATGACATATGTCTAGTTGAGACTTCTCATTTGAATATGATAAGTTGATGATGAAATTTCATATTGTTCCATTTTGTTATCATAGCATGCAAGGCGATCTCAGATTGCATGGTGTCCTTTATGAACACGTGTGCACCATGCACACAGAAGTGCACATTGTGTAATAAAAAATTTTGATCATCACTTTATTTGCATCACCAAATAAAAATAAATAAATCACACACTAACTAAGAAAAGACCATTTTACATTCATGTATTTCCATGCACAAAATTGAATGTTATTATCAAGAACAAACTATAAAAATATAGAAGAAATGCAAAATGTGGTCTTCCTCCTACTAGTATTTCTGTTTAATCTCCCATAGTAGAAAAAAATGTTTGTCTTCAATTAGCTCAGATGGAATGCATTGCATAATGAGGATGCCATAGAGATCACCCCTTTTCTCCTTCTACTTACATCCTGAATGTTGGGAAACTTGGGTCTGGAGGCTTCAAAGAGAAGTCATCTTCTTCTCACGTAGTTATATGCTCAGTTCCCCTCTATCCACATCAATCATTACATTGATACTCTTTGAGAATGGATGTCCTATGATGATGCCTCATGGATTCCTTTCCTTTTCCTACATAACTACAAAGTCCACCATCACATCAAAACCTTCAACCCTCATCAATATATTCTTCACCAAAACTTTATAAATTACCTATAGTTATCTATCATCTCAAATTTATTTGCTCTTAATTGGGTACTTTTAAACCCTACTAATAGGATATGGTCAGTGGCATATCATTAAAGGAAGCACCTTGATTGCATAACATGGTCAAAAAATGCATCTTACTTATATCACTTGAAACTTAGAAACCTTCCAAATCCTATTGTTTGGATAAAAGATATGCAAGTTCATCCTTATCTCCTTCTTTATATGAACTCCCTTGAATAAAAAAATTATGGAATAATGTATTCCTTCATTTCTTCTTTGTGAGTGGTGATATGATGTGGTTTTGCATTTGGTTGCATTGCCTTGTTCCATAAAATGTTTGGTACATGGAGGGTTTGAATATTCTCTTATAGCTCAGCTTTAGTTCATTTCCTCTTGTTTCTCAATGATGGGTCAACGTGTTGATGAAATAGTTTGGATAACTCCTATGGTTGTATCACATGCATGGGATGTTGCTTTGGTTCACTCCCCTAAATAACTTGGTTGAAGTAGTTGACTTAGATTGAATTTACATGCTCCCTAGGGTTCAAATATGTGTGTGCATTTATGTATGTCTGTATGTATGTATGTATGTGTATATATATATATATATATATATAGAGAGAGAGAGAGAGAGAGAGTCAGGTTAGAATACACTCAAGTGTATAGATTGCACGAATACACTCAAGTGTGTTTACATATCAAGACTATTTTTTGCAAAATGTAAACCGTTGATCTTCACTATCATGCTATAACTAGGCTACATACAAATTTTGAGCCCATTTGGATGAGTGTAAGTCACTCATACAAGGGCAACAAAATCGACACATGAAACTAATTCGAAATGTATAATTTTTGTGGTCTTTATAACATGACCTATAAATGTCCAGATGTGCTCAAATTTTGCATATGAGCTATCCACAACATGTTTAAGAAGATCAATGGATTAGATTTTTGAAAAAAATATTGCATCATGAAAAACTACTTGAGTGTATTCTACTCCGAATACACTCGAGTATATTCTAGCCTAACTATATATATATATATATATATATATATATATATATATATATATATATAATATAATATATAATATATATATGTTTGTGAGTGTATGTATGTATATATGTATATATATGTATATATGTAGATATATATATGTATATATGTGTATATATATATATTTATATATATATATGTGTGTGTGTATGTATATGTATGTATGTGACCGGCCTAAATCGCGCGTCCTAAAATTGGAGGCGGATTTGAGGTAGTCGATCTTTTACATTTATAACCCGAAACCATCTAGGCCCCCGCAACTTTGTTTACGGGGTCAAAGTAGATATACGGGGTCGAACACAGGGACAAGGGTGGTAGTGTTGAGAACACAGAATCGACACGCTACACTCCGGCAAGAAAAAAGAGATGATAAAATTCCCAAAAGGGAACAGCAGAACAAGATAGATAAGACAAAAGAAAACCCTATCTCCAACTGGAGTTATAATGAAAACTTAGGTTTTTAAACATTTATCACTTTTTTGGGGGGATTTTTATGTAACATAAACAGAGAGATAATACTCACGCTAAAGCAAGGTACCAAGGAGAAAAATTTCAGTAAAACAAGCGGCAGCAGGAAGATCCTATACCCCTCCTCTCAGTGCGGGTACCTCTAACCAAGCATCAACACCACTCTCGAGGTTGCTGGACTTAGGTTAGAGTGGAAAGGTTACTACAACAACTCCAATTCCGGGCACTCTCATACTCCAGAATCGGACCAAACACTAGAGCCACAACACCTCTCTCGAGGCTGTTGCAACGGGAAAACACGATTCGGTAGCTAATCAAAGCATGATCCAATGTACAAGCTAGAGTTCGGATATTAAACATAGCGATCATCCAACAAGAGTACCAAACATAGAGAAGAAGATAATTAAACTCTTCTATTTCTATTAACATATAAAGGGTTGATTACATTGCAGAAGTAAAAGAAATAAATGATAGAAATAAAGGATAAATGTCGCCCTCTTGATATAGAAGGTCCACAGGCTACAGCTGACCCTCCGGCCCGATACCGGGCAGGACCCTAGCCCGATACAGCCGTGTCGGGTGGTGCACCCTCTCAGGCGGAACACGGTGACGGGCCGGTTGTATCGCGCGAGAACCCTGGCCCGATACGGTCAAGTCGGGGGGCACCCTCTCGGGCGACACGCCACGGCGGGCGAAACGTATCAGGGTTAGTATCGTGTCGGGCTAAAGTGAGGTGCGTATAGTGTCAGTCACTTGTATCCAGTATCTACGTTATGTTGGCCGATACCGGCCTACAGTGGTGCTCGGGATGACACTAAGTGAACCATTCCCTCCCTCTCGAGATGGGGAAATGCTCACCTAGTGTCGACCGTCACAACCATTGAGGCACGATGCTCTTGCTCTTGCAGCGTTCCTTGGGAAGATTTGCACAAGGTTCCAACCTGTCTTTTTGGCTTCCTGTAGCTGCTATTTATAGGCAGCGGTTGGGGAAGTTATGGTGCACAGGGCGCCATGTGTCCTCCTTGTCTTCGCGTAGTCAGTGGATGGCCGATATCGGTATCATCCGTCACAAGGATTGTTGGCTGTCGGTCACGTGACGAGCGGCGCCTGCCGGTGGGTAGCCTGTGCCGCGCGACAAGCTTTGTTGTCGTGGCGAGCTCGGCTCCCTGTCGGGTAGAAGGCGTATCTCCCGCTAGTTTCTTCTTGCGCGGCATCCTTATGTCACGCGTCGGTGTGTGGCGCTACCCTGTCGGGCAGTGATCGTATCGGCCATCTGGAAGGTCGATGCAGGTGGAACTTGTTTGTGGGCCGGGACGGTCTTATTGACGATAAATGGGTCAAAATAGGAGGAAAACACTACAAAATACGGAAATATTGAATTAAGAGTGTCGTTTGGCCAATTATTGCAAAAGTACATATAAACAGAGAAGAAAACAGTTAAAAAGGCAGTTTTGATAACAGAATAATAGTCTAAAACATCACAAAATTTGGTGTTATCAACTCCCCCAAACTTAGCATTTTGATTGTCCTTAATCAATATTTAAAATTTATTTTGTGATGCTTCTTCTTGCTCAGTTTAGTTTTCTGCTCAAGAGGCAAAACAAGTATCACAATGCCTTTAGAGATAATGTTGTCCCACAATGAACAAAAGACCTTGCATTTCCTGCGTTATTATTTCAGTAAAAAAATTCTCTACAGCTTCAGCGAGACTTTGGTGCATGATTCCGAAGTTAGCTTTCACACCAAACAGCTTTGGGGGCAGAAAGTTGTGTGTTGGGTAGGCTAAGGCTTTTTGGGTTTTTCCTTGTTTTCCATCAGTCCATCCAGGTAAGGGTCCGTTAGCGGGTAAGTGGTCCCTGCAGTCCAAGTCAGTTGGCTTTAGAGCAGTGATTTCACATCCTACGTACCACTGCCCCAGATCTACCATGCCTAAAGATGGGTACTTTTGGAAAACAAGTGTGTATATATATATTTTTTTTTCATTTTATTTTTCTTTTATTGGGCACAACTCTCATGCTTTTATTCACTCTCATAAGGCCACTTTCTCTTTTTGGGATTTTTGTTGGTAAGGGGGGAACAAGAGAGATTTTTTTGTTGTTTGGGCAGCTTTTTCCTTCTCCATACACGTCTCTTAGCTGTAGCGAGATTATTTTTTTTTTCGAAAATTTTTGGCATGGAAAAACGTAATCTTTTGTTTGTTTGAGGTAGCATTATCAGAAAGATATAGCAAAACGTGCATCACCCTAGGTACATAGAAAACAAATAGGCAAGAAGTCGCATCAGGTTTTTACTAATATAGCAACTTTTTACATATGTATAGAGCAAAGTTTTTCAAAAATTTTATATGAGCATGGGATTTTATACGAGCATGGGTACATACAGATGATATAGGAGAAGAATGAAATGACACAAAGTGTGGGGGTGAAGAAGAAAATTTTTATACCTCCCTCACTGGTACATGGGTACCCCCCCAAACTTACTCCACTCTTTGTCCCAGAGTAGTGAAGAGGACAGGGTGAGGTCATGTTAGCCCAGTAAAGGTTAGCTGGTGGTTGCGCTTGTGCCTTGCAGAAGCTGTAATAGATTCTTCTTATTTGTAGTCTCCATTTTCTTTCCCAGCTGGGTGCAGCCGGAACAAGTGCAAAGCTCTCAAGAAGGAAGCGCAAGGCATGTGCATATTATGACGATGATAACCGGCCTATCGGAGGCAGAGAGCTCTTGAAAACACTTGTGGATATTATATCAGCAGAAGATACCCTCCCCGTGATGAATGTGGATTTATGGTAGATGGAACCGAAATGCCCACATTCAATCCAGGGGCTCCCGGAGAAAGGCTTCCACTGTCTCTTGGAGATGGTCCCAAACCACCGCAGAAGACAGACTATGATAAGGAAATGGGCTTCTTTTGACGACCCATCTGTCTCGGGATTCTGGCGTTTCTGTCCGACTATTGTTGCTTCAGCTTCGGCCACAGTGTCGATTCTTCTGCGGTGTTCGTCCACTCTTCTGGAGGTTTGTTGTGTATTATCCATACTTGTTATCAAGTTCATAGATCAATTAAATGTTAGGTAAGAAAAACTGATATCTCGATAGAACTAGACTCGTTGTAAAGCATGGGTATCGTTCATCAAAAGAAAATCCGAAGCGATACGAGATCAGACGATACGGGGAGAACTGTGCGGCACAACATGATGCCCGACATGGGGATATCGGGCGATAAGGTCACATGAAACAACTACCCGACAGGACTTCGCGATAGAAAAATGTGTCACCCGTTATTGTGTATCGGGCAAACACTATCGACCTACGTGTCGTGCTTCACTGTGTCGGGCGATACAAGAAAAATCGACTGAGTTCGTCAACCCGATACGCGGCGTGTGATATGAAACCCATGTCGGCAAACATACTTTCGGGCTATACCTTTTCTCTTAAAAGCTCTCGCCCGACACGAGGACGAAGGCAAGCTGCCCGACATGCGAGCAAAAGATGGATTATTGCATGTGGTACAGGTGGCTGAAAGAGTAAGTGTAGTATCCCGACACGTTGAACCCTCCTTACTATATATAGCAAACTCAGTTGGGGGTAAAACGGGAAGTTCTGGGGCGCGCGTCGGCCGCTGAGACATGCCATTCCCGAGACGATGGTCCCATCAGTCCCATTAAGGGCAATTACTTGCATGCACGATACAGTGCACGCTGCCCAGGAACGCCATCCGTCGTAGTCGTTGCAATGCCCGAGAGACTACAGCCCGATACTAGTGGTCCTGCGCGCCAGCTGAGCTGCTGCCCGATACGATTAATAGCAAGCGACCAAAAACTAAAACAAGGCGAAGAAAAAGTGAAAAGACGGGCAAAACATCATCGGCTTAGGGTTAAGTCCCCGTCCTCAGAATGTATTACTCCTCAAAGCTTCGTAAAATACAACGGTGGCCCATAAAATAGAAGAGTTGGTACGCTCAGCGCGTGCACTAACTCGGGCCTTATTACATTCCATAAAGTTTGTTTTACAAGGAAGAAAAATGCATCCTACGCTACGAAAGAACTCGGGCTGCCTCTCGAAGAGCGTTGAAGTTTGCGTCGCCAGCTTGACCGGTGTAGGTTCTTCACGTTCAGCCTTCGACTGTACCCATATCCTGCAAGTTGATTTCTACTCTCCTGACAAAAGATTCATCTTCATAATACCTCTTTACTATGTGCACATTCACTTGGAAGACCCTGGTCAGATCATCCTTGTCGTAGAGCTCCATCATTCCTGATGGGTATATCTTTGACACAGTGAACGGCCCCGACCATCTTGTCTGTAACTTTCCAGGGAAAAGTTGAATGGAGGATTTAAATAAAAAAACTTTATCCCCTTTGCTTACATCTTTTCTCCATAAGTGGGCGTCATGCCACACCTTCGTCCTTTGTTTGTAGATTTTTTCATTCTCATAGGTGTTCATCCTCAACTCTTCAAGCTCTTGAAGCTGCAAAAATCTCTTTTCTCCTACTTTTCAAGGTCCATGTTTAAGAATTTGATTGCCCAAAGGGCCTTGTGTTCCAGTTCTAGAGGTAGATGGTAGGATTTCCCGTAGATCATCCTGTAGGGGGTGGTTTCAATGGGCATTTTCTAGGCGGTCCTGTAGGCCCATAGTGCGTCGTTAAGTTTCATAGACCAGTCTTTCCTCGTTCGGCTGACAGTTTTCTCCAAGATCTGCTTAATTTGTCTGTTTGAAACCTCTACCTGCCCTAAGGTCTGTGGGTGATAGGGTGTAGCGATCTTGTGTTTCACTCCATACTTACGCAGGAGTGCCTCGAACTGTCTCTCTCCGAAGTGTGACCCGCCGTCGCTTATTACAGTGTGTGGGACTCCGAACCGAGGAAAGATCTTCTTCTCGAATAGCTTGATTACAGACTTGGCATCACATGTTTGGGTTGCTACAGCCTCTACCCACTTCGATACATAGTCTACTGCCACTAGTATGTATTGATACCCCCTGGATGGAGGAAATGGCCCCATGTAATCAATCCCCCACACGTCGAAGATCTCTACCTCGATCCAATTTGCCATCGGCATTTCATTCCTCCGCCCTATATTCCCCGTAGACTGGCACTCTTTGCAGACTTTTACAAATTGTGCAGCATCCTTAAAAAGCGAGGGCCAGTAGAAACCTAATTGTAGCACTTTTGCAGCCGTTCTTTCGCTACCCAGGTGTCCACCGTAGGGAGAGGCGTGGCACTTTTTCAGAATGTTTGCGGTTTCTTCCTCGGGGATGCACCTCCTGTATAAATTGTTAGCGCATCTTCTGAAAAGTAGGGGATCATCCCAATAGTAATTTTTAGCATCCGCGAATAGCTTCTTTTTCTGATTGTAAGTAATGTCAGGAGGCAGCTCTCTGCAAGCAAGATAGTTGCAGATATCTACAAACCAAGGTAAGTCTTCTTCTTTAGCATCAGCCAACATAAGAGCCTCATCGGCATAGTCGTCGTTGATCGGTGGTCCCCCTTGTCTTTCAGCTACGATCCTCGATAGGTGGTCGGCGACCACATTTTCTGCGCCCTTCTTGTCGATAATTTCATGGTTGAACTCTTGCAGCAATAAAGCCCACCTCAACAAACAGGGCTTTGTGTCTTTCTTTTGCATTAGGTATTTTATTGCCCCATGATCGGTATATACCTTGACCTTTGCTCCAACGAGGTACGACCTGAACTTATCGAATGCGAAGACGATCGCGAGCATCTCCTTTTCTGTGGTTGTGTAATTTACCTGAGCTTCGTCCAACGTGCGACTAGCATAGCATATCACATGGTGCTTTTTATCTTTCTTCTGCCCCAGGACTGCTCCTACTGCATAGTTGCTAGCGTCGCACATCAACTCAAACGGTAAATCACAATCTGGCGCTTGGAGGATGGGTGGGGATACCAAAGCATTTTTCAAAGCCTGAAAAGCATTGAGAAAGTCATCAGAGAAAACAAATTCAACATCCCTTACCAGCAGACTGGACAAAGGCTTTGAAATCTTCGAGAAGTCTTTTATGAATGTGTGGTAATAGTCGGCGTGATCGAGGAAGCTCCTCACTCCCGTTACGGACTTCGGGGGAGGAAGCTTGGATATGGCTTCGACCTTGCTGGTGTCCACCTCGATTCCACGCCTTGAGATCTTATGCCCTAGAACAATGCCCTCTCGTACCATGAAATGGCACTTTTCCCAGTTTAAAACTAGGCTGTTCTCCTCGCACCTTTGTAGAACCAAGGACAGATTCTTTAGGCAGGTATCGAAGTCCTTTCCATAGACTGAGAAATCATCCATGAAAACTTCTACGATATCTTCTAGAAAATATGAAAACATTGATATCATGCATCTTTGGAATGTGGCGGGAGCATTGCAGAGTCTAAAGGGCATCCTTCTGAAAGCATAAGTGTCGTAGAGGTAGGTGAATGTTGTCTTTTCCTGGTCGTCGGGCAGGATGGGTACCTGGTAAAATCCTGAAAAGCCATCAAGGAAACAGAAAAAGTCATGATGCGCTAGTCTTTCAAGAACTTGGTCAATAAAAGGTAGCGGAAAATGATATTTTTTCGTAGCCTGGTTTAGCTTTCTATAATCGATACACATTCTCCATCCGGTGACGATCCTAACCGCTGCCTCGTCCCCCTTCTCTCCTTTTACCACTGTCATCCCGCCCTTTTTGGGTACTACGTGGATCGGACTCACCCAATTACTATCGCTGATTGGGTAAATGATCCCTGCATCCCTTAGCTTGATTACCTCTTTCTTGACCACCTCCTTGAGCATCTGATTCAGCTTCCTCTGGGGTTGAGCCAGAGGCTTGGTAGATTCTTCCAAATTGATGTGATGCATGCATAAGGCGGGGCTAGGTCTTTGATTTCCTCCACCGAAAACCCTATAGCCCCCTGGTGGAGTTTCAACTCCCCAAGAAGTCGGTCCAACTGGTTTCTTGAAAGATTGGCGTTGATGATGACATGGTTTTTCTCTTCTTCATCTAAGAACTCATACTTCAGACCTTCAGGCAATGGTTTCAACTCAGGCTTTGCTCTGGATGCCTTCCCTTGAGGCTCTCCCTCGAGAGAGGCATACTTCACATACTCCACCACCTCATCCTCTTCATGCAGATCTTCGTCAGACAGGACAAAAAGGTCGAGATACTTCGCAACTTCTGGATCTTCGAAGTCGGAATCCTGACAGCCTATAGCCCTCGCAAAGGGGTCCACTATCTGAATGTCCTCTTCTATCTCCTCGCAAAATTTATCGTAGATGTCCGCAAAGCATGCGGATTCAGACAGGGAAGGACCTTTCATTGCCTCCTTCAGCTTGAAGTCCAGATGGTCATTTCCGACCCTCAATGTGATCATCCCCTCAGAAACATCGATCAACACCCTTCCCATTGCCAGGAAAGGACGTCCAAAGAGGATTGGACAGTGGGGGTCTTCCACGGTGTCAATGACTACTATGTCGCATGGAATGAAGAAATTACCAACCCTGATCGGCACATCTTCAACAACGCTGACTAGTCTCTTGAAGGTATGGTCTGCCAGTTCAATCCTCATATTGGTATGAACCATGTCAGTTAAACCCAACCTTTGTGCGAAGCTCAGGGGCATGAGGCTGATGCTTGCCCCTAAGTCGGCAAGACCTTTTCGCTCGACATTGTCCCCGATGGCAAACGGGATCGTAAAAACTCCAGGGTCCCTTCTTTTGTTTGGCAGGCCAGGCTTCATGAAAGCTGAGGAGGCAGATGCTAGGTGTACAGTTTCAACCCTTCCTCCTCTTCTCTTTTTCGTGATAAGATCCTTGAGGAACTTGGAATAGGTTGGCATCTCCTCCAAGGCGTCAAGGAAGGGCACTTCAAGATGCAGCTTCCTGATCGATTCCATGAACCTTTCGTGACGCTTTTTTAGATTTTCCTTTATCAGTTTATACGGGAACGATAGCCTGGGAGCATAAGGATTCCTCCCACCAGGTAGCTCATTGGGAAACTTCTGTGCAGGCTCTCGAGCTTCTGCTCGTCTACCTTCATCCTCTGCTGGAGTTGCACCCTCAGGCCTTGGCTCAGGCTCTGGTCTAGCTTCATCAGTGCGCTCCATCGTCTTCCCAGATCTTAGTACTGCCATTCTGGCAGTTTCAGGGCAGGAGAGTGTCCTTCCTGCAGGGTCCTTCATCAGAACGGCCATCCGGGCCAACCGTCGATCTACCTCGTGCTGGTGCAACTGCAAACTTGCCATCTGGTATTGCATCGAGTTCAAAGTTCCAGGACTGGGAAGCGCACCTTGCACCAACTGGTTGATGATAGTGTCTTGCCTTTTTATGTAAGCAAACAGCTGACCAACCAAATTGGGTTGGTGCAAAATCTCATCTCGGACTTGACGTTCACTCCCAGACAGGGGTTGCTCACAGTGAGACATGGTGTTAGAGCTCGGGGGAACGGGTCACCGTTCTTCAGAGTACCTCGAATAGCACGAAAAAATCAAGTCAGAAAATCGAATTATTTATTTTGGGCAAAGAATAATTAATAATAACCAAAGGAAAGAAAAGAGTGTTGTCAAGCTTATTTCTAAGCTTGAGGCACGGGGGTGTAGTTAGTGGATTTGGATTCGTCAACAGTGCCATTTTTCCTTGCCCCTGGCAACGGCGCTAAAAGGTTGACCGGCCTAAATTGCGCGTCCTAAAATTGGAGGCGGATTTGAGGTAGTCGATCTTTGACATTTATAACCCGAAACCTTCTAGGCCCCCGCAACTTTGTTTACGGGGTCGAACACAGGGACAAGGGTGGTAGTGTTGAGAACGTGGAATCGACACGCTACACTCAGGCAAAGAAAAGAGATGATAAAATTCCCAAAAGGGAACAGCAGAACAAGATCGATAAGACAAAAGAAAACCATATCTCCAACT
Organism: Alisma plantago-aquatica; assembly: GCA_963693085.1. NCBI lineage: Eukaryota > Viridiplantae > Streptophyta > Magnoliopsida > Alismatales > Alismataceae > Alisma > Alisma plantago-aquatica. The sequence goes on along the minus strand of OY856411.1, from coordinate 443,305,040 downwards.
GGAGTTTCAAGGAAAACTTAGGTTTTAAAACATTTATCAGTTTTTTTGGGGATTTTTATGTAACAGAAGTAGAGAGATAATACTCAAGCTAAAGCAAGGTACCAAGGAGAAAAACTTCGGTAAAACAAGCGGCAGCAGGAAGATCATGTACCCCTCCTCTCAGAGCGGGTACCTCTAACTAAGCATCAACACCACTCTCGAGGTTGTTGGACTTAGGTTAGAGTGGAAAGGTTACTACAACAACTCCGATTCTGGGCACTCTCATACTCTAGAATCAGACCAAACACTAGAGCCACAACACCTCTCGAGGTTGTTGCAATGGGAAAACACGATTCGATAGCTAATCGAAGTGTGATCCAACGTACAAGCTAGAGTTCGAATATTAAACATAGCGATCATCCAATAAGAGTACCAAACATAGAGCAACAGATAATTAAACTCTTCTATTTCTATTAACATATAAAGGGTTCATTACATTGCAGAAGTAAAAGAAATAAATGACAGAAATAAAGGATAAACGTCGCCCTCTTGATATAGAAGGTCGACAGGCTACAGCTGACCCTCCGGCCCGATACCGGGCAGGACCCTAGCCCGATACAACCGTGTCAGGTGGTGCACCCTCTCAGGAGGCACGCGGTGATGGGCTGGTTGTATCACGCGAGAACCCTGGACCGATACGGTCATGTCGGCGGCACCCTCTCGGGCAACATGCCACGGCGGGTGACACGTATCGGGGTTAGTATCGTGTTGGGATAAAGTGAGGTGCGTCTAGTGTCGGTCACTTGTATCTAGTATCTACGTTATGTTGGCCGATATCGGCCTACAGTGGTGCTTAGGATGACACTAAGTGAACCATTCCCTCCCTCTCAGGATGGGGAAATGCTCACCTAGTGTCGCCCGTCACAACCATTGAGGCACGATGCTCTTACTCTTGCAGCGTTCCTTGGGAAGATTCACGCAAGGTTCCAACCTGTCTTTTCAGCTTCCTATAGCTGCTATTTATAGGCAGCGGTTGGGGAAGTTATGGTGCACAGGGTTCCATGTGTCCTCATTGTCTTTGCGTAGTCAGTGGACGGCCGATATCGGTATCGCCCGTCACAAGGATTGTCGGCTGTCGGTCACGTGACGAACGGCGCCTGCTGATGGGTAGCATGTGCCGCACGACAAGCTTTGTTGTCATGGCAAGCTCGGCTCCCTGTCGGGTAGAAGGTGTATCGCCCGCTAGTTTCTTCTTGCACGGCATCCTTATGTCGCGTGTCGGTGTATGGCGCTACCCTGTCGGGAAGTGATCGTATCGGCAATCTGGAAGGCCGATGCAGGTGGAACTTGTTTGGGGGCCGGGACGGTCTTATTGATGATAAATGGGTCAAAATAGGAGGAAAACACTGCAAAATATGGAAATATTGAATTAAGAGCATTGTTTGGACAATTATTGCAAAAATACATATAAATAGAGAGGAAAACAGTTAAAAAGACAGTTTTGATAACAGAATAACAGTGTAAAACATCACAAAATTTGGTGTTATCAGTATGTAAATTGTCTGGCATTGCTCCTTCATTGGTCTTGAGTCCACCAATGGCTGAAGCTAGTTACCCACTTAATTATCAAGCCCTTTAGTTGAGACCACTGGGTTTTGCATAATTGTTGATGCCTCATTCATGAAAGTGGAATGAATAGATTCAAGTCGGTCATTCCTTTTCTAACTCATCCTATCCAATCAAAGGGCTGGTGAAACTGATGTACAAGTCTTGCCCTTATTTCCTAACTTGTCGTAGTCTGATCCATATCTTAATCGGGAGTTGGGAGGCATATATTTGGTCTTCAATGGAACTGGACAAAAGAAAATGAAAAGGAAAATTAACTTACCAAACGGCATATGGGCCCATCGACTAAGAAGGGATGTGGGAAGCTGAGTGGCCAAATCTATTGCTCTTGAGTCCACCTATGACTAAAGCTAGTTAACCAATTTGACTATCAAGTCCTTTGGTTAAGACCGCCTGGTTTTGCAGTAGTGTTGATGCATCATTCATGAAAGTGGAATGAATACCTTCAAGCCAGTCATTCTTTTCCTGACTCGTCCTAGTCCAATAAAAGGGATGGTGAAACTGCTCTACAAGTTTTTTCTCTATTTTCTAACTCATCCTAGTCTGATCCAAGTATTAATCATGAGTCGGGAGGTGTATACTTGATCTTTGATGAAACTAGCAAAAAGAAAATGAAAATGAAAATGAACTTACATAGTGACAAATGGAGCCAATGACTAACATGAGATGGGGGAAGCGGAGTGGTCAAATTCCTACTCGCCATGTGAGCCCATTGGTAGCTCTTCCATTCTCAAATACGTAATTTTATGTACCTATAAGTATGAGTGAATTCAGTTATGATTCTTCAATTAGACATTCAAAGAAAAAAGAATTATTGTAAGGTGTTTATCTGATTGGTGAAGTTTTGATTGTTGTGTGCAGTGTGCCTAGACCTTTCCACTGGGTCAAAATTTGTCAGCACCTACAGGTCAACCCCTTTAAGTTGAGTTTAGGTGGTTAGATTTATGACCCGTTGAAAATCACTCAAATTCATTACCACCCATGTATGTAGCAAGTTTTATGGTTGACTCATGTTTACCCAATTAACTCCAGCTAATATATTATTATGCATACACATACTAAGATATGTAGCCAATTTATCATAAGGTACACTTTTATATATAGTTGCAGATGTAGTATTCGTTTCATTTTGTAGTTGTAATAGACAACCACAAATATTTATAATATTAAGAATATACAATATTAAATAACAAATTTATATTTTATTTTTTGTGATATCTTATGCATGGAAACTACGTCTCTTCCCATTTTATATCCAAATGCAACAACCAGTTACTATTTTTTTTTCAATTATATTTAAACATAACTCAATATCTAGTTCATTGTTGTGTCAAATATAGTAATTTGATGCTTTCTTTGTACTATATTTAAAATTAAAATATGTTATGAACTATTTTGATTTATGTTTTTATTAAGAAAATCAACTAGCAACGTATTTTTGATGGAACACATTTTAAATGGGCACTTTGGGATTGACCCGCAACTCATTGGTTAACATTTGGGCATAGATTCGTGCCACCAAATTGACCCACACCTGCAAGATATTCACCTACAATGACTCAACCCAAACCCAGCGTACTCATGCATTTGACAAGTGTATGTGTGCTCGTCCAGTATGTGCATGATAACTTAATTATGAGATTTCCCATGAACACCCAAAAAACTTATTCCTCTAAATGGGTTGAGAGTGTCAACTAGATGTTTTTTAATAGTGGGCATCAAATATTAATTGAGAATTTGTCCAGTGGTATCTTGTGTTAGTTGGTATCACTTATGTTTATTGTTAGGTCTTGAAATGTGTCAAGTTAAAAAGTAGCATCCACTTAAAGTTAGAATATTGAATAGTGTAGTGTTATATGGAGAGAGAAACTTTTAGTTCTATAATATACATTTTCAAGTAATTTCTCATCTCTATATATGAAAAATATGAATAGTTGTTCATAAGAAAATTTTGCTTTGGTTTCTCTTTGAAGCTATAAGTTATATATTTGTTTTTCAATCTGCTCACATATATATGATTTACATTCAGATAGACTTATAGTAATCTTATTGGTATGTATAGTCGCATTTAATAGTTCCACATCCATAAAAATCAATTTAGTATTTTCTTATTGTTAAGAAAATGTGTGAACATATGTGTAGTTAAATTGAAAAGTTTCCAAAAGACTTTTCTAAGAACAGAGCTGATGAATATTTTTTATGCATACTATTTCAGTCTTCAATATTTGTTAACCATTGGCAACTACCTCCAATAGCTAGACTTAGTCACATGTTAGGCTGGCCCTAAGTATGAAGTAGCATACAGTCATTGATTTCAAATCACATCATTTTTATTACATAAATTAAAAGACATATAACAATTGCCAACACTAGATAAATTAAGGGTTCTCATGCACTCAAATGACGGAACATCACATTGATCGTTCTTGGGATAATTTTTTCTTCAATTGTTGAGATAATTCACTTATTTTCATGGAGATTTCAATTATTTCTTCCATCTTGTCTGACAGTTCATGTGAAACAAGATGATGATGCTAGAAAAAGACTATGAAATATGCTATAAGACTAAGAAAGTATGATCACCTTAAACAAGCCATAAACAAACTACTCCTTATTAAGACATACTATTATAAAATAATTCACTTTTGTAATATACTTTTGGTATGTTCTCATAAAAAAGAGTAAGTGTATTTGATCAGAAGTAGAATTCTTATTAGGGATGTTCTCATAGTATGAGTTTAGAGTAGTATGAGTTTAACGACTATGTAGACTAAACAAAGGAGGAGAGGCTCTAGTCTCATGGTGGTTTCTTTTAGAATTCTTGGCTCTCTCTCTCCCTCACTCTAACATGTGGTGTATGACTTTACTTGTGCCACTAGAACAATGCCTTTGTGGTCATCCTCTATGTATTCATTTTCCCATCATTGTTTAGTCATAATTGTTGTATTGAATTTCTCTATGTGATTGTAACACTATCATTCAACACCAATCCCTATAGATTTTCTCCCAATATTGTAACTGTCTGTTGAAAATTCTGAATTAAGGTAGTGGACCAAAAAATAGTAGAAACTATGTACAGTTGATTTGTGTGTTCGTGATAGTTTGGAGGGAAGAAGAGGGACATGGTGAAGGAGAAAGTACATATGTGGTAGAGTGCATAGAGAGGAGGTGGTATGTAGGGGAGGATAATGAATAGGAACAAAGGTGTGAGGGAAGCAGTGGCATGGATTCACTATGTGCATTGGGGGTTTATGGTTTTGGAGAATAAGTATTTTTTGGTGAAAAATGGAAATCATCTAGTGTATGTGTGAGGGGAAAATGTTAATGATTGTAAATTTTTTTGTTAGAATAGGCCTTTAGAAAGAAAAATAAGTAGTCGAGGCCTTATCCCTTACCACTTTGCATGGACCTACAATTAATGGAGTTGTAGTGAAACACTTTTCTATATCATAGAAATCTAGACAATAATGGTAGGTAGATAAAAATATAAAATAGCGTCATATGAGAAAAGATGTGAACATGCTTGTTGTAGATGTAGGTGTACTATAAAAGTTTAACTTGGAATACATGTAAGATAGATGATAGGGAAAGTTGTCTATATTAATTTAGTGAATGGAAGGTTGTTGTAGGTTGCTTGTAGTGGAATCTGCAAAAGGTCAAACCTGATTATCTTGAAAAGAATGTGATTTTATCTTGCCTATTATGTGAATTATACTATTGTTAAGCTCCTCAACACTTTTTTAGTGAGGAAGAGCTCAGGTGGTGAAGTTCAGTTGAGCCAAAGAAGAGATGTGGGTTTGATCCCTAGTGAGAATTGTTTTCTCAGAATTGGTTGCCAATTGTGCATGTCAACCAACTATACATTGCAAATGATATTTGGTTGGGTGAAGTGCTCAAAGACTTGAGAGTTTACTTTATCAACTTGTGTTACTAAGCGACCCTTCCCAGGAGGATTTAGATTCACCATTATGTCTCAACGTTCTGGACATTGCTCCAACTAATCTAAACCATACATCTATTCCAAGAACCCATCCCTAAAAAAATTGATAGGGTATTTTTATGGAAAAGAATGAATTAAATATGTTCGGAACACTAAATTTGGAAACTACCCAGTATGTTTTCCTATTTCTTGTATAGAAGGCCAAATAGCAAGTCCATGGAAGGATGGGTGAAACTGCTTTACAAGTCTTATCCTTGTTTCCTAACTCATCCCGGTCTAAACCACATTATAATCATGAGTTGGGAGGCATATACATGGTCTTTAATGAACCAAAAGAAAAACTGATAGGAAAATGACATTATGCAATGGCGTATGGGCCATTAGCTAACATGAGGGAATCCAAGCGACCATATTTAGATTGACCATGCCAACCCATAGGTAGATCTATCATTCTCAAACAAGTACTATTTTATACCCTTAACTATGAGTTGGTTTGATTATAGGCCAAAAACCTAAATCGCATATTTTGCTATTTGAAATAACAAAATAGCATGGTTTGGGTTTTAATTCACAAAATGGCATGCCTTTTAGGCAATGTATCCTAACTCATGGCGTATTTCCCCTGGAAGAAGAATGCATCTCAGTGAGTGACACATTGCTCTCTTCGAAAGCAATGTGTCTTTAACTGGGACCTATTGTCCCGCAGTGTGGCCATTATGTCATGGCCCCAGACGTATTGCCTCCAGAAAGAGCAATATGTCATATGTCGAGACACATGGCTTTGTGGTGGGGCCAATATGTCCTGGTTGTAGATGCATTGTCTCCTTGAGAGATAAATGCATCTCCAACTTGGACGTATTGCTTCAACATGATAAAATTTTATCTACATGTAGGACGCATTACTTCCAGCAGAGGTAATATCTCTCCATGCAAGACATAATGCTTTCTGTTTAATTTTTTCATATTTTAATTGTTAATTTTGTTATTTATGTGTACAATGATAACATATTTTACTCTTTGGAAGACCATGGATCATACATTTTATCTCTTTCTCTTGTGCTCTAGCATGTACTACAATCCATCTCTAGGACCAATGTCAATGCTATGGTGGGGGTGGGTCAGGGATTCTGCTACCACCTTTGTTAGCACCACCACTACAACCAACCCTACCTCCACTGCCAGTATCTCCAACCCTTCCACTGGCATTCATCCTGTGTCATGCACATATGATGTAGGTTGGAATGACCCCAGCACTGACGTCATAGTGGGACAATCATGGACGAAGACCCTTCAGAAGCCCATGGTTGTCCCTAGAAGCTATCGAATGGTCAATATCCCAGCAGATCCCAAAGCTTCCCACTTCAAGGAAGGAGACAAGATACCTCAGAAGAAGTTCTTCGCCCTGGTCTAGGAAGGGTTGGATAATTTTACTAAATTTGCCATCATCATCCAAGTTCTCAAGAAGAGATACCATCCTGATCAGTTATATGGTTGGATTCTTAAGACCTGGATACCTCAGGGTAAACATCAGATGTTGCCCCTAAATGATGGTTTATTCCTAGTGAACTTTGAAAATGATACTAACATGAATGTCCTTATTGACAAAGGGCCCTAGCTCTTTGACTCACAACTGGTCCTAACTAGGAAATGGAACTTGGAAGATGATGTTAGGTGGGCATTTCTCACCACTACTCCAGTGTGGGCCACTATCCTAGACATTAGTAAACTTTAGTCTAGGTGAGCTCTCACAATCATTTGTTATACCATTGGCACCCCAAAGTCCTTTGATTTCTCAAGTGGAGGGAGGAAGCTCGACGCGACATGGATGTTTGTGGAAATCACTACTAATCAACAACCACCTATGAAGGTCCTTATCAAACTTTTTGATGGTAATAAAATGGAGATTAGAGTCTACTATGACACATTGCCTAACCGTTGTCACACCGGCAAGGTGTTCAGTCATATGACCGGTCATTGTCCAAAACCCTATAGGTCAACTGAGGATGAACCACCAGAGGTAGACCAAAGGGTAGACATTGAAGGAAAAAGAGGACCTCCAAATCCAAAGGGTCCCTGAAGTGCCACCTTGTGTAAACTTGGTTGAGTCGAAGAATCCCGTCTAAACTATACCTGAGATCATCGTCCAGGCTATCCCTAAGATGTTGTCTTTGTCGATCGTCCATTCAGAGGTGATTTGTCCTGGTTTGAATGGGACTAAGGATGTTTCTCAAGCTGGGAAGAATGTTCTAAGGAGGAATAGCATCACTATGAGGATGTTGTGTGTCTCGAGAGTGAGAACTCTTTCTTAGTTTTGGTAAACCAAGATGAACACATGCCTAGTATGCCACTAACTGGAGGCACTACTGGAAATAACAAGGGCGGAGGGAAGACTATCAAAGGAAGAGATTTCTCTACCTGTAGAAGGGGTGGAGCCCAAAAATCTCCTTCATGAAGATCATTGCATGGAATGTGCGAGGAGTGTCCCAAAAACAAAAATAGAGAAAGGTTAGGGACACTACAGAGAGCTTGGGGTCTCCATCACTGTCTTCTTGAAGATTAGGATCAAACTTGTGGATCGTGATAATATGAAGGGGAGGTTTCCCTAAGGTTTGGACCTTGATTCCAACCTAGATGACATTGATGGTGGATGCATCATGGTGGGATGGAATCCCTGGATATGGAATATTTAACCCATCCACTCTATGGACCAAATGTTAACCCTAAGTTGTATTAACAATGGTTGATTCCATTGTGTCACCTTAGCCTCTTATGGACTTAATTCTAAATGTTTTAGAAGGAGATTTTGGGAAGTCCTTAGAAATGCTAATCAACAAGTCTTACCATAACTTGTTATCAGAGACTTCAACCACATTAGACAAGCTAGAGAGAAGTTGGGGGGGTGTTGTTCCTAGACTATGTTCTTAATAGGTTCAACAAAGCCATTGATGTGGCTAACATGTGTAAACTCGACATGAGAGGTGGGGTTACAACTTGGCACAACAAAAGGGTACCCTCTAAGAACATCAGAAGTAATATTAGTCGAGGACTTTTGAATACTGCTTGTCTCAATATGTTTCCAACTTCCGCATACAATTAGGAGCTCACCCCAATAGTGATCACACCTAGATGTATTTTGCACTTCTGTCTATGTTTCATCCTGCTAGACCATTTTGGTTCCTCAACCATTGGACAAAGTGGCCTAGATTCAAGGATGTGATTAGTGAAGCATGGGATCAAGTGGTGGAGGGTGGCATGATCTTTAGGGTGTTGGAGAAACTAAAGGGAATCATGTCCTTCGATAGATTGACTTGCCACATATTATTAGGGAGGCCAAAGTCAACTTTGATAGATCTACTATTGAAGTGAGATCGGATTCCTTATGTTTGAATATCATTGTTGTAGAGAGTAATGTTGCTTCTAGGTTTTTTTGATTGGAAAAGGATGAAGAGTTGTACCTTTGGAAAACAAGTAGGATCTAATAGATTAGCGGTGGAAATAGAAATTCCAAAGTTTACCATGCAGACATTAGGAAAAATGACATGAGAGATCATACTCATTCTCTCATTTATTCCACAGGTGAGTTAGTGGATGAACAAAGGAAAGTGATTGATAGTGTCATCCAGTTTTTTTCGATTTTTACAACCAATCTTCAAATACAGGGGCCAACCAATCATCCTTTCCTGAGTGAAGAGTTTCAGACGAGATAAAAAGATCTTTTTTGAAGGCTATTTCTAATGAAGAAGCAAATTGGTGACCTTCACCATTGGAGCCTCTAAAGAACCAGGTTCGTACGGTTTATTGGGACATTGTAAAGGATGACATATGTCATGCGGTTAGATGGTTCTTGCAGGGTGGGAGGATGGTATGCCAAGCTAACTTAGCATTCATAAGTCTTATAACCAAGAAGAACATGGCTTCATCTATGGTAGATTTTAAGTTGACTGTATATAGCTTGGTGTTCTACAAGATCATATCCAAGCTTATGACACCCAGGATGAAAACTTTGATGGCCACCATTGTCTCGGATACACAAGAAGCTTTTGTAGTGGGTAGATCTATTTTTGATAACTTCCTCCTTACAACTGAGTATCTTTTTTATTTCAATGTGAAGAAGACTACCAAAGTAGCTTGCATAAAGGTCGACGTATCTAAATCTTACGATCATATATTGTGGTATTTCATGTGGGAGATCATGAAAGACATAAACTTCTATAGTAGATGGATCTTCATTATGCAGCAGTGTGTGGATACTTCTTCCTTGTCTGTTCTGGTGAATGGCATCCCACATGGTCTGTTCAGAGCCAGCAATGGGTTGAGGCACAACGATCCTCTATCACCACTTCTATTTGCTATCTCCATGAAAGGCCTTACCCATCTAGATCAGAAGGCAGAGGTTCAAGGCAACATTAAGCCATGCAAGGTCCATGGTGTGAAGGTTCAATCTCACATGATTTTTGCAGACAATGTCCTCTTCTTCATTTTTGAACATGTGAAACATTTGAGTGGGGTTAGAAGACTTCTTGGGGTGTTTGGGTCTTTGACTGGGCTCTATATAAGTGAGGTGAAATATGCAGTCTTCCTCTCTAGATTATACGACAAGAGAAGAGGTAGACTTAAACAAGTTGGGGGTTACAAGAAGGCATGTTTCCAACTAAATTCTTGGGCATACCCGTCTCGGGGGTATAGGGGAAGGTGTCAGCTACACATAGTGTGTGGATATTCTACAAGTATTTGTGGATAAATGGGTTGTTTATCCATTTCCATGGTAGGAAGAGCAGTACTTATCAAGCCTATGTTGACGGCCAAGCTACACTTCTGGTGCTACCAAGTAGAGCTTACTACCTTAAATGTAGACAAGTGCAAGTCTTTTATTTTAGGTTTCCTTTGGGGGAGGGTTATGCAAATGTTTTGGAAAGCCAAACCTTATCATGTTGGAGGTTTGGGGATCAAGAATCCTATTGATATAGTTGTGTATGCCATGGCTAAAAAGGGTGAACAAGATTCTTCAAACACCTCTCTCACCTTAGAGTTATTGGCTAGAGATCAGACATGGGGAAAACCTCATAGAGTTAGATCCCAAAAATTTTAGATTTGTCTCACTATGTTAGAGCTATTATTAAAGCTTGGACGTCCCTCAAATATGAGTACATCCTCACCAGGGACCATTGGTAGTTGGTGAATCCTAATGTCCATCCTTAGACCAAGGATTTCTACCTTCCATAGGTGTTGTGGTGCACATTTCTCTAGAACAAGAAGCATCATCTGAAGTGGAGTTTTTATGCTTTATGTGCTCTCTTGCACAAGTTCCCCACTATCGATTGATTGGTGAAATGGGATCTGGATACTAACCCCATCTGCATGTTGTGTCTTTCATCCAGTGCAGATCATCAACATCTATTTTTTAATTGTACCTATACTAGGTATGGTCAAGGGCATGCCTGAAGTGTGGCTTTAGGGGGGCGCCCCCTTACATACTCCAGGAGGTAGTTTCGTGGATCCTGGAAAAGACTAAAAATGATATAATTGACATGCTTTTTTTGGCTTATTTTCACCAACATCATCTTCCACATTTGGAGTGAGAGGAACGTCGAGCTTCATGGAAAGGGGACATTGACTCTCTTATTTTCTTTGACCTTATTGTAAATAGGCTAGCCTGGGTAGTTAAATCCAAGACCAAGAGCTTTAAGGGACTCAAACCATATATGCTCCTAATGTGGGGTTTGGATTCTTTTGTTGTATATTATATGGGTTTCTTGCCCTATACTCCTTTTTTGTAAAATGAGTAATATTTTAACTTATCCAAAAAAATGATAACATATATTGTATTTGTATATTAGGAATTAGTTGTCTTGTATTTTTGTTATACACTATGTTCAGTTATTAAAAAATTCTTTATTTGAATAGATTCAAACACTCCCAAAGATTAGAGAGGTCTTATTGTAACAAATACTATGTGATACATGGTCTTATTAGATAAGAAGAACATAATACAAAAATACTAGATTTCAATTTATATTAAACTTACAATATGAACCACATGAAGAGAAAATAACACAATGTTTTACTGTATTTGATTCAATCTAGTGGTTCATAAATGGTCATGTTTGATGTGCAGATCGATGTATCTTTGGGTGTGATGTAGTTAATTAGACTTTACACTTCTGAATTGACTAGTATTGCTTTGTGTATAGTATGATCCCAGTACTGACCAGGTAGCTCAAGAAGTTATTCATACATGTGAAACATTTGTGATTATGACTGATTTTTTCTTATTCTTTCATCATCATAAATCCTATCTTGTTACATCACAAGTCTGGTATGTCATTCTAGTCGTATTCGAACAGAGGTTGACAAGCCATTTTCCCTATTGACACTTTTCATCCATTATTTGGATTAACTCCACTAACATGTGAAATTTTCATGTTCTTTGGTGAGCCAACTTTGGAGAGATAAAAGATAATAGCAATGTAAACATACTAAAAAGATAATGTGAATAGATACGAAGCTCGTATTAGGAATGATACCTAAGTATCAAAGATAATAAAACTATAGAACTTGGATGATATAAAATAGGAGAAAGGAATTGGGTTGATGTAAAGTTTTATATAGATATATGACTTGAATTGGTCATAGTATTCATAAGTGCAATATTTATGGGTCTAGCAGATTGAATAAGACCCATCAGAGAGAAATTTGTTAGCATATCAAAACTTGACAATAACTATATGTCATATTGCTATCATTGTAAAATGCATTATTATTATTTTTAGTCGTATTCTAAAGTCATTATATTTATACAATTGTTATGCTCATATTCATAATATTTTCTCAATGAATGATAATTTAAATTCCACAGAAGTAAAAGATTGTTAAGTAATTTAAAAAAAATATTCTAAGAATATGTCATTTCATTTTTAACAATGAATGGTAACTTTAAGTTTGGATCACTAAGAAATACTACAACATATATTTATGTGTTTTATATTAATAATCAAGGAAGAACATAGTAGAGAAAAATACCTAAAGTGGGTAGAACTGACACAATTAGAAACCTAGACAAAAAATAGAAGCAGTTCACCGACCAGAGAAAGAAGAGAAGCATCTCACAGGCCAGAGAATAGAAGAAACAATTGCCACAAAATTAGCTAGAGTCTATAACGACCCCGCCTCCCGGTAACCCCCAATTAAGGGAGACCAAGAGGTCAGAGTCGTTATCCCAATAAACTGGATCAAGGTTCAACAATTAATCAATAATAATTAAGAAATTCTACCAACTAAACTGAAATCTGGTATAAAATAAAAATGTTCATACCTTTTAAAAACTTTGGAAATCTACTTCTATCCATAGCTTTGGATCTATTCAATCTAATCCTCCTTGCACTTTATTTCTTATTTTCACAATGTGTCCCTTTACTATTTGTTCATTTCAGGGTTGTACCTAAAACTCTGACAAACAAAATGACATTCAGCATATAAGAATATGTCGGTATGTGGGGACAACCAAAAGTTCACAATTATGTCTAACAAACTAATTATCACAACCAAGGTAATTAACAAATCAATTTACGTTTTCATTGTGTCAATCTCCACCACTTTTGCCCTAACCCTGGATTACCCTCTCTTGGGTTTGACTTAAGGCCACCTTCTCAATCTCGAGCTTGGTGCCTAGGGTCACCACTCATGGTGCCCATTAGTCATGCAACATAAACCACCTTCTCATTCCCGAGCTTGGTGTTTGGGGTCACCTCTTATGGTTCCCATTGGTCTTCCCTCCTGGGCTTGACCTTTTTGCATCATCCATCAGGGTGGAATGTAGGTGTGAGAATACACATTTATATTACAAGTGTGATGATCATAGCGACTTTATAATTTGCAAGAATGAACATCCAACTGATAGGTTGCATTCAATGCGATTAATCATTTGGAAAACCTTCGGGAAACTATTGTGATTAATCATAATTAACCACATACCTGTCAAGATGACTTGAATGCAGAAATAACTCAACCAATCAAGAAATCAAGCAAGCACACACAAGTTGATCCTGAAAAAGGCATCCAATTCTTCTATCATTAATCATGTCATCATGATCTATTAATCCTAGTTGTTTCCTAGGGTTATTAGTCCTTTTTAGGGTTTTTAGCACAATTAGGGTTCCACTTCATTTTTTTACTTTAAACCCTAATTTTATAAAATCACTTACAAACCCTAATTATTTCATCTTTCTTTCACAAAAGATTCTAAGATCATCTTTTAGCAACATGAAACCCTAATTTTGGATTATAAGTACTTTTCTTTTCTTTTTCTCTTATTTAGGGTTTCTAAGCATATTAATCATCATATTAGGTTTAAAACCCTAAACCTTGCAATTTTATCATAAAAATAGGTTAAAATCCATATCTATTATTAAAAGGTAATCCTGCTCGAATTAACTTATTTGCAAGACTAAATCTATCATTTATCAACAATTAGGGTTTCTAACCACAAATTAATACGTTTTCCATCAAAATGTATACATTTGCAAAAGGATACTGATTTAGGTTCCCAAACAATTTTTAACGAATCCCTCATATTTTTTTGATCAATTTTCATGTATTACTTTCCTCATCTGAGTTTTCTATCAAAAGATATCATTTTAACAAGAAAATTTCTTTTTTTGATTTATTTACTAATTCCAGAAGAAAAAAAAAGGATCGTTAGATTCATGGTCCGCTGGTCCACTCAGGATCCAACGGCAAGGTATGCGTGTGCCTAATTTTTGCAATCAAAAGAACGCGAAGGACACTATAGCTGTTGTGATGGTCAACTCCGTAGCTAACTTCTCGATCCTGTTTGCATGTGAGCATGCCAAATGTCCAGGGAGCTTTGCCTCCCTCCGTCGAACTTGACTAGGGCTCCAATTACAGGTCGCAATCACACCGTGACCCTCTCCCACTCGCCGGACTCCGGTGAGGTTTGCTGAGGTGACGAGGGTGAAGGTCAGGATGAAAGGATCAATTGAAGGCACAGAAATACTCCTTGTACTCTTCCACATAGGTTAGGGTAGCAAAGAGGGGTGTTGGTGCCCTCACACACCCTTCCCTATATATAGGGTCGGGGAAGGTCCCTATCAGATTGGGAACTTTCCCAATCGGCGACCAATCCCCTACAAAGTAGGGTTGGTTTTCCTCAATTTCCTCTTCTTAGTCCAAAGGAACCAACAATGGGTTTGCACACTCTCTGTATCGCGAGAAAACTGAGAGGGAAAATCCCTCTGTAACCTACAGAGTCCCAATCCTTGTGGGAGTTAGACGATGAGCGCCAGGCATCGGATCAAGATCCAACGGTCCTCCTTGCTCGCGATCAACCGAAAGGAAAATACATATTCCTATTTGCAAAATAATGCTATATTTTTGAGAAAATCATATCTCCTAAACCATAGCTCATTTTTATCTCAAAATTTAAGGGAAAGTTCACTTTGACATTATCTAGATATTTGCGAAATTTGGGAAACAAATTCCAATGGATGAGAAGGCTTCCTTCCCTCCCAAGTTGTCCTTTAATTAATCCAAAATTAATTAGTATTTCTTTTCCCTTTGTTATTATCTTGTTATTTTGGGTCCCTTGGACCTCAAGAAAACCTAAAGGCATGAATTCCCATATTGGAGAATATTTACTTGGCTTTATCCTCTTATCTATCTCTATTTCATATATTCTCCTTTTATTTAATTAAATCCTTTTCCTTTTTATTTCTCTTTTATTTTCAATTGGGCTCAATGGCCAACAAAGTCCATTATCAATCAATCAAGGCCATTTCACACGAAGTCCATCACAAATCAAAGAAATAGATTTCATTTATTCTTTAAAAGAGAATTACACTTTTCATTATATACTTAGGAAATTGAGGTTACAACATCCTCCCCTCCTTATAGGAATTTTGCCCTCAAAATTCAAACAATCAAACAAACAAATCAGGGTATGCTTTTTCCATGTCCACCTTCAGCTCTCATGTGGCCTCATCCTCTCCATGGTGCCTCCAAAGAACCTTTACCATCTCTATATTATTGCATCTGAGCTCTTTCACCTTGGTATCTAGAATTCGCAAAGGTGACTTAGGATAAGTCAGCTTCCCTTTAAGCTCAATAGGTTCAATACTCAGCACATGGCTCGGATCTTGCACATATCGCTTCATGTTGGACACGTAAAACACATCATGCATCATGCTATACTGAGGGAGTAACGCCAAATGATATGCAGCTTCACCAATCCGTTCTAACACCTCAAACGGACCCACGTATCAGGGACTCAGCTTTCCTCTGTTCTTAATTATAGCTCGGAGCGGTCAGATTTTCAAAAACACATGCTCTCCCACAGTGAAATGTGCGTCAGTCCGCTTTGCATCAGCATACGACTTTTGTCAATCCTGGGATCTCTTCAGCCTTTGCTTGATCAAAGCAACTTTATCAGCATACACTTGGATCTCATCTGACCTCAACAGTGTCCTCTCTCCCACATCATCCCAGTGAAGTGGGGACTGACACGGTCTCTCATACAAAGCTTCATATGGAGGCATCCCAATACTGGCTTGGTAGTTGTTGTTGTAGGAAAACTCAGCTAAAGGTAAGTATTGCTCCCATGAGCCACCCCAATTGAGCATACAAGCTCTCAACAGATCTTCTAACGTCTAGATTGTCCTTTCTGACTGACCATCCGTCTGGGGGTGATAAGTGGTACTAAACTTTAACCTGGTACCAAGTTCCTCTTGAACTTGCTTCCACAACTTGGAAGTAAACTTTGGGTCTCTATCAGAGATGATCGATCCAGGTACACCATGCAAACGCACTATCTCTCTGTTATACAGCTCAGCTAGGTCTGACACCTTAGCATTGGTCTTTAAGGCAAGGAAGTGTGCTAACTTGGTAAGACGATCTACCACGACCCATATCTCATCATGACCTTTCTTGGTCTGGGGTAGACCCACCACAAAATCCATGGTGATCGATTCCCATTTCCACTCTGGAATCTCTATCGACTGTAAAATCCCGTCAGGTCGTTGGATTTCATCCTTCACCATCTGGCACATAAGACAGCTGGCCACACATGTCGCAATGTCTTTCTTCATTCCTGGCCACCAGAAAAACCTCTGCAAGTCCTTGAACTTCTTAGTAGTTCTTGGGTGTACTGTGTATTTGGTTCCATGAGCTTCTTGCAAGATACGTTCCTTTATCGACGAATCCGTCAGAACCCATATGCGATTCTCAAACCTGATTCCTCCGTCTACTCCCACGGATAGACAAGTTTGTGGCTTCATCATCAAACCTTTCATCTTGTCTAGCTCTTCACTGGTCAATTGTGCTACTATGATCTCATTTAACAACTCCGATTGAATCTAGATATTAGCCAAACCAACTTGATCTTCTAGCAGTTGTGGAGTCCACTCCACTAGCTCCTCCAAACTCTTCCACTGTCTGGACAAAATAGCTGTGCACTTAAGTTGTTTCTAACTCAAAGAATCTGCTACGACATTTGCCTTACCCGGATGGTAAGCGATGGTGAAGTCATAATCCTTCATATACTCCATCCATCTCCGCTGTTGTAGGTTCAGGTCTCTCTATGTCAGTAGGTATTTCAAGCTCTTATGGTCGGTGAAGATCTCGAAGGTAGCACCGTATAGGTAATGCCGCCATATCTTCAAGGCATGGATAATAGCAGCTAGCTCCAGGTCATGTGTCAGATAATTCACCTCATTGGGCTTGAGCTGTCGTGAAGCATATGCAACCACATGTTGATTCTATTCCAACACACAGCCAAGTCCCTTCTTGTAAGCATCGGTGAATATCATGAAACCCTCATTGCCAGAAGGTAGAGTCAACACAGGGGCAGTGGTCAGCTTCTCCTTCAACTCTTAGAAGTGAGCTTCACATATGTCAGACCACACGAACTCCACATCCTTCTGGGTTAACATGGTCAACGGCAAAGCAGTCTTTGAGAAATCCTTGATGAAGCGTCGGTAGTATCCGGACAACCCCAAGAAGCTACAAATCTCAGAGGGGTCCTTTGGTGCCAACTAGTCTCGAACTGCCAATACTCAGGTTGGATCTACGGCGATTGTCCCTCCTGAGATGATGTGTCCAAGAAACATGACTTGGTCTAACCAAAACTCACATTTCGAGAACTTTCTAAAAAACTTATGCTTTCTCAGGATATCAAGGACTCTACCCATGTGGTCACGGTGTTGGGCAAGGTCATCCGAGTACACCAAAATGTCATCTATGAACACTAACACAAAAGAGTCAAGGAAAGGCTAGAACACACTATTCATGAGGTTCATGAAGACACTAGGTGCATTGGATAATCCAAACGGCATGACCACAAACTCATAGTGGCCATAGCGGGTTCAAAAAGCCATTTTAGGTATATCCTCACTTCTTACTCTCACCTGGTGGTATCCTGACCTCAAATCAATCTTGGAGAAGACTCGAGTTGATTTGAGTTGGTCAAATAGGTCATCTATTCTAGGAAAAAGATATTTATTCTTAATGGTTGCCTGGTTAAAAATATGATAGTCAATACACATCTAAAGCGATCCATCCTTCTTTTTCACAAAGAGGACTGGTGCTCCCCAAGGTGATGTACTAGGTCGGATAAAACCTTTATCCAACAACTCTTGCAACTGGGTTTTTAAGTCAAGAAACTCTATAGGGGCCATTCTATAGGGTTAGTCCCAGGAGCTAACTCGATGGAGAAATCTACCTCCCTCTCAAGGGGAATTCCTGTTAGATCATCCGGAAACACATCTACATATTCCCGAACCACCTCTATCTCCTCTAAGGATTGCCCCTTGACCTTAGGTACAGTAAATATGGCTAGGTAGGATCGACAACCTTTGGATAGCATCCGTTCAGCTTTCAAAGAAGACACATAAAGGCTGGTTGTCACATCCCTCCTTCCTCAAATGGTGAAGTGTGGATGGACGATTTTCCTAATAAGAATCTTCTTCTCTCTACAGTCAATCTGGGCTCTGTAGGTGGAAAGCCAATCCATACCGATGATTACATAAAAATCATTCATATCAAGAAGGATGAAGTTAGTGGGAAGCTCATGGTTTAGATACTTGATTGGCAAGACGGGGGAGACCACTCGGGGTTGTGACATCCAAAACATAACCCAAATCCTTGATATCCAAACCAAGCATAGTTGCCAAATTTCTCGAAATAAAAGTATTAGTAGAACCAGAATCAAAGAGTGCTTTAACATTTTGTCCCATGACTTCCAATAGGCCTACATAGTTTATACCACATTAGAAGGCTATCACATGATCTACTGAACTAAAAGGAAAATTGTAGGGGTTATTACCCTCGATCAGCCTATTAGCATTCGTCTGAGCTTCTTCATTGTCAGTGGAAAACACTCTAGCTTTCCTTCTCTCTCTAGTTGGGGGTGCTCTGGCTGGTGCTCCTACTAGAGGTGTTGCAGCTACAGGTTGTGTTGCCACAGGCTATGACCCCAAAGGTCCTCTTGGGTTGGGCTGAGGGCAGTTGGCAAAGAAGTGTTCCTCTTGCTGACATCTGAAACACACCTTCTTCTCAAAGCGACACTTCCCAGGATGTGTTCGTCCGCAGGTGTGGCACTGCTGAAGGTGACCACGGGGCTTACCTTTGTGCCCATGCTTGGTTTTGTTGTGGTTGTGTCCTTGTCCCTTCTTGTGTTCATTCCTCTACCCTTGAGCTCCTTCAGTAAAACCCAGGTATCCTTTGGAGGGATTTTGTGCAGGCATCACCGTCCTTTCCATGTCCAAGACGTGTTGTAGGCTTCAAAGAAGGTCTTTGGCTTACTAGCCATCAAATGTAGCTTGATGGCAGGGTGCAGACGCTCTATGAAGTGGTCCACCCTTCTTTCTTCATCCATCATGTGACTGAAACGTTCCAGGATGCAGAACTTGTGACCAAAGTCCGTAACTGATGAGCTTCCTTGAGTCATGTTGGTGAAATTTCATTCCTTCTCCTTCTTGGCTGAGACGGGGATGAATCTGGTGGTGAAGATGGTCTTGAAATCGGTCCATGCCATCAGTTCTTCGCTTAGGTCTCTTCCTGTGATATGGTTCTTCCACCATATCTTGGTTGCACCTTCCAAAAGGTGAGTAGAAAATAGAACCTTCTTGTTTGGTTGTACTTCAAGCATACGGAATCCATTCTCGACTACAAGCAGCCAAGCTTCCACCTTGTCGAACACTTCAGACTTATCTTCTCCCCAGAACTTCTCGATGTTCAGCTTGATGAAGTCCAATATGGTGGCTCCCAGTCGAGGACGAATGGGTAATGGCTCGCCATTCTCATCTCTAGCTATGTCCCTGAGGGCTAAGGCATGGATAGCCTCAGTCAGTTGTTTTTGTTGCTCCATCCACACCGCATCTGTAGTGTGGACTACCATAGTCGGTTCCTGACCACCAGCCTGGTCCTCCTCCATATGGGCTACTTCCTCGTACACATGTTGTTCCTCATATCCCAGTCCCTCCTCTTGTTCAAGGTTGCTGAAGGGTATTGGGTCAGGGTTGGGGCCTCATGAGCAGTTCCTTCAGGTCTCTTTCTCTTCTTTGAGGTTTCACCACCATGGTTCCGCTTCCTTTTCTCAGAAGACCCATTCTCTTTGCGGGGAGGCCCACCACTGTATGTGGCAACCGGAATAGCCATAGTCTTTGTACGAGCCATCTATATAAGCATACAAACAAACCTTTAGTCTATATTTAACCAATTATACTTACGTCGATGACATCTTAATTATGTATCTTTTATTACTTTGGTGGAGGATTCCTTAAACCTTATCAACCTTACCCATACCTCAAGAGGGTGAGGAAGAGAGAGAAAATCCTAATCCTTAAAATCCTTAATAGAATTTGAGTTGAGAAGGGATGAACAAGATGAGAGAGTCCTAAAGGTATCTTATTTTGAGTCAAATCCTAAGACATTGGCCAGGCAGTCACACAATCTGGGAGTCCTCATATTCTGACTAGCGGTGCGGAGGACAATATTGCTAGCCCCCGGACGTGATCCTTTTCTAGACACCTCTGTCTTTCAGAAAATCCTCTAATAACTCCCTCGATTCTATAGAATTTGTAAAATTTAATAATTATTAAAGATTAAATGAGGAACCTATGCTCTGATACCAATTGTAACGACCCCACCTCCCGGTAACCCCCAATTAAGGGAGACCAAGATGTCAAAGACGTTATCCCAATAAATCAGATCAAAGGTTCAGCAATTAATCAATAATAATCAAGAAATTCTACCGACTAAACTAAAATTTGGTATAAAATAAAATTTTACATTCCTTTAAAAACTTTGGAAATCTACTTCTATCCACAGCTTTGGATCTATTCTATCTAATCCTCCTTGCACTTTATTTCTTATTTTCACAATGTGTCACTTTACTGTTTGTTCATTTCAGGGTTGTACCTAAAACGTCGACAAACAAAACAACGGTCAGCATATAAGAATATGCCGGTATGTGGGGACAACCAAAAGTTCACAATTATGGCTAACAAACTAATTATCACAACCAACGTAATTAACAAATCAATTTACATTTTCATTGTGTCAATCTCCACCACTTTTGCCCTAACCCTGGATTACCCTCTCTTGGGTTTGACTTAAGGCCACCTTCTCAATCACGAGCTTGGTGCCTAGGTTCACCTCTCATGGTGCCCATTAGTCATGCAACATAGACAACCTTCTCATTCCCGAGCTTGGTGTTTGGGGTCACCTCTCATGGTGCCCATTGGTCTTCCCTCCTGGGCTTGACCTTTTTGCATCATCCATCAGGGTGGCATGTAGGTGCGAGAATACACATTTATATTACAAGTGTGATAATCAAAGTGACTTTATAATTTGCAAGAATGAACATCCAAATGATAGGTTACATTCAATGCGATTAATCATTCAGAATACCTTTGGGAAACTATTGCAATTAATCATAATTAACCACATACCTGTCAAGATGACTTGAATGCAGAAATAACTCAACCAATCAAGAAATCAAGTAAGCACACACAAGTTGATCCTAAAAAAGGCATCCAATTCTTCTATCATTAATCATGTCATCATCATTTATTAATCCTAGTTGTTTCCTAGGGTTATTAGTCCTTTTTAGGGTTTTGAGCACAATTAGGGTTCCACTTCATTTTTATTACTTTAAACCCTAATTTTATAAAATCACTTAAAAACCCTAATTATTTCATCTTTCTTTCACAAAAGATTCTAAGACCATGTTGTAGCAACATGAAACCCTAATTTCAGATTATAAGTACTTTTCTTTTCTTTTTCTCTTATTCAGGGTTTCTAAGCATATTAATCATCATATTAGGTTTAAAACCCTAAACCTTGTAATTTTATCATCTAAATAGGTTAAAATCCATCTTTATTATTGAACAAGTTAATCATGCTCGAATTAACTTATTTGCAAGATTGAATCTATCATTTATCAATAATTAGGGTTTCTAACCACAAATTAATACTTTTTCCATCAAAAATGTATACTTTTGTAAAAAGATATTGATTTAGGTTCCCAAACTATTTTTAACATATCCCTCATATTTTTCTAATCAATTTTCATGTATTAACTTTCCTCATCTAATTTTTCTATCAAAAGATACGATGTTAATAAGAAAGTTCTTTTTTCTGATTTATTTGCTAATTCCAGAAGAAAAAAAAAGGATCGTTAGATTCGTGGTCCGCTGGTCCACTCAGGATCCAACGGCCAGGGATGCGCGCGCCTAATTTTTGCGATCAAAAGAATGTGAAGGACAAAACTACCCTTACCTGTATTGAAGGCACTGAGGGATAGGTTTGTAATTTTGTGGGTCGTCTCCTTCTTCAACCTCGCGACATTGCAGCTGTTGTGATGGTCAACTCAGTAGTTGACTTCTTGATCTTGTTTTCCTGTGAGTACGCCAAACGTTCAGGGAGCTTCGCCCCCCCTCTGTCGGACTCGACGAGGTCTCCAATTGCAGGCCGCGATCACATTGTGATCCTCTCCTACTCGCCAGACTCCGGAGAGGTTTGTTGAGGTGACGAGGGTGAAGGTCAGGACAAAAGGATCAATTGAAGGCACGGAAATACTCCTTGCGCTCTTCTGTAGAGGTTGGGGTAGCAAAGAGGGGTGTTGGTGCCCTCACGCACCCTTCCCTATATATAGGGTCGGGGCAGGTCCCTACCGAATTGGGAACTTTCCCAATCGGCGACCAATCCCCTACAAAGTAGGGTTGGTTTTCCTCAATTTCCTCTTCTGAGTCCAAAGGAACCAACGATGGGTTTGCACACTCTCTAGATCGCGAGAAAACTGAGAGGGAAAATCCCTCTGTAACCTGCAGAGTCCCAATCCTTGTGGGACTTAGACGATGAGCACCAGGCGTTGGATCAAGATCCAACGGTCCTCCTTGCTCGCGATCAACGAAAAGGAAAATACATATTCCTATTTGCAAAATAATGCTATATTTTTGAGAAAATCATATCTCCTAAACCATAGCTCATTTTTATCTCAAAATTTAAGGGAAAGTTCATCTTGACATTATCTAGCTATTTACGAAATTTGGGAAACAAATTACAATGGATGAGAAGGCTTCCTTCCCTCCCAAGTTATCCTTTAATTAATCCAAAATTAATTAGTATTTCTTTTTCCTTTTCTATTATCTTGTTATTTTGGGTCTGTTGGACCTCAAGAAAACCTAAAGGCATGAATTCCCATATTGGAGAATATTTACTTGGCTTTATCCTCTTAACTATCTCTATTTCACATCTTCTCCTTTTATTTAATTAAATCCTTTTCCTTTTTATTTCTCTTTTCTTTTCAATTGGGCTCAATGGCCAACAAAGCCCATTATCAATCAATCAAGGCCATTTCACATGAAATCCATCACAAATCAAAGAAATAGATTTCATTTATTCTTGAAAAGAGAATTACACTTTTCATTATATACTTAGGAAATTGAGGTTATAACAGAGTCTGTCTGTAGTACACCAGACTCCAGACTATTCCAGAACAACCAAAGATACATGGATGTAAAAAAAAGATATAGAATGGATGAGTTATGTGGATTTGGGGGTTTGATTTCGACTACATTATATAGGGGAGCAATATGTCTCCATTGGGTACACATTGCCCCCACGTGGCACCTGGTCGTTTAACCCAACAACTATATAGCCATTGGGAAAATACTCTGGTGAGGTGTGGAGGCAATATGCCCCGCATGCAGACGTATTTCTCAGACAGCACATCCTCCACCATGGTGCACTGACCTCACCGGAGGATAATGTATACCAGCTGGTGACTTATTAGTCATTTGAGATGCATTTCCCGTGGTGGGATTAATGCATCCAGGCGGACGATACTTTGCTCTCACTTATGGCAATGCGTCTGCAACACATATGTATCGGCTCCACCATGAGGCAATACGTCCCACTCTAGAGACGCATTCCTACCATAGAGAGCAATACATCACCCGTTGGGATGCATTTCCCTCGAAGGGGGTAATGTGTTTCGAGAATGGGATGCATTGTCTAAGAAACATGTCATTTTGGAAGCTAAAATCCATACCATGCTATTTTGATGTTTAAAATAGCAAAATGTGCTATTTAGATTTTTTTCCCTTGAGTATAATTTTTTGATTAGAAGCTAAAAAAATTATGAGATACTTGTCTGAGGGTGAAGTTTTGACTTTTTGTGTAGTCTGCCTCTCTTGTATGTGCATGACAATTTAATTATGAGAGTTCCCACGAACACCCTAAAAACTTATTCCTCTAAACCGGTTTGAGCACATCAACCAGATGCTCACGAACAGTGGGTGTCAAATGTTAGTTGAGAGTTTCTTCTAGTGATATCATGTGTTGTTAGCTGGTTTTTCAATTGACTTATGTTTATTGTAAATTTACTATTAGATCTAGGAATATATCAAGTTCAAAAGTAGTATCCACTAAAAGTTAGAATACTGAATAGTGTAGTGTTGTATGGAGGGCGACATTTTAGTTCTAAATTATATATTTTCAAGTTCTTTATCATCTTTATATGTGTAAAAAACTAAACGTTTTTTACAATAAAATTTCCTTTAATTTCTTTTTGAAGCAAAAAGTAACATACTTAATTTTCTATTTGCTCACATATATATGATTTGCATTCGAACATAATTATGCAATCTTGTCGGTACACATCGTCGCATTTAAAAGTTGCATCAATTCGGTGTTTTCTTGTCTATAAGAAAATGTGTGAACATATGTATGGAATGTTAAACTGAGAAGGTTCCAAAAGACTTTTATAAGAGAAGATCCAGCGACTATTTTTTGTGCATACTATTTCGTCTTCGACATTCATTAACCATTGGTGGCTACCTCTTTGTTCTTTTGATGGTGACTAGCTAAAATTCATTGATATTGTCGCACGTCTGGAACGTGTTAACTGTCTATCCCAAAAGGCATAAATCACCTTCAAATGCCGTTGGCAACATCTTGCATTCTCCAAGTGAAGTCCCAGCTAATTTTAGATAAATATGTAGGCTTCTTATGCAGGTTACATTGTATGGATTAGGTTTGCAACGTAGATAAAAGAAAGATTACTAGATCAATTGCTTCCGGACGATATTATATATACACACCATCGTTAGAAATACTAAAGTTGCCTATGATGCCCATATCTAGTTGTGTATATGTCATGTATGATATCGATAGGCATACCCCAAAAAGGTAATTTACATAGTTCGTTTTATTACCTTAGTGTGAGAGGTAAGAGTCGATCGGATCATCCATCGACAGCAACCTTGGTGAGCAGATTAAAAAGAGCGCCCTTACAAGATAGTTGGACAGAGAGAGAATTTATTGAGGTGGCCATTTGACAAGTGAGGTTCTGAAAAATTTTGTATGAATGACGCACTGTCAAAAGTCAACGTTTAGTAACAACCACCGCCGAGCAATGTGGTGATAGGTATTTAGTTGATTAAGAAAGCTGCAGTTGCGATTCGACCAGCCACGTGAACTGGTGCATCAGTCGCCGCATTAGCCAGCTGAGGAAGTTAACATGTATTATATTTTAAGAAACTAGTGATGAGAGCGCGTATGTTGACCTGGAGCTGCTGATTTGCATCCTCGTTTCTTGAGGCATATCATTGCTTTCTGCGATATTTGGTCAAAAGAACACAGATGTAATGTCTAGGAGAAGAAAAGATGCGGAGGAATATCCGTTAGTGGGGGCGTATGCACATGAAATGCTTCTCCCGAACAACAAACTCTATGGTGGCAGCGCCCCATGGCCAGTGGCAGAGGGAGAACTTAGCTAAAGGGTGGGCATCTTGTTGCTGCAGGTGAATGGATAGGGCACCAAACACAATATTACATATATTTTCTCTAAAATCTATATTAAAAATACTTTGATCAATGTACATTTTGACAAACACAGGTGGGGCCCGTGCCCACCTGTGCCTCCATGTGGCTACGCCACTGCCCATGGCCGAGCAAGAATGCGCCTCTAATTACTCCAAAACTGGCTGACCAATCCACTTGAGATGTGGATGACGGCTCCTCCAACATGGGTTCAAATCTGCTATTTTAAGATGTTGTTTTGGATGTGTTCCGTTCAGTTTCTATTGTAAAAATACCTTATCATTTTAAAAAAAGTGAGTCTTTGAGATAAATATACAATTAGGATTAACTGAAACATAGTTTGTAATAACATGTTGGACCAATAGATTTGGACATCTTCAGCCTATAAGCCACTTTTGCAAAAGAATTTACAGAATTCCGTATTATTTTTTAGTCAATAAGTAACGCCATCTGAGTACTAGGTGGTCACATAAGGAGTCTGGCTAAATTTGGATACAAGTGATATTACGGCTTGCCAATCTAGTTTTAGTACAGATAGTCGGAACCCCACCCCTCTCCTGAACCTGCTTCCAATGAAATCTTAAGAGCTAATTCAGATTAGTTTCTTTTTATTCGAATGGTTTTTTGACATAATATCCAAACAAGAACAACATCTCATCTAGATCAGACGAATTTTGTCTGATCATTCGCACTGAACTAGCTATAGTTTGGGTTTTATAGAATGTCAATATTTATATCCAATGCCGTATAGGCCCATAGTCTTCCCAGCACTATATGTCATTCAAGGGATAAGGTTCATCATAAAAAGTCTCATATATTGATGGCTACGCTCTCACATGCATGCACATCAGTAGCAAAAGAGCACCTACTCAGCCTACGACATGCAAAGGAACAAATTCCAGAAACGATAGGCGACTACGGAATTACGGATTGAATCGAAGGATATGGTCAAGGAGGAATATTTTATCATGCATTGTAAGTACATCATATATCTATCGGCTAGCTGTTTGGAACGTCACTATCCATTTTATAATCAATTGCTTGTTTTCTAGATAACTTAGCCGCACCCAGTTGACTAAAATCCATTTTCGTCACTTACGTCGCACTATTGATTCTTTTCAAGGATACAGGACGAATAGAACTGTTAGTAATAAACAAAACAGAAAACAACTACATGTATGTATGAAACGAAACGAACGCGTCAAACTCTTTTGCCTTAATTGTCCACTCGATACCTTATCATCCTTAGGCTTTCAAATTACCTATAAATAGGCACCAATATCCTCTCATCCTCCATGCATTCCTCCACGTACTAGTATCCATTACATAAGCACCTCTCACCCGATTAAACCCAACACCTTCGAAGTAATTAAGCTGTCGACAATGCGGTGCTTGCTCAAGTTCCTCGCCTCTCTAGCCGCTTTTGCCTCCCTTTGGACGTCTAAGCCTGTTCATGCCTTCCCTGCTGGCTGGTCTTCCGCCCATGCTACCTTCTATGGAAACGCTGACGCCTCCGGCTCAATGGGTATGTGAGCGTCTGAATATCAACTGCCCATCTCTTATATATACCTAACTAGCAGTCTATAGCACTCTCACCGTTTGTCAATGACGATTTCTTGACCCCCAGCTCCTTCCTTACAATGATCCTAAGTGCTTCTCTGTACAGGCGGTGCGTGCGGGTACGGCAACCTGTATAGCCAGGGATACGGCCCGTCCACGGCAGCGCTGAGCACGGCGCTCTTCAACTCCGGCAAGTCGTGCGGCGGATGCTATGAAATCAAGTGCGTGAACGATCCAAAGTGGTGCCTACCTGGATCCATCACCGTCACCGCCACCAACTTCTGCCCGCCCAACAACGCACTCCCCAGTGATAACGGTGGGTGGTGCAACCCGCCGCGTCAGCACTTTGACCTCTCACAGCCCGCGTTTCTGAAGATCGCGCAGTACAAGGCTGGAATCGTACCAGTGGAGTACAGGAGGCAAGCAAAAAATATATATATGAACTCCTATATATATAAACAACATATGCATTTTATTGGCATTCATGATTGGCGTCCATCATTGCATATTCTTGTCGGTGAGCGAACGCCGATTGATAACACTGAATTTATGCAGGGTTGCATGTGAGAGGACAGGGGGCATCCGGTTCACCCTCAACGGCCACCGTTACTTCCTCCTCGTGCTCATCACCAACGTTGCCGGTAACGGAGAGGTGGCCGCCGTGTCCATCAAGGGGTCCAAAACGGGAAGTTGGCGCCCCATGCACAGGAACTGGGGACAGAACTGGCAGAGCGACGACGACTTTGTCGGCCAGTCCCTCTCCTTCATGGTCACAGATTCTGATGGCCGGTCCGTCATCTCAGTCGATGCCGCTCCGGCGGGATGGAGCTTCGGACAGACTGTATCTGGGCGGCAGTTCTGATGAACACAAATAATTTTGAAGGAGATATCATTATACATATAGTTCAACTTCGGTTTTTGATGATATCATTATACATGTAGTTGAACATCGGTCTTTGATGTACTTATAATATTCGGTTCAATTTTATCCGAGCTGATGTAGATGTCAATCAATGCTGATATGCAAATTATTCTATACAGTGTATGAGCTCTACGACATGGTTGTCCCCGAACTGGATTCGTTCTTGCTCATTTGTCGTGGCTACGATGGAGCCTTGAGAAAGAGAAACCAAGTTGTTCGGCGTAGGTTGGACTGTGCAGTAGGGAGCTGTGTGCAGTATGCCGGTGGGGGGAGACCCATAGACAAACTCTAGCAAAAAGGGAGGGGGAGCTCCATAAGTAACCCCTTGAAATTAGTAAGCTAAAAAACAACCACTTCTAATAGGAGAGAAACATTAGAAGGCATCATCTGTGTACCCCCACTTCGAGAAAGGGGTCTTTGGTAGGTAGGTGAGCTTGTCATCCTCTAGAGCCGAGGTTCATGAAGTAGGGAGGTCGTTCAAATATCATTTTGTGAGGTGAACTTGCTAACAAAACCTATAAATAATTATAAGACAAGAAGAGTGACAAAATTTAAGCAAGCTTAGCATCAAGGAAAAACAGGATGTTTGGAGTTGATGTTTAACTGTTATCTAGGAGTTGTTGATTCCTTTCTTTCCATATCTGCCACAAGCATAAACATATAATTAATTGTGAGGAACAATCCATATATAATGAAGTGCACCATATTGTGAGCATTGAGGTATCAATCATCGAATATATATTGTTTATGATTGAAGATTAATGTTAGTGATGCCATATGGAGATCGCAAACGGGTAGTTAATGAAGATGCGTGCTAGGGATTCCATGTTAACATACATGTGGTACGTTCTATGTTGTCCTAGCATAACATATAGGGGAAAGGATGATGGATTGACTTTTTGTGTAAGTTAGGGTATGTAAGGAGTTTATTTGAGCACAAAGACTAGATGAAGAGTGTTATGTTTGACCTGGTGTTAAGGTGTCAAAAATATTTGGTGAAGAGAGAAGAGGAGCCTTTGAGCATAAAAAAGGTTTTTTAGAGGTTGTCATCCCGTATCTATATGATAATAAGGTTATTATGAGGTAGACATATGTAGTTGGTAATCTTTCTGTGGGGTGTGTTAAAAACGTTTGCTAGGAAGAATCTCTCAAGAATGTTTGACTTGAGGCTTAGAATGTATTTTGTGTCCATTGATAGACTCATGTTAGGGAGTGGTCAGTAGGGTTGTAGATGGATCTGGGTATACTTGTAATTCCATACCATTTAGAACCCGTCAAGGATCTAGAATTTTGTATACGCACACGCATGAATCGGTAACCTTTAAGACTCATATTTAACTGGGTCCACTAATAGGTTTGGTTGAAACCAGACCCGTTAGAACTATATACCCATTATATCTAAATAATTATTAATAGTATATATGATATTTATATCATACTTTACTACTCTAGTTAATGAAATAGTTAACAATCTACTTCTCTAATTAATAAAATGGTTGATATTATGTC
Source organism: Alisma plantago-aquatica (assembly GCA_963693085.1). Lineage (NCBI taxonomy): Eukaryota > Viridiplantae > Streptophyta > Magnoliopsida > Alismatales > Alismataceae > Alisma > Alisma plantago-aquatica. The sequence continues at coordinate 443,275,167 of OY856411.1, read as the reverse complement.
ATCTAATTGGGAACTAATCATTCTCACTAAATATAATCGAAATAGTAACATGGTATGCTATATAACTCAAACATTGCGTCGTTGGTTACAAATATGTAAAACAATTGAATTATACCATATTCACCCTATAATGTTTTTTTTTGTTATTTGCTATAACAATATGATGTTACATATCCGTATAAATATTTTGCTGCATTAAAATAAATACAAATTTTGTAACTTTTCTTACATTAACAATATGATGTTTGTACATATGCTTACATGTATGCCCACCATACAATGGGTGTTGTGAGCATGGGTACGGTGGGGGACTAAACATTTATTATGTGGGTCTAGACCCATACATGCACCTACAAAATTAAATGGGTAAGGTGTCGGTAAGGCCAGACCGATACCGTACATGCACCTGTACACCCTAGTGTTGGGGTTATTTAAGGAGGGAAGACAAGCATTACCCGTCAAACCATAAGGATTGTGGGAAGAATCATGAATTTGGACATGCATGAGAATGATATAATGTTGGCTTTTTGATAGTGTTTTTCCATATTTATGAGCTATGTGAGAAGGGATAGGCACCAAAAATGATGTCTTCATAGAGTTTGATTGTAGTAATCATACACCAAGGAGGTCATGTTTGCTATGGTGTGTATAAGTTATTGATGGAAAAGCATGAAGCCATGGTTTTAATGTTTAAGATACCCCCTCTGCCCTAATATTTAGGGAGGGATATATTATCCATGCTAACAAATGATATTTTTTTGGGTCTAAGTAAACTTTTAACAAAGTTATTTATAGTGGATAGAATCTTATTTAGAATAGGTATGAAGCTATGTTGTATGTGGGGACGTTGAGAAATGGAATCTTTAATAGTTAATCAGTCTAGCCAGGGAGAGGGATGAGCGAACCCAGCCCGTGAGTATGCATATGATATTATCAATGATAGGGTTCCCCCTGGTTGTATTTCATGTTTGTGTATTAAGCGGTAACCCAAATATTTTGTAGGGAAGTATTCAAGATTGGATTCGAGGATGTTAAAAAAGATATGAGGTCATCGGGTGGATGTATGGATGTTGAGGAGTGAGGATTTACTATAGTTAATAATTAGGCTTGATATTTGTTGAAATATGCATAGGATGCATTATGATATGCTTGAGCATAGATTTGACATCTAGGAGGATGCCATTTTGCTTATTATGGGCGGCTTCACTTCTTATTTTTATTTGATAGTACTCTATGTTAGTGAATGTATACTCAAGTGTAGAGAAGCCTTTGTGATTGAAGTTATTTTACCTCTAGAACACCAGCAACAAAGTCAAAGATGATAAATGGTGACAATGATGATGGTAATGACATCATGTACCAAAGCTGGCTGGCATGATAAGAGAAAAAGTTTGAGTCTGTAAACAAACAAAGAAGATACTCAGAGTAGAAGCATGATAAACTTTTATGATATGGGAGTTTGTTTATCTCTTTTTGGATATTCTTTGAGATCAAAATTTAGATAATGACAAGATCCCTAAAGAAAGGACTAGGCCCTTATATAATATACTTTATTATTTCTCTATCCATTGTGAAGACGCATGGAAATTTTATCAATCAACAAATCCCTAATGGATGCATCCATTTGAGAAAAAACCTAAAAGGGGTTTTAACATTTTCCCACTTATCCCAAAATATTGTAGCAAGTAAATTCAACAATTTCCATTGATGATATGAAATGAAGATACAGACCGTATTGGTTGAACCCATTTCATGGGTATTTCCTTTATGACCATAACATTTAAACATCTTATATGTAGTGGTATAAATCTTATGAATGTATCAACCTCAAACATATTCATTGTCCAACTTTATATCACCATCGGCAATTTGTTATAACAAATACAAAAATAGAGATCAAAAAGTTTATTGTGTCATCGGATACTAAATATTTATAAAAAACTATTTATTACTCAAACCCCAACTAAAAATGATTAGAAAATGAATAGCAAAAAGACTTGAGGGACTTGACCAAGAATAGCCTAAACCACACAATGCATATAGAATAAAATAGCATTACATTCTTTACAAATAAGAACTATAAGGTTTAAACTAACATAAGGGAGATAACTGTATAAATCAAACTAATTAATAATTGACATAAATATCTTGACCGTTTAATTATATAAAATCCCATGCACCTTTGTTGGTCATACATATTAAGAGTTATCAATAGATATAGCATAATGAAGCACAATATTGGGGAATTGTCATAGAGTATTGATGTGTATAAAATCATAAATTCAAACATGATCAATGCAAGCTCATTGGTACCCTATAAAAAGATACGAAAACAACATATTATCTCGTCTAATACTTATACAAAGTCAAGAACTAAAACTTAACCAAACAACAACATCAAATACTTTCTTATAATGGAAAGTGTATTTTAAGTGAATTTTTTGTTATACCACATTACACAATCGTAATTCCTTTGTCAAGCTTTGGGAAGGTAGGGTCCATGAGAGTCATTCAAAGCAAAGCAAAGACTTAACCATGTTTTTACGTTAGGGACCACAAGGATAAAAACCAGTGGCCTAACCATGTTTCAAGTGTTGTGCCCTTGCTTGATCAAAATCAAGTAGGTGCATCGAGCCTTGTGCTCTTTCTTGTCATTAAATTTTACTAATTTGGAGATCAGACAGTAGTATGGAGCATCATTAGATCAAGTTTTACACAATATTTGAAATTTAGTATCAAAAGTGCATATGAATGTCGTATTTCATGTTACATGATTAAATTAGGTACAAAAGTGTGAACAAGGTCGAATCTTAACTCAAAAGGACTTAAAACGTTATTGATCTATAGATGTAAAGGAGATTTGATTATCACTAGGGCATGTTTTGCATAATATTAAAGAGGTATGCACCATAACCCATATACTACTAAAATTTTATTCAAAACTAAACATACATTATACATTTACATCCTAAGTGAGATTAAATATCCAAAAATAGTCTCAGACTGGGGACTATCCAATTTTGAATGGGTTTCTAAGTTGATACATGTATAAATGTACTATTGTCATATTTATATATTAAGTTAAACATCATGCATCGATGATCTCATCTATAAACCCTAAAGTGTCAATCTCAGACTACACAATGTGTACCTTCATATTTCTACAATGTATATAATGATTATATATGTGATTGATAACAAAATGTAGATATGAAAGAATACATATTTTTATTATTGGTTGATTTACTAGTCAAATAAAATGGCACATTGGGAGAGTGAGAATATTATACCTCACTTGTAGGCTGAAGAAGAAATATATACAAGTCAACAACAAGTCAATAGAACCTACAACAACACAAAAGCACGATTCAATTCTGTTATAATGTATTAATTAGGGGTCAATATATATCAATTTTAGAGAAGCAGTAAGAATTAACAAATTCAAAATTGATAAATTTTGAAGTTTCTGCAACTCAACCAGCATGGCCATGCTGCGCAGCACGGCCGTGCCATCACCACGGTTGTGCTGCCCAGCACGACCGTGCTACCTGATCAGTTGCATGACAGTAAGAAGAAAATAGAGGAGTGAGGCGGCAGAGCAACCGTGCTACCTTGAGAAGAACCGGACGGTGGGGGAGCTTGTGCGGGAGAAGAACTAGAGAGAGAAGGTGTGCATCCCTTGCAACGCCATAGGCATCGTCGACATTCAAGGAAGAAAGTGGCGGTTGGGCATCGTCGTCCAAAGAAATTGGTGCCGGAGATGGTGGTCGATCTGGAGGCGTCGTCGTCGTCCAAAGAAGAAAATGGCGGTTGGGCATCGTCATCCAAGGAAAGTGGCGTTGATTTGACTCTCTTCGGGCACAAAGATGGTTGGGGAGGTGACCTTTGTAGCAGTGGCGATTTACTTCTCTTCGGGCACGGGAGCAGGAATGGGGAGTAGCAGTAGCAGCAAATGGCAACCTAAGCTTTCGATCCGGCTGGTATCTATAAGTGAAGGACTACTAGCGTCGATTTTTCGGTAAATAACTGACCCTAGAAGTCTGGTTATCAAACGGTGCCCGAAGTTTACCTATAGCGTCAATTTTTGGTAAATAACGGACCCTATAAGTTAGGGCTCTAAGGTCGGTTATCTTAAAAAACTGACCCTAGAAGTCTGGTTATCTATAAGGACGGTTTTATAGTAAAACCGACCCTAGAGGTCAGTATCTATAAGGTCGGTTATCTATAAAAACCAACCTTAGAGTTCCAAAGCGGTGCCCACATTTTTTGTTGACCCCTATAGCATCGGTTATTTGGAAAAACTAACCCTTTAGATCGAGGTGCAAAGTCAAAATCGCGTGAATTTTTGCCGCGGGAAACTTGTAAGGTCAGTTTTTATGATAAAATTGATGCAATAGTCTATTAGGTCTGTTATTCTAGTAAAAATGACACTATGGGAAGCGACGTTACTGGCCAAAAATGTAGTAGTGGCTACATTTCATATTATATCTTCACATTTAGTATCAAGAATGATCCAAGTTGATATTAGATTCACTTAGATGTCATATGCTATTGATCTTAGGCCACAATTAAAAAAATTGATGCATTATTGATCATGACTTAGCATAAAGTGGCATTATCATTTTAAAAAGCATGACTTTCTAGGACATATGTGATATTTCAACTATAACTAGGTCATAATATAATTTTAAATATGAAGCACACAATCTTCCATTCAAAATGCATATAATATGCCTACATTTGGCGAAAGGGTTATATCAATATTGTGTTGATAGCTATTAATATAAGCAAATTCTATCAAGCTCAGGTGTAGATCCCAACTTCCTACAAACTGAAGGACACATGCCCTAATCAAGTCCTCTAAGGTTTGTATGGTCCTCTCAGACTGTCCATTTGTCTGTGGGTGAAAGGTTGTACTAAACCTTAACTGGCATGTATGTGTGGGAGGTAAGGGTGACCAATTGGCTGCCATTCCCTACCTACAATATGGGATGGGTGAGGAAGAGGACAAGGTTGGGGTCATTGAATCGGGGCAAAATCTACAAACCCAAGACCCAAGGCCTTATATTGACCAAGAAAACTCAAATTGTATTGGTGGCATGGAAAAATAGGTCGAAAAAGAGATTAATTTTTTGTTAAGCTTTGATTGAGATGAAATTTTACCATTAATGTATAAATTTTCTTCTCTTCTTCTAAAAACATATTCTGTTCTAGATGATGATATTGGTGGTTCTCAATAATCCAAATTCATTTCTAATAAGGCATGCAACTTATCATGATTGAGTTCAGATCATATTTTCTCAACCTCAAATCAAATTAATAATTGAGCTATATGTGATACACAATCACACAAGTGGTGAAGAGAGAGATTAGTAATTTTAGTTGAGCATCTTATGAGTGAGTATTTGAATATGTGGAGGAGATTAAAAATCCACTTTGTCACATCCTCCCCACCTTGAAAGGAATTATGTCCCCAAAATTTAAGAAAATTCCAAAAGGAGATTAAGACATCATATTCCATATCTTAACCATCTTTGTACTCCATATTTAGTATCAACATCACTTTAGTGTCAACATTTTCCTAATATCAAAAAAATTAAGAATAAATCTCAAAGACATATCCAAATATATTATTCATAGATCATACATTTGAGAGATTTCCTTGTAGGTCAAAATAATATAGTTTAAGGTCTAAACTTTAAGCCCAATGTTAGGTTTTTAAGATTATAGATTGGTCCTAGGTGGGGTTATGCATCCACAATTGAGATTTATCAACAGTTTGAGGCTAGCTTCATACTCAACATCATGTTTTCATATCAAAATCAATGGATGTTCCCACCCTAGTCCTAATAAGAGAATATCCCTAATTCATATATTGGGAGGTTGACATAATCATCACTTTGATTTATACATATTTTTGATATGAAAGTCATCAATTTTATATGTGGAGGGTATCTCAAGATCTAAATAGGATAGTCATAGGAGTTGAATAGATATTAAGATCAACAATCAAGAGTTTATATTTTGCAAATCAATGTTAGAGTCAAGATTTGGATATCAAATACCATGTGTCCAACAATTTCAAACATAGGTATATCTATTCATATAGACATAGGTGTGATCATTCACCCATAAACAATAATCAAGAAACATTTTGTGATATAGAAATCAATTTCATTACTATAATATTTGATGTTGATAAATGATATAGACCTAGGTCTTTCTATAAACTTTAAACACTAGATTAAAATAAGCATTATCATGTTCAAGATTATCATTAAATAGAGATCCAAGATCGAGTTTTATCAACATATCAAGACACATTGTAATTGAGAACAAACTCCTAAGAAAGGATTTATCTTTCTAAATCTCCAAATAATCAAGATATGAGTATTTATATGAAGTCATTGAAGGGATGTGACCTAGGTTAGGAGATTCATGAATCAAACTACCACCCCAATCCAACTCAATTTTCCTCGTTAGCTTGGAACATTAAGCATATCAAAATAGGGGTAGTAGTGACTATCTATCTATATTTCATAAAGTCACTAGAACAAAGATCAACTTCCTTCATAGTACACCATAGTTCAATATTCTAACATAGCCGAGATAATGATTTGATTCCCTTCCTTATGTTGATAAAAATAAGGGGTATACTTGGAAATAGAGAAGTCAATATAGATTTTCTAACAATTAGAGCACATAGGATAGTATTGAGATCTCATATCTTTTGAATAATACAAAATTGAGTTTTACGAAGAGGCACTATACTCCATAGGGAGTGCCTCTTGTAACAATTCCTTCCATCATTATTTAGGTGTCCAAAGAAATAGCCATTCCAACGTCATGGGCCATGAGGCATAAACATAGGGAAAGATTTGTTTAGTCATGTTTGTGGTTGATCAATAAATAGGGTTAAAATGACTTTCATCAATAGGTATGTCATAAAAATGTATGTATATAGTGTGAGTTCTACTTATTATACAATGTTAAAAATCTTAGTTATTTACCTAAAACATAGGAAGCACATAATCTAGATTTGGTAAAATTGAGTTTGCATGACCTGAGAAATTACTCATGAGTACATGAATTCAAGAGTAATTTAATTTATCATAATAGGGTTTCAAATTAAGATCATCATCATTATCATTAGTAAACTTTTACAAATCCATTTAACTTTTAGATTTTTCCCAAACATGGATACCCATAATGAGTGGATTATGTGATTAGTTATCATGAGAAAGAAATTACATGAGGAGATGGGAAAATTATATCATGGAATGGGTGGTTTGGTTTAATCTTAACAGAAGATATGAGATTATAGAATACTCTCTAGGGTTTTGAGGGAAAGATCATTTATCCAGTCTTGGATTCACTTTGGCCAGCTATGTGCACAGAGGAGACAGCAACCATAGCAACTAGGTGGATAGGAGGTTATCCATCCCCTTGTATTTTGAACCAACATAGACACTTCAATTTTACCATTATGTAATTAGGTTTTCCTAAGGTTCATACCCTAGTTTCATATGAGATATTGTAATTTTGTCTTATATATACATAGTAGTTGTGTATTTAGATCTAATTCCATCTGTCATAAAACTATTTATTACCTAAATCCCAACTCCAACTGACTACAAAGTCAATGGAGAAAGGACTTGAATGGTTGTCCTTAGAATTTTTTAAACCACACAGAATATATATATATATATATGAATAAAACAACCATCATATTCTTAACCAATATGAACCATATGGTTGAACCTCATTAGGGAGATACATGCATATATGACTCTAACTAATACATGAGATAAAATACCTATGCCCTTTAATTATTTAAAATTCCATGCACTGAAGTTGGTGTTACATATTAAGAGTTATGAATGGATATAGAATAGATGAAGCACGGTCTTCAGGTATTGTCTTAGAGTACATGATTTGCCAAAAATTATAACATGCCAAAACCTAGAATCTTGACTCTAGAAACCTTAATTCCCTGGTTAGGAATATATTAAGCTTAGTTCCTTAGAATTTACCAAACAAAGATAGAGTTATACCTTAATTAATATAGATAATATGTATAACATGAAACCCAGTAGCAACTCTAATCTATATGGGCTTAAATAAAAATATAATAATTGAATGGCATCACATAACTTGATATATCTCTCACATGTCTCCTTTGCTAATTAATATTCACATAACGTCCAAAAATATGTTTGATAAGTGGCATAATGTTCTTAACACATGTTTAATAGGAATAACATTGTGAATTCCCATGTCCATAAATATGAATAATGTGTGATTATTTAAATAAATTACGAATTAATGGAATTAATAGGATAAATGAGTAAAATATGGAATTTCATGCAGAATAATATAAGATAACTCCTATGGAAACAATGTGAAGATAATAGGACACAATATGATGAAAGTTGATAATTATGATGTAATATTATAATACATATAATGGTGATTCTTCCAAAAATCAAATTATAAAAAAATCCTAAAAGGAATTTCAAATCCTAAAACAAATGGCAAAATCATGTTCCTTAAGTCCCAATTAGCTTGGGTGCCAAGTTTGAAATTAATTTCCTTAGCCTACCTAGCCTTATTTAAATAGGGAATGAAATACATTCTAAAATGTCGAATATTGCATGTATTTAACTGTTTTCCCTAGGTTTCTAGTTTTAAGTCCGTCACATAGAGATATCGAGTTGTCATGCTAAAGTTTAGGTGACCTGACCCCTTACCATACAAGGCTTCAAATCCACCTGCCAGATTTTAATCAAATGGTGCCTGTTTTATCTCCTACCCCCATTATGTGGGTTGTTTTCCCCTATAAAAACCACGTGGTATCCCAATCTTATTTCCCCAGTTTCTTTTTCTCCATTCCATCTTTTTGCATGAAATCTTCTCCTCTGGTTTCCCCTTGAGTTTTTGCATCTATAGATGCCCAACAAGGTGTTTTCAACGGGGTATACAAGAAACCCCCAATGGGCCATAAAACCCCTCACCGCCATGACCTTGTGTATCCCTTGTTTTCATCTCGATACCATGTATAATCACCTAAACACCACTGCCACACCACCAGAAATCCTCCCCTACCATCAATTGCTACTGGTTTTTGGTGTGTCATCACCATAGGAGGGAAGTGCACTACCACCTATTTTCTTCTCGTGTATGCTTCTCCGACCATCACAATAAAATTTGATCGATGGTGATCATCCTATAGTCCTATGGCACGTTTTTCACAGTGTCGCTTATCGCGGTGCTAACCCGATTGAAGTCCCCATGAATGAGACATTGAGTCCTCTGCTTGGTGATAACCTCCATGGACTCTCAAGGAGTTGTTTTCCCCTTTGCCTTGAGTTTTTCATGTATGACGTCATTGTGTCCCTACGAAGTTGGTTCTCATGTTTTCTAGCACATTTTGCATGATGAATTTTAATCTCATACGTTCTTCATAGCCTTTCGAGGTGGAAGTTGCTTCGGTGTTTTTCCAGTCATCTCCAGACCCCTTTGAGGGGTCACAATGATAAAAAAATTCTATGTAACTCGAGTCTGACTTTGTTTTACCATGATTCATTGGTATTTTGTGATCTACCATCACTAATACACTCTATTTCCTTGATGGTTTCTCATAGATGAAGGAGGAACAAAGCCTCTGATTGACTTTCAATTAAATATGCCCATGATTTTCTCTCTTTTTGCAACTATGGATGACGGGTAACATGGTACTTTCATGCGTATATCAATCAAATTTCCTTTTGGGAAGGCCTAGGCCATGTGCCAAGGCTCTATTGGGCCAACTTAACAAGACCCCAATCTCATTGTGGATGTTTCTGCATATGTGGATTTATTGTATTTTCTAATTGGTCAAAAATTAAGAAATTCACAATAAATTATATATAGCTCAAAAAATATATATAATAGGTTTTGGAATTAGAAAACTTTAGTTTAACTCATGGTACTAGTTTCATCACCTAAAACCAACCTAACGAATATGTGATTTTCAAGGATTTTTGTAATTGGTTTAAATTTGTAAAAACTCATAACTAATCATCTATAATTCAAAAAGATAAAGTAAAATATGATATGAATTTAGGAAAAGGTAATATACATGATGGTATAGTTTTGATAATCTAAATCAATATAATAAAAGACTACGTTTTTGGTTTATATGTTCAACACAAATGTAACCATAATTTTGTATGTGTATTTAATAGGTGGTTTGAGACCCTAGCTTGGACCTAAGATTAGCCTTGGACTTAAGTACACTTCATGTGAGGTATTTTGCATTCATTTATCATATTGAACTAATCACCCATATTTAACTCTCCCTCTTAGTTCTTTGGGACATACTACCCTTCACACTTTTCTCTCTCTCCTCTGAGAGGCTGACTCATGTGAGTTGGATGATATGAATCTTTTGTTGGATATTCTTGCTGGATCTTATTTATATCTTCTGATCATCTTATTTCTTTGGATATTCTTGTTGGATTCAAATATGTATCGTGTTCATCGTATTCCTTGTGAAACCCTAATTTTTAAGTTGCAGACTTTTGTGACCCTGTGAAGTATCTTAATTAACAAAATATCTGAATACTCATTTATGGGTCCTCTAACCCCTTTGATGTCAGTTGGATGATCTCATCCTTTATTGGAACATGACTATACCTTACCTTGCCTTCCCTTTTTGCATTTTTCATTGTCTAGTCATAAAATAAGTAGTGACACCATATTTATTTTGGGCACTTAGGTTTTAGTCCTCTTGTCGCTACACTGAGGTTTTAGTCCTCCTACAATATATTATATTTTGGGCATTGAGGTTTTACTCCTCCCGTCATTGTATTGAGGTTTTAGTCTTCGTACATAATACTATATTTATTTGGCATTGAGGTTTTAGTCCTCTTGCCCTTGGTATGGAATACATGAATTCCTAACCTAATTTTAGTATATGCTAGTGTGCTTATTACTCACCATGCAATTGTTTATGATCGTGATAGTTTATTATGATATTGTTTAAGGCTAAGGAATATTTTATTTTGGATTATCATTTTTTTATTCATATTCTCTTTTGATAATCCACTTGGATAGTACTTTTTCTCTTCTACGGGAAGCCATTTTATATTTGATATCCTTTTTCCATAATGTTGCTCAATCTTGATTAATATGCTCATACCGGCTTTTATGCTGATAATTTCTATTTTTTCTTCTATTTTGGGGTATTCTTCCAACCCCAGGTGTGGGACAAGGAGGACACGACATGCAGACATAGATTTGGCTTATGGAGATGACTCTCATTGGGAGACAGACTTGAGTTAGTTCAGATATCCCTCTACTTAGATCTTGATGTTGTTGTTTTCATGTAAACCTCAAGTGGGAAAATATTATGTAACCTTGATAAATTGAATATAGTCATGACATATTATTCACTGGTATACTATGGTCTTTTTATTTGTCATCATTTGAGAAATGAAAAATTTACACCTATTCCAATAAGCTTGTTAGTGTGTTTGGAATAGATGGGTTTGTTCTTCAAATTGAGTAGGTAGTGGATCCCCTTTTGAGTCCCGCTCCTTATAAAATGGTATTAGAGTCATGGTAGTTTGATTCTGAATATTTCAATTTTGTATCCCTAGTTAGAACCTTACCTTACATAGTCACCCTCTAAGTGATATGTTTACTCTATATTTGACATATGTTATTCATGAGATAATGAAAGGTCAATTTAGAATCATATTAAGTACACATAAGAATCATGATTAGTAAACCCTAATGTGATGAGGATTTAGGTGTTTGTACCCTACCATATAGGTTGGTGGCAACATATCCCTTTAGATATTAAGATTCAACTTTAGGGTGGTGTTTGGAATGAGAAAGTAGATGATAAGGAAATGACATATGGAATACCTTGTGACTTTATTTTTATATTGATTTTGGTCAGCATGTTTATTTAACATCACATAGTTTCTTATCGTAAAAAATATGATTTTCATTACACTATTATTTGTACAAAAGAATATTTTAATTTTATTGAAGTTTTCTTGAACTAAGTCACAACTAGGAGATGAATGAAGTCTTTGTTGTGATATCCTAGAATCAGTTGGAATATATAGCCTAAACCTAGTTTTGGTGATGTTTCTTGTGATAAAGGTTTAGTTGACCTACCCTTTTGTAGTTTATGAGTTAGTAGATGTATATGTGAACCTTCAGGGTTGCTAGGTTAGTTACACAAGGACTTAGAAGGTTAAACCTTTAAGGGGTGGAGGGATGTTTGTTGGTAGTATAAGGATGGCTGAATTTCGGGAATGAAATCCTCTTTAGGGGGTGGGTGTTGTAACATACAAAACCTAGCATTTGGACTCTAGAAACCTTAATTCCCAGGTTATGAAGATAGTAATCTTAGTTGCTTATATTTTATTAAACAAGAATAAAATTATAGGTTAATGAATATCTCTAATATGTGTAACATGATTAACCCAATGGTAACCCTAATCTATATGGGCTTGTTTACATATATGATAATTTAATGGCTTCACATAAGAAGATATATCTCTCATATGTCTCTTTTGCTAACTAATATTCACATAATGTCCAAAAACATGTCTACTAAGTGGCACAATGTGATTAATACATGATTAATATGAATAACAATGTGAATTTCCATGTCCATAAATATGAATCATGTGTCATTATCTAAATAAATAATGAATTAATGCACTTAATAGGATAAATGAGTCAAATGTGTAATTTTGTGCATAATATATATAAAATAACTCTTATGGAAACAATGTGAAGATAATAGGACACAATTTGATGAAAGTTGATCATTATGATGTAATATTATAATACATATAATGGTGATGATCTAAAAAATATAATTGTGATATAACTCCTAAAAGTAAATTTCAAATCCTAAATTTAATGGAAAAATCATGTTTGTTGGGTCCCAATTAGCTTGGATGCCATGTTTGGAATTAATTGCATAAGCCTAGCTATCCTTATTTAAATAGGGAAATAAATACATTCTAAAATGTCTAATATTTCGTGCATTTAATTGTTTTCCCTAAGATTCTGGTTTTAAGTCTTTCATGCAGAGATATCGATTTGTAACACAAAATTTTAGGTGACCTGACCCCTTGCCATACATAGCTTTAAAGCCACCCACCGGATTTTGATCAAATGGTGCCTATTTTATCTCCTGCCTCCAGTCTTGAGGTTGTTTTCCCCAGTACACATCGCGCGATATCCCAATCTTCTTGTTTGAAACTAAAAGTGAGGGAAGCAACCAAAAAGGAGACTAAAAATTAGGGCAATCACGTAACTAGAACAGGCTCCCCCATATTGTATTGTATAGCATCGAATGCCATCAAAGAGTCTGAATACATAGTTCGTTACAAGCTTTATGGACCTTTACATATAGGACCAACTAAGGAAACTAGCATTACACTTTCATAACCTAATAACACAATAATAAATACAGACAATGTACAGAATCAGTAGATTGTTTTATGCATTAACACCCTCCCTCAAGCTTGGTTTTAGAGAATCGAAGACCCAAATTGTGCTTGAGATGAAGAAAGGTGTCTTTAGGAAGGGCTTTTGTTAATAGATCCACAAGTTGATCCTTAGAACATGCAAAATGTGTGATGATGTATCCAAGTACTACCTTCTCCCAAATGTAATGGTAGCCCAACTCAATACGTTTGGTTCTAGCATGCAAGATAAGATTGATAGTAAGGTAAAGTGCACTCGTATTGTCACAATACATAGATATCGGTTCAATTTGAGTGACAAGCGGGTCTTCTTGAAGAAAAGAGAACCAGGTCAATTCAGTTGTAGTGAGTGATAAATACTTATATTCATCTTATATACTAGACTTGGCAACCGTAGGTTGTTTCTTAGAGGACCAAGATATGCATGTTCCTCCAAGAAAGACGCAAAAACATGTGGTGCTTCTCCTTGTAAGCAGACACCCTACCTAGTCGGCGTCTAAGAAACCTGTGATAGATAAATTTGAATCTGCATTGATCTAAACTCCAAGGTTAATTGTGCTTTTTATTTATCGTAATAGTCTTTTCACCATAGATAGATGTATGGTTGTTGGAGTGTGAAGAAAATGACATGATAAGTTAATCACGTAAGTGATATTTGTTGGAACGTATGCCCAGAAAACCAACCATATGATGATTTTAATGGAATAACTTGTAAATTATTTGATTAATAATAAAGTCATACTTTCAATTTATTATGTTTATTTAGTTATGAGACAGTGAAGTAACATTATACATGTCTAGAGAATGATATTACTCAATTACGTATGTCTTCAAGTACGTGACTTGAATAATGAGATCATACGGATGTTAAGAGTACATACATTCTTGTTATGTCCCTAGTCAAATATTATTATGGAAGGATGATAGACATCAATGACACATAAGACTGGAGTGTGTGTTGGTTGATGACAGATGCTCATTGATCATGGTATGTGATATCAAACCAAGCACATAGATACTTGTTAGAGAACAGTGTATCGGGAAAACCCACCATAAGAATGATACATGGAGACCATATATGGTAGTCAAAATCATCTCTTATAGTGTTGGTGGTGATTATGGTTCTTAGACCTAAAGTCACTACACTCATCACATGTTGTTTGGTATGCTTTGACATCATCCACTATGATCATGAATAAGGGTTGCCATAAAGGTGATGCTCATGTGCACCGTGACACATGAGGATTACTGTGAGTGATGTAGATGGGATTTATCCCTCCTACAAGAGTATGATATCCTAGCCACTTGATTAGCTAGACTTAGAAATACATGGCCATTCTCATATGATTCAATATGTGATATTGAGATTACATATATCTCAGACAGTCTGCTCTAGTTTAATGAATAGGATTGAACGATTGGGGGGATGACAATTACATGCCTCAAGTTCAATCTGGATCAGTGACAAAGGAAATATACAAGCATTGTAATAAAATCACATATTATAGGTTGAAGTTGTTCTCCAACTTTCCATTTACTTGGATAGCAATGATGTGTGACTAGGCATCACTCTTTGCTTGTGATGTCATAAATTAGTTATGGACATTCACTGGCAATGTAATATGGTATTGATAGGGTCACACACATAGGAATTCAATTGGAATAGGAGCTTATTCATGAATGATAATTAAATTGACAACTAAAGTGTTTAGGTATTCAATTCAAGCAACAAATTAACTGACTGGACTCCCAACTGACTGGTTCAAGTGTTGAACTGACCGATTGGAGTGTCAGGTTGATTGGATATTGCATTGGTTGAATTCTGGATGAGTTGGGGAGTGAAACGATTGATTCACTTAGTGAATTGATCAGTTCACATTTACGAGTTGACTGTCTCGTGAAGCAAGATGTCTGGTTTGTGGTTTAGTTTGATTGAATCAAGGATTAGCGATGACGTCATGTTGTGTGTTAATTAGATTAGAATTATTAATAAAATTGTGATTGGGAAACATGATGAAATGACTGATTCATTGGGTGAACCGATTGGCTCGCATGCCAGCCAATCAGTTTGCTTTTAAACCGATCATTTCATTGTTGTAGGCTATGAAGTTCCATGAGATTCCAGTCCGTTCCACTTACACACAAACTAGGAACCCTGACCCTGACCCTCCTATAAATAGAGGGGTATTGGGGGCTTCCCAAAGACACAACTCAATTTCTTTTGACAATTGTTTGTCTTCTCTGGTTGTGGTAACCGAGAGAACCCGAGCAAGTCCTACCTGATAAAGGGAGGGATATCAAGGGAGAATAATTGTGGGAGAGTAAGTTAGTGACTAGTACACCAACGGGAGGGACAACTCCTTTTTGTTTGTTCTACTAGAACAATAAGAGTTATCAGTGGTCTATGTGGACTACTCTAGAAATGTGGATACTTTTCTCACTAGGAGGACAATGTCAACCTGTTGTCTGTGTTGATCAACTAGGAGGCTGATGCACACGATCTTTGAGTATGACTTTAGGAAAGGGCATGCGACCACAACGAGGAAATTGTCACTAGACTTGCTCTAGGATCAGGTATATCCTCTAAATCATCCTTTCCAGTGCATAGTTATTGATGCAGTCCATTGGTTCAAGGGGAATATGGTAGTTAATTTTTTTGTTTCCGCTGCCTATTTTGTGGCCATATTTCTCTATAGTGGTATCAGAGCCACATCAATCTACTATGTTTTGGGATAATTGATATGATTATATTTTTGGCTTTTGTCATTTATTTATTGCATAGGATTATAATACTTAAACTAATTGATGTGCATTATTAATTAAACACCAAATAAAATCTCAATTTATATATATATATTTTTTTTTATTTATTTATTTATTTATTTATTTATATGCAATTTACATGAGTCGGCCTAAAAGTGAGTTTTGATGGAGGATGTGAAGCATGGTTATGACCAATAACCCTATTATATGTGTTTGGTTGTGTGGTTGGTTTATATCGGTTTGCATATTGAACCTCTACCTTATCTTCCAGTTGTAAAAGTATTATTCTCTCCTACCTTTGCTCCCCTCGAATGTAACTGAAGGTTTCTCTTACACAATGGAATAAGTAATAGCATTGGGATAGTTCATTTTCTTATTACAATGAAGAATAAGACACTCAGCACCAGGCCAACTGACCGCCTCGAAGATGAGCCGACCGACTGGAGGAATGAGGAGGACCCAAAAGATGGTGGATAGTGGACCAACTGACCAGTGTGACAACCAACCAATTGGTCAAAAGGCTAGCCGACCGGTTCCAGGGTTGAATTGATCAACCCAGATTGGCAAGCACATATCTTCATTAAAAACATGTTTCTACATGAAATGTAGACCTCGGTAGTGGTAATTTTTTGTGGCTCCAAGGAATTATAATAGAATGGCCATAATTGTGGCACACTAACACCATGTGACAAGATAAATCAAACTAAAGCATGCAATTAACAGCTAAACAAGCACACTACTACGAACCATGGTAAATTAAAACTAATCTTGTATAACCATTATGTGCAAAAACATATTACATCAAAGTCCAAAAATTGTATCATATCACATATCATGATAGGTCCGTACATCTGTATAGTGGCTAACTTCTATGCATCTGTTATAAAATATCATTTGTTTACATGTACAAGCCTTATACAACCAAAGGCATAATGCCAAAACACATATCTAGATACATATCATCTAAAAAACACAACCCTTCCGAACCATAGAGTACAGGGACGACGCATAGGGATCTACTACACAACATAACAGCTTATCCAACCTTCTTCCTTCATTGATCACTGAGCTTCTCTTCCTCAATAGTATGCCATGCTGTGCATGACCACCTAAAAGGATGTGTCAAACCACAAGGGTGAGACCCATGTCCCAGCGAGAGATATAACTCTCTGCCAACAACTATTGTAAACACAGATTATGTTTAAGTAGGTAATAGCATTATCAAATAGGATGAGAAGATTCGGCTAAATGAACAATTTAAAAATTTATTGCACAGACTAAGCAGGTTAAGCAGCTACAACAAATAAGTAGAACATGTTATGTATTTAGAAGGAATATGAACAACATGTATACCAGTTGATTTCTCTTACTGCATTATACTACAACTAAGCAGTACAACAAACAAGACAAGGGTAAACATGTAATGTGAAGCGTGTTTAACCCTAAACAAATATACTACATGGTTGTATTATATCTTTTAATTAAGCCCTATGGAATTTGAGTTGTACCATCCAAATTCCAACTGACCACAGCTTGGTCGCAATCAGTTCCATACAAGCTCAAGGAAGAGCCAGACTCCAAGATCTTCTCTAGCACTACTCGGTTAGTATGAGACTACAACACAGTGACATATTAGTCAAACTACCAACAATGACATATATTCAAACTGAAAACACCTAGCCCACCTTGGTACAGGTCACGATGCTAGAAACTAGGGTATATAACCCAATCAACGAGGTAAAACCACATTTGTCCTCCAATCCCATATCACATATATATAATCACCAAGACACGACCACAGTCATTCTCAAACAATCGAGATCAAGATGACAAGGACACACAGTCACTTGCACCTCACATAATATTATGAGCTTTGACTTTCCCTTAGGAAGACTCGTATCACCATCCAGAAAGTTATGACATTGGGATGGATCTATGTCACAGGGCACTACATGATTAGGGTTTCACTTGATTAGTTAGGTCAACTGGGTATCTTTTAACTGCACGAATCAAGTTACAACATACAACCCCTAAAAAAATTCTACAAATATAAGTGTAGATTGCAACTCTAGAAGATATAAAATGTGTAATATGTAAAGCCGATCACATCACTACATGATACGGTCTCAATGCTTTTCACCAGGCCATCACCATTTGCACATCACCATGGGATATCAATCCCTTATCACATCACTCAAAGGATGTTATCAGCTCAATTAGGCACTAAGCCTATGCCAAGGTCATAATACCATTCACATAATTCCCTACAGAACATCATATTCTCTCCATGCCTCATCAGGGCTCAGAATCACTTCATTACACACATATGTTACCTGAGTTGACATAGCATTTGCAATTAAGAACTATAATGTCCACAAAATCACCAATTAGGGTTTCATCATACGAGAGAGAAAGTACTTCATCAACATACTAATTACTCAAGAAAGCTAATCATAAATCACCATGTGCTCAAGTTAAGGTTAGGGTTCCTCATAGATAAGTAATTTAGGGTTTCCCAATAGCAATTAGCATCAAACCCTAAGTATCAAGATCTCCAACATTCTTGGGAAAGAGAGAGATTCAACCATTAGCATCACAAGGTCAACCACGTGAGGCAAACATGTGCCCATGGAATCTCATTGATCAAAGAGGTGGGTCACCCTCGTCGTCTACCAGATCAACCATAGCGACCAAAGAGAGACATGGCATGCCTTCAACTGAAGAGAACCAAGTCAAAGAAATATTGGCAACCTAAGGAAACCTACCACTTCATCGACCGAAGAGGGAGTTCAACACATTAGCAACCTCATGAAACAAATCTCTACAATCAAGGGAAACAAAGATAAATCTCATCGACCGAAGAACAAATAGGTCATCTATTTGACCTTTCAAGGAGTCCATTCTTAGCGACCCAAAAGGGCACTCAAGATCATCGACCAACATGGAAAACTTGGCGACCATATAAGGAGAGCTGAAAACTCATCAACCACAAGATCATCAAGATGATCACCACCATAAAACTATAAATAAAGATCAAAACTCAAGGAGAGGTTCATCATTAAAACCCTAAATCCAAACATCAAACATGGAGGAAACTGAACCATAAAGGTGTAACCTCATGAAGGAAAACATCACTGAGTCCTAACCTGATCATCATCAAAACTTAGGTAAAACCATACATGAGAGGGAAACCATCATTAAACACATGCATGTAAAATCAACACCTCCATCATCATGCAAAAGACAAAACCCCAAAGATGAGGAACGAAACCAAGGTTAAGCACCTGCTTAAAAAGATCATCATTTCCATCATCACACATGAAATTCTGCCACATAAATTAAGGTTTAGAAAAGGAGATTATCTTCTCAAGATCATCATGAAAACTAACCCTAGAATATAGATATCATCACTAAGATACTTATAATCATTATTTTAGTGTGGATCATTAACATGCATGATGAGTGCAATAATAATTGAGGGGAAAGATATATAACTTGTCTTGGATTTTAATGAAACAACTTCTAAGCAAAGAAGCTCCAAAGAAGAGAGAGAAAACTAGTTGATCTCTTCCACAGCCAAGCTAGTCACCACCCCAAAAGAGAAGAAATTCATGGATTAAAGAACAAGAAAGAGAGAGACAAAGATTCTAGGCCGAAAAGAACAAGAAAGAGAGAGGATATCTCCAACTCAACTCAACACTATCATGGAGAACCATGGATTTGGTCAAGAAGAGAGGAGTCCCTCAAGAAACACCACCATGGAGGACCATGGTTTGGTCAAAGGAAGAAGAGAGAGGTAGGGTTGCAAGAAAACAAAACTAAGGAGGATAGATCACTTACCAAGATCAAAGAACACCAAAGGATCACAAAGGGAGAGTTGCTCCAACCCTAGATCACACATGCAAGGGTTTGGCCACCTTGATCTAAGGATGAGCCCTTATCCACCACCAAGATCACAAGGGACGAGCTACAAACATGAGAGAGAGCAAGAGTGTGTAAATTTTTTTGGTAAGGTATGCCTTAAGAGACAATCATATGATGATTGACATGGCATAAGCTACAAAGGATTTGATTAATAATAATAGAAATAAAGTCAAGCTTCCAATTCATCTATTCACTCAGTTATGAGATAATGAGGAGACATAGTGAATGTCTATAGAATGATAATACTTAATGAAATATGTCTTCAAGTATCCCAATCCTAGGTCCCACTATTGGTCCTTTGCTTCCAACATACCTTTGAATGGAGAAACTGGAGGATGACCTTATTTCCACTTTTGTCTCCCCATCTTTCATTTGAGGAAAAAAAAAGCAAAGTGTGTGTTTGCTACCAGTTTTCTTGTTCATATGTCAAGGGCTGGTAAGGTTTTGCGCGTTGTATCGAATTAAACCACATGATCCACCGCTTGTGGGGGGCCCTGTCAATTCCTTTGAGTTTTGGTCTTGTGACTGTACTCCCTAGGTAGAGTCTTTCACGCATTAGTTGGGCCCCTAATTTGTGTGGACCAAGGGTGAAATGATAATACTTAATGGCATATATCTTCAAGTATATTGACTTTGAGAATGAGTGCATACAAATGCTAAGATTATGTACATTCTTATTATGTCCCTAGTCAGTTGTTACTGTGGAAGGCAGATAGACACCAATAACATATAAGACTAGAGTGTGTGTTGGTTGATGATAGAATCTCATTAATCATGATATGGAAATATCAGACCAAGCACATAGATACATGTTAGAGAATAGTGTATCGGACAGACCCACCTTTAGAGTGACACATGGAAACCATCATTGGTGGTCATAGTCATCACTCAGTGAAGGTGGTGATTGTGATTCTTAGACCTGAAATCATTGCACTCATCACATGCCATTGGGTACACTTTGACATCATCAAACACAGTCCTAAAACATGGGTTGTCATAAAGGTGATGGTTGGGTCACTTTGACACATGGAGATAGACTGTGAGTGATAGATATGGGATTTTTCCCTCTTAATGGAGATTGATATCTTGGCTACTTGATAAGCGAGACTGAGAAACGCATGTGCATGCACATGCACATGTGAATCAATATATGATATTGAGGTCACAATACCTCAAATAGTCTACTCTTGGTATTGAATGTTGAGAGGATGACAATTCCATTCCTCAGTTTCATCCTAGATATCTGACACAAAGGAATGATGATTGGATTGATTACTAAAGTGTTTAGGTATTCAAATCCACGTAACAAATTGGCTGACTGAACTGCCAAACGACCATCTCAAGTGTTGATAGGGCTGTTTGGACATGCCAAACAGGCATCTCAAGTGTTGAGATGGCTGTTTGGGTTGTAAGGCTGATCATAGATCAAATTGGCTAAATTCTGCCCAAACTAAGGTATGAATCGACCGGTTCATTCTAATGAACTGGTCGACTCGACTCAGGCTCACCAGACGACCGTTTAGGTGAGCGAGATGGGTATCTCAAATGGGTGAGATGGCTCGGTTGGGGCCTAAGGAAGGTTCTGGATAATTCCTAAACTTGTTCAATTGCAAAATACTTATAGGGCAAGGAATTAATATGTAATATTAATTAGAATCGAATTGTCAAATCTCATGTGTGATTGGGAAACTACAAAATGATCATCTCGCAAAATGAGACAAATGTCTCACAATGCCATATGACCGTCTAGGCTACTAGACAGTTGTTTCATGTTTTGCATGTTGTAAAATTTCAAGATATTCTAGTCCCTTCCACTCCTACACAATCTCGTACATAATGGAAACCCTAGACCTAACCATGCCTACAAATGAGGGGTATTGGGGGCATCGTAGAGAATAATAATAGCAACAACGCAACTGAGAATAAGTTGCTCTGACAGTTGTTGTCTTCTCTAGTTGTGGTAACTGAGAGATCCCAAGCAAGTCCTACCGGACAAGGGAGGGATAGCGATGGGAGAGAACAATTGAGAATCGTTGTTGTGGGAAAGCAAGTTGGTGACTAGTACACAAACGGGAGGGACAACTCCTTCTTGTCCATTCTAGTTGAATGATAGGAGTTCTAGTTGGTCCGTGTGGACTACTCTAGAGGCAGGAGTCCTTTGACTACTGCTAGGAGAACAAAGTCAGTTTGCAGTCTGTGGTGAGACCATAGGAGCATTGGGGAAGTTGTTCCATTTATTGTTCATGGTGAAGACAAGGAGCTATACAACCACCGTCCAAGAGCAACTAGTAGACAGTTGCATTAAAGTGAGTCGTTATCACTGGACTTGCTCTAGGACCAGGTATAACTCGTTAAACCATCCTTCTTATTTCATAGTAGTTGATGTCATCTTACTGTTATGGGAATACGGATAGATAAAAAAAATTCTACTACTGTACTATGTGACTGTATTTCCCAACAGTGGTATCAAAGTCACGTCATTTTATTATGATTTAGGATAATCAATATGATCAGATTTTGATTTAATTGTTTATTTATTGTATATGATGTGAATATTTAAACTATCTCATATGTGTATCTGATCGAAGACCACATAATCCCAAACTATATATATATATATATGTGTGTGTGTGTGTGTGTGTGTGTGTGTGTGTGTGCAATTTACACATGTCAACTTAAAAGCAGTTTTGATGGTGGATGTGTGCATGGTTATGGCCAATACCCAATATTTGTGTGTGGTTGGATGGTACCAAGCCTCTACCTCTTTCTTCCCAATGTAAAGTTAATTCTTTCCTACCTTTGCTCTCCTCGAATGTAACTTGAAGTTTCTCTTTACAATGTAATAGTTTAATAGCAATAGGATAGTTTCTTTTCTTGCAATGACGAGGAAGATGGTCATCACCGTAAAAGATGACCAGTTCATGAGATGAGTTGACCGTTTGGAGGACCATGGAGGATAGAATGATGGAACTAGACGTCTTCCTAGTGGGTCCAACTAACCTTTTGGAAGGATTCCAAACATTGGTTGTATAGGAGGCCAGACGACCGTCTGTGATGACCAACCAACCGGCCAAGAGGCGAGATGATTGGTTCAAGGGTTGAACTGATCTACCCAAATTGGCAAGCACATAATTACACAAATAGTAGGTTCATACTTGTGATGTGATGATTGACCTAGGTGGTAATAATTCATTGTGGTTCCAAGGAATTACAAGTAGACATGGCCATAACCATCGCCTTTTGTTTTACATTGCATGTTTACATTGTGGGCTATAGCATGTATATGATAAGTACTATATATGTGGTGATTGGATGCAGTGTATGTATATATATATGATATATATAAATCCATCAATCAAAAATATTAAGTCTAAGATGATTTCTAATAGTAATACACATGAGAAGCATGTTCGACTAAGTGTAGGTTATGCCTTCGCGTGGTGAGTCATCTACCTTGTGGAAGTGTGATGGTAATAATGTAGGTTTCGCCTCTGTCGGGTGCATTATTATCGTATTAGCTAGTGGGTCAGGATTAACTGAAGATTCTTAGAAGTCTGGGCCCAGAAGCATAAAGATGATTATGGAAACGAGTAGTGCATATTATCTATCAATAATTGCATATGATGCAATTGGAAAAAGTTGCCTAGCTTGATGATTAACTGTGTTTTGCGGCGTTGGTCGGGCTATAGTTGAATTATCTTGGATCTTTCTCATTAGAAAATTGATTCATTGCAATTTTCCAAATTGATACTTGAGGGTTGTCAATTTGATCTAAAAAATGAGAAAGATAATTAATTAAAGATCTAATCATTATTGCCCAAATTTAATCAAATCAGATCAAATCAAAATTGAGTTTTTGACAAAGATTGCAAATCCTTTTATAGAATCAAATGGCAACAAACAACAATCACCTTTCTCGGTGATGGGTCCTTGAGAAGGAGAAACTAACTGGGAACAACATGCATGACTGGTCCAGGATGTTGAGAATCGTTCTCACACAGGAGTGTAAGCTCTATGTCCTAGAAATACCAGAACCATAGGAACCACCTCAAAATGCACCAAGGGCTGACAAGGATACTTATAAGAAGCATACTGAAGACGTCGTGGATGTCAAGTGTCTGATGCTATGCTCTATTAACTATGAGTTGCAGAGGCAGCATGAGAACTTGGATGTAATTGATATGGTCACACATCTCGAGAACATGTTCCAAGATCAGGTAAGATAAGAGAGATTCAATGTTTCCATGGCGTTGTTCAAATGTAACATGGCAGAAGAAGACCCAGTGGGTCCTCGTGTACTCAAGCTCAGTGGGTATGTGGAGAACCCAGCTAGATTGGGATTCCTCTTGGGTCAAGAGTTGGCTAGTGATGTGATTCTGTAGTCTATTCCAGATTCATATAGTAAGTTTGTCATGAACTACAACATGAACGACTTAGACAAGCCGTTGATAGAGTTGTTGGGCATATTGATAACAGGTGAGACACAAATGAATAAATACAAGCCCAAGTCTATTATGATGATCAGCAAGACAAAGGGGAAGTCTAAAGGCAAAGGCAAATCTAAGAAGGGTTCTAAAGCTAGCCAAAATCCTAAGTCTTCATATCTCAAAGCAAAAGGAGGTGTGAAGAAAGTAAGAGGTGATTGGAACTATTGTCACCAACCTGGAGATTAGAAAAGAAACTGCCCACTCTGGATAGAGGAATTAAAGAAGAAGAAGGAAGGCATTGAGGCCTCCACTTTAGGTATAAACATTATAAGATAAATTTGATTACTTCTTCAATTTGGTATGTGATACCAAACAAATATCTGACATACTTGATGTGCATGATCCTGACAAGAAGTAAAAGCCTTCATAGAGGGACAAAGATGGACAAGGCAGAGCAAGAGTTGTGGAATCTTTCGTCTACATTTAAAAATATCTTAGCCCAATGGACATGTAATGGAGTTAGTATAACTGTTATTTCATTATGCCATCAAATAGAAACATTTACTTTAAATCATCTTGTATGACAAGGATGATGAATCAATAAAGTGAGATATTAATGTTTCTATTTCAAAAGATATGATCTTACATGGCAATGCCCAAACATCTAATGATCTTTGTATGAAAGATTTTGAGATGAGTGTTTGTGATGCTAATACCAAAGGATTATAATTGATAACTCAAGACTATCATTAGCAATAGTCACCTTGGATGTAGGTATAAGAAATGCATGTCTAGAATATGTATTGATGTTAATCTAGAATCCCTTAGTTATCAAACCTAAGGAAACATGCAAAGACTTATTTATGCACAATATGACATGACATCCCTCACTAGATGTAGTGGGAGGATAAGCCTTCTATTTGACCCCATACATGTGGTTCATGAAGATCTTATGGAATGAATTCTATAGATAATTACTTATACTTCATATACATTGACTGGTACTATGATGATATGTACTCAGTAAAATGGAAATTTCTTGAAATGTTTGAGAAGATTATAAATGAAGCATGACTTTGATGAAAGTATTAAGAAACTTTAATGAGATCAAATGTTAAAATACTTTACATCAATGACTTGAGTACCTTTAGAAAGGAACTATGATAATGTATCACAAGTCAAATCCATATGAACAAGATGATGTGTCAGAATGAAGGAATTATACCATGATGATTCATCATATGCTTATCAATTAATCTAATCTTCTTATCCTCATGAATATATACCTATCACTAAATAATGTACCATATTAATGGTTCATAAGACATCATATATGATATGAATTGGGAATGTCCTAATATATCTAAGGAATTGAAACCTACATTGAGAAAGGAGTTTCCTGAAAAGGATTATCCAGAAACCATAATTTTTTAATCTTACTATTAATCCCAATCCAATAACAAAATTTGTTTTGTTGATAGGATAACTGAGTTCCTAAAGAATCAGTGGGAGTAAAAGTAGAACTCAAAATGTTCGAGGTCAACAAAGAGGTACAATGAGAAGTAAGATAATCACAAGTTGTTGGGGAATCTCGAGTTCATCATATAACACAGAACAAAATAGTTCTAGTAGAATACATCTAAAATTGGAGAATTGTGAATTCAACAATTTGGATAGGTTGGTCATGACAGAATGAGCCAACCAATAAACTAGAAGCTATTAAGTACCATTATCTGAGTAATGGCTCAAGGCCACTATGGGGTCCATGTAAGATAACAAGGTAGGACCTTGATAGTTCCACCTAAAGGGGTAATACCTAAAGGGTATGATAGGGTCTTGTGGCAAAGATCTACATGGACAACATAAAATGACAAATTGGTTGAATAGGTCTTCAAATCAGTTCAAGTTGTTGAACATGACAGAAATTCCTTTACCAATTTCAAGATCATTGTTGTAGTTATGATAGACTAAGAGATTTGGCATATGTAGATAAAATTGGATTCCTTAACAGGTATACATCAGAGGATGTGTACGTGACACAACCTAAAAGGTTTTATAACTTCATGAATGCAAATAAAGTCTATGAACTACAAATTTCAATCTAGGATTGAAACAAGCAACTCAGAAATGGGATCTTTCAAACTTGACAAGATGGTCAAAGAGTTTGACTTGAATCAAGATAAAAGATGAAATCTGTGATTACAAAAGATTTAGTGGTAGCATATATGAATATTCCACATATGATGAGGAATAACATTTCAATATTGTGAATATTGAAATATGGCATGAAAACACCTTCAGCAATGAATAATTAAATGAAACATCTTATGAGAGAAGGATCAAGACCTATGAGATAGCTCTTGAATGTTTCACAATGGAAGTTTGAGTACAACAATAGCAATGTTTTGAATGAGTTCAACACGGAAGGACTCAATGAGAGATAATTTGGATTAGTCTCTCATGAACCTTATATTCTAATTCTTGTGAAGAATGGAAATACCATGAATCAGATGTCATATGATGGATCTATCATGAATGCTATAAGCGTACTTACCCCATATGATCTTGTATGTACTAGACATGAAAATATGATATTAAATTCCAATAAGGGTTATTGGAATGTCATTAAAGATATCCATTAGTACTTGTTAAGTACTTAAGGATAGATTGCTAGTCAATAAGGATAGCAATGAAAGGAAGAGTTAGATGTATAGGGTTACATTGATGCAAGCTTCCATAATCACAAAGTGATCGCAGTAAAATATATTTAAGAGAAATGTTGTTAGTTGGAAGGGTTCCGAACTAATAGCCACTAATTCTATTCTACAATAGAAGTCGAGTATACTTGTGTTATGAACATAGAGTGATACTATATGGATCTAGAAGTTCATATGATGAACTTATAGATGTTCCAACCATTGATGACTCAGTAGCAATACCATGACAACAATGGAGCTACTTGTTAGGCATGGAATATAACATATAGTATTACAGCAGTTTCATCTTAGAGCGAAGATATAAGAAACATGCAATACACTGACTAATAACAAAGTGTTGCTACCCGTTGGATTAGGCACTTGCACAGTAGAAACATGGTGGATATGTTTGGATCACTAACAATGAGATTTGTGGGTAATTGGCTCTAAGTGAAAGTGGGAGTCTGTTGGTAAGGTATGCCCTAAGATCCAATCATATGATGATTGACCTGGCATAAACTAAAAAGGATTTGATTAATAATAATATAAATAAAGGATGGCTTCCAATTCATCTATTTCACTCAGTTATGAGATAATGAGGAGAAAGAGTGAATTCTTATAGAGTGACAATACTCAATGATGTATGTATTCAAGTACATTGACTTGGACAATGAGTTCATACGAATGCTAAGTGTATGTACATTCTTATTATGTCCCTAGTCATTTGTTACTATGGAAGGAAAATAGACACCAGTAACACATAAGACTCGAGTGTGGGTTGGTTGATGATAGAATCTCATTAGTCATGATATGGCAATATCAAACCATCAAACCAAGCACATAAATGCATGTTATAGAATAGTGTATCGAACAGACCCACCTTGAGAGTGACACATGGAAATCATCATTGGTGGTCATAGTCATCACTCATAGTGAAGGTGGTGATTGTGATTCTTAGACCTGAAACCATTGCACTCATCACATGTCATTGGGTACGCTTTAACATCATCAAACACAGTCCTAAAAAATGGGGTTGCATAAAGGTGATGATTGGGTCAGTTTGACACATTGGTATAGACTATGAGTGATAGATATGGGATTTGTCCCTCCTACTGGAGATTGATATCTGGGCCACTTGATAAATGATATTGAGAAATGCATGAACATGCACATGTGAATCAATATATGATATTGAGGTCACATTATCTTAGACAGTCTGCTCTTAGTTCAAGGAAAATGGATTGAATGTTGAGGGGATGATGATTCCATGCCTCAATTTCGTCCTATATTTTTTAGATAAAGAAATTATACAATCACTGCAACACCTTACACAAAATGTAGGTTGAAGTTATTCTCCAACTTTCCATTCACTTGGGTAGCACTGACGTCCGACTAGGCACCGCTCCTTACTTGTGATGTCATAAGTTAGTTATGGACATTCACTGCCAACGTGATATGGGACCTATAGGGTCACACACAAAGGAACTCATCTTGAAGAGGAGTTTATCTTGAATGATGATTGGATTGATTACTAAAGTGTTTAGGTAATCAAATGCACACAACAGATTGGCTAACTGAACTGCCAAATGACCATCTCAAGTGTTGATACGGTCATTTGAACATGCCAGACGGGCGTCTCAAGTGTTGAGATGACTGTTTGGGTTGTCAGGCTAATCATAGATCGAATCAGCTAAGTTCTGTCCAAACTAGTGTAACATCCCAAGATTTGAGGCCTTGGATAGTATGATCTTAAAAAGAATGATTGGACTACCCATATCACCAAGGTGCACCTCCTTTTCCGGGAGCCCATCACTAAAGAACTCCATAGTTAAGTGTGCTCAGCTTGGAGTAGTACTAGGATGGGTGACCAGTCGGGAAGTTGATCCTGGCTTCCGCGTCAGTGTGGACAAAGTGTGTAGTTAAGGCTAGTGGTGGTTTGTGGGGCCAGTCGTCATTCCTGAAACTCTACTAGAGCCTAGGGCAGTGGGCCCGGACGTTACAAATGGTATCAGAGCCAATTCCCCTCCAGTAGGTGGGGCCCACATGGGCATGGCATGCCAGTCTTGAGTTGTGCGGTCCAGGCATGTAGGAAAGGGTTGTTCATGGTTGACGTAGCCACCCTTGCGCTGGTATTCCATGATCGGGAGCTAGGTGTCCATGGGCCATTGTGGGTCTGCACTGAAATGGGGAAGAGATTATGAGGCCTTATAGTTGAGCCTTGTCGAGGACGTCAAGAGTCTAAGTGGGGGAGATTGTAACATCCCAAGATTTGAGGCCTTGGATAGTATGATCTTAAAAAGAATGATTGGACTACCCATATCACCAAGGTGCACCTCCTTTTCCGGGAGCCCATCACTAAAGAACTCCATAGTTAAGTGTGCTCAGCTTGGAGTAGTACTAGGATGGGTGACCAGTCAGGAAGTTGATCCTGGCTTGCGCGTCAGTGTGGACAAAGTGCGCAGTTAAGGCTAGTGGTGGTTTGTGGGGCCAGTCGTCATTCCTGAAACTCTACTAGAGCCTAGGGCAGTGGGCTCGGACGTTACAACTAGGGTATGAACCAACCGGTTCATTTTGATGAACTAATTGGCTCGACTCAGGTTCACCAGACGATAGGCATCTCACATGGATGAGACAACTTGGTTGGGGCCGAACAAAGGTTATGGATGTTTCCAAAACTTGTTTGATTGCACAATACTTGTGGTGCAAGGAATTAATATGTAATATCAATTGGAATTGATTTGCCAAATTCATGTGTGATTGGGAAACTATGAAACGATTGTCTCGCGGTGCCATACAACTGTCTAGGCTGTTAGACGACCATTTTGTGTTTCACATGTTGTAAAAATTCAAGATATTCTGGTCCCTTCCTCTCTGACACAATCTCGTACAGGTCGGGAACTATGGCCCTAATCCCGTCCATAAATAGAGAGGTATTGGGGGCTTCCTAAAGCACAACAAGAACAACAACACAACTGAGAATTAGTTTCTCTGACAATCATTGTCCTCTCTGGTTGTGGTAATTGATAGAGCTCAAGCAAGTCCTACCCAACAAGGGAGGGATAGCGACGGGAGAGAACAACTGAGAATTGTTGTTATGGGAGAGCAAGTTGGTGACTAGTACACCAACGGGAGGGACAACTCCTTCATGTTCATTCTAGTTGAACGACAACAGTTCTAGTTGGTTCATGTGGACTACTCTAGGGGAAAGAATCCTTTGGCCGCTGCTAGGAGAGAAAAGTCAGCCTGCAGTTGGTGGCGAGACTATAGGAGCGTTGTGGAAGTCATTCTATTCAATGTTCATGGTGAAGACCAGGAGTTGCACAGTCGTCATTCAAGAGCAATTAGTACACAATTTCATTGAAGTGAGTTGTTGCTGCTAGACTTGCTCCAGGACTAGGTATAACTCGTTAAACCATCCTTCCTATTTCATAGTAGTTGACACAATCTTGATGTTATAGAAATATGGATAGATAAAATTTTTGTTTCCGTTGCTATACTCTTTGCATGTATTTCCCAATAAAAGGATCACTTGAATGCAAAAGAAGGGGTATATATATCTAAGGGTAGAGAGAGGTAGGGGAGGTTGGCGTCAAGACACTGGTGACACTTGTCCCTCAAAACTCAGCCATACAAGCACTAATAACATGCATGCAACTAGGATCACAAAAACCTAGGAAAAGTGTCAACTCACTTGGGTCCAAGACACCATCGGTCAAAGGGAACTCATGGCCCAATGGCAATCGGTCTAAGACAACAAGGAGCATCAGTAGCTTAGGTCAAACCCCTAGACTCTTAGCAACCAAAAGAAAAGCCTCAAGGGCTTATCGATCAGAAGAGAACACAAGGTACAACCAAACCTCTTCAACTGCAGAGAGCAAGGTCAAAGGAACCTCTAGGTGGTCGCTAAAGACCAAAGCTTAAGGGTCAACATAGGTCAACCATCTGCATAAGGCATCTAAGAAAAACCATAATCATCAACTCCTGATAGCACCTCCTCAACCAAGGTACAAAAAAGCACCCTAAGGCACAACTCTCTCTCCAACATGTTGTCAAATCATATGGGGTACATCAGGCATATGACAAATTGCAAGATAACCCTAACCATGGGTAAATTGCAATTAGGTCCAAAACAAGAACACACAGATAGCATAACTAGCTCAAACATCATACAAATTGAACCAAACTGAAAACTTAAGCATGTCACATGTTATTAAATCGCATCACATGATTAGATTAAGGTTTCAAGCATCTTATTATGTTAAGTAAGAAAAGGCTAGGTCAAGGGTCTTACAATCATAAACCCCTAACAAGGATTTCACCCCCAAAATCTTACACAAAAAGAAAAGGGTACTTCCTACACATCTCATCCTCCAGCTCCCACGTGGCTTCCTCCACACCATGGTGATGCCACAAAATATTAACCAACACTATATCCTTCTTCTTCAACTTCTTCAACCTCCTATCTAGGATCAACATAGGACGTTCCACATATGACACATCCTCCTCTAACTCAACCTCCACTGGCTGTAGCACCAACTCGGTATCTGGGTGACACTTCCTCAATATCAATACATGGAACACCGGATGTAACCTGTGCAACTCTAGTGGTAGCTCCAACCTATAAGCCACCTTCCCAACACGTGCCACCACAGATCACTCCTTTTCATGGACCAAAAGTGTAAGATCTATTGTTGTAGTCAAAGAAATTGGACTTTGAATTTATACATGAATAGTAGAGACATCCACAACAAAATATGGAGTCTTTGTAGTAGTGTGGGGTCAAACACAGGGACAAGGAGAATATTAGAGTAAGAATGTGAAATCTTGGCTTAGTCTAATATAACCAAAGAAAATTTTGATGGTATTTTGATTAAGGAACGAATTAAACTAACAAGGAAGTAACTTAAGGTTAGTGAAAATCAAAAGAAAGAAATAAAGATGACACTTGAAACAAGGATAAAAGAGACTTGGATTGGGTTTTCCCAATCAACCCATCTGCAACTATGTAAAACCTTCACTCTTATTTTATATATGTTCTCTACTTGTTTTGCAAACAACCATAAGAAAATATCTATTCCTTCCTTCTCTTGAGATCTAGATAGATTTCTATCTAATAGGATTCTCTCTCTCAAGTTAATAACTAAAAGATCAAGGAAAACTCATATGACTTTTGTTATATCAACTCCTCACTCTCGTGTATCTATCCTATACTCCAAATCTAGTTGAAATCATTATCTCAAACAGTATTTATATCAAACGTTAGAAAAGGGTAGCTAATCATCAATCAACACAGTAAAATAAGAGTATATGAACAAAACTTTAAAGAACACATCCCATAAAATAGAAAGATGAACAAGTACATAGTTGGGAGGGCCTGACGGCTACTCCCAATACAAGTTATGGGGTTTTAGCCACGCATGGCCGAAGAAATGAAAAGAGTACAACTAGAATAAGTCATGATAAAGAAGAGAGGAAGAGGATATCGATATAAGGGTACATCAAATGATCGATCTACCAACCTCTCGGCTGATATCTTGACGGTCGATAGTAATGTCGACAGGTTTCCTCCTCCCTTATGATCTTGTCTTGAAATGAGAAGGTCTTTTAGATCGGCAGTTATGACAAAGGAGTCACAAAGGAGCAAGGTCGACAGACTGGATCGATAGATCTAGGCAGGTCGACAGGTCCCATCCTTCAACTCTAGAACTTGAGAAGACTTGGTGGCAGCCTCTTTGCACTTTTTACTCCAAGGATTCAAGATGTGTTGTACGGCTGTGTTGGGGCCTATTTATAGGGTCCAGGCTATCGACCTCTTTCCATCAGTGTCTACCATTTGTTGTCGGTTGATGGCTTTTGGACTTCCAGTCGTTGGGACTGTCGACCTATGGGTCAACAATGGATCTCATCGACAAATATTTGTCGATCGACAGGTATGCCAATTTCTTCTTGTTGTCGACAAAGTTCTTCTTCACAGGGGATCTGTCAATGTGATGATCTCAACCGTGAAGGTTGATAGGTTTGTTGAGGTGACTCCCTAAAGGTTGTCTTGTAGACATCGATAGAGTTGTCGACATGACTATCGTTAGAACAATTGATGGGGGTATTGAGGATCCTCTACTCGACATGCTTGTTGAGGTCTAACTCAATATCTTCGGACCAATAGAAATCTATCAGTGTCGATGGAGTGGACTATCGATATCTAATTGACAGATGTGAAACTTGCACTTTGCTCATCATTCATTACTCAACAGATGGTTTTCGAGGTTCTTCAATTCGACGAGTTGGTGCTCGATGAGTCTATCGAGCTTGAGTCAACTAGTCTTCAAGTCGACCTCTTGGTGAAATCTTATCTTGTTGACCAGTTGGTTGATTGTCTGAAATAAGGTCTTTCAGACATCATTAATTTCACTGAATTTTCACTGGATTCCTTCAAATATCATCAACACATGATTAGAGTTTTATCATTAAATGAACTTAGATTTTAGCTTGTCATCAAGCTAATGGAATCATTATTTCATTGATCAGTCAAACAAAAATCCAAAAATTACTAAAAACATAAGTTTGTACAATCCTCTTATCAAAACTAATCTTTATCCAAGATGTCATTATGTCAATATTTTCTTTCTTTATTGGTTTTTGAGCCTTATGCTTGTCTCCAGAAAAATTTGTCACTTTGTCAAAGTAGCTTTCACTCTCGTCAAGGTATTATGTGGAACAACTAGGTAGGCATAAAGGCTTATGGATGTTCCTTTCTTCTTCTTGGTCATTCAAGTACGGGTCCATTTAGATAGGTGAGTGATCCATGTGTTCCAAACCATATGATTTTAGAGCAGTGATTGCACATCCTAAGTATCACTGCCTTGGATTAGAATACCTTTAAATGAACTCCATTAGAGTGAGGTAGTGTTTGTAGAGGCTAAATAAAATTGACATATCTGAGTTCATGAGCGCAGCACTACACCGTTTTAATAGCTCTAATTCATGGGATATCTTCTTAGATTATTTTGCCCTCCTTAATCTTTTTGGGATAAAATCTTCGGAAGAAGATACAAAGTAGCTCTTTCTTTGCTATTGTGACAAAATACCTTTGATAAGATAAGACTTTATTAATTATAATCTTTTGGTAAGAATCAATTCATGACATCATAAAAGATAAATGATGTTTTGCCAAGAGGAAAACATAAAAACTGTATCAGTAACAAAAGGATTTTTCCTTGAGATATCATGTAAAAAGGAATAGTTTAGGAACAAACTAAAATCTCTGTAGAGGGAGTTTTTCCATCAACTGTAGCTTCATTTCATAAGCATGTTTGAATTGGTGAATGAAAACAAAGAAATTATGAAAAGAAATATTAAAGGAAAAAGAAAGAAAGAAATGTTTGTGATACAGTGGATACCTAACTCACGAGATTACAACCCCCCCAAACTTACAACACACACTATCCTCATAGTGTGAAAAAGAAAGGAAAAGAAATTGTAAACACATGAGTTTCTCAGAGAAGGTCCACTGTTGCCCATGGGGACTCGAGCAGTGTCAGAGTGTAGTTTCCTCAAAGGCAATGATAATTATCATTATGAGTTTCTTCAACAATAGCATGGAGAACTCCAATGG
Source organism: Alisma plantago-aquatica (assembly GCA_963693085.1). Classification (NCBI taxonomy): domain Eukaryota; kingdom Viridiplantae; phylum Streptophyta; class Magnoliopsida; order Alismatales; family Alismataceae; genus Alisma; species Alisma plantago-aquatica. The sequence continues at coordinate 443,240,246 of OY856411.1, read as the reverse complement.
TGTACATCTAGTGTAGAACGTACAAGCCACAATCATTGGAAAGTGGATGTTGTTGAGGACAATGATGCTAGAATTGGGTTACCTTCCATCTTCGTGATTCATGAGAAGAATAGCCACTTTTGAATTCTCATATCAGTGGAATAAGAACCTTTGAATATGTGTCAGCAATACTTTCATGTGTACTGTGGATTAGCATAGAATATTTAGGGCCTTCAGGGTCAAAAGAAGAATTAGAACTATTGTAAAGCACAACCTCCCTTTCATGAGTAGATACAGCAAGTAAGGTCCAATGTGCATCGTGAAGAATAGGTATAAAAATATAGTGGGGAATAGACTCTTGTAGCCGTCGAAGAAGAAGATCTTTTTCACCCGAATCAGAGCCTTAACAGAGATTGGTGACAAGATCAGGGTCGGCCATATATACATCATCAACATCCTGACATATAAGAGATTGATAAGCTACCATGAAGCTATGAGATAAACATTCTTGAGGTTGAAGAGTTTCCAGGAGGTCATTTTTAATAACCAGAAGGTCATCTCGACAGAAGACTATGTGATTTTCTCTAAGTTTTGAAGGGATGCATCAACATCATCAGTTGAGAGAGAGAAAGTTTGCAACATGAACAATGGTTAAAGTTCTCAAAACTTGGTTCTATAGTGGAAACTAGGCCATATACCAGAAACAACTTGGACTCATCTAGGAATTTGAGTATATTTGTAGCTTCTTTAACCTTTGTAGTTGTTGTAATAGTAGTAGGAGGTTTGGTGACAGCAGGTGATGGTGTAATCTATCCTTCTTCTACTTCCTCCTTTTGCAAGATATCTCAGAAAGCCTCCTTATCAGGCCGAGGAATAAGTGGATAAAGATCCCTTAGATTTTTTGGCAGTTCAGGGTCCTAAAAGAAGCGCATGTCATGGATGACCTCCATAGTGTAACGTCCACGAAGAGGTGTGAAGCCATTGGGATCCACACTAGAAATAAGAGTTTTACAATTGAGGGTTTCCATGACCCAAAGAATGATGAAAGCACTATCATTGTGCTCGGGATTGTGTTAGAAAGTTAAGGGTGCAATCACATAACTTGTCCAGTTAGGTTGATAATATCAAACTTCACAGACAACTCGTTAAAGTTGGATCAGGATATGAGGAAGCTTTTCAGAAGTGTGGTCCCTAAATCGCATATCAGAACTTGTTAGTGTTTCAACGCAAGTGTTGAACAGAGTAATTTGACGTTTGTTTAAATCAGCAACACAAAGGAGCCACAATCCTTTGAAATGAAAAGGTAACAAGATAACCCTTATTTTCTTAAATTCAAGCTTTTCCTGCAAAGTGAAAACTATTTGAGCCTTCAAACACTTTCTAAATAAGTAGCTATCTAAGGAAGGAGTTGCATTATAATATGGTCAATCCTTATCACTAGGCATGAAGTCCTCCAGAATAGTTGATACGAGGATGGTGAACATTTTTCTGGTAACTTTGGTAGGATTACAAAAAAAAAAAGATTCCAGAAGTCATCTTGTGACAGGGTGATGGAGTCGTTGTTATAGACAATATGGACACCATTATTTTGGTCGCCAAGAATGTATTATAGGAAAAACAAATGTCTCAAACTGGCATCCCCTTCAAGCAATCTAGATCAAGTCCACTCATTTTCAGAGGAAGCTGAGGTGGAAGTGGCAAAAGAGGTTCTGAAAAGATTGGTTCAGAAAGATGAGGAGGTGCAGATGATAGAACAATAGAGAGATCACCATTATCATCATTAAAAGAAACCTCTTCATTATCGGAAGGACTCATAACATCATCTTCGAGGTCCATATGTGTTGTATGTACCCCAATAGATATGTCCTCTTCTATATGTAGACTAAGTAGAGAGCATATTGGGCTCATATTGAGTAGTGCTTCATCAAGTTTCTATTTCATGTCCCTTTCAAAAATATCTTGGGACGATGGATGAGTTGGAGGAGGAATATTTTCTGATGGACAGTCTTCATAAGGGCTAATGATAGGTTCTATATCAAAAAGAGGTAGACCCATTACTAGAGGCTATGGGATATGAGGAATGTGGTCCCTTAACAAAGGTTTGGCAGTGTTCAGAATAGATTCAGATATGTGGGACACCGATTCCCAAGATGACACTATGGTTGGATCACGAGAGTGGTGACGAGCATCTTCACTCATAGTGTCGGCAACATAAGAATTACCTTTGGAAGACTGAGAAGATGGTGACGATGATTCTTCAATAGAACTACAAAGGTTCTCTCATCGATGTTGTCATTGAAGGGTGTGTTGTTCCTCTCGGTGTTGTTTGGATTTTTCATGGTGGGTTAAATTGAGTAGGAGGTGGTGTTGGACCTTCAATATTTCATCAAGCTTACGCTGAAGGGTCACCATTTGTATAGGAATGTTGCTTAGCTCGTTGACTCATGTGTCCAGGGATTGAACATGTTGTTCTATGTTCTTTACGGCCTTTTGAAGTTTAGGAAAAGTAGTCATAACTGCATCAGTTACCCTACGCATAACATCAGATTCACGACCAAAAGCACCACCCAAAGTATCGTATTCTGAGGAAGACGAAGAATGATTCTCCAATCTAGGTACTTACTGAGAAGAAGAGGGGAGATCTGAATAAGTATAACATCTTGGTGGAATATTAGGAACATCATGCACCGTCTGTTGTGATAGAGAAACATGTTTGCTAATAGAAGCAACTGGAACTGGAATGGTGGTGGGGCATTTTGTGGTGGGTTGAGGTTGCTTGCTTATAGTAGAAGATGGAGTAATTAGAGGGCATTCTTCTTTACAAATTGAAGGGGAATCCAAGCCATGCTCGGGTTAGACTTGTAGTTCTTCTAAATCATACCCCACAACTCTTATTTGTTCACTTTCTTCTGATATCTTAGACAAAGGCCACTTAGGTTTCTTTGTAACTATAGGCTTTGGTTGAACTCTGCCATATGACGTACTTAGTTGTGTTGAGTTCTTCATCTGGAAGTTTTGAATGAGCTTAGTAATTTCTTCCTCAGAATATAGTAACTTGTCTTTGTCATAATCTTTCAGTCCAGGTAAAGGAATAGAAATCTTGGTTATTGTGAACCTGTAGTGGATAGAATTGTTATGCCTTACCAAGATACCAGCAGAAATCATGTACCTCATGGTGATAAAGTTGTCTCCTATCATTTCTTTAAAAGTAACACAATGCGGGTGTTCATATGCCTAAAATATGAGTCTAAGGAGACCACCCATATAGTATTCTTTTTGTGTAGCTGAGATAATGAGAAGCCATTTGTCAATCAGAAGGCGGCCAATGTTGACTGGTCATCTTTCCATTATCCGAGATAGTACATAGAGTTCCTCAAGATAGATGCTTCCAATCTTTATCTTAGTAAAAAGAACATTGTCCATGACCTTGTGCATAATTCTCCATAATCCAGAATGTACCACCAATGCCTTGGAATGCCCAGATTGATACTTCTTTTGGCTAGTTAATCGCTCCCAATATTTGAAAGCATTGAAGCTTGAATCTTCTTTTTCTAGAAAACACAAAGAAGCTTTGGCAGCCTCTTCTTCTGAACCACAAAAGATTTTGTTCAAGATTTGATCGGTAAGAACATGATCAACATTATTGATGCAGACTTGAAGCTGCCTAGATGAGAACTCTTTCATAGAGGATATGAATTCCATTATCTCTTCCATATAAGCTTGAGGCTTCGCGAAACACAGGTGAGATAGATTGGATTTATCCAACATTTCCTCCACGCTTTCCTGGATGCCTATTTCTTCAAGAGTAGTGGAAGAGATGAAGCGAGTGGGTCTGAAAATTGCTCTTTTCATCGCCTTGAATGTCTTCAGATGGTCTTTGAGGTCTAAAGGTTCTAGAGTAGGGAAGCTCCAACTAAGAGCCTTGTTGAACATCTGGTTTTGGTTCAGTAATCCTGGCTCTCTTTTCTCCTTCTATTGTGGGTTGCTCATAGAGAGGTCTCTTCTCACCCTTCTTTGATGGTATGGTGTTTCCTTGTGAGGGGTCGTTGTAAAAGAAAAGGAATGAGCACAAATTAGGTATGATTTAACTCTATTGATTATTATTATGGATGCAAGTGTCGATAGCGTTCACAAAAGTTGGTGGTGTTGACATGTAAAAGGATAATATTGTCTATATGAATGTCGATTGATCAAAGTAAATTAAGCCGACAGTGTTATCGACTGGATGATCGACAAGAGGTAAATCAATCAATGGAGTACGGAATAGATCAACAATCGTGTCATGTAAAATAGTCAATAAGGTCATCGATCGACAATCATTGTGGCAAAGGTTGACAAGAATGTCGACCGGCGTGAGCACGTACCTATCAATTAGTTAAGATCGTAGTCGACAAGAACATGAAAGGAAGGGTGTCGACTGGAACATCTATAGAAGGCTTGTTAATTGGGACATCAACAGTCAAGTAAACAGAGAGGTAGAACTTCACTAGGATTAGAATACGGTAAAAATTCTTAACTATGGGTCTGGTATTTATATCTGTGGTTAAGGTTGGTGAAACTTAAGTTAGTGATGTGTATGGCGGATCCAGATCTAGCAACTTGTAGTCAGTCAACAAGGGTGTCGACTAGGAAGGTCGACAGTGTAACCATAATGACATGTGATTGTTTCCTTGAAACTTGTCAATCAATAGGTGGAAATCAAAGGACTGTCGATCGGAACGTTGACAAAAAGCTTATCAATTGGAAGTACCTGAACATCGACATCAGTTCCAAAAGGGAAGGCTAGCACTAGCTGGTCAACATCAATCAAGATAGATGGGTCGACAGCATTGTTGATCATGATGATCAACAAGGCACTTTAGAACCCTTCTAAGTAAAATTCAATATGTCAGATCAAAATTTAGGTTGATAGATCATGGTAAAATGATTGTCTTCCCATCATCATTTTAAATAGAAAGAAAATGATTGTCCATCTTGATTTAGATCTAACAATCCCTAAAAAGTGTTTATACTAGGAAAAAAATCATCTAAGACTATACTAAATGACAGAAAAGATAAATGCTCGGGTTGCCTCCCAAGTAGCGCTTTGTTTATAGTCATGTATCTTGACTTCTTGAACATCTCATTCCACATCTGGGGCATCTGGCAGCTCCAAGTCCTCCCTTCTGGTGATGGCTTCATCTTCGTAGTATCGCTTTAGTCACTGACCATTAACTAAAAATGTCCCTAATTTCTCACTATGAATGTCCATCATTCCAGAGGGATAGATGGTAACCATTATGAATGGTCCAGATCAACGAGAATGAAGTTTTCCTAGGAAGAGACAAAGAGAATAATTGAATAGCAGAATCTTGTCTCCCTCTGAAATGTCCTTTTGCTTGATATGAGAGTGATGCCAAATCTTAGTGTGCTCCTTGTAGATTTGTGTATTCTCATAAGCGTGCAAACAGAGTTCTTCCAACTCTTATAGCTGTAAAAAGCTCTTCTATTCAGCAAGTCCATGATCCATGTTTAGGGCTTTAATCGCCCAATAGACTTTGTGTTCTAGTTCCAGTGGGAGATGACAAGATTTCCCATAGATTAGACATTAAGGGGTGGTTCCTATGGGTGTCTTGTAAGCAGTTCAATATTCCCATAGAGCATAATTGAGCTTAGACGACCAATCTTTTCTTGAATTACTCATTGTCTTATCAAAAATTAGCTTGATCTGCTTGTTGGAGACCTCTACTTAGCCTGCAGTCTGAGGGTGATACGGAGTATCTATCTTATGTCTTACTCCTTATCGCTTCAAAAGAGCCTCAAATTGTTTTTCAATGAAGTATGATCCTTCGTCATTGATTACCATGCATGGAACTCCAAACCTAGGAAGAATGATTTTTGTGAATAGACACATGACTATCTTGGAGTCATAGGTTGATGACGATATAGCCTCCACCCACTTGGAGACACAGTCAACGGCAACCAAAATTTATTTGTTCCCAAAAGATGGTGGGAAAGGTCCCACGAAGTCTATCCCCCAAACATCGAAGATCTCCACCTTGATCCATTCAGCAAGGGGCATCTCGTTTCATTTGCTAATGTTCCTAGTGCACTGGCATGCATCACATTGTTTAGTGAAAGTGTGCACATCTTTAAATATAGTTGGTCAATAAAAACCAAAGTTCAAGATTTTTATATCTATCTTCTCAGTGCCAAGATGTCCTCCATAGGGGGGTATGACATTTTTCTAAGATGGAATGATCTTCGTTGTGATCCATACAATGACAATATACATTGTCTGTGCATTTTTAGAAAAGTAGGGGATCATCATAGAAATAGTTCTTGATGTCAAAAAAGAATTTCTTCTTTTGATCATTAGATCATCCTTAGAGGTAACTGTTGGCATGCCAGGTAGTTGCAGAAATCAGCGTACCATGGAGCTACTTGATTAAGAGAATGAATAAGAAGTAGAGATTTGTCTTGATAGGTGTTGATAGTAAGTGAGTTATTTTCTTCCACCTTTATTCGAGAGAGGTGATCAGCAATGACATTCTCTGATCCCTTTTTGTCAACAATCTCATGGTCAAATTCTTGCAAGAGGAGGGCCCACCTGAGGAGATGTGGTTTGGTATCTTTCTTCTTCATAAGATGCTTAATTGCTCTTTGATCAGTATAGATTGTCACTTTCCCACCTAACATAAAGGATCTAAATTTGTTGAAGGCGTAGAAGATGGCTAACGTCTCTTTTCAATTGTAGTGTAATTAATTTGAGCCTCATCAAGGTTTTTATTGGCATAGTAGATAACATGATGTTTCTTGTCCTTCTTTTGTCCCAAGACAACCCCAACTACATAATCACTAGCGTCACACATTATTTCAAAGGGTAGGTCCCAATCTGGAGCTTGCATAATGGGAGCAGTGGTCAAGGCATCTTTGAGGGTATTAAAGACCTTACGGAACTTGTCGTCGAAGATAAACATAGTGTCTTTTGTTGGCTAAATTGGACATTATTATAATCCCTTTGTTTTGATGATGACAAACATTCCATTCTTATTGATCTAATGTGCTATTTGAGTGTTGCAGGAACAAGGTGGATGACACAATTTTGGAAGATCTATATGCTCAAAATGTCTTAATTTCATGATTGTAACCAAATGTAAAAACTTGTACAAGTATATAATGTACAAGTACTTAGATATCATGTAAATCAAGCATTTAGATCTTCCCTAGCCACACACAACACTTAGACAGGTCATCCCCTACAATAGTGTCACAACTGCACACTAATACACACACTTAGTACATAGTTTAAAACATTGAAACAAAGTCATTCTCGGTCGACTAACTTCTCGACCGAGACACTCTCGGTCGACAATCTCCTTGACCAAGAATGACCCAAGTAGCTGTTAGACACAGCAGACAAGGTAGTTGGGAGTTAGAATCGAACGTTATACACACTTGCTCCAAACTGTCCCTTGGTCGACAAAAACTTCAACCGACAGGATTCTCGGTCGACAATTCCTCGATTGAGAAGAGCTTTGTCTGCACTTTTCAAAATTAATTAACTAGCCATTGCTAAAGCAATTAGTTGATACCTAACGGCTAGTTAAGCACTAAGAACCCCCTAGAAAGTGTCTAGAACGTCCTTAAGAACTCATAGGCCATTCCTATAAATAGGACATGCCTTAGGACACCCAATATACACTTGTGCAATACTTGAGCATACTACTTGCAATTGGCAATCATTTCTTGTGAGCAATTGAGCAACTCTAGCATTTGCAAATCCTTCCCATTGCTACAATTTTGTGTCCTATAGGCTAGCATTTCCTACCCACTGCACTTACACTTCCATACACATTGGTTAGGAGATCAAAACGCTTGATATAGGAAATCAAGCCTTGTGCTACAAGCGGTAATTGTAATTTCTATTTTCCCTTCTTGTTCTTTCTTATTGCATGTACTCTCCTTGCTACTCCTAGGGTTAGAGGCTGTGGATTGGAGAGGGTTTGATCTTCTCGGTGGAGAAGGAGGACTTTGGACTACCTCAAGAAGGTTGTCTCAATGGGAATCTACTTCAAGAGGAAGGTTATTTCAAGGGGGAGCTTGAAGTTACTTCAAGGAAGGCTGCTTCGAGGTTGGTGAGACTACTTCAAGGTGAAGGCTATCCAAAGGGTCGTGAAAGTGTTTGTAATTTTATGTAACATCCTTACGAGGTAATAAAATTAAATACTTTCAAAATCCCAATTGGAAACAATTGGGTAGTGGACTGACTCCTTTAGTTTTTGCTAAAGGTGGAACCACTCGAAACACCTTGCATCCTTCTTATTATCTCAATTGTGGTTGCTTGAGTTGAATTATTGTTAAAATATTTATAAAACCCTATTCACCCCCCCTCTAGTGTTTTTTCATTTGGTATCAGAGCAGGCTTCAAGGAGCTCTAATCGAGTCTCTAAGAATGAAGGGCGGTGGTGTCTACAACCGCAAGCAAAGGAAAAGCATGGACCAATCTTCAACAAGTTGTAATTGGTACTTAGGAACAAGTCACACAACACCTAGCTGTCCATGGAGGTTAAAGAAGGAAGATAAGCATAAAGAATGCCTTATTTATACAATAAGTGAAGAAGAAGAGGTAAGCCTTTTTTATTTATCAAAAGAAGATTTAATTGCTAGCCTTCAAGAAACACATGATAAGTATATTGAGTGCAAGAAGAAATTAAAGAAATCTAATAAAGCAAATGATGAGTTACATGCTAATTTTCTTTTTCTCACATCTGAAAATGAAGATCTTAAGGAGACATTAAACTTAACTATTAAAGACCATGATATTAAGCTAAAATCAATATATCTCTCTAGAAAAGATAAACTTGCAAGCCCAAATTAATGATCTTTAGAAACAACCAATCCTATGCAATCATCTAGATTATGATACTATTGTGAAAGAAAGAGATTCTTTATTATCTAATCTAGATCAAGCAAAGTTAGATATCAAAAGGAGAATGGATGAGATTGCTAAGTTACAACAAGAAGTTAGTAGCTTAAGAAATAATGATGTTCTTGATAAGATCTTAAATGATTCCCGTGGTCAAATTGGAAGGAGAGGACTAGGTTACAAGCCTAAAGGAAAATCCTATCAAAAACCTAGTGGGAGAAGGACACAAGTGCCAAAGACTCAATCTATGTATGTACCTAAAGGCAAGTATACATATGTACCCAAGAACAATCTAGATCAAACTCATAAAAAGAGAAATGAGATTGATTCTATATGTTGCCATTACTGTTTGCGTCTTGGACATTACTCCTTCTCATGTCCTTACAAGAAAAAGGATGTTGAGTTGGTATTGGTTCCAAAACCCCCAAACTAAATAGATTAATTTAAGTTGAGATATGACCAAAGACTCTAAATTGTATATCTTTATGTCTATCTCAACTTAACATAATGAGATAACAAATTGATTCAAGTAATTAAAATTTCTAACTTGAAAATATACATTTTTATATAAACATGCAGAGACACATCTTTAATAACTTGTTTTAGTTTAAGTTCTTAAAACCTAGAGATTTGAATATGATTAGTTGAGATTTGACTCAAATGTTACTTTGATACTTAAATGTTTTATCTCAACTAAACTGAGTTTTAAATTGCATAATTGAATTGAAAGTGATCTATGCTTTACTTGCAAATAATTACTGAAAAATGATACAGAAACATTCTCGGTCGAGAAAATGTTCGACCGAGAACACTGTCGGTTGAGAATTAGTCGACCGAGCAGGTTACTATTTTCAAGGTTGCAAAATTCTGATAAAACATGTACAAATAGCAGAATACTCGGTCGAGAAAATCTTCGACCGAGATAAATTTGGTCGAAGAAAAGTTCGACCGAATCAAGTTATGCTGAACCTGTTTTAATTAATCTAGTTTTCTATAAATGATTGATTTAATATGCAAATCAAGAATGAATCTTAGAGAAATCTCTTTAAACATAATTTGCAAGTTCATTTTTAATTGCTATAATCTCCTACATGGTTTGGCTTAAAACTGAAAATATGAACCATGATTGGTTTAATCAAGGAAATTACTATTTTATCACAATCCACATGGTTTATTCTAAGTATTCCTTGGTCTATCTATATAAAAACCATGTGTCTTGAAATTTGTTTTTAAATGATCATCATCATTGCATTTCATAAAGTTATGGATATACTTTCTGTTTTCCATTCTTTACTTGGTTTGCCTAAAATAATCTTTGATCTATATATACAAACCATGAATGGATATTTTTTTTATCATTGTGATTCAGCTCATATGAAGATGATGAAAATACCATTTTGCATAAACAGTAAAACTCCATGGCACAAATGCATCTTAAATTGGAAATCTATAGAAATTGTCTCTTGGTTGAAATTAAGTTTGACCAAGGGGCGCTAAGGTCGAAGTCAAGTTTGAACTACAATAAGCTTGACCAAATGCTTATTTGTAAATCATTTTCTTGCACTTAATCTTAGTATATTAAAAACGAGATTTTTAGTGCATAACTCTCATAAAAGGTTAACTTATTATGATCTAATACTTATTGTGACCTTATAATCCTTAAATTATCTTGATTATAAGATTACGGGGGAGCTCACAAAAACTATCTTGACTATAAGATTAAGAAGGAGCTTACAAAACTTTGTGAACATCATATAGAAAATTTGAAACAAGTTATGACCTTAGTATTTTTATGGTAATCTTAGCAATGAAAAGGAGCCTGCAATATTCATGAATGTGATATATATCTTGTTCTTAATGGAATTATCTAAACAAATTGGGGCTTAACATACCGTGTGTTTGGTTAGAGATACATTCATGTACTCTAAGCTTAAAGGATGTCATGTCATTTCTAGGGCTTAACATCCCTTGAAAAATGGATGAGAAATCAAAACACATATGCCATGAATCTAAAAGGATCTCATATCATTTCAAGGCTTAACATCCTTTGCAAATAATTGAGAAATAAATTGTGGCTAAATTTGACAAAAAGTGGTTTGCTTCCCTTGTTTTTAACACTGAATATCTTATTTAGGGGGAGCATCTAATTATCAAATTAAGGGGGAGTAATAAAAGTCATACTTAATGATTATCTTGGTTATCTTTTTGAAATGACAAAGGGGGAAAAATAATATAATATCAAAAATATAAAATATAATGAGTTTCATAATCATTCGGTCAGTACACACTTGCAAACAAGAGAATGGCTACAAAAGGTAAACTTCAGGTATGAAACTCATATGATTTACATTTCCTTATTTTATATTTTGGAAATGTTTGTCATCTTCAAAAAGGGGGAGATTGTTGGCTAAATTGGACATTATTATAATCCCTTTGTTTTGATGATGACAAACATTTCATTCTTGTTGATCTAACGTGCTATTTGAGTGTTGCGGGAACTAGGTGGATGATACAATTTTAGAAGATCTATATGCTCAAAATGTCTTAATTTCATGATTGTAATCAAATGTAAAAATGTGTACAAGTATATAATGTACAAGTACTTAGATATCATGTAAATCAAGCATTTAGATCTTCCCTAGCCACACACAACACTTAGACAGGTCATCCCCTACAATAGTGTCAAAACTGCACACTAATACACACACTTAGTACATAGTTTAAAACATTGAAACAGAGTCATTCTCGGTCGGCAAACTTCTCGACCGAGACACTCTCGGTCGACAATCTCCTCAACCAAGAATGACCCAATTAGCCGTTAGATACAGCAGACAAGGTAGTTGGGAGTTGGAATCGAACATTATACACACTTGCTCTAGACTGTCCCTCGGTCGACAAAAACTTCGACCGATAGGATTCTCGGTCGACAATTCCTCGACCGAGAAGAGCTCTGTCTGCACTTTTCAGAATTAATTAACTAGCTGTTGCTAAAGCAATTAGTTGATACCTAACAGCTAGTTTAGCACTAAGAACCCCCTTGAAAGTGTCTAGAATGTCCTTAAGCACTCATAGGCCATTCATATAAATAGGACATGCCTTAGGACACCCAATATACACTTGTGCAATACTTGAGCATACTACTTGCAATTGGCAATCATTTCTTGTGAGCAATTGAGCAACTTTGGCATTTGCAAATCCTTCCCATTGCTACAATTTCGTGTCCTATAGGCTAGCATCTCCTACCCACTACACTTACACTTCCATACACATTGGTTAGGAGATTAAAACGCTTGATATAGGAAATCAAGCCTTGTGCTACAAGCGGTAATTGTAATTTCTATTTTCCCTTCTTGTTCTTTCTTATTGCTTGTACTCTCCTTGCTACTCCTAGGGTTGGAGGTTGTGGATTGGAGAGGTTTTGATCTTCTCGGTGGAGAAGGAGGACTTTGGACTACTTCAAGAAGGTTGTCTCAACGGGAATCTACTTCAAGAGGAAGGCTACTTCAAGGGGGAGCTTGAAGTTACTTCAAGGAAGGCTGCTTCGAGGTTGGTGAGACTACTTCAAGGTGAAGGCTGTCCAAAGGGTGGTGAAAGTGTTTGTAATTTTATGTAACATCCTTGCGAGGTAATAAAATTAAATACTTTCAAAATCCCAATTGGAAACAATTGGGTAGTTGACTGACTCCTTTAGTTTTTGCTAAAGGTGGAACCACTCTAAACACCTTGCCTCCTTATTATCTCAATTGTGGTTGCTTGAGTTGAATTATTGTTAAAATATTTATAAAACCCTATTCACCCCCCCTCTAGTGTTTTTTCATTTGGTATCAGAGCAGGCTTCAAGGAGATCTAATCAAGTCTTGAAGAATGAAGGGTGGTGGTGTCTACAACCGCAAGCAAAGGAAAAGCATGGACCAATCTTCAACAAGTTGTAATTGGTGCTTAGGAACAAGGCACACAACACCTAGTTGTCCATGGAGGTTAAAGAAGGAAGATAAGCATAAAGAATGCCTTATTTCTACAATAAGTGAAGAAGAAGAAGAAGAGGTAAGCATTTTTTATTTATCAAAAGAAGATTTAATTGCTAGCCTTCAAGAAACACATGATAAGTATATTGAGTGGAAGAAGAAATTAAAGAAATCTAATAAAGCAAATGATGAGTTACATGCTAATCTTCTTGCTCTGACATCTGAAAATGAAGATCTTAAGGAGACATTAAACTTAACTATTAAAGACCATGATATTAAGCTGAAATCAATAGAGGAAAATTGCAATCTTCTCTCTCTAGAAAAGATAAACTTGCAAGCCCAAATTAATGATCTTCAAAAACAACCAATCCTATGCAATCATCTAGATTATGATACTATTGTGAAAGAAAGAGATTCTTTATTATCTAATCTAGATCAAGCAAAGTTAGATATCAAAAGGAGAATGGATGAGATTGCTAAGTTACAACAAGAAGTTAGTGGCTTAATAAATAATGATGTTCTTGATAAGATCTTAAATGATTCCCGTGGTCAAATTGGAAGGAGAGGACTAGGTTACAAGCCTAAAGGAAAATCCTATCACAAACCTAGTGGGAGAAGTACACAAGTGCCAAAGACTCAATCTATGTATGTACCTAAAGGCAAGTATACATATGTACCCAAGAACAATCTAGATCAAACTCATAAAAAGAGAAATGAGATTGATTATATATGTTGCCATTACTGTTTGCGTCTTGGACATTACTCCTTCTCATGTCCTTACAAGAAAAGGGATGTTGAGTTGGTATGGGTTCCAAAACCCCCAAACTAAGTAGATTAAATTAAATTGAGATATTACCAAAGACTCTAAATTGTATATCTTTATGTCTATCTCAACTTAACATAATGAGATAACAAATTGATTCTAGTAATTAAAATTTCTAACTTGAAAATACACATTTTTATATAAACCAGCAGAGACACATCTTTAATAACTTGTTTTAGTTTAAGTTCCTAAAACCTAGAGATTTGAATATGATTAGTTGAGATTTGACTCAAATGATACTTTGATACTTAAATGTTTTATCTCAACTAAACTGAGTTTTAAATTGCATAATTGAATTGAAAGTGATCTATGCTTTACTTGCTAATAATTACTGAAAAATGATACAGAAACATTCTCGGTCGAGAAAATGTTCGACTGAGAACACTGTCGGTCAAGAATTAGTCGACTGAGCATGTTACTGTTTTCAAGCTTGCAAAAATCTGATAAAACATGTACAAACAGCAGAATACTCAGTCGAGAAAATCTTCGACCGAGATAAATTCGGTTGAAGAAAAGTTCGACCGAATCAAGTTCTGTTGAACCTATTTTAACTAATCTAGTTTGTTATAAATTATTGATTTAATATGAAAATCAAGAATGAATCTTGGAGAAATTTCTTTAAACATAATTTGCAAGTTCATTTTTAATTGCTATAATCTCCTACATGGTTTGTCTTAAAACTAAAAATATGAACCATGATTGGTTTAATCAAGGAAATTACTATTTTATCACAATCCACATGGTTTATCCTAAGTATTCCTTTGTCTATCTATATAAAAACCATGTGTCTTGAAATTTGTTTTTAAATGATCATCATCATTGCATTTCATAAAATTTTAGATATACTTTCTATTTTCCATTCTTTACTTGGTTTGCCTAAAATAATCTTTGATCTATATATACAAACCATGAATGGATATTGTTTTTTATCATTGTGATTCAGCTCATATGAAGATGATGAAAATACCATTTTGCATATATAGTAAAACTCCATGGCACAAATGCATCTTAAATTGGAAATCTACAAAAATTGCCTCTTGGTTGAAATTAAGTTTGACCAAGGGGCGCTAAGGTCGAAGTCAGGGTTGACCTACAATAAACTTGACCAAATGCTTATTTGTAAATCATTTTCTTGCACTTAATCTTAGTATATTGAAAACAAGATTTTTAGTGCATAACTCTCATAAAAGGTTAACTTATTATGATCTAATACTTATTGTGACCTTAGAATCCTTAAATTATCTTGATTATAAGATTAAGGGGGAGCTCACAAAAACTATCTTGACTATAAGATTAAGAAGGAGCTTACAAAACTTTGTGAACATCATAAAGAAAATTTGAAACAAGTTATGACCTTAGTATTTTTAAGGTAATCTTAGCTATGAAAAGGAGCCTTCAATATTCATGAATGTGATATATATCTTGTTCTTAATGGAATTCTCTAAAAAAAGTTGGGCTTAACATCCCATGTATTTGGTTAGAGATACACTCATGTACTCTAAGCTTAAAGGATCTCATGTCAGTTTTAGGGCTTAACATCCCTTGAAAAATGGATGAGAAATCAAAACACATATGCCATGAATCTAAAAGGATCCCATATCATTTCAAGGCTTAACATCCTTTGCAAATGATTGAGAAATAAATTGTGGCTAAATTTGACAAAAAGTGGTTTGCTTCCCTTGTTTTTAAAATTGAATATCTTATTTAGGGGGAGCATCTAATTATCAAATTAAGGGGGAGTAATAAAAGTCATACTTAATGATTATCTTGGTTATCTTTTTGAAATGACAAAGGGGGAGAAATAATATAATATCAAAAATATAAAATACAATGAGTTTCATAATCATTCGGCCAGCACACACTTGCAAACAAGAGAATGGCTACAAAAGGTAAACTTCAGGTATGAAACTCATATGATTTACATTTCCTTATTTTATATTTTGGAAATGTTTGTCATCTTCAAAAAGGGGGAGATTGTTGGCTAAATTGGACATTATTATAATCCCTTTGTTTTGATGATGACAAACACTTCATTCTTGTTGATCTATCGTGCTATTTGAGTGTTGTAGGAACTAGGTGGATGACATAATTTTGGAAGATCTATATGCTCAAAATGTCTTAATTTCATGATTGTAATCAAATGTAAAAACTTGTACAAGTATATAATGTAAAAGTACTTAGATATCATGTAAATAAAGCATTTAGATCTTACCTAGCCACACACAACACTTAGACAGGTCATCCCCTATAATAGTGTCTCAACTGCACACTAATACACACACTTAGTACATAGTTTAAAACATTGAAACATAGTCATTCTCAGTCGACAAACTTCTCAACCGAGACACTCTCGGTCGACAATCTCCTCGACCGAGAATGACCCAAGTAGCCATTAGACACAGCAGACAAGGTAGTTGGGAGTTGGAATCGAACGTTATACACACTTGCTCCAGACTGTCCCTCGGTCGACAAAAACTTTGACCGACAAGATTCTCGGTCGACAATTCCTCGATCGAGAAGAGCTCTGTCTGCACTTTTCAGAATTAATTAACTAGCTATTGCTAAAGCAATTAGTTGATACCTAACGACTAGTTAAGCACTAAGAACCCCCTAGAAAGTGTCTAGAATGTCCTTAAGCACTCATAGGCCATTCCTATAAATAGGACATGCCTTAGGACACCCAATATACACTTGTACAATACTTGAGCATACTACTTGCAATTGGCAATCATTTCTTGTGAGCAATTGAGCAACTCTAGCATTTGCAAATCCTTCCCATTGCTACAATTTCATATCCTATAGGCTAGCATCTCCTACCCACTGCACTTACACTTCCATACACATTGGTTAGGAGATCAAAATGCTTGATATAGGAAATCAAGCCTTGTGCTACAAGCAGTAATTGTAATTTCTATTTTCCCTTCTTGTTCTTTCTTATTGCTTGTACTCTCCTTGCTACTCCTAGGGTTGGAGGCTGTGGATTGGAGAGGGTTTGATCTTATCGGTGGAGAAGGAGGACTTTGGACTACTTCAAGAAGGCTGTCTTAACAGGAAGCTACTTCAAGGGGGAGCTTGAAGTTACTTCAAGGAAGGCTGCTTCGAGCTTGGTGAGACTACTTCAAGGTGAAGGTTGTCCAAAGGGTGGTGAAAGTGTTTGTAATTTTATGTAACATTCTTGTGAGGTAATAAAATTAAATACTTTCAAAATCCCAATTGGAAACAATTGGGTAGTGGACTGACTCCTTTAGTTTTTGCTAAAGGTGGAACCACTCTAAACACATTGCCTCCTTCTTATTATCTCAATTGTGGTTGCTTGAGTTGAATTATTGTTAAAATATTTATAAAATCCTATTCACCCTAAAATATTTATAAAACCCTATTCCCCCCCTCTAGTGTTTTTCATCTTTTACCAACAGTTTAGACAAGGGCTTTGCAAACTTTGAAAAGTCCTTGATAAAAAAATAATAATACCCTACATGCCCAAAAAACTACAAACAGAATAGATTGAAGAGGGGGTGGAAATTGAATATGGTCTCCATTTTACTTTTATCCACCTCTATACCAACTTCAGACCTTGTCTCCTAGAACTATTCCTTCTTGTACCATAAAGCGGCACTTCTCCCAGTTGAGGACTACCTGCTTTTCTTCACATCTTTGGAGGACTAGTGATAGATTCTTTAAACATTCTTCAAAAGATTACCCATACACAAAGAATTCATCCATGAAGACTTCCATGACCTCTTCTATTAGATCAAAAAATATAGCTGGCATGCACCTCTGAAAGGTGGTAGGGGTGTTGCATAGACTAAAGGGCATGTGTCGAAAAGCATATGTCCCATACAAACAAGTGAATGTGTTATTTTCCTGATCTTCTGCATGAATGGGAATCTGATAATTTCCATAACCCATCTAGATAATAGAAGTGAGAATGATGTGCCAACCTCTCCAGAACTTGATCAACGAAAGGGAAAGGGAAATGGTCTTTGCGTGTTGCTACATTCAATAATTTGTAGTCAATGCACATACGCCAACCAGTCACTGTACGAGTGGCTAATTCCTTTGCTTCACTATCTCTTAGTAATGTCACCCCACCTCTTTTGGGAACCACATGAATCGGACTTGCCCAGTTGTTGTCACTAATAGTATAGATAATACCAACATCTATTAGTTTGATGACTTCTTTGTGTATGACTTCTCACATTTTGTTATTCAATTATCTTTGACCTTGGACTCATGGATTTTCATCATTGTCGAGGTTGATTCTATGCATGCACATTGTTGGACTAAGACCTTTGATATCATCTATAGAGTACCTGAGAGCCTTGTTTCAGGTTTTTAGTTCAAATTACAGTTGCTCTTGCTAATCGGAGGGAAGTTGTGCATTAGTGATCACCAGATTTCTCTTCTCTTCGTCAAGGAATTCGTACTTTAGATTCAGGAATGGGTTTGAGCTCTGGCAGTGGTTTTGGAACTGAGTCATCTTTTGGTTCATGTTGAAGAGAAGCATATCTTACTGTTTCAGTGGCTCCATAAAACTCTTCTTCATTTGTGGTTGCCAAGTATGCTAGGATTTCTTTGACCTCAGGATTGTCAAATCCTAAAGTAGGTTTGTTTAGAGCTTGCATTAGGGGGTCGGCTATAGCATTGTGTTCCTCTATTTCTACAAATAGCTTATTGTAACAATCGGTTATTAAAGAGGGGCCCGCATATGATGGAGTATGTGGAAATCAATATATTCATTCCCAACTCTTATCGTGATTGACCCATCGGCCACATCAATCAGTGCTCGTGTTGTTGAAAGGAAGGGTCATCCGAATATCATTGGACCTATGGGATCTTCTGCTATGTCTATGATGACAACGTCACAAGGAATGAAGAAATTCCTTATCCTTATTGGTATGTCCTCTACCACTCCAACTGGTTTAGTATAGGAATTATCTGCTAATCAAATTCTCATATTGGATTTGATAATTTCAGTAAGGCCTAACTTGGCTGAGAAACTATAGGGCATGAGACTAATGTTGGCCCCTAGATTGACAAGACCATATCTTGTTTATGAATCTCCAATGAGGAACATAATAGTAAAGGCACTAGGATCCTTTTGTTTTGTAGGCATATTTGATTGACAAGAGGCAAATGCCATTTTTGTAAGGCATATTGTCTCAAATTCTCCCCTCTTTCTCTTCTTCATGATGAGATCCTTCAGGAACTTGGCGTATGTAGGCATCTCATCTATGATGTCAAGGAGAGGAATATCAAGATGTTTTCTTAATGGTGTTAAGGAATTTGATGTATCTCTTCTGGAGTTGTGCTTTGATGAAGTGATTCAGATAGGGGGCTCCAATGGGAATTTCGGTCCCCTTCAACAACGGAACAGAGTTTGTGGCCCATTTTGACTTTTTGCACACTAGGAATTCCTCTGAGTTGTTGATGCTTCTTTAAATGATCAGTACTTTAAGCTGCGGAACATAAGTGCAACTCCTGGAGCGAAGTGTGGCCATTCTTGCTTTTTTTTTCTCGGGATTTTATTTGGTGTTGGATGGAAATTGCCATGTTGATCTTCCAATCGATGTGGCAATAGAATCTAGTTGTTGATCAACCATCCTATTGTGGGTTTGAAGATTACTTATTTGAGTATTCACATTGCTCATCTATGTTTGCATGTTTTCCAATATGTTGTCGTTACTCATCAGATTTTCCCCCATTTTCTCTGTTAAAGATTCCAGATTGGATATAGACTTTTGATGTTTTTGAAAGAGACTCCCCCTCTTCCCATTTAAAGTTCCATGTTGTTGTGGATGAGGTCTGTTTTGTTGAAATCCAGGTGGGGTTATTCTACCAATGGCTTGGCCCCTACCCATTACTTGAGAAGATTGATTCAACTGAAATGAGTTTTGCATTATAGAGGTGTTCCCATAAGAAAATCTAGGATGATCGGGTCATTTTTAATTCACATAGGACACATTCTCGGTCTGTGTGTCTTCTACTTCATGAGTGTAAATACAGTGATCAATACCATGACCCCCTTCTCCACAAGTGACACACTTTATAGATGCCTCAGTAAAGTGTTTGGAATTAACTTCCTTTAGATTCTGGACGTTGGATGCCATCTTATCGAGTTTGTTGTTCAATTTCTCCAATATCTTAGAATCTAGAGAATCATTGATAGCAGACACAGTTACTGTAGAAGCTCTACCAAAATTGCAGCCTGCTTGTAAAGCTTCCATATTATTGATTATCTTTTTGGAGGTTTTAGCATCATGTTTCATGAAATCACTGCCAGCTGCAGCGCTTAAGGAAGTTCTCTCAATGGAGGTAAGGCCTTCATAAAAGTAGTGATGATAAACCCATCATCATAGCCATGATGTAGACAGTCTCTCAAGTATTCCTAATATCTCTCCCATGCATCATGTAGGATTTCAGTAGCTTTCTACCTAAAATCCATAATTTTAAGCTTACACCTAACTATCTTTTCAACTGGATAAAACTTGTTCACAAAGGCTTCAAACAATTGTTTCCATAGAGTAATGCCCTTTTGAGATAGATACTACTCTAAAGCTTTATCTTTAAGGGAGAAATGGAAACCTTTCATGAAGATGACATCTTACGGCACTCTGTTCACCTTGATAGTGTCACAGAGGTTTTTGAAAGCATCTATATGATGATAAGGGTTTTCTTTAATAGAATTTCCCCCAAATATTTGATTTTGCATCATGTTGATGAATCTATGCTTCAACTCAAAGTTTGTTGCTGGTATGCGAGGGAGAACTATAGGATCTCAATCATCATTGGCATGACCTATGAACTGTGAATGCAGAGAGGGATTTTCTTTAGGTACATTTGTGTCAGGGGGACCTCGTGCCGCCATTGGATTGATGAGGACAATATCTACCTCTGGATATTCGGCGAGGAACTCCAGGGTTGGTAAGAAATGACAGTAAGCTACCTACAAGCAAAATATTGAATGAATTAGAGTCTAAGACTAGAAATGTAACCAATATTCTAACAGATAGGTAGTAAAAAGGATTCGCTAATAAACTTTTTGCAACATATAGAAGCAAGGACTAGTGCTAAGTAGACCGTAGGTTCGTTAAAACATTATTCATTTCCTTGTCCCCGGCAACGGTGCCAAAAGTTGATCATTCCTTTTCGTGGGGAAAAAGTGTAAGCACGATTATCCTAGTCAAATAAATTGGACTTCAAATGTATATCCAACTAGTAGAGATGTTTGCAACTAAATACTAAGTCTTTGTAGTAGTGTGGGGTCGAACACAGGGACAAGGAGAATAATAGAGTAAGAATGCAAAATCTTTGCTTAGTCTAATCTAACCAAAGAACAATTTTGATGGTATTACGATTAAGTAACTATTTAATCTAACGAGGAAGTAACTCAAGTTTAGAGAAAATCAAAAGAAAGAGATAAAGATGAATCATGAAATAAGGATAAAAGAGACTTGGATTGGGTTTTACCAATCAACCCATCCGCAACTATGTAAAACCTTCACTCTTAGTTTATATATGTTCTCTAGTTATTTTGCAAATAGTCATAAGACAATAAGGATAAAAGAGACTTGGATTGGGTGTTACTAATCAAACCATCTGCAATTATGTAAAACCTTCACTCTTAGTTTATATATGTTCTCTACTTATTTTGCAAGCAGTCAAAAGAAAATATATGTTCCTTATTTTGCAAATAGTCATAAGAAAATATATGTAAAACCTTCACTCTTAGTTTATATATGTTCTCTACTTATTTTGATTTTCTTTTGAGAGAAAATCTAAAGAAAGAGATAAAGATGAATCGTGAAATAAGGATAAAAGAGACTTGGATTGGGTTTTACCAATCAACCCATCCGCAACTATGTAAAACCTTCACTCTTAGTTTATATATGTTCTCTACTTATTTTGCAAACAGTCATAAGAAAATATATGTTCCTTCCTTCTCTCAAGATCCAGACAAATTTCTATCTAATGAGGTTCTCTCTCTCGAGTTAATAACCAAAAGATCAAGGAAAAACCGTATGACTTTTGTTATAGCAACTCCTCATGCTCATGTATCATTACTATCATATACTCCAGATCTATTTGAAATCATTCTCTCAAACAATATTCATGTCAAACATCAGAAGAGTGTAGCTAATCATCAATTGAATCAGTAAAATAAGAGTATAGGAATAAAACTTTAAAGAACACATGCCATAAAATAGAAGGATGAACAACTACATAGTTGGGAGGGCCTAACGGCTAATCCCAATCCAAGTTATGGGGTTTTAGCCACACATGGCTGAAGAAATGAAAAGAGTACAACTAGAATAAGTCATGATAAAGAAAAGAGGAAGAGGAGATCGATACAATGGTAGATTGAATGATCAATCCACCAACCTCTCGGATGATATCTCGGTGGTTGACAATAATGTCGATAGGTTTCGTCCTCCCTTCTGATCTTAGATTGAAACAAGAAGGTCTTTCAGATCGTTGGTGATGACAAAGAAGCTACAAAGGAGAAAGGTCGACAGGCTAGATCAATAGATCTAGGTAGGTCGACATGTCTCGTCCTTCGATTCTAGAACTTGAGAAGACTTGGCGGCAGCCTCTCGGTGCTTTTTACTCCAAGGATTCAAGATGTGTTGTACGGTTGTGCTGGGGGCCTATTTATAGGGTCGAGACTGTCGACCTCTTTCCATCTGTGTCAACCATTTGTTGTCGGTCGATGGCTTTTAGACTTCCAGTCATCGGGATTGTCGACCTATAGGTCGACAATGGATCTCATCGGCAAATCTTTGTCGATTGACAGGTATGTTGATTTCTTCTTGTCGTCGACAAAGTTCTTCTTTACAGGGGATATGTCAATGTGATGATGTTGACCGTGAAGGTCGATAGGCTTTTCAAGGTGACTCCCCTACAGTTGTCTCATGGATGTCGAAAGAGTTGTTGATGTGGCTATCATCAGAACAATTGATGGGGGTATCGAGGATCCTCTGCTCGATAGGCTTATCGAGGTTTGGCTCGATATCTTCGGATTGATAAAAATCTATCGGTGTTGATGATATAGACTATCGATGTCTAATTGACAGATGTGAAACTTGTACTTTGCTCATCATTCATTACTTGATAGATGGTTTTTGAGTTTCTTCAATCTGACGAGTTGGTGCTCGATGAGTCTGTCGAGCTTGATTCGACTGGTCTTTATGTCGACCTCTTGGTGAAAGCTTATCTTGTCGACCAGTTGGTCGATTGTCTAAAACAAGATCTTTAAGACTTCATTAATTTCACTGAATTTGCACCCAATCCCTTCAAATATCATCAACACAGGATTAGAGTTTTATCATTTAAATGTCTCGTATTTATCAAAAAAGTGATTCGATTGATGGGATTTGGTATGATACTTATGAGATCGATGAGATTGATATTCCAATATTTTTTCTTAGAACATACTGATTTGACCCCATAAGAGGGACCGCCGCCGAATAGCATGTTGCCGCCAGAAGCAGAACCCCGTATTTCTTCCAGATAATCTCCTAATTGTTCCAGAGAAACTAGAAAGAGATTTATGAACTAGTATAAAAATGGGTAAAATTAAACATCTAAACATTATTTCTCTTGATCTTTATCATGTAAAAGGATATTAAAAGTGCACCAAAACTGATGTTATCATAGGGTAAGGTCCCATAAACCTAGGAGACAACTTACTCTTCTTACCAAACCTTAGCACGCCTTTCCAAAAAAAACCTTAAGATACACCTTGTCTCCCACTTGAAACTCCAAATGTTTGTGATGATTGTCGTGTATGACTTCTTTCTATCCTTGGCTACCTTTAGTTGTTGTTGTTGTATCACTTTGATCTTTTATGTAGTCTGTTGCACCATTTCAGGACCCAAAAGTTGATACTCACTAGTTGCATACCAAAAAAGTGGAGACCTAAAATGTCTCCCATACAAAGCCTCGTAAGGTGCCATGTCGATGCTCCTTTGATACTTATTTTTGTAGGCAAACTCTATCAAGATTAGGCACACATCCCAACTGCCCAAAAAGTGAGAACAATGGCTCAAAATAGATCTTCCAAAGTCTAAATAGTCCTCTCACCATCTGTATGTGGGTGAAACATTGTACTGAACCTCAACTATGTACCCATGGTTGTGTGCAGATGTTCCCAAAAATGACTCATAACCTGAGGACCTCTGTTAGACACTATCATCACCAGAATATTGTGCAAATGGACTATCTCATCAACATACACTTGTACCAACTTCTCTGTTGTATACGTCATCTTTACATGAAGGAAGTGTGTTGACTTGGTTAACCTATCAACTATCACCCAGATAGATTCATGCCCTTTGGCTACCCTAGGAAGACCGGCCACAAAGTCCATCATGATATGATCCCATTTCCACTATGGTATAGGCAATGGTTGCAACATCCCTACAGGCTTCTGATGCTCAGCCTTGACCTGCTGACACATAGGTACCACAAACTCATCCATGTTGCACTTCAAACCGGGCCACCAGTACAAATATTTTAGGTTGTAGTATGTCTTGATGCTACCTAGATGCATCACATACGTCAAAGAGTGAGCCTCCTCGAAAATCAACTTCCTCAGACCGTCAACATCTGAAACCACTGTCCTACCATGGAAATAAACTATTACATCCTTTGACTTGTGGAAGCCCTCACACTTCTCACTACCAAACTCTGATCGCATCTGTTGTATCACAGTTTCATTCCGATACACATCTCTAATTTGCTGCTTTAGTGTAGGCTTCACCTGCAACTGTGCTAGCATGCTTGCCAGCAGGGAGATTTTCAACATCACGCTCATGTGAGGCAACGTCACCAACATATATCTCTTATGGCACACCAAGGAATACAACTACACATTGTCAGTAGGTGATGACAAAGAAGATTCCTTCTTAAAACATATGCCACTATGTTTGCCTTCCCTGGATGGTAGTCTATGGTGAAATTGTAGTCTTTAATCAACTCCATCCAGTGTCTTTGTCGCATGTTCAGCTCCTATTTCGAGAAGATGTAAAGAAGGCACTTGTGGCAAGTGAGGATCTGACACTTCTCACCATAAAGGTAGTGTCTCTAAATATTTAAAGCATCGACCACAGTCGCAAGCTTCATATCATGCGTAGGGTAGCTCTCCTCGTGTTTTGTAAGCTATCACAAAGCAAAAGAAATCACATTCTTATCCTACATCAGCACGCATCCCAAGCCAATTTTTGACACATCATAGAGGATGATATTTCCTTCCCTTGCTTAAGAAACACTAAAATCGGTGAACTGGTAAACTTATCCTTCAAAATCTATAAAGAACATTGACACTTGTCATCCCTGGTGAATGGTACATTTTTCCTCATCAACATCATTAGGGGTAACGCCACAACACTAAAGTTCTTGATGAACCTCCTGTAGTAGCCTGACAATCCTAGGAAACTATGAATCTATGTCGGCATCTTAGGTTTCTCCCATTCTAACAGTGACTAAACCTTCTTAAGATCCACACGAACACCTTTAGCAGATATCACATGCCCAAGAAAAGACACCCTTTTCAACCAATAACTCACACTTTTTTAACTTAGCGTACAACTTGTGTTGCCTCAACAACGTCAACGCTAGGCGTAGATGCTTCTCACACTACAAGTTGTCCCTGGAGTATATCAAGATATCATTGACGAACACAACTACAAACTATTCAAGATAAGGCCTCAACACTATACTCATCAAATACATGAACATTGTCGGTGCATTGGTTAGCCCGAATGGCATAACCATAAACTTGTAGTGACCATACATAGTCCTAAAAGCTGACTTGGGTATATCATTCACCTTGATCTGGAATTGATGTTATCTTGATCTTAGATCTATCTTCATAAACACATTGGAACCTCACAACTGATCAAATAGATCATCTATCCTTAAAAATAAGTATGTGTTCTTGATTGTCATTTTATTCAGTTGTCGGTAATCTATGCACTACTTCATGAAATCATATGTCTTCTTCACGAACAACATGGGCTCACCACAAGGGTAAGTTCTCGGCCTAATAAAGCCCTTCTTTAACAGTCAATGCAACTGCTTCTTCAACTCTTGCATCTCTATCGGTGCCATCATGTATGGAGATTGTGCTATAGGCTATGTACTAGGAACTAGATTGGTCTCAAAATCAATCTCTCTAGGAGGGGGAACACCGGGAAACTCATTGGGAAACACATCTTCAAACTCTTGAACAACAGGTACATCCTGAATACTATGACTCCTCACCTTGGTATCCACCACATGTTCTACGAAATCCTCTCACCCCTACCTCATCATCCTCTCTATTATCATCGTTGACACCAAGCACATTGAGAGAATCTTCCTATCTCCTTGGAAGAAACACAAAACATCACTGTCAAAGAACGTCGCTACCTTGGAACTACTATTTAAGACCACTCGATACTTCTCCAAGGTATCCATCCCAAAGATCACATGTAATCCATGCATGTCAAATGGCATAAGATCCACTTGAATGTTGCATCCATAAAAAGAAAGAACGCATGGTGGAGACACTTCTTGCAAATCGGCAGAAACAACTAGAGGGGTTTCTAGAAGAAGACTATAAGATATATGAATAACATGTAAAGAACAACTACAAATCACCTCTATGGTGTCAAAAGAGTGTGTCATGCCGGGGTCAACCAAAACATATACAAAGGAAGATTAGACAAACAGAATGAAATAACTCCATATGACCTCTCATAGCCCATGGATTGACCACTCCCTCCAGATGACTCACGGTGTAGAATCGAGTCGTCTCCTATTGTCACCCTCATCCTCTATTGGCCTACCTATAAGATCTTTCCTATGACATCTGATCGCATCCTCTGCCACCACCACCGTTGAATTGTCATTGTTGCGACCCTTGTTGACTTTGCCTCAGTTGCTACTTCACCTCCTCATCCTTCATTGGGAAATACCACTTTGTATGCCATGCTTGTCTACACTTGAAGTAGGTCTTACTCTCATACCATGTCCTAGATGGACTTGTCATTGAAACTGATTTTGTACACATATTCCTGTCGATGGAAAATTATGACCTCTACCCTTGCTTGGTAACCACTAAGATGGCACTCCAGATCTTTATTGTGACTGAGGTGACAAAAACATAGGATTCTTGAAGCCTCCAGAAGAATGCCCATGAATCTGAGTCGACCTCTTCATAGAGTTAGTCTCCCGCTTCTCCACATCTGACCTCTCTATCCATCTACGAGCTCATCAAAGGTAGCAAACCACTCCCAATTCTCCAAAGTAGATATTGTCGTCGTCAACTCCTTACTTAAACCCTTCTCAAACTGTCAGATACTCTCCTTATTCGTTGTTTCCATGTGAGGTCAAAACCTCAGCAACTCCATAAATTTTTCCTTGTACTCATTGTTCATCGTTGATCCCCCAAATGTTCTCAAACTACAAGATCTTCTCATCAAGGTACGTCTTCTAAAGTATTAGCTTACAAACTCCCACCAAAAGTCTTCCCAACTAATTCTACACCATGCCTCTTCTCTTCCTCAATGGCCCACCAATGTCCAGCACTACCCTTCAGTAGGTACATTGCATGCTTCACCTTATCCTCTTCTGGGATATTGAGGATCTTAAAGGCCTTCTCCATCTCTGTTAACCACATGTCCGCATCTATCGAGTCTTTTGTACCTGCATACTCTATCACCCTCACACATCTCAACATCTCAAAAGTCTTCCTAGAACCATGGGATTTCACATTGGGGATAGCTTCCCTCGCTTGAGGTATGGGCACTCTATCCACCATATGTGAAATCGTGGCTATAAACTGTCCAAACATGGACTAGAAAGTGGGATTAGCCATTATTGTTGGGCCAAACTGAGGCACTTCAGGCACTCCATCTAGTTTTTCCTATCTCCTGGCACCACCTCCTAGTGTAGCAAAACTACTCTCAGCATGTTCTTTGTGTTCTCCAGACATATCTTCTTTTTCTGCATAAGAAGAAGTTGCAATCAAATATACTAGATAACATAAGAATAGACACAACCCTAGTCCTATGTCCCTATATACTCATCAAACCTAGAGCTCTAATACCAACCTTTTCATGTGACAACCCGATGCCGCACGATGAGATAAATCAAACCAAAGCACACGATTAACAACCAAAAAAATCACACTACCACAATCCAGAGTAAATTAAAATTGATCTTACATAACCATTATGTGCATAAAATATTACATTAAGGTCCACAAATTGTACCATAACATATTAGGTCATGTATGTACATTTGTATAGTGGTTAAAGACCACACACCTATTACCAAAGGTCACCTATTTGCATGTAAGATCCACATATACAAGCAAGGCATACAGTCAAAACCATGTGTCGAGGTACATATCATCTACAAAACACAACCCTCTCAGACTTGAGAGTACAGAGACAACATATAGGACTCTACTACAACACAACATCTATCTTGCATTCACTGATCTCATGGTTTCTCTTCCTCAACAACACGATCTCTACCACACATGACCACCTAAAATGTTGGTGAGACCCATGTCCCAGTGAGAGATATAACTCTCCCACAATAACTATTGTAAACACAGATTATGATTAAGTAGGATAAAAATGACATTATTAAGTAGGATGAGCAGATTCAGCTAAAAAATAGCTTAAAACTAATCACACAAACTAAGTAGGTTAAGAAACTACAACTGATAAGTAGAGAATGTTTTGTATTTAGAAGGAATATGAAGAACGTGTATAAGAGTTGATTTCTCTTACTGCATTATAAGATAATTGAGAAGCACAAGAAACAAGGCAAGGGTAAACATTCAATGTGAAGTGTGTTTAACCCTAAACAAATATACTACAAGGTTGTATTACATCTTTTATTAATCCTTGGGAAAATTGAATCATACCACCCAAATTCCAACTGACCACCGCTTGGTCACAATCAGTTTCATACAAGATCAAGGAAGAGTCAGACTCTAAGATCTTATCTGGCACTACTCAGTCAGTATGAGTCTGCAACACAGTGACATATCATTTTAATTGTCAACAACAACATATAGTCAAGCTTAAAACACCTAGCCCACCTTGGTATAGGTCACGACGCTAGAAACCAAGGTATATAACCCAATCAACGAGGTACGACCACAGTTGTCCTCCAATCACATCTCACACATATCCATAATCACTGAGACATGACCATAGCCATTCTCAAACAATTGAGGTCAAGATGACAAGGACACACAATCACTTGCACCTTGCATACTCAACAGTATGCACTCCGTGTTTCCCTTAGGAAGACTCATTTCACCATCCAACAAGTTCTGACACTAGGATGTATCTATGGAAGATGGCACTACATGATTAGGGTTTCACTTGATTAGTTAAGTCAATTGGGTATCTTTTAACTGCATCAATCAAGTTACAACATGCAAACCCTAAATAGATTCTACAAAGATAAGGATAGATTGCAACTCCAGAAGATATTAAATGTGTAATACATAAAGTTAATCACATCACCACATGATACGGTCTCAATGCTTTTCACCAGGCCATCACCATTGTCACATCACCATGGGATTTCAATCCCTTATCACATTACAGAAAGGATATTATCAGCTCAATTAGGCACAAAGCCTATGCCAATGTCATAAGACCATTCACATAATTCCTTCTAAAACATCATAATCTCTCCATGCCTCATCAAGGCCCACAATCACTTCATTACACACATATGTTACCTGAGTTGACATAGCATTTGCAATCAAGAACTATAATGTCCAAAAAATCACCAATTAGGGTTTCATCATAGGAGAGAGAAAGTACTTCATTAACATACTAATTACTCAAGCAAGCTAATCATAAATCACTATGTACTCAATTTAAGGTTAAGGTTTCTCATAGCTAACCAGTTTAGGGTTTCCCAACAGCAATTAGCATCAAACCCTAATTATTAAGATCTCCAACATTTTTGGCAAAGAGAAAGAGTCAACCATTAGCATCACAAGGTCAACCACGTGAGGCAAACATGTGTCCAGGCAATCTCATCAATTGAAGAGGGATAGACCTCACCATTTTCATCGATCGAAGAGATGGGTCACCCTCATCATCCACTGGATCAACCATAGTGACCAAAGAGAAACATGGCATGCCTTTACCCGAAGAGAACCAAGTCAAAGAAAGATTGGAGACCTAAGGAAACCTGCCACTTCATCGACCGAAGAGGAAGTTCAACACATCAACAATCTCATGAAACAAATCTCTGTGATCGAAGGAACAAAGAGAAACCTCATTGAATGAAGAACAAATAGGTAATATGTGCGACCTCTCAAGGAGTCCACTCTTAGCGACCCAAAAGGGCACTCAAGCTCATCGACCAACATGGAAAACTTGTCGACCATATGAGGAGAGAGAAAACCCATCAACCAAAAAATCATCAAGATAATCACCACCATAAAACTTTAAACAAAGATCAAAACTCAAGGAGAGGTTCATCATCAAAACCTTAAATCCAAACATCAAACATGGAGGAAACTAAGCCATCAAGGTGTAACCTCATGAAGAAAAAATCACCAAATCCTAAACCCAATCATCATCAAGACTTAGGCAAAACCATGTATGAGAGGAAAACTATCATTAAACACATGCATGTAAGAATCAACACCTCCATCATCATGCAAAAGACAAAAACCCAAAAATGAGAAGGAAACCAAGGTTAAGCACTTGATTAAAAGGGTCACCACTTCCATCATCACACATGAAATTCAGCCACATAAATAAGGTTTAGCAAAGGAGATTATCTTCTCAAGATCATTATGAAAACTAACCCTAGAGCATAGATATCATCACTAAGATATTTATAATCGTGATTTTAGTGTGGATCATCAACATGCATGATGTGTGCAACAAAAATTGAGGGGAAAGTTATAAAACTCACCTTGGATGTTGAGGAAACAACTTCCAAGCAAAAAATCTCCAAAGAAGAGAGAGAAACCTAGCTTGATCACTTCCACAACCAATCTAGTCACCACCTCAAAAGAGAAGCTATTCTAGGTTAAAGAACAAGAAAGAGATAACCAAAGCTTATAGGCCAAAAAGAACAAGAAAGAGAGAGGAGATCTCTAACTCAACTCAACACTGTCATGGAGAACCATGGATTTGGTCTAAAAGAGAGGAGTTCCTCAAGAAACACCACCATGGAGGATCATGGGTTCGGCCAAGAGGAAGAAGTGAGAGGTAGGGTTGTAAGAAAAGGAAACCAAGGAGGATAGATCACTTACTAAGATCAAAGAACACTAAAGGATCACCAAGGGAGAGTTGCTCCAACCCTAGATCACATATGCAAGGGTTTGTCCACCTTGCTCCAAGGATGAGCTCTTCTCCACCCCCCAAGATCACAAGGGACAAGCTCCAAATATGAGAGAGAGCAAGAGGGTGTAAAAGTATCACTTGCATGCAAAAGAAGGGGTATATATATCCAAGGGTAGAGACATGTAGGGGAGGTTATGTGTAAAGCCACTAGTGCCACTTGTCCATCAAAAATCGACCATGCAAGCACTAAGAACATGCATGCAAGTAGGATCGTGAAAACCAATGAAAAGCATAGACCTCACTTGGGTCCAAGACACCATCAGTCGAAGGGATCTCAAGGCTCAAAGCTAATTGGTCGAAGACAACAAGGACCATCGGCCACTTAGGTCAAAACCATAGACTCTTAGCAACCAAAAGAAAAGGCTCGAGGGCTCATCGGTTAAAGAGAACACAAGGCATGCCCAAACCTCTTTGAATGTAGAGATAAAGGTTGAAGGAACCTCTAGGTGGTTGTTGAAGACCAAAGGTTGAGGGTCAACATACAAGCAAGTTCAACCATCTACACAAGGCATCTAAGCAAAACCCTAACCATCAACTCGTGATATCACCTCCTCAACCAAGGTACAACAAAGCACCCTAAGGCACCACTCTCTCTCCAAAGTGATGTCAAAACATGTGGGGTGCATCAGGAATGTGACAAATTTTAAGATAACCCTAAGCATGGGTAAATTGCAATTTGGTCCAAAACAAGCACACACATAACTAACTAGCTCAAACAACATAAAAATTGAAGCAAACTAGAAACATAAGCATGTCACATGTTATAGGGCACATAATATGGTTAGATTAAGGTTTCAAGCATCTTATTATGTTAAGCAAGCAAGATCAAGCAAAATCTAGGTCAAGGGTCTTACAATATGCTCCCTACTTCGGAAGATTTACATATCGACCATCACACCTCCACGAGATGGAAAACACACCATGCTTTGGTGTAATCTATACTTAGTCGATCAAGTTTTTCATGTATATTACTTATGGAAAGCATCTACGACTTAATATCATAGTGAGGAATTATAAATATATATATATATATATATATATATATATACATATCCTATCACCACATATTTATCGTATGTATCATATACATGCTATAACCACAATGAAAACATGCAATAATAAACATAAGTAATGGTTGTGGCCATCCTATTGTAATTTCTTGGAGCCAAAAGGAATTACTACCACCTAAGGTCCACGTCATATGTAGAAACCTATTGTTGATGACTATCTGTAATGGATCTAGTCTGAGCTAATCGGTTCAACCCTTAAATCGGTCATCTAGCCTCCTGGTCGATCAGTTGGTCATGTGAATTGATCGTCTGGCCTCCAGTCCTTGTGATGTCTGGACTCCTCCAGTAGGTCGGTTGGGCCACCAACCAATCGGTTGGCTCCTCCTATCATCGACCTCCTCGATCCTCCATCCAATCGGTTCTTCTACTGAACCGATTGGTTCTCCTGGTGCAGAACGTCCTCTTTACTATAATAGCAAATAAAATTATCCTAATCCTTGTAACATATTACATTGTAAATGGGAAATCTTAAATTACATCTGAGGGGAGTATAAGAAGGAAAGAATTAATATTTTTACATATCAAAAGGAAGAGAGATTCTTGGTATGCAAATCAATATATAAACATGAACAACAACCATCCAACCAAGTACAAAATGTCTAGGGGTAAAGGCCATAACCATGCTTCCAATCACCATTGAAATGATTTTTAGGTGATGTGTTTTACATATATATCATATCATATATGTATTGGGATCATATGTGGGATTTAGTCAGATATGCACATTAATTATTTTAAGTATTCACATCATTATGATAAGATGGAAACCCAATAATATCGATTAAATCCCTAATCATAATAAATTGGTGTGGCTCTAATACCACTGTTGGAAAATATGACATCAAATATGGCAACAGAAATAAAACTTTTACTTGTCATATTGTAAGACCCCTGACCTATGTTTGGGGATAACCATGTTTTATTTGGCTTGATGATGTGTTAATAACCTTGCTCTAATACTTTGATATGATCTTAGACCTTTTGGAGAGCTTAAGTCTCCCGTTTGAACTAGTTTGGATGACGTTTGTGCTTTCTATGATAATTTTGGTGTAAATTGTAATTTACCCATTTGAGGGGGTATTCTTGCAATTTTCCAACTCTAGAGTGTTCCTTCTCTTTGTTGTTCTTTGGGTCACCATCTTTGACCCTTGATTGAGTGGTTTCATCCTTACTAGTGATTAGCATTTCTAGGGTTGGTGTGCCTTGACCTTGTGACCCTTGTTGGTTTGTCACGACCTAGGTCGTGACCTAGGTCTTGGTTGAAGGGTTTTGTAATCGAGACACCTCCCCTAGGTGTGGTTGTCATGACCAAGATGGTCTTGGGTGATATTGGGTCGATATGGTTATCTTTTTGTGTGGAGTGTCTCGACCTAGGGTGTGTGGAGACCCCCTTGTCACGACCTTGTTGTGTTGAGTAGTGTGTCGCGACAATGGATGGTGAACCATGGGAGGGTCGCGACCGTGACCATGTGGGTGAGAAAGGTGGTTAAGACCCAACCTAGAGTGTATCATCATGTCTTGCATGTTAGGCTAGAGTGGTTGCATGTTGGTCTTTTGAGTAGACAAGTATCCCTTTGGTACCTTGGAATGTTGACACATTAATCCCTTACTTTCTCTCTCATCTTCCATCTATATAACCCATTATCTCTCCATGCTTGTAACCCCTTTTGTCCCTCCATCTTATTTCTTCTCTTTTGCTTGTTCTTGGATCTTGGTGGATCAAGGAGATCCGACCTTGGATCTTGGTGACGGAACTCTTCTTGCATGTGGTGCTTGTGGTGACCATAGCCCATCTTTAACCCTTGGTAAGTGTTTATCTTCCTTGATGTCATTTCTTTTGATCTCCTACCTCCATCTTCCTCTCTTTCCTTGGCCCGTAGACCACGATTCCTCTGTGGTGGTCGTTTTGGGAGAGAAACTCCTCATCACATCAGTCATAGACCATGTTTTGACAAGGTAGACCCAAGTGTGAGGAGGGTTTATTCTCTCTTTATCCCTTTCTCTTTTGGCTTGGCCTAGTGATTTTTTGGCTCTCTTTTCTTAGATGATCTTTGACCTTGGTGTCTTCTCCTTCTTAAGGTGATCTTGTGTTTGACAGTGGACCTTTTGGTGAATATGGATCATCTTTGGTGATTGTGTGCTTAGAGCTTGCCTTCCTTGGAGTGATCTTCTTAAGGCGGGTTATATAACTCTTAAACTTCTCTATTGATGCACCCTTCTTACATGTGTGTTGTTGTTTTCCCTCCCAAAATGTTTCCTTAACATGGTAGTAGATGGTGATTGACCTTATAACTTGGATGATGTTGAGATCATGCTTTGGTTGGATGTAATCTGAAACCCTAACTTCCTTTGTACCTGATTTTGGTGTTTGTGGTTCATGGTGGTTTTACTTCCTTTGTGACCTTGGCTTGAGTTGCATGCATGATGATCAAGTGTTTCAGTGCTCTATGAAGTTTTGGTTCAGTTTTAGTGGTGATGATCTTGGTTTTTCTCTCTAATTGGGGTGCCTTTTCATAGCTCACGTGTTAAGGTTTTAGTAAACATTTTTGGAGAGGTGTTTACCTTCTTGAATATGGTAGTGTTCCATGATGTCATCTTCTATTTTGTCCATGGTTTACCTCTATTTTTATCTTGGTTGATCTTGGTTTGACGATGGTATTTTGCCTTGGTAAGATTTTGACCATCGGTGGTCACAACACCTTGATCTTTCTTGGGTCCCGAAATCTTGGTTTTGGGTCACGAACACGACGCCGCATTTGCCTTGGTTTTGGTTATGGTCGTAACACCATATTTTGGTCGGGGTCGTGATGGGAGGATTTTGCAGTCACGATGTTGACTGGTGTCATTTTGTGATGTTGGTTTAAGACAGGTCGAGGCATTTTTTTTTGGTAGTGTTGGGTCATGCCTTGAAGGTTCATGACCTTGGTCTGTGTTATGAACATGAACAAGTTATGGTGTGGTCGTGACCCCTATAGTAGTGCATGGCAGAGACACCATGCCCTTGCCCTATCATGGTTACAGTAATAGGTGGGTTGGTGGTCGTGATGCCTGGTCAGTTTGGTGGTCGCGACGCCTGGTCAGTTTGGTGGTCGCGATGCCTGGTCAGTGTAGGGTGCGACACCTAGTCTGGCATGTGGTTGTGACATTTGCATAAAACCATGATATTATACGCATATACACATATATGATAGTTATTTCTATTATTTTTGACATAATGAACTAGGCATGGTTAATTAATAATGTTTCTTAATCCTAAAGTGTTCCAAGAATATGGGAGGTGTCACGTCTAGGGTTTAATGCTTGAATGTGTATATAAAATCCTAAATAGCTAATCATGGAACTCTAAACCTAATTATGAACTATGTGATATGTTTTCTTTCTCTCTAATTGAGATGGACACCTTGTATTTATATTTTCTCTCTCTCTTATTTATAAGCCCCTAACCTTGTAGGTGATATGTATACCATGGCTTGTATATGCTATGGCAGTGATTATACAATACGGTGTGGTGCTTATACACAATGATGAAGCTTGATGCAATGAGGAACATGCATGGTATAATGTGATAGATCCTATGACCTAGTGATGGCTAGATGCCTATTGAGAGGAGATACCCTCAAGTGATGTGATTAAGGGATTGATATCCCATGGTGATATGTGACTTTGGTGATCACCTTGTGAATGGAAGAGCAATGAGCATCATATGGTGATCGTGTGACAAGTTCACACCTTATACATTTTATATCTTTTGAAGTTGCAACACACCCTTATTTTTGTAGAGTTTGTTTTAGCTTTATATGTTGTAAGTTGAGTGATGCTAAAAGTCACCAAATTGCCTAACTAATCAAGTGAAACCTAATCATGTAGTTGTCCCTGTGCCATAGATCCAATTCCAATGTCAGCTTTAATTGTTGGATTGGTGAAACAAGTTTAACTCAGAGCACATATTTTTGAATATGTGGGGTGCAAGTTGAGTATCTTTTTGTGTCCTTAATTGCAGTTGTATGAGACGGCCATGCGTGAGGCGATCTCCTTGTGATATGGTTGGCCATGCGTGAGCCACTCCTTCTTTTAAGAATAGTCATGCATGATCATGTTCTTTTAGCGTCGTTACTTGTACAAAGGTGGGATAAGTGTTTATATCTGGATGGCCATGCATGAGACGATCCTCCTGTGACTATATGTCACCTATAGTAGTTGACTTTTATGTCTATGTAAGTATTCTCTTGTGCTGACCAAGGGGTGTGGAGAGGTTGTGGATTCCGGCTCTTCCATTGACCTTGTATGGCACCATCGGTTGCCCTTCACAGGGGGTGGTTGGATTTGGGTGGTACAACTCAAATCCTCATGGCATGATAAAAGATGTAATACAACCATGTAGTTAATGTTCTTAGGGTGACATACATCTCACATTGGTTGAGCATTTGCCTTATCTTTTTACTGATTTCTTGAATTATAAACGGTAAGAGAAGTCAAATGTTATACATGTTCTTCATATTCCTTTTTAGAATATAACTTGATCTATTATTTAGTGGTAGCTGCTTAATCTTGCTTAATTTGTTTTACCTATTATATACATATCATTTAGCTAAATCTGCTCAACTTGCTAATAAGTTGTTTTACCTACTTAGCTTATTTGTTCTTTAATAGATGTTGGTGGAGAGTTATATCTCTCGTTGGGATGTTTGATCTCACCCTGTGGGTTTCCACATCTTTTAGGTGGTTGTGCACGACAAGGTGGTGATCGTGCAACTAAGGAAGAGTAGCAGGTAGAGCAGTAGTTGAGAATGTTGGAAGTGTTGCTAATCTTTTGGTGTAGAGTTCTAGATTTGTGCATGTGCACTCAGGTCTTGGGGTGTTCTCGATGTGTTTTGTGGTTATGTTATCATCATGCGGTTTATGGCAGGTGTGCCTTTTGCTATATAGTTATGGCAGATGTACATGTTAATCTATGTGGAACAGGTTCTCTACATGAC
Source organism: Alisma plantago-aquatica (assembly GCA_963693085.1). NCBI lineage: Eukaryota > Viridiplantae > Streptophyta > Magnoliopsida > Alismatales > Alismataceae > Alisma > Alisma plantago-aquatica. Next base: position 443,203,141 of record OY856411.1, on the reverse strand, counting down.
AGTTGTCGACAGGAAAGTTGGAAACCATGATGTAAACACCTTATGATATGTGCTATGTGATCCAGATGTCTGGTTGTGGACTTATATGTGAAAGTTTTCAGCCTATGGTGCTTTTATGATATTGGTTTTCATTTTTAGTGTTTTTCTGGTAATCTTCTGGGTTAGTGTTGTTTTCGCGATTAGTTTTGAGTAATCTCACTTAGTGTAGCGCGGGCGTCACATTTGGTGGTATCATAGCTTTAGGTTCGTCGAGTCTACATGGACCTAGGACTAGGGTTTGTGTCTGTTCTAGTGTCCTCCAGTCTATCTTATAGTGACTTCTGCTTATGCAGAAGAAGAAGAGCTAAAAATATGACTGGAGAACATGAAGAATTCATTGTTGAGATTGGTGTTGCTGCACTAAGTGGGGGTGCAAAGAGGCAGGTTGTTGAGGAGAGGGCGCCTGAGATGCCCCAGTTAGACCCAGTTGTAGTGACCAATCCTACCTTTCAGACCTTGTTTGGGCATTTCATGGCGACGATCAATGAGTATGAGGTGAAGTTTATGGAGTTGTTGAGGTTTTACCCTCGCAAGGCCGCTATAGATCAACAGGAAATCAGACATTTTAAGAAGGGGTTAAGTGCGGAATTGACAATGTTGGCAGTAGTCTTAGAGAATAGAGAGCATTTTTCCACGTTTGTGGAACCAAATCAAAGGATACATAGACCTATGGTTGAGAAGTGTGAGGAATGTGCCAAGAAGAGATTGGCACAGTACCAAGGATAGAAGTTAAGAGGCCTCAGGAAGCCTAGGTTTTCTACACTGCTAGCTCGGTAGTAGTCACTGAGTAAGGGTAGAAGCCACAGCCTTCCACCTGCTAGAGCCCACAACACAACATCCATGTTGGTGGCAGGGTCGTGTAGGCCACAGTACGAGACCAAGATTTTCTACAAGTGTAGGTAGGTGGGACATATGAGGTGGGCATGTCCATTGAGAAGTGATAAGGTGACCCAGCCCTCAAGGTCGAGCCAGAAAGGCTCACAGAGATAGTAGTTTAGCAGTGGTGGAGGATGGGGACGTGGATAGATGTTGCAGACTGGTTCCTCTAGACAAGGGACAACTAGTTTTTACACCTTGAGTCAGCCAGGAGGAGAGATCAACCCGTGAGTAGAGACAGGTCAAAAGAATTTATTTCTTTCTATTATGACAACATATGCTTTACATCTTTTTTTATTTGACCCAAGTAGGATCTTGAGGTAGAGATGCGAAGGTAATACCAGTCTCTTTTCGCTGAGGAATTTGGGGGCAAAATCCCCATTGGAGGTTTATGACTTCTAAGACCCTTGACTTGTGTCTTGGGCTAAACCTATTTTCTTTGGCTTGATGATGTGTTTAAACCTTACTCTAATCCTTTGAGATGATCTTATAGCTTTTGGAGAGCTTAAGTCTCCAATTTGAGCTTGTTTGTATGATGTTTGTGCTTTCTATGCTAGTTTTGGTGAAAATTGCAATTTACCCATTTGAGGGGGTATTCTTGAAATTTTTCAACTCTAGAGTGTTCCTTCTCTCTCTTGGATTCATTAGAGAGGTTTTGGTGCTTTGGGGCACCACCTTTGACCCTTGGTTGAGTGGTGTCACCCTTACTGGTGATTGGCGTTTCTAGGGTTGGTGTGCCTTGACCTTGTGACCCTTATTGGTTTGTCACGACCTAGGTTGTGACCTAGGGTTTGGTTGGAGGGTTTCGTGGTAGAGACACCTCTCCTAGGTTTGGTTATCATGACTAATATTGTCTTGGGTGATCTTGGGTTGAGATGGTTACCTTTGTGTGTGGAGTGTCTCGACCTAGGGTGTGTGGTGACCCCCTTGTCGCGATATTGTTGTGTTGAGTGGTGTGTCCCGATCATGGATGGTGAACCATGGGAGGGTCACGATCGTGACCATGTGGGTGAACAAGGTGGTCGAGACCCAACCTAGAGTGTATCACCATGTCTTGCATGTTATACTAGAGTGGTTGCATGTTGGTCTTTTGAGTGGACAAGTGTCCCTTTGGTACCTTGGAGTGTTGACACATCAATCCCTTGCCTTCTCTCTCATCTTCCATCTATATAACCACTTATCTCTTCATGCTTGTAACCCCTTTTGTCCCTACATATTCTTCCTTCTTTTTTTCTTATTCTTGGAGCTTGGTGGATTAAGGAGATCTGACCTTGGAGCTTGGTGACTTAACTCTTCTTGCATGTGGTGCTTGTGGTGACCATAGCCCATCTTCCACCCTTGGTAAGTGTTTATCTTCCTTGATGGTGTTTCTTTTTATCTCCTACCTCCATCTCCCCCTCTTTTCTTGACCCTATACCATGGTTCCTCCGTGGTAGTCATTTTGGGAGAGAAAATCCTCATCACAAGGGTCATAGACCATGTTTTGACAAGGTAGACCCAGGTGTGAGGAGGGATTCTTCTCTCTTTCTCCCTTTCTCTTTTGGCTCAGCCCATAGCTTTTTTGGCTCTCTTTTCTTAGACAAACTTTGACCTTGGTGTCTTCTCCTTCTTGAGGTTATCTTGTGGCTGAGAGTGGAGCTTTTGGTGAATTTGGATCATCTTTGGTGATCGTGTGCTTGGAGCTTGTCTTCCTTGGATTGATTTTCTTAAGTCGGGTTATATAACTCTTAACCTTCTCTATTAATGCACCCTTCTTACATGCATGTTGTTGTTTTCCCTCCCTAAATTATTCCTGGACATGTTAGTATATGGTGATAGACCTTAGAACTTGGATGATGTTGAGATCATGCTTGGGTTGGATGTAATCTGAAACTCTAATTTCCTTTGCACCCTATTTTGGTGTTTGTGGTGCATGGTGGTTTTACTTTCTTCTTGACCTTGGTTTGAGTTGCATGCATGATGATTGAGTGTTTCAACGCTCTATGAAGTTTTGGTTTAGTTTTTGTGGTGATGATCTTAGTTTTTCTCTCTAGTTGGGGTGCCTTTTATAGGTCATATGTTAGGGTTTTGGTAAACATTTTTGGAGAGGCATTTTCCTTCTTGAAGATGGTAGTGTTCCATGTTGTCCTCTTCTATTTTGGTCGTGGTTTACCTCTATTTTGATCTTGGTTTGACGATGGTCTTTTGCCTTGGTAGTATTTTAACCATTGGTGGTCACTAACCTTGATCTTTCTTGGGTCGCAACATCTTGGTTTTGGGTCGCAAATGCAACGTCGCCTTTGCCCTGGTTTTGGTTGCAGTCGTAATGTTGTGTTTGGTCAGGTTCGTGATGGGAGGATGTTGTGGTTGCGACGTTTCCTGGTGCCATTGTGTGACGCTAGTTTGAGACAGGTCGAGGCATTTTGTTTTGGCAGTGTTGGTTCGTGCCTTGAAGGTTTGAGACCTTGGCCTGTGTTGTGGTCACGACCAGGTTATGTTGTGGTCATAACCCTTATAGTAGTGCATGGCAGAGACACCATGCCTTTGCCTTGTCGTGGTCATGGTACTAGGTGGGTTGGTGGTCGTGATGCTTGGTCAGTTTGGTGATCGCGATGCCTTGTCAGTTTGGTGATCGTGACGCCTTGTCAGTTTGGTAGTCGTGACGCCTGATGCCTAGTCTGCGTGAGGTCGACGTCTGGTTGGTGTGCTCTTGTGAAATTTGCATAACACCATGATATTATACACATATACACGTATATGATAGTGATTCCTAGTACAATTTACATAATGAACTATGGCATGGTTAATTAATAATGTTTCTTAATCCTAAAGTGTTCCAAGAATATGGTAGGTGTCATGCCTAGGGTTTAATTCTAGAATGATCAAACCCTAAACGGCTAAGCATGGAACTCTAAATCTAATGATGAACTATTGGATGTGTTTTATTTCTCTCTAATTGAGATGGATACCTTGTATTGATGTTTTCTCTCTCTTGTTTATAAGCCCCTAACCTTGTAGGTGATATGTATACCATGGCTTGTATATGCTATGGTGGTGATTATACGATATGGTGTGGTGCTTATGCACACCGATGAAGCTTGATGTGATGAGGCACATGCAAGGTATAATGTGATAGGTCCCTATGACCTGGTGATGGCTAGATTCCTATTAAGAGGTGATACCCTCAAGTGATGTGATTAAGTGATTGATATCCCTGGTGATATGTGACTTTGGTGATCGCCATATGAATGGCAGAGTAATGAGCATCATATGGTGATTGTGTGACAAGTTCACACCTTATACGTTTTATATCTTCTGAAGTTGCAACACACCCTTATTTTTGTAGAGTTTGTTTTGGCTTTATACGTTGTAACTCGATTGATGCTAAAAGTCACCCAATTGGCTAACTAATCAAGTGAAACCTAATCATGTAGCTTGCCTTGTGCCATAGATCCAATTCCAGTGTTAGCTTTATTTGTCAAATTGGTGAAACATGTTAACTCGAAGCACATATTTTTGAATATGTGGGGTGCAAGTTGAGTATCTCCTTGCGTCCTTAATTGTAGTTGTACGAGACGGCCATGCATGAGCCAATCTCCTTGTGATATGGATGGTCATGCATGAGCCACTCCTTATTTTAAGAACGGTCGTGTGTGAGCCTATTCTTTTAGCGTCGTTACCTGTACCAAGGTGGGATAAGTGTTTATATATGGATGGCCATGTGTGAGATAATCCTTGTGAGAACCTGTTACACTAAACGAGATTACTCAAAACTTAAAACACAATCAATCACCAACTAATATCATACCCAAAAATATGGGTAAATTAAAACCGATTTCAATGTCAACACCTTCTAAGAACCATTTGTGTAAGAGCCCAATATCTTTCTTATATCCATACTATGACAAGAATTTGATACAAATTGTTCTATCATCTTATCCACAACATATATACATAGTAGAACAATATTCGTATATGCCACACAAACAAGCATTAATATGCTAACAAAAGTCTGATTCATTTGAAACACCATATACAAATTTTTCTCGTCCGGACCTGAGAGTACAGGGACGACTCTAGGACATACTAGACATCTAATCAACTTCTCAAGGATTCATTAATATAGCTCCTCTTTGCTGCCACATGTTTGTTTTCGTCACTTCTGGTTACCTAAAAAGATGTGGGAAACCACAAGGGTGAGACCCATGTCCCAGCAAGAGATATAACCTCCAACAACGCTTATTGATTACAACATTTTAAATAGTAGATAACTAAGCAGTTGGAGTATTTAATAATCAATTGAACAGATTGAACAATTCAAGTATGCTAAATAGATTAAGCAATTAATCTTATCAACAAGTATGATCATCAATGCATATATAGATAACAAATAAATCCATTTATTTGGATAGATATCTACTCAAATATCATCAAATTGCATCTAATAACAATCATTATCATTAATCTGACTATCGTCAATCTAGTAGCATAAGCATCCCTGACATCATGAATATGTCTAGTAACATAACATGGCTATCGATATTGGCATCTCAAATAAAGGGAATAGATCTATATCATAAGTAGAACTAACATCATAACGCAATGAACTACATAGGCATGATTAGCAGTTTAAGCATTTCTAATTACATAGGCATGGCTAGCATTATTGAACATAGCTAGCAGCATCATGTTAACCATCAATGTCAATATATTTGACAACATAAGCATGTTTACAACATGCGCATAACAATAGCATAAGCATATCTATTATCTCTTATTGTACTATACATGATCTCAGTGAAAATAAAGCAAACAAGGGTTATCATCCAATATGAAGCATTGTGTATAACCCTAAACAGATATCCTAGACGGTTGTCTTACATCTTTTATTATGCCTTGAGGAATTTGAGGATACCAATCAAAATCCAACTGACCACTGTTAAGTTGAAATCAGTGCCATACAAGATCTAGGAAGAGTCGGACTCCTAAGATCTTCTCCTCCCCCGGTCATTACGGGTCCTCCACAGCAACACATAAGGTCAAGTTGCTAACAGCCCAGTCTGTCCTTGGTACAAGTCACGGCACTAGTGAAAGGAGGTGGGTACGCATACCCTACCATCTGAGGTACAACCACAGTTGTCCTCCAATATCATCACATATATAATCACATCATATGTATGAGGCATGACCATATCCATCCTCCACAACATGCATTGTGGATGACAAGGATATATCCTCAACTTGCCACCCCCACATACTCAACAATATGCGCTCTGAGTTTCCCTTAGGAATACTCATTTCACGATCTGGAAAGTTTTGACACTCAGATGGATCTATGGCACATGGCACTACATGATTAGAGTTTCACTTGATTAGTTATGCCAATTTGGTGAATTAAGGCTACACCAAACAAGTGGACATACAAACCCTAATTCACTTCTAACAAGCATATAAATATCACAACTTCAAAAGATATAAAACGTGTGAAATATAATTTCTCATCTCATCATCACATGGTACTATTCACTTGCCATTCATGAGACCACACTAGTCATCATACTATCACAAGATATAAATCCTTTTCACAATATCATAGGGTATCAACCCTTATCAACACAATAGGATTACACCTCATTCAAGGCTCGACCATGCCCAAAGGTCATTAAGACCATCATACTATCACAGGATATAAGTCCTTTTCACAATATCACATGGTATCAACACAATAGGATTACACCTCATTCAGGGCTCAACCATGCCCAAAGGTCATTAAGACCATCATATTATTCCCTGCACGATCATCATTATCTTTCCATGCCTTATAACAAGGCTCAACAACATCACTTACATATAATACACCAGATCAGCACAATATTGCATTAATGAGCTAGGAGATATTCATAAACAATCATAGAAGGGTTATATTAACATTAATAACATTTCTTTATTACATCAACATGCAAAGAATCTAGATATGATTAACCCTCATCATGTTCATAATGCACATGTTTAGCATAAGAAAGTATCAACCATGTGGCTATGATAACCACCAATTAACACATTAAGGTTATGATCATATTAAGGAGGTTATTCCACCATCATTCCATCATATAAGAATGTTAAACATGAATACTCATCTTTATCTATTTGTATTAGAGTTAGGTTCAACAAGATAAATTATATTAGTGTTACTAATCAGCACTTATACCCAAACTCTAACTCACGGCATCCCCATTGGATCATGGATGCATAAGGTGAAGCATCACCATCACATTCCATACTATTCTCAAGTATGAACCCACACATGAATCAAGGTGAAACCATCAGGTTATAGCATACTAGGGTTTCAACAACAGTAACAGAGTACTCCATGATTATATTAGTCATTCAAGGACTATTCATACCCAATTACCATCATTTAGTTATATTAAAGCTAGGTATAACAAGCTATACCTCATTAGGGTTACATATCAACACAATATGGTTATCATTCCTTCTATTCATATGAGAGAATAGGTAAGACTACCTTATTAAGGATAACCCTCCATTTGTTCCATCATCATTCAACCCATATCACTATACCACAGTGCCAACCAGAACCATTAGATGTTTATAAGGTAAGACCATTGGTTGTTTACATAAGTAAACACCATGGATAAACCACCTATGAAGTCCTTGATTTGTTCTTTAGAAAGAGTGCCCATCTAACCCTAGACATCCTGTGATTAACAACACAAAAATTTCCATTGAGAGTAGGGTAAAACCCGCAATTGACTGTTCATTTAAAACAAACCATCCATTGTCAACCAGTAAGCTCCTTAAGTTGATCATATAAAGGAAACCATATAAACCACATTATTAGGACCAAAATATTACATTAGCCATCATTCCACTTTATTGGAGGAATAAACATTAGATCTTGACCATTGGGTCAAGTTCATATGTTAAAACCATCAATTACAGTATAGGTTCGACCATTGCATCAAGTGACCCAAGAAACCATTGGTCTAAGGCTTAATTGATGCTACAAATTTATTATTAACTCACAATAGGTTGTGGAGACCTGATCCACCACCATTAGTGACCATTAAGTCACCATAGGTTGTTAGATCAACACTATAATCATTAATCAACATCAAATATCAAACTATTATCACCATTGATTGATAGCATCATTAGGGTACTTAGTTGTTAATCACTAGGCTTCTAATTAGGCTAACACCTCACCTAAGGGGTGAACATAAGTTGACACCCTTGGTCACCACCATCAGTAGTCATGAAGACAACACCATCGATTGTTGCAATGGTACCACCATCGAGTCAAGTGTTTATAGAAGAAATAAGCTTTAAACCCTTAGCACCATAGGTTGTCAAACCAACATGATCCAAGTCATATTATACCTTCTGAATAACATACACATGATCTAGAACTAAAATCAGAATGGGGAACATTATAAAAATCGAATTCCAAGTCAAGCATAGCTTTTTAGTGCATGGATCATCATTTAAAAGCAAGAACATGAGTTAGCAAGCTTATGGTAAGCAATAAATGTGGAGCAAGTTATAAAACTTGCCTCTAATGAGAAGATGAAATCACAAACAAAAGAAAACTCAAGAAGGTAGGGTAGAAAATTCAAGTATAAGCTGAGAACTTGTCCATCTAGCACCTTTCTTCATCAAATGAGCAAACCCTAAGCATAAGGAGCAAGAAAGGTAGGGTTTTAGAGCTTTAGAGCAATTTCTATCATGGAACAGCAAGGTTCCGACCTAGAGAAAGGTAGGAGGAAGGATAAAAAAGAAATAAATGGAGGAAAGAAGGGAATTTTTACTCTTTTAGGTCAAGATCACTAGAAGGAAGATTTTTAAACCCTAAAAGGAAGTCAATTGCAACCCTAGATTCTTTTTCCAAGAAGATCCCCTCTTTCTTCTTCCTTGGATAGGAAATTCACAGTAGAATAGAGGGAGAATGATTTTTTTATAAGGAGGTAAGTGGTTGAGAGAAAATGGCTCGTTTTGGTGCTTAGGGATAAGTATATGAAACTTTAAGATAAAGAAAAAGAAAAAGTTGAAGTTCTAGTATCTTTCCAAGCGTCTATGGCCTTAAACTATTAAGAATATACAAGCACACACACAAGCATCTCCCCCACCGTCCATAGATACATGCTTATCCCTCTTTTCTTGAATTTCCAAGAAAAACAAATAATTCATTAGTTGATAGTTACTAAAGGTAGCTCATCCATGAAGGGGTAAACCCTAAAATACCCTTGGAGAAAACACCTTCAAACCAATGATTAAATAGGTACCCCCATGGCTCAACAAGCTAAAGAATGATGAGAGAATATCCAAGGAACATAATTCAAGTGATAAATTGCAAAGAAAACCTCTCAATTGGGTAAATTATAGAAAAGTCCAAAATGTGCATAAAATTGCATAACTTGCTCAAACAGTTCCAAATTAGACCAAATTTGAAACTTAAGCTTGTATTATCATTAAAAATCATATTACAAGGTTATATTAGGGTTATAAGAATTTAATTATGATAATTAATCTTGTTCAACACTTTAAGCAAAGTTAGGGGTCTCACAATTATAAACCCCTAGCAGGGATTTCGCCCCCAAAATCCAAGATACACATAGATGGGCACTTCCCATGCACATCATCCTCAAATTTAGACATTGTTACTTACAGATTATGGTAATGCCACACCTCTCTTATAGAGGTCATGTTCTTCTCTTTTAATTCATACATATCTTATCTTGGGTCAGCACAAAAATCCCCACATAAGAAGACATTTGCAAATATGGAACATAGAAACTTGTTGTACCACCTGTACAAATCTAATAGTAACTTTCAACACTTTAAGCAAAGTTAGGGGTCTCACAATTATAAACCCCTAGCAGGGATTTCGCCCCCAAAATCCAAGATACACATAGATGGGCACTTCCCATGCACATCATCCTCAAATTTAGACATTGTTACTTACAGATTATGGTAATGCCACACCTCTCTTATAGAGGTCATGTTCTTCTCTTTTAATTCATACATATCTTATCTTGGGTCAGCACAAAAATCCCCACATAAGAAGACATTTGCAAATATGGAACATAGAAACTTGTTGTACCACCTGTACAAATCTAATAGTAACTTTCAACTTTAAATTCTAGCTATCATCTTGAAATTATATCTATTGTATCAACTAACCATCTATCCTTGATAGTGGTCTTGCCCAGCTATCACTAGACCATACACAACATTATAGAGTCACTTTTGTTTTTCCTTCCAAACAACATTTATAGGATCATCATCAACTCTCTCTCTCTCTATCTCACTCTCTATGGGAGAGGAATACTTAGAATGTTCATTTAACAAACACCTCCAACCTTCACATATTTCTCATATTGTTGATACATCTTGGATACTAGGATTCACTACCTTTGTATCCACCTCATGTCCTATAAGGAATTCACATCATTATCTCATCCACTTTTACCAACATAACAAATATCAAGACATATAAGAGGGGTATTCCTAATTATTGGAAGGCTAAAAAGCAAACTCATCACAAACTTTATGATCTTGGAACCATAGTCCAACTAACCTTATGCTATAATAAGCTATCCACCCTCATGTTTGCAGTGAATCCAGACATACCAAGTGGCAATGATCCACTTGAAAGTTGTTCCCTAAAAAGGAAAGACACAAAGGGGAAACACTCTTCCCATACCATAGCAACATTGTTCAAGGGTCACTAGCAAAAAGGTAACCAATTCTATTTTCATTATGCAAATTACAACTTCTTATGTATCATTTTACCCTTTTCATTTTGGGTTCCTTGCCATTAGCATAGGAATCATCATGATTAACATATCTCATTACTCCTTCCTTGATTACTATTTATCACACTTGGGTATGTTCTCTTATTTTATTATGTTTTTCAACCACTTATCAACAGGGTAAATCATCATATTCCACATTTTCTTCATTAAACATGGATCATCTACCTTAATTTCTTTCACATGCTATGTTGATTTTACATTAACACTTTCTTACACACACAGGTTGGTTTGAGATTAACTCAGGTTCCACCTTATTTCTTTGTCATTGTTCCCATTCATCTTCTCATTTTGTACTTGTTATAGGAGTTCTCTCTATCTTATGTGGATTTCATACCTTGATTCACTTTATAAGCATAGACGTGTCTGTCTTTTAATTTATTATCTTCTTGAATCACATCTTCAAGAACTCCTCTTTTCCTTATTTGAATTCAGATTTAGATTTCATGGTGTTATATCTTTCTCTTATAGTTACCAAACGTTCAAGTTTTGATAGATTATGATGAAATTCTTATCTTCTTTAAGGTAGGATTGAGATATTCATACCATGATTTCTTATTCATTATGCTCTTTAGATTGTCTCAAAATGACTACTTGATCAGAGTAATCAGAAAGATAACAATCTAAGAGTTCCATACTTACCTTTTTTTCAATAATTGAATTCTTGTCCAGGGCACCCAAAGACTGAGATTAGGTAGTATGTGCCATATTTTTATGTCATATTCATAATTTTGACATCACCATAGTCCTAAATCCTAGTGTCCCTATAGACTCAATGAACCTAAAGCTCTGATACCAACTTATGAGAACCTGTTACACTAAACGAGATTACTCAAAACATAAAACACAATCAATCACCAATTAATCACATACCCAAAAACATGGGTAAATTAAAATTGATTTCAACGCCAGCACATGCTCAGAAACATTTGCGTAAAATCCCAACATCTTTCTTATATCCATACTATGCCAAGAATTTGATACAAATTATTCTATCGTCTTATCCACAAAATATATACATAGGAGAACAATATTCGTATATGCCACACAAATAAGCATTAATATGCTAACAAAAGTCTGGTTCGTTTGAAATACCATATACAAGTTTTTCTCTCCCAGACCTGAGAGTACAGGGATGACTCTAAGACACACTAGAAATCTAATCAACTTTCTCAAGGATTCATTACTATAGCTCCTCTTTGCTACCACATGTTTGTTTTTGTCACTTCCAATTATCTAAAAAGATGTGGCAAACAACAAGGGTGAGACCCATGTCCCAGCAAGAGATATAACCTCCAACAACGCTTATTGATTACAACATTTTAAATAGTAGATAACTAAGCAGTTGGCGTATTTAATAATCAATTGAACAGATTGAACATTTCAAGTATGCTAAACAGATTAAGCAATTAATCTTAGCAACAAGTATGATCATCAATGCATATATAGATAACAAATAAATCCATTTCTTTGGATAGATATCTACTCAAATATCATCAAATTGCATATAATAACAATCATTATCATTAATCTGACTATCATCATATTCCTTGCTAACAGCACAAGCAATCTAGTAGCATAAGCATCCCTTACATCATGAATATGTCTAGTTACATAACATGGCTATCAATATTGGCATCTCAAATGAAGGGAATAGATCTATATCATAAGTAGAACTAACATCATAACACAATGAACTACATAGGCATGATTAGTAGTTTAAGCATTTCTAATTACATAGGCATGGCTAGCAATATTGAACATAGCTAGCAACATCATCTTAACCATCAATGTCAGTCTATTTGACAATATAAGCATGTTTACAACATGCGCATAACTACAGCATAAGCATATCTATTATATGTTATTGTACTATACATGATCTCAGTGAAAAGAAAGCAAACAAGGGTTATCATCCAATATGAAGCATTGTGTATAACCCTAAACAGATATGCTAGACAGATGTCTTACATCTTTTATTATGCCCTGAGGAATTTGAGGATACCACTCAAAATCCAACTGACCACTGCTAATTCAAAACCAGTGCCATACAAGATCTAGGAAGATCCAGACTCCTAAAATCTTCTCTGCCCTGGGTCAGTACGGGTCATAGGGTCAAGCTACTCCTAGTCTGTCCTTGGTATAGGTCATGACACTAGTGAAAGGAGGTGGGTACACATACCCTACCATCTGAGGTACAACCACAGTTGTCCTCCAATCTCATCACATATATAATCACATCATATGTATGAAGCATGACCATAGCCATCCTCCACAACCTGCATTGTGTATGACAAGGATATATCCTCAACTTGCCACCCCCACATACTCAACAATATGCGCTCCGAGTTTCCCTTAGGAATACTCGTTTCGCCATATGGCATGTTCTGACACTCAAATGGATCTATGGCACAAGGCACTACATGATTAGAGTTTCACTTGATTAGTTATGTCAATTGGGTGAATTAAGGCTGCATCAAACAAGTGGACATATAAACCCTAATTCACTTCTAACAAGCATATAAATATCACAACTTCAAAAGATATAAAATGTGTGAAACATAATTTCTCATCTCATCATCACATGGTACTGTTCACTTGCCATTCATGAGACCACACTAGTCATCATACTATCACAAGATATAAATCCTTTTCACAATATCATAGGGTATCAACCCTTATCAACACAAGAGGATTACATGTAACAAACTGAATCTCAGGGTCTTCCATGCAATTTACCCATTCTTGAGCTTTTCTTTGACTTTTAGTCCATTTGGACCTTTTCCATAAATTTCCCATCCTTTTGGATCATTCTTGGACTCCTTGTGCAATTTGAGCACAATCTGAGGTTGAAATCACTATTTACCCTCATTTATGATAATGAAGGGGTGTTTGCACAAATAACCCACATTAGGAGATAAGTTAGGGTTAATTACGTAATTTGGCCATTTATGGGATAATATATTAGATTATATTTATTTGGAGCTTTTTGGATAAATATATTATTAATAATGTGTATTTGAGTTCATATATGGGTATATTAACCTTTATTATTTTCTCTCTCCTCGAAATATGATTTTAATTCATATTAATATGCTATTTTGTTGAGTAATGAGTATTTGTACCCTAATGTGTTTTATATGTCGAATTTACTCACATGTTTCTCCTTAATAAGCTTTTTCATATAAATCCTTGATTTTAATATGTTATTATACTCTTTTATGAGCTATATATTTATTAATGGCATTATTATGCATTAAACGAGATTCTAATTATATAGCATCGTTCTATATGTTATTATGAGCTTATGGTTCAATTTTGGTGGCTTTTGGAGTTGATTTGACCCTTCAAATCCTTTTTATTAGCTTTCAATATAGTATAACTATAATGCTTTAATCGCATTTCATTTATTTCGATCTGTAACGCTAAGGTTTGGACTATTTTCGCTGTCACGCGCCTGGGGCCATCGGACGGCTCCGATTTGATCGCCCTTGTGATCCAACGGTCGCAGCATCTCCTTCAACCTCCGGCCGTTTCACAACAGATCGGCGCCCCTACACTCCCGCGATCCGTTCTCTCTCCCTCCTTCTCCGTTTAACGCGATTTCTTCACCGTTAGCTTCGTCTCTCTCCGCCCGTTTGAATGAGCCATAACTCATCTCCTCCCTCGCGCTGTGTGCGAAATGCCCAAAGTCGGCAACCTCCTTCTCTCCACCCTTGGGTTACATCCGGCGCCTTGAGCTTCCTCTCACCTATATTAGGTCCCGCCTAGCACCATCGGGCCTCCACTTTTCTTCCTCCTCCATCAATTTCTCCTCTAGCTTCCCGGAGCTCTCTGACCTACTCGATGTGCACCTCCGGCGATCTCGGCCTGCTGCTCGGCCTTCCGACCACCTTCGTCCAATTGGACGCTAGGTGAGCATCCTCGGCACCCGCTCTTCCCCTCTCCACTCTCATTTTGCCTCACGACGCCCCCGGGTGTTGGGCCCTATAGCTCAGTTTTGGGTCTCCGGTGGCACTGAGCTATCTTCCGCCATGGTGCTCCTCCGTGTACGAAACTCGGGCATTTGACTTGTCTCGGTCTCGCGAACTCACCCCCGGCCTTATTTTGGGCTTTTCTCCTTGTATCAACGTGCTTTGCGTCTATTTCTCACCCCCTGTTCTGGATGCTTTGGCAACCTGTTTTCCGGCCACGGTGGCCCTTCCTCATTTGCGAGGGTGGTTTTCAACCCAGCGCCACCGCGGGGTTCTGCTCGTTTGATCTCCACAAACCTTGCGGCCTCAGTAGCCCAGTTGGGTGATCGCAGGTGAAGCGCTGGAGCTAGTCTCGCGCCATGACCTCGGCTGGAAGAAGCCAGGTCATGGAATGACCAAGAGGGTCACGCGCGAGCAGTGTAACGATTTCCTTGGCTGAGGGCATTTTCGTCTTTTCACCCCTCGATTTCTTCTTCCTATCGCAAAGCAATGGAATTGTGCAAATGACCGATTTGCCCTCGTAGTTTTAATTGATTTGATTTAATATGCAAGGGTAGTTTAGTCTTTTACCCTGTTATTTACATCGATTTGTATTTTGATTTAAATAACTGTCACAATATGGTTTTCCTAATTTCTGATTGGTCAGGTTTACTTAATTCATAGTAAATCAACCATTGGTCAGAAAAATATGAATAAATAGTCGATGGAAAGGACTTTTAACGTAGAATTCGATTTTATGGTTTTTTGAGACATGATTTAGATTCCTTTTCCGAAGTTTGCTTTAATTGGCATTTTTAGTATGTAAATGTTTTAAAATACATAATTAATTCATTTTAACTCTATTTTCTATAATAAGATATGTTTTCATAATCAGGAGATTATGAGTAATCGTTTGGACTTGGTTTTGAACTCTAAATCGTAGTTTTGTAAAATTAGGGTTTTTCTATGCTTATGTCTTTATATATATTAATACATGTGTTATGTTTATAACTAGGATATATGGATGGTTTGCTATCTGTTTGGTGGATATGATGGTAATGTATTTAATCTAAGGTATGTGAAACTTATTATGTATGTGCATCCTATTCTAGTATGTGGACTCTATTCATATATGTGATGATAAATGTGCAATACACCTACTCTCAGTTGGGCTTTTATCCAACCCCACCAATTATATTTGTGCTAGCCTTGTTATCCTTCTATTTACATTTATTGGCTCTTTACTTAGCTTATGCCATTGTGGCTTAATCATTGGAATCATGTGAATCATTCTTCTTCATATGTTGCCTCCTTTACTTGGAAATGATTTAATCTTGTTATTGACTATGTGGCTCATCCTTTTGAGATATTTGGAAATATTATATAATGTTGGTGCTTGATGACTCTTTTAATTCTTGGAACTCTTGGATATGGTTGTGACCTATGATGGTCTTATTACTTATTTGTTTGGGTTTTATTCCCAATGTTTGTTGCATCTTGTTATACTTTTCACTATGCTGCCAAGTAAATGATTATGCATGATATAGTTATTGGCCAATTGACAATGTAGTGTACATGAGTATAAACCACCCACAGGGCACTGAGGTTTTAGTCCTCCTGCCGGGCACTGGGGTTTTAGTCCCCCTGCCATTTTATATATTAGGCACTGGGGTTTTATTCCCCCTGCCACTTTTTAGGCAATGGGGTTTTAGTCCCCCTGCCATTGGTGAGGTCCGGTAGGTGCCTCACCCTACATTGAGAGGATGTTGAGTCATAATTTATATTCATGCAAATGTGATAATTGTTGATATTTAAATGTGGCAGTTTCTCTCTCTCATATTCATATATTGGACTCATTTCTTTTGAAATCTCTTATTGTAGAGAATCTTTTATATTGCAAAGCTTTTTTTTATTATTTGTCCTATCCCTTTTTATTAACACATACCTTGTTTTATCCCTCTCTTGCTGGATGACCCCAACCATCCAGGTTAGGATCAGAGTGCGCATGGAAGCTTGGTGAACCTAAGGCTAAGGATAGAAGACGAAGAACATATAGTATATGATCATAGTTGCTTATATGTTTTAAATAGTTTGTTTGGAGACAATGTTGTATTAGTCTAAGTCTTCCTCTACCTAGATCCTTGTAGTTGCTTGTATAAAGTTGTACTCCCATTTGGGAAAATTTTATAATGTACTCTTTATACATTTTGAATATGTCAAGATTTAATTCTTCCGCTGCCATACTTTTGGTGTTTTTGTTTATCATGTTTATAGTAGAGACTTTGGGTCTTTACAGCATGGTATCAGAGCATCAAGGTAGTCGGATTCTTGACTAGTTCAAAATTGTCTCCTAGATAGAACCCTTATCTTATATAGTATCCTATAGTAAGTTTTTCACCTTAGAGTTGACCTATAAAGAATGTTTCATTTAGGATCATAATAATTTCTTATTAGAAATAAAATTTGTCAACTTTTTGGTGAATTGTCTAATTGAGTAGCTATTAGAGCAAGAAGTTGAAGTGATGGTGTCTAGAAAGGGTCAGAGCTTGGGGGCTGGCAATATTTTCCTCCGCCCCACTAGCTTGGTCACGAGGACTCCTGAGCTCATATGACCTGGCCTGGCCTGATCTGAAACGGACAGCTCGAAATAGTCTACCTTTAGACATTACCTTATTGTTGAGTAACCTTTATAACTCTTATATGATGATTTGATTTCTTTTCTCAAACAAAAATCATCTTGTAATCCCTAAGTATCTTATATGAGCCTTAGATTTCCATGTTTAGGGTTTGGTGAACCCTATGCTATACCTTGAGTTTAGAAGATAGAGTTTAGTAAGGCTTTTTATGTTGGGCTTTATACCCTTAGAGTAGTTTGACTTAGTCAACCTTTTGAGTGGAAAGGTAGTGTTAGTACCTTGTTAGATTTTGGAGTTGTTGATTTCGAGGACGAAATCCTCTTTAGGGGGGTTGGAGTCCCTCAATGCCTTGAAATCAAGAAACTCTAACTCCTTAGACATGGGAATAGAGAGCTTATGTGTTTAGAGTTTAATAAACCTAATATGTTTGTAATTCATCTTGTTTGTTTATGAACAAATGGATAGGTCACATAATCCTTATGCTTGAACCTTAATATACTCTTGATGCACATAATCATTAATTATTAATAAGTGAATATACATAGTTTTGATTAAGTCACCCTAATGGTAAAATGTGTATGATAAAATACACCCTAAGGATGCTTTATCATGTTAGGGTCATGTTGACCTAAACCCTAGGATGTAATCATCTAGCCTTGACAACATATGTACATATATACCCTTCATGCCTTTCTTGACACATTAGTGACATTAGGTGTCATCACATGATATACCTTAATGCATGTAAATGGATTATAATCACTTAATCATAGTTGTGACCTAATTAGCAACACATGTTAGGCATAGGACCTTGTTGATTAAAATACATCTCATTGATCATCTTATTGGTTTATGGATAAAATCAGTAATGAGATGATGAGTAATTAGATTCATATAATGTGAGGTTAATTCATAGTAATTAGTGTTGTGAGAGAAAATGATTAGTGATGCCATGGATATGAGTATGTTAGATGTTGTGCCAATATGTTCCTTATATATAATCCATATACCCTTAGACCTGTTATTAGGGTAATAATTTGTTGGATAAAATTATATGGCATAATCCCACATGATGTAGTTATTGGGTAATAATGTTGAGTTATTTAGGTTTTTAACCTAATGCATTAATATATGTTGTAATGGCCTTGTAAACCCTAATTGTGCTTAAAACCCTTAATGAGGGAGATACCCATGATATAATATTGAGATGAAATTGTTTTGGATAAAATGTGGCACAAGTGTTAGTATAATAGGTATGTTGCCTTTTCATGATAGAGTTTATGCAACAAGATGTTAGTTTGAGTTTGATAAAAGGTTATAGGTTTTGTGGAAACCTTAGTAACACCTGACTTATGTAGATTTTGTGATGTGCCCTAGAGTAAGGGTTATAATCTAGTTGTTTATGGTTGGGATGTTACACACTCACCCTCTCTTTCCTCTTGTTGAGATTTCGGGGACGAAATCCTCTTTAAGGGGTGGTGTGTTGTAACATACTGAATCTCAGGGTCTTCCATGCAATTTACCCATTCTTGAGATTTTCTTTGACTTTTAGTCCATTTGGACCTTTTCCATAAATTTCCCATCCTTTTGGATCATTCTTGGACTCCTTGTGCAATTTGAGCACAATCTGAGGTTGAAATCACTATTTACCCTCATTTATGATAATGAAGGGGTGTTTGCACAAATAACCCACATTAGGAGATAAGTTTCATCACATGATATACCTTAATGCATGTAAATGGATTATAATCACTTAATCATAGTTGTGACCTAATTAGCAACACATGTTAGGCATAGCACCTTGTTGATTAAAATACATCTCATTGATCATCTTATTGGTTTATGGATAAAATCAGTAATGAGATGATGAGTAATTAGATTCATATATTGTGAGGTTAATTCATAGTAATTAGTGTTGTGAGAGAAAATGATTAGTGATGCCATGGATATGAGTATGTTAGATGTTGTGCCAATATGTTCCTTAGATATAATCCATATACCCTTAGACCTGTTATTAGGGTAATAATTTGTTGGATAAAATTATATGGCATAATCCCACATGATGTAGTTATTGGGTAATAATGTTGAGTTATTTAGGTTTTAACCTAATGCATTAATATATGTTGTAATGGCCTTGTAAACCCTAATTGTGCTTAAAACCCTTAATGAGGGAGATACCCATGATATAATATTGAGATGAAATTGTTTTGGATAAAATGTGGCACAAGTGTTAGTATAATAGGTATGCTGCCTTTTCATGATAGAGTTTATGCAACAAGATGTTAGTTTGAGTTTGATAAAAGGCTATAGGTTTTGTGGAAACCTTAGTAACACCTGACTTATGTAGATTTTGTGATGTGCCCTAGAGTAAGGGTTATAATCTAGTTGTTTATGGTTGGGATGTTACACACTCACCCTCTCTTTCCTCTTGTTGAGATTTCGGGGACGAAATCCTCTTTAAGGGGTGGTGTGCTGTAACATACTGAATCTCAGGGTCTTCCATGCAATTTACCCATTCTTGAGCTTTTCTTTGACTTTTAGTATATTTGGACCTTTTCCATAAATTTCCCATCCTTTTGGATCATTCTTGGACTCCTTGTGCAATTTGAGCACAATCTGAGGTTGAAATCACTATTTACCCTCATTTATGATAATGAAGGGGTGTTTGCACAAATAACCCACATTAGGAGATAAGTTAGGGTTAATTACGTAATTTGGCCATTTATGGGATAATATATTAGATTATATTTATTTGGAGCTTTTTGGATAAATATATTATTAATAATGTGTATTTGAGTTCATATATGGGTATATTAACCTTTATTATTTTCTCTCTCCTCGAAATATGATTTTAATTCATATTAATATGCTATTTTGTTGAGTAATGAGTATTTGTACCCTAATGTGTTTTATATGTCGAATTTACTCACATGTTTCTCCTTAATAAGCTTTTTCATATAAATCCTTGATTTTAATATGTTATTATACTCTTTTATGAGATATATATTTATTAATGGCCTTATTATGCATTAAACGAGATTCTAATTATATAGCATCGTTCTATATGTTATTATGAGCTTATGGTTCAATTTTGGTGGCTTTTGGAGTTGATTTGACCCTTCAAATCCTTTTTATTAGCTTTCAATATAGTATAACTATAATGCTTTAATCGCATTTCATTTATTTCGATCTGTAACGCTAAGGTTTGGACTATTTTCGCTGTCACGTGCCTGGGGCCATCGGACGGCTCCGATTTGATCGCCCTTGCGATCCAACGGTCGCAGCATCTCCTTCAACCTCCGGTCATTTCACAACAGATCGGCGCCCCTACACTCCCGCGATCCGTTCTCTCTCCCTCCTTCTCCGTTTAACGCGATTTCTTCACCGTTAGCTTCGTCTCTCTCCGCCCGTTTGAATGAGCCATAACTCATCTCCTCCCTCGCGCTGTGTGCGAAACGCCCAAAGTCGGAAACCTCCTTCTCTCCACCCTTGGGTTACATCCGGCGCCTTGAGCTTCCTCTCACCTATATTAGGTCCCGCCTAGCACCATCGGGCCTCCACTTTTCTTCCTCCTCCATCAATTTCTCCTCTAGCTTCCCGGAGCTCTCTGACCTACTCGATGTGCACCTTCGGCGATCTCGGCCTGCTGCTCGGCCTTCCGACCACCTTCGTCCAATTGGACGCTAGGTGAGCATCCTCGGCACCCGCTCTTCCCCTCTCCACTCTCATTTTGCCTCGCGACGCCCCCGGGTGTTGGGCCCTATAGCTCAGTTTTGGGTCTCCGGTGGCACTGAGCTATCTTCCGCCATGGTGCTCCTCCGTGTATGAAACTCGGGCATTTGACTTGTCTCGGTCTCGCGAACTCACCCCCGGCCTTATTTTGGGCTTTTCTCCTTGTATCAACGTGCTTTGCGTCTATTTCTCACCCCCTGTTCTGGATGCTTTGGCAACCTGTTTTCCGGCCACGGTGGCCCTTCCTCATTTGCGAGGGTGGTTTTCAACCCAGCGCCACCACGGGGTTCTGCTCGTTTGATCTCCACAAACCTTGCGGCCTCAGTAGCCCAGTTGGGTGATCGCAGGTGAAGCGCTGGAGCTAGCCTCGCGCCATGACCTCGGCTGGAAGAAGCCAGGTCATGGAATGACCAAGAGGGTCACGCGCGAGCAGTGTAACGATTTCCTTGGCTGAGGGCATTTTCGTCTTTTCACCCCTCGATTTCTTCTTCCTATCGCAAAGCAATGGAATTGTGCAAATGACCGATTTGCCCTCGTAGTTTTAATTGATTTGATTTAATATGTAAGGGTAGTTTAGTCTTTTACCCTATTATTTACATCGATTTGTATTTTGATTTAAATAACTGTCACAATATGGTTTTCCTAATTTCTGATTGGTCAGGTTTACTTAATT
This sequence comes from Alisma plantago-aquatica, assembly GCA_963693085.1. NCBI lineage: Eukaryota > Viridiplantae > Streptophyta > Magnoliopsida > Alismatales > Alismataceae > Alisma > Alisma plantago-aquatica. Next base: position 443,181,420 of record OY856411.1, on the reverse strand, counting down.
CATAGTAAATCAACCATTGGTCAGAAAAATATGAATAAATAGTCGATGGAAAGGACTTTTAACGTAGAATTCGATTTTATGGTTTTTTGAGACATGATTTAGATTCCTTTTCCGAAGTTTGCTTTAATTGGCATTTTTAGTATGTAAATGTTTTAAAATACATAATTAATTCATTTTAACTCTGTTTTCTATAATAAGATATGTTTTCTTAATCAGGAGATTATGAGTAATCGTTTGGACTTGGTTTTGAACTCTAAATCGTAGTTTTGTAAAATTAGGGTTTTTCTATGCTTATGTCTTTATATATATTAATACATGTGTTATGTTTATAACTAGGATATATGGATGGTTTGCTATCTATTTGGTGGATATGATGGTAATGTATTTAATCTAAGGTATGTGAAACTTATTATGTATGTGCATCCTATTCTAGTATGTGGACTCTATTCATATATGTGATGATAAATGTGCAATACACCTACTCTCAGTTGGGCTTTTATCCAACCCCACCAATTATATTTGTGCTAGCCTTGTTATCCTTCTATTTACATTTATTGGCTCTTTACTTAGCTTATGCCATTGTGGCTTAATCATTGGAATCATGTGAATCATTCTTCTTCATATGTTGCCTCCTTTACTTGGAAATGATTTAATCTTGTTATTGACTATGTGGCTCATCCTTTTGAGATATTTGGAAATATTATATAATGTTGGTGCTTGATGACTCTTTTAATTCTTGGAACTCTTGGATATGGTTGTGACCTATGATGGTCTTATTACTTATTTGTTTGGGTTTTATTCCCAATGTTTGTTGCATCTTGTTATACTTTTCACTATGCTGCCAAGTGAATGATTATGCATGATATAGTTATTGGCCAATTGACAATGTAGTGTACATGAGTACAAACCACCCACAGGGCAATGAGGTTTTAGTCCTCCTGCCGGGCACTGGGGTTTTAGTCCCCCTGCCATTTTATATATTAGGCACTGGGGTTTTATTCCCCCTGCCACTTTTTAGGCACTGGGGTTTTAGTCCCCCTGCCATTGGTGAGGTCTGGTAGGTGCCTCACCCTACATTGAGAGGATGTTGAGTCATAATTTATATTCATGCAAATGTGATAATTGTTGATATTTAAATGTGGCAGTTTCTCTCTCTCATATTCATATATTGGACTCATTTCTTTTGAAATCTCTTATTGTAGAGAATCTTTTATATTGCAAAGCTTTTTATTATTATTTGTCCTATCCCTTTTTATTAACACATACCTTGTTTTATCCCTCTCTTGCTGGATGACCCCAACCATCCAGGTTAGGATCAGAGTGCGCATGGAAGCTTGGTGAACCTAAGGCTAAGGATAGAAGACGAGAACATATAGTATATGATCATAGTTGCTTATATGTTTTAAATAGTTTGTTTGGAGACAATGTTGTATTAGTCTAAGTCTTCCTCTACCTATATCCTTGTAGTTGCTTGTATAAAGTTGTACTCCCATTTGGGAAAATGTTATAATGTACTCTTTATACATTTTGAATATGTCAAGATTTAATTCTTCCGCTGCCATACTTTTGGTGTTTTTGTTTATCATGTTTATAGTAGAGACTTTGGGTCTTTACATTACACCTCATTCAGGGCTCGACCATGCCCAAAGGTCATTAAGACCATCATACTATCACAGGATATAAGTCCTTTTCACAATATCACATGGTATCAACCCTTATCAACACAAGAGGATTACACCTCATTCAGGGTTCAACCATGCCCAAAGGTCATTAAGATCATCGTACTATTCCCTATAAGATCATCATTATCTTTCCATGCCTTATAACAAGGCTCAACAACATCACTTATGTATAATACACCAGATCAGCACAATATTGCATTAATGAGCTAGGTGATATTCATAAACAATCATAGCAGGGTTATATTAACATTAAGAACATTCCTTTATTACATCAACATGCAAGGAATCTAGATATGATTAACCATCATCATGTTCATAATGCACATGTTTAGCATAAGAAAGTATCAACCATGTGGCTATGATAACCACCAATTAACAAATTAAGGTTATGATCATGTTAAGGAGGTTATTCCACCATTATTCCATCATATAAGAATGTTAAACATGAATACTCATCTTTATCTATTTGTATTAGAGTTAGGTTTAATAAGATACATTATATCAGTGTTACTAATCAGCACTTATACCCAAACCCTAACTCACGGCATCCCCATTGGATCATGGATGCATAAGGTGAAGCATCACCATCACATTCTATATTATTCTCAAGTATGAACCCACACATGAATCAAGGTGAAACCATCAGGTTATAGCATACTAGGTTTTCAACAACCGTAACAGAGTACTCCATGATTGTATTAGTCATTCAAGGACTATTCATATGCAATTACCATAATTTAGTTATATTAAAGCTAGATATAACAAGCTATACCTCATTAGGGTTACATATCAACACAATATGGTTATCATTCCTTATATTCATATGAGTGAATAGGTAAGACTACCTTATTAAGGGTAACCCTCCATTTTTTCCATCATCATTCAACCCATATCACTATACCACTGTGTCAACCAGAACCATTGGATGTTTAAAAGGTAAAACCATTAGTTGTTTACATAAGTAAACACCATGGATAAACCACCGATGAAGTCCTTTATTTGTGCTCTATAAAGAGTCCCCATCTAACCCTAGACATCTCTTGATTAACAACACAAAAATTTCCATTGAGAGTAGGGTAAAACCCGCAATCGACTGTTCATTTAAAACAAACCATCCATTGTCAACCAGTAAGCTCCTTAAGTTGATCATATAAACGAAACCATCTAAATTACATTATTAGGACCAACATATTACATTAGACATCATTCCACTTTATTGGAGGAATAAACATTAGATCTTGACCATTGGGTCAAGTTCATATGTTAAAACCATCAATTAAAGTATAGGTTCGACCATTGCATTAAGTGACCCAAGAAACCATTGGTCTAAGGCTAATTGATGCTACAACTTTATGATTAACTTACCATAGGTAGTAGAGACATGATCCACCATCATTAGTGACCATTAAGTCACCATAGGTTGTTAGATCATTACTATTTTCATTAATCAACATTAAATAGCAAACTAATATCACCATTGATTGATAGCATCATTAGGGTACTTAGTTGTTAATCACTAGGCTTCTAATTAGGATAACACCTGACCTAAGGGGTGAAGGTAAGGTGACACCCTTGGTAACCACCATAAATTGTCATGAAGACAACACCATCAATTGTTGCAATGGTACCACTATCGAGTCATGTGTTTATAGAAGAAATCAGCTTTAAACCCTAAAATTGACCATTGGTTGATAGGTGCTTAGCACCATAGGTTGTCAAACCAACCTGATACAAGTCATATTATACCTTAGTAATAACGTACACATGATCACAGGTTCATCTAGAACTGAAATCATAACAGGAAACATTATAAAAATTGAAATCCAAGTCAAGCATAGCTTTTTAGTACATGGATCATCATTTAAAAGCAAGAACATGAGCTAGCAAGCTTATGGTAAGCAATAAATGTGGACCAAGTTATAAAACTTGCCTCTAATGAGAAAATTAAATCCCAAACAGAAGAAAACTTAAGCATGTAGGGTAGAAAATTCAAGTATAAGCTGAGAACTTATCCATCTAGCATCTTTCTTCATCAAATGAGCAAACCCTAAGCATAAGGAGCAAGAAAGGTAGGGTTTTAGAGCTTTAGAGTAATTTCTACCATGGAACAATAAGGTTTCAGCCTGGAGAAAGGTAGGAGTAAGGATAAAAAAGAAATAAATGGAGGAAATAAGGGAATTCTTACTCTTTTAGGTCAAGATCACTAGAAGGAATCTTTTCAAACCCTAAAAGGAAGTCAATTGCAACCACCCTAGATTCTTTTTCCAAGAAGATCCCCTCTTTCTTCTTCCTTGGATAGGAAATTCGTAGCAGCATAGAGGGAGAACAAGGTTTGTAGAAGGAGGGAAGTGGTGGAGATAAAATGGCTCATTTTGGTGCTTAGGGATAAGTATATGAAACTTTAAGATAAAGAAAAAGAAAAAGTTGACGTTCTAGTATCTTTCCAAGTGTCCATGGCCTTAAATTGTAAGGCCCCTAAACTTGCTTAATGAGTTGAATAAGATTAATTATCATAACTGAATTATTATAACCCTAATCTAACCTATTTATATGCTTTGAAATCATAATACAAGCTGAAGTTTCAAGTTTGGTCCAATTTGGACACTATTTGAGCAAGTTATGCAATTGTATGCACATTTTGGACTTTTCTACAATTTACCCAATTGAGAGGTTTTCTTTGTAATTTATCACTTGCATTATATTTCTTGGATATTCTCTCATCATTATTGATCTTCTTAATCCATGGGGCACCTATTTAAACCTTGGTTTGAAGGTGTTTTCTCCAAGGGTATTTTAGGGTTTACCCCTTCATGGATGAGCTACCTTTAATAGCTATCAACTAATTAGTTATTTGTTTTGCTTGGAAATTCAAGAAACGAGGGATAATCATGTCTCTATGGATGGTGGGGGAGCTTCTTGTGTGTGTACTTGTATATTCTTAATAGTTTAAGGCCATAAACACATGGGGAAGCTACTTTTACACCTCATGCTTGCTCCCATCCTTATCCATGGGTTGTATTTACCTCTTCCTTGCCCAAGTATGAAACTTTGCTTGCTTTCTCTTTCCTATAACCTGGAACAATGACTCCAATCTTTTTTTCTACAGAACCAAGTGCTCTAAGGTAGAAGAAAACCTCTTTTGGAGAAGAAGGTCTCCTAGAGCTCCATTTAGCCCTACCTAAGGTTTCCAAGGTCATCTTCTAGGGATTTCGACCAAGGCAAGTTATTTTCTTCCTTCCTTCTCCATTTATCTTTCTCTTCTCCTTTATTAGACCTTCCTACAGGTTGAAACCTTTCTATTCCATGGTATAAATTTCTCTAAAGCTCTAAAACCCTACCTTTCTTGCTCCTTATGCTTAGGGTTTGCTCATTTGATGAAGAAAGGTGCTAGATGGACGAGTTCATAGCTTATGCTTGGATTTTCTACCCTACCTGCTTGAGATTTCTTCTGTGTGGGGTTTCATATTCTCATTAGAGGCAATTTTTATAACTTGCTCCACGTTTATTGCTTACCATAAGCTTTCTATATCATGTTCTTGCTTGAAAATGATGATTCATGCACTAAAAAGTTATGCTTGACTTGGATTTCGATTTTTATAATGTTCCTTGTTCTCATTTCAGTTCTATATGAACCTGTGATCATGTGTACATTATTCCTAAGGTATAATATGACTAGCATTAGGTTCGTTTGACAACCTATGGTGCTAATCACCTATCAACCAATGGTCAATTTTAGGGTTTTAAGCTTATTTCTTTTATAAACCCATGACCCGATGATGGTACCATTACAACAACCCTATGGTTTTTTCTTCATGACAACTGATGGTCGAGATCAATGGTTTCAGATGATGGTGACAGCCTATGGTCACCCCCTTAGGTCAGGTTTTGGATCAATTAGAAGTTTAATGATCAACCATTAAGTACCTAATAATGTTATCAATCAATAATGACATTAGCTTAATATTTGATGTTGATTAATGAATATAGTGTTAATTTAAAAACCTATGGTGACTTAATGGTCACTAATGATGGTCGATCAGATCTCCAAAATCTATGGTGAGTTAATCATATAGTTGTAGCATCAATTAAGCCTTAGACCAATGGTTTCTTGGGTCACTTGATGCAATGGTCGAACCTATACTGTAATTGATGGTTTTAACATATGAACTTGACCCAATGGTCAAGATCTAATGTTTATTCCTACAATAAAGTGGAATGATGGATAATGTAATATGTTGGTCCTAATAATGTGATTTAGATGGTTTCCTTTATATGGTCAACTTAAGGAGCTTACTTGTTTACAATGGATGGCTTGTTTTAACTGAACAGTCGATTGTGGGTTTTACCCTACTCTCAATAAAACTTTTTGTTTTGTTGGTCAAGGGATGTCTAGGGTTAGATGGTGATTATTTCTAGTGAACAAATCAAAGATTTCATAGGTGGTTTATCCAAGGTGTTTACTTATGTAAACAACCAATGGTCTTACCTTTTAAACATCCAATGGTTCTGGGTGACATTGTGGTATGGTGATATGAGTTGAATGATGATGGAACAAATGGAGGGTTACCCTTAATAAGATAGTCTTCCTATTCACTCATATAAATAGAAGGGATGATAATCATATTGTGTTTATATGTAACCCTAATGAGGTATAGCTTGTTATATCTAGCTTTAATATAACTAAATGATGGTAATTGGGTATGAATAGTCCTTGAATGACTAATACAATCATGGAGTACTTTGTTACTGTTGTTGAAACCCTAGTATGTTATAACCCGACAGGAACTGTGATGCCCCGATCCCTGTGCCATCTCTAATGACCCCAAAGACCAGAGAGTCAACCTTGGTAAACCACCCTTAACTTTTTCTTTTCTTAATCACTTAAAATTAACTTAAAGGGAAATCTTATAACTTGGAATAAACTGAAATCTTACTAAACTGTGGAAGCAACTACTATTTACTTTACTAGGTAGGTAAAGCATATTTACACAACATATTGCATTTTTCATGCGGAATATAAAGCACAACAGATAACGTAAAACTAAACTACATATTACATTACATTCTCTCTCTACCACACCACATGCCCCAAGGACCGAGGGGAAAGGACTAAGAGACCTCTATTCTAACTATGAACTACCTTCTAAGAGCCTGGGTGATAAGATCCTTCAGCTTCCTCGTGCTGACGTTAACCTGGAAAAAAAATTCAATAGGTTGGTGAGCTACTGGCTCAGTGAATAGAATTTCACCCAACCATCACAAATAACTCATTTTATGTTTATTAAACTGAAATAAAATACAAAAATTACTATACTGAGCAGATCTAAAACAATACATTTAAATAACATAGAATGCCAAAATTACATTTAAAGAACAACTACGTTGAAACGGTACTCGAATCTTTCTTAGCCTTTCTTACTTATAAGAAACTCTTTAAAACTTATATTATCATATTTTAGCTTATGCCCTGATCATATGCAGTGTACTCTACATATGAAGAATCGTAACGAAATACGATCTCACCGTACAAGTCTTAGTTGACACACCTGGGATGCTAAGCCTGACAATGTCACTGGTCTGCAATAGGAAAATGGCTCTTTGGCCTTGGCACACCTGTGGGCCATAAAAACTAGACTCCTCCTCTAACTTGAGCACACAAGTAGAGTGTCAAGCCACCTATTGGCTTTTCTGTACTCTAGTGCCACCAGGACCTCTAGTTGATGTTGGACACTACATATTGTATTTTTAAGAAGACTTCCACTAGGGCTTCATCCCCCGTACCACCTATTAGTACATTATGACCCCCGTATATTAGACACTGTCAGGGTTAGGTCGTTTCATCCCTACAGCGCAGACCTCTCATAGGGAATCTATGGTGTTCAGGGCCCCTAAATCTATTATTTTATTATTCTTGGAAAGCTCGTATTATATTGTATCTTTTTCTCACTTATACTTGACTTTGGTATCTCTATGGAACCACGTCTATTTATTTGAAATTTATAATACAACATGTATATCATTCTGAACTTGGCAGAGCGGTATATTCAAAATACTATGATATTTTGAGTAATCATCATACTATACATGCAGGCAGACTAAAATTCTTAACTAAACAAAATACATGTCCATTTGGCACTTATACACTAGAATCATTCAATTGAACTTCTTAATATACTGATAAGAGTTAATTACTTGACATACGAGAAATCATAATTTGCACCTGTAAATTATTTGTACTTTCTTGGAAAACATGCACCTCAACCCAAATATTGAGTTGTGCATCACATAACATAATTAAGAGTTAATTACTTGTCATGGCAAGAATTATTAATAATAACTGAGAATTTCTAATGATATCCTTAAGAAACGTGTCAATTCGTGTAATACTAAATCACACACATTAACTATAACAGAGAGCATGCAACATATTTACATTGAGACATTGTGAGTCATCGTCCATTTCTTTAAATCATGTAACTAGTTAATTACTAAAATCGTACAGCCTGGGTTTATACCCAAACCATATAGCTACTGGAAATCTGGGTCGTGTGCTAATGTCTTTAACCTTTAAACTGAACAATTTAGGATTTGATCAATCATATAGTTTCAGTAATCCAAATCATACAAATCAGTTAACAAACTAAATCATACAAAACATACAGAAGCGAAACTTGAAATAAAGGTCAGGTGACGTCAATACCACACGGCACCTGGGTAACCATTGTTACCCACGAATAACACAATTCTAACTTAAAACACTCATTTATTGGAATTAAATATTGCTTGGTGAGTGAGATTCTACTCACAGAGGTTCGAGATGGCCGAAATCGACTAGAAACACGCCCAAAGCCTGCTTCCAGGCATCCATGGGGTTGTCTTCAACCTTAGGCTTGCCCTGGTTCAGACCTGCTGCAAGTAGCAGCTACTTTCCCATGCTCAGGTTGAGGAAAGGAGGGGGGAAGCTAGTTGGGAGCTATATATTCCTACTTAGACCTCACGGCTGAGGTCAAGGGCACCCTTTCGAGGTGTTTTGTTGTGCCAATAGGGCTCCTGGCCGTGCTAGTGGCGGCACCGCACCTGTTGCTGGTCGGGGCGCTGCCCTAGCTGGTCGGGGCATCGCAATTAGGCGAGGATGAGGAGGAAGGAAGGAGGAAGAAGAAGAAAGGGGGATCGTGCCGCTGGAAATGAAGCTAGGGATCCCTAAGATTGCCCGCACACGCCTCTTCTCCATAGGTCGATCGAGCGCAGCTACTGTGCGCCGCTCAAGCACCAATCGGGGGTAAGGGATAAGGGATAAAAGGGGTCATTAACCAAATAAATGGGTAAATTGCATATCTCAGCCCAAGAAATTAAAAATGCCATATATTTTGCCTCGGAGGTTCAATTCAAGCAATTCCTTTTGCAAATTTTCAAGCACGAGATCCACTACAACCTCAAAATAAGAAAACATACTAACTAGCTTGTTTCAACTTAATCAAAGCACTAATCGCATCTTGAACACTTATCTTATCTTAATCAACATGGTGATGCACTAATCATTGTACTTACTAGTTAAACTCAGAGTGGGTCATAACAATCTCCCTCCCTTATAAGAATTTCGTCTCGAAATTCCTAAAAGAGAAAAGGAAACTTGTTACGCATCTCTGACTCAAGCTCCCACGTGGCTTCCTCTAGGTTGTGGTTCCTCCATAGAACTTTCACTAATGGTATCTCTCAATTCTTGAGCTTCTTAATCCTCTGATCAACTATTTGTACTGGTCCTTCAACATAGGACACATCTTCTCTAAGATGTGTAGGTTCTGGGTCTACTATCTTCTCTGTACCAGGGTAACACTTCTTCAACATCGATACATGAAACACATCATGTAAATTAACTAACTCGGATGGAAAATCCAACCTGTAGGCTACATGTCCAATCCTCTCAATGATAGAATATGGGCCCATAAACCTAGGAGTTAGTTTGCCTCTCTTTCCAAACCTCAACACTCCTTTCCATGATGAAACTTTCAGATACACTTCATCACCAACCTCAAACTCAAGAGGTCTACGTCTCTTCTCAGCGTAACTCTTCTGCCTGTCTTGTGCAACTTTCAACTGTTCTCTGATCACTGTAATCTTTTCTGTAGTCAAATCCACTATTTTTGGTCCAAGAATCTCTTTTTCACCCACCTCGTACCAACATACGAGTGATCTACACTTTTTTCCATACAGAGCTTCATACGGAGCCATACCAAGACTGGAATGGTGACTATTATTGTATGCAAACCCTATAAGGCTCAAGTGTTCTTCCCAACTTCCTCTGAAATGTAGGACACATGCTCTCAGCATGCCCTCAAGAGTCTGAATGGTCCTCTCTAACTGACCATCTGTTGGCGGGTGAAAAGTTGTATTGAATCTCAACTTTGTGCCTAAAGCATGATGCATCTGATTCCAAAACCTAGATGTGAACTTAGGATCTCTATCTGATATTATTGAAACTGAGATACCATGCAACCTGACTATCTCATCCACATATATCTTAGCCAACTTTGGGACATCAAAGGTTGACTTAACAGGAAGAAAGTGAGCAGACTTAGTTAGTCTATCCACAATCACCCATATCGAGTCACAACCTCTAGATGTCCTGGGAAACCCTACCACAAAATCCATTGTGATATGTTCCCACTTCCACTCTAGTATAGGAAGAGATTGTAAGGTACCTGTAGGTTTTTGATGCTCAGCCTTAACCTGTTGGCACACACTACACCTAGCCATGTACTCAGCTACATCCTTCTTCATACCTAACCACTAGTACAACTCCTTAAGATTCATGTACATCTTAGTGTTTCCTGGATGCATAGCGTACATCGATGCATGTACTTCCTTAACAATCTATTCTTTCAAATCATTATCTCCAGGTACACACAACATGTCATGCTGATACAACAAACCATCATCTGAAAACCTAAATTTTGATATTTTTCCCCATGTCATGTTCTGCATGATCTGTTGTAACTCACTGTCACTTTGTTGTAGTTCCTTGATCTGATCATAAAAGGTAGGCTTGATTGCATCTATGCAATCAAACCACTCTGTTCTATCACTCCTAAGTCTAAGTTCAACTTCCACATCTCTACTAGTAGGTCTCTCCTAAAACATGCCATAGAGAATACATCAACTATTGAACTTGACTTCCTACTCAGGGCATATGCTACCACATTCGCCTTTCCAGGATGATAATTTATCATCACTTCATAATCCTTGATCAATTCTAACCATCTATGTTGTCTTAGATTCAGATCCTTTTGGGTGAAGATATATTTCAAGCTCTTATGATCTGTAAACACCTGGCATGCCTCACCATAAAGATAGTGACGCCATGTCTTAAGAGCATGAACTACTGCATCTAACTCCAGATCATGTGTCGGGTAATTCTCCTCATTCTTCTTAAGCTGTCTAGATGCATAAGCTACTACTTTACCTTCCTGCATCAACACACAGCCTAAACCTCTCCTTGAAGCATCACAAAACACTGTGTAGCCTTTATCTGCCTCGGGCAGGATCAACACTGGTGTTGTAGTCAACCTCTTCTTCAATATCTAAAAACTATTCTCACAGTTGTCTGACCATACAAACAATGCATCCTTTCTCGTTAAGTGTGTCAGAGGTGACGCTACAACACTAAAGTTCTAGATGGACCTCCTGTAGTATCCTGCCAATCCTAAGGAGCTTCTGATCTCAATAGGATTTTTAGGCTACTCCCACTATAGAACATACTCGACTTTCTTAGGGTCAACACTTACTCCATCTCCTGAGATGACAAGTCCAAGAAAAGACACCTCAGCTAACCAGAACTCATACTTACTGAACTTAGCATATAACTAGTGTTGTCTCAAAAACTATAATGATATCCTCAGATGTTGCTCATGCTGCTCATCATCTCTGGAATAAATCAGAATGTCATCTATGAAAACCACTATGAACTGATCCAAGAATGGCTTGAAAATTCGGTTCATCATATCCATGAAAGATGTTGGGGCATTATTCAGTCCAAATGACATGACCAGAAACTCATAATGCCCATATCTTGTTCTGAAAGCCGACTTAGGAATATCTGAAGCCTTTATCCTCAACTGATGATATCCAGATCTCAAGTCTATCTTAGAAAAGATAGTCGCTCCACGCAATTGATCAAACAAATCATCTATCCTTGGCAACTGGTACATATTCTTTATGGTGATCTTATTCAACTGTCTGTAGTTTATACATAACCTCATAGTACCATCTTTCTTTTTCACAAACAAGACTGGAGCTCCCCATGGCGAAGAACTAGGTCGAATGAAACCCTTATCCAGTAACTCCTGTAACTGGATCTTCAGTTCCTTCAACTCTGTAGGTGCCATTCTATATGCTGGTAGCACTACAGGGTGACTACTTGGCAACACCTATTTCTCAAAGTCTATCTCTCTTTCAGGAGGTAGACCTGGTGTAATGACCACATTTGTGCTTAATTGGTAAACTAGGGTTTACCTAAATGATTACATGCTTGATTAGATTGAACATCATTTAGACTTGATTAATGACAATAGATCAATTGTGATGTTTCAAACCTAAGAATAAACTCTAACTATGATTTTAGTTTGAAGAATTAGGGTTTGAGAAATGTAAACCCTAATCGGCAAAAATTAGGGTTTTGATGGTACATGAATATGGAATTTGATCAGGATAGAAGTGTGGTAAATGATTTTTCATATTTTCTAAAAATTTTGTATTTAGTTGAATTTTGGATATGATATGGATAACTCAATCATGAATATTGGAGAAAAAAATCAGAATATTTGAGTGTTTTTTGAATGTGGTTCTCGGTTGAACTATACTTCGACCAAAATGCTAACATAGTGCTTTTTAGCATTGTAGTGTTTTATTTTTAATTATTTATTGGTAACTCCAAATGATTAGAAATTTTAATTAGATATCTTAAACCCAATCCTAAACAACATGTAAAATTTTCATAATTTTTGGATGCGTTTAGACCTTATCAGTAGACAAATTATAGTAATATTTTTATGAAAGAAAATTCAGCTAAAATAAGAGAAAGTATAGTGAGGGGTCAATGTGCAATTGACCCAAGTAGCTCAATTTCTCTATATGGTCAACCTAACACACAAGGAGCTCTCATAATTCATGATTCAATCTAGAGAAATGAAATCCTAGAGAGAGAGGGAGAGTTAGGGTTTGAGAGGAGGAAGTGATGGAGATGCTGACCTAGGGTTTTGCGGTCCGAGGAATGATGAAATCATGTAAGTTTAGCTTCTTTGGATATAGTTTCATGGTGAATCTTCTCTCACATGTCAAGATTCCGTCCCTCCTCTGATTTGATCTGAAATGGTATCAAAACTTTCCCTTTTCTCACTCTTTCTTCATACTTCCTCATTTTTAGGGTTTCCAAGTTGAAAGGAAGAAGAATCGGGTGAATTGCTAGGGATTTGATATGAGATCAAGATTTTCAGGGATGGTCTGCATTTTTAAGGTGTTTTCACACCTTAGGGTGAGTGGTAACTTCTTTTAAATAGTATATTGCATGAAAATTGGTTAAATCATCCATAATCTTTAATTACTTAGTATGCGACTACAAACCCTAAATTATCTGTTTGATCTAAGTTGTTGTAAAATGATATGAAATGGATTCTTCCTCTATTTGGATGAATTTAAGATGATAAAATCATATTATAAATGTATAAAATACATCCTAATGATAATTCCCTAATTATTCTCAGAGGTTATAAGAGTAAACTAAAATATATGGAATTTGTCTATTACTGAAATTGTTGTATAATTAAATAGAGGAATTTGTTTATATGGATCCCCTTTGTTATGAATGATTGTTTATCTGAATGCATAGTACATATATGTCAGATACTATCTTGGATTTCGTTTAAGGTGAATAGTGTTTGTTTGATATCTCAGTAAAGAGGGTGAAACGCAGGATGCGAGGAAAGTTGGATATTTGCGAATAGATGTCGTGAAATCCATTTGAACGGATTTTCTTGACATGATAGACTTTATTTATTCAATTTTATTATTGATGCATGTTATTTCAGTGAATGGCATGGAAACCCAAATTCAGTTCAGTTCTAAGGTTTCATACAAATATTGATTTTATATGATTTGTTGATAGTAGTCTATATTCAGTGAATGTTTATGTTGCATGAAATCCTTATGAGAGCCATGAGGTAAATGAAACCCTAAGGATAGGGTGTTCAATGAATTAAGCATTGTGATTATCATGTTCTCAGTATGAGATGTGATGATGCTCAACAGTTCAGTTGTGGTAAATGTTAACAGATGGTCTATGAAACGAATGGTTTACAGAGCTAAACTAAGATATGTAATGTGATGACTGAATTGTGAATGTAAAGAGTGAATTAGACATGTAGATGCCCTGAACACTGTATATTCCCTATGAGAGGTCTACGTCGTAGGGATGAAATGACCTAACCTTGGCAGTGTCTAGTATACGGGGGTCGGAACGTACTAACAGGTGGTACGGGGGACGAATCCCTAGTGGAAGTCTCCTTAAAAATACAGTATGTAGTGTCCAACATCAACCAGAGATCCTGGTAGAACTAGACTATAGAAAATCCAATAGGTTACTTGACTCATTGCTTGTATACCCAGGTTGAGAGGTGGAGTCCATTTTTATGGCCCGTAGGTGTGCCGAGGCCAGAGAGCCATTTTCCTATTGTAGACCAGCGACGTTGTCAGGCTTAGCATCCCGGGTGTGTCAGCTAAGTCTTGTACAGTGAGATCGTAGCTTGTTGCGATTTTTTCACATGTTGTGGTATACCTCATGTGGGTTCAGGGAATAATAAGATGAATGAGAGGTTAAACAAGTTTGTGCAGTTATTCAATTATTCTTTGTATGTTTATGAATTATTAGTTCTCTTTATGATCAATCAAGCATTTCATATATTGATTCACTCTTGTAGATATCTAGAGTATCCTGCCATATTTATGATTGTCAATTATTAGAATCTTTAAAGCTTACTGCTGTTATAATTGATATCAGTTGCTCAAAAGTATATTTGTATTTATATCAGTCCTTAGACTGTTTCTTTGAAGTACTCATTCACTGAGTGAGTAGGCTCACCCCTCTACTCATTATTTTTAGGGAAACCACATGGACTTGAAGAAGGTCAAAGCATCAGAGTAGATCTACAACATGAGTTAAGTATGAGATTAGTTAAGTTCAATCAGTCCCTGTCACTATAGGTCCTTGTATAGATGTGAGAGAGTTGTAAATGATGTTTGTAACTTTGTTTCCTTAACAAGAGAGAATACATTTGATTATCATGTCGTATGTACATTGAAGTGTGAGAAACAGAATGAATGTATGTGTAACACCCAGATTTTCATAACACATGAGTGGAAGCAGTATTTTTTTTTTATCTGGGAGTGTCACAAACATGATAGTCATTGCAATTAAAGCAAATGAAACACTTTGCATTTAAGAAAAACGGATTCATACATAGTTTGACAAAGGAAACAAGTCATCGAATATACTGTGATAACAAGACCATGCATAAAAGAAGAGGTCTAAACTCTGGATCGTCTCGGTAGATGGCACCCCACTAGGCAAGCTTGAAAACCTGCTACACCTTTTCTTATTCTTTAAATCTTCCGCTGCTCCAAACCCTGCGGACATCGCGTCCCCAGCCATGCATTGGGAAAAACAGTCGTTAGAGTAAGTGGCATGAGTATTCTAAAATGTACATTACTGAAGAGCTAACAAGGTTACAAAGTATTGTTGGACATTATAAAACTGATAGCAAAAGCTGATTAAAATCTAAAAACATAATATCTCTCGACTTCTTTAACTCTTATCTTTCTACTCTATCTTTTCTGGAGACCTATATCATGGGTCTCATGACCTACGCCAAAGTGTCTAGGTCATACTTATCTCATCTGAATTCCTCTCATCACACTCATGGATGAGATTACATACATGCTCTAATCTAAAGTATCTTTTACTTACGATTTTTATCTGACTTTGGCCACCATTACACAATAAGTCCTCCTGAATTGGCGTATCTACGCCCTGAATTGGTACCGAAGTACCCTGAAATGGCACTACATGCCCTGAATGACACCGAGGTGTCTCTGAATTGGCGTGACTACGCCCTGAATTGGTGCCGCAACACCTCTGAATTGGAGTAACACTCCTCTGAATTGGCAACATATGCCTCTGAATCGTCCCGGGACTACTGAATGAGGACTTATCATATAATGTCTTATGTGAAGGTTTCGACTTATTTATCTTAAGTCTAAAGTTACTTAATTCTTAATCTGAACTGAAGCTGAATACTGATAGCTTTACTGAATATTGAATCTGAACTTATCTTATATTAAAACTGAACACTGAAAACTGAACTTATCTGAAACTGATTACTGAGTACTGAGCAGGTGCTGAATTCTAAATCTAAATCTGAATCTGAATCTTTTATTCTTAAGTGATAAACTTAATCTAGAACTGAATGTGAATATGGATCTCAATTACTTCATAATTGAGATTGGGTCTAAAGCCCTTATCATATATCTTTAATCAAAATCTGACTACTCACACAGTGAGTAGTCTAAGTCTGAATCTAAATCTCTTATTCTTGAGTTCTAAACTGAATCCATTATTGGATTAGACCATGTATCTCATTATTTAGGTAAACTTTATTCTAAAACTCTGATTTGGTAAGATTACTTCATTATATCAATTATATCTTACGCGAGTCTAATGTCTTATGCGACAAGATCTGAAATGAGTATAGAAATACTAAATGTACAAAAGTAACTTAAGTAATGTGTATAGCTAAAGTATGATATCTGATTCTTGGCAACATAACTCATTCTCTGTTAAAACCTCATCAAAATCTGATCTTAATGGACTTAAGTCTTAAATCATAAACCATAGAATAGAAACCTTAGAAAATCTTAACTTGCATCTTAATCATACTCAACTTATATAAAATCTCCTTAAGTCTGATCTCAATACATTTGTATGAACTTAAATCTTAAACCTTAAGGTAGAAATCATATAGATTCTCATCGTGCAACTCAATCATGACTTAATATCTCATAATTTGATAATATCATCACAAACTCATGTTGCAATATCTTTAATGCCACTAGTACATTTATCCTAGAATTTGGGCCATGGTCTACCATGTGCAACACCCATATTCTCACATAATACTTAACTTTTAAACATCAACCTTATTAAGGAATCTATTTTACTTCTTAATTTCTTAGATCGCTACATATATAAGAAACCTTGATGACATGTTCCTATTTGAAATCTCAATACATGGTTACTTCTATATTGAAGAGATATGATAGAACTATATTTTCTTATCCTTCTTATGAACTTAAATTCATGATCTAGAATCATTCCGTGACACATCACTACTTAAGGTATTGAGCATATGGATTTCTACAATCATAAGCACATAAAATCTTTCTTACATATTTAACTTAGAATGTAGGACATGAAGATCTTATCTAAGAAGCATGTAAATGTACTTGGTTTGATAAAAATAAATACTCATGGGCATGAACCACTTACCTATTGTGCTGATGACATCTATAAAAAAAATAAAATCTTGATTCCAAGTTCCATATCTTTAATAACCTGGATATCATCACAGTTTTATCAGTCCAAGCCTATTTTCCCCCTTTTTATTTCTAAATCTCAAATCCCATCTTCCTAACTATATATACCAACTTAGGTTTCTTAAACATAACTTTAATCTTTGATCACCATAAAATATTCGCTTTGAAATAAAATAAAACTCATACTATATAATCAATATCATCTTTATACTCAAATAAGACATAAATCGTCTTATGCACTAATATGAACATATACTTCATATAATGAGAATAGTTCTCAAACATAGTCACATATTAGAAAACTTACTGACTTGGTTAGAAAATCAAAATATAATACCATCATGCTAATAATATTAGACCTAATTAGCCATACATATACCACTTATTGTCAAGATAATCATATATTACCCTCACATAATGGTCACTCAGGTCCAAATCTTAATACAAACATGATAACTCAAGAAAATCCATCAACTCTCAAGAAAAGTAATCACACAATGTAGTAAGATCATGTATAAAATATTAGGTCATTTAAAAAAAAATCATATCATCGGTGAAATACCCAAAATACCCTTATTAAGGTTTACATTAAAAACCTCATTAAAACTTCATATATGGAAGATCAGGATCTGAATTAATGTTAAACATATCGAAATACACATTCAGTAAAATTTGCATGAATTTCTAAAGGAGTTTACTATTTTTAATTAGCAAAACATCGAAATCATATAGTTTTGTCTATCCAGAATATAATAAATATAAGACATCAAAATCATACTCTGAAATTATTTTTAGAGTATAGTACGCTCAAATAGCTTTCCATAGGTACCTTGTTTGTCCCAAACCGAGATCTGTAGCTCAAGATATGAATTTTAGAAAATTACCTAACTTGGTCGATCTCGGCCGTCAAGATCCGATCTGGAGGCTCTCATCTCGGGCGCATCCCAGGCCTTAGGGCCGGCGCTCCCTCCGTCTTCTACCTCGTGAATCCCCTGTTCCGAGTTCAGGAACAGAGCATGGTGGCTCCAGCCATGGGCGCCCTATTCAGACCACCATCGTGCATGATCCAGTTGTCAACGACTCCGAATGGCCCTCCCTAATCTCGGCGACACCATCTATGCGTGCAGGGTGGTCAAAGTCAAAGCTTCTTGGCTCCACGGGGCTCACAGCCGCCCCCTATGGCCGCCGCTTAAACCTCTCCGTTGGTTCTCTCTTATCTCTCAACTTCGAGCCAAAACCTTAGCTATGGACTCGTCTAACCCTATCTTCATAGATTCTAAGGCTTTTATAGCCTTTTATCATCCGAATCTTGGGCAAGTACCCCTCTTTAGGGGGGACTCTGTTCAGCCGCTAAACACCCCTGCGTGCGGCTCTGTTCGTGCGAGGGGAAGGAAACCCGTTTCTTTGTTTTTTCTTTTTTTTGCATAAAAGTCCACTTTCTATAAATATTTATAAAACCCCTTCTATAGCTCAGTTTGACTTCAAATTTTGGGGTAATTACTATATTATCATCAACTTCACATGAGCAAGATTTAAAGTAACAACTAGCTATACAAACACTCCAAACATGTATTTTCAATAAAAAAATATTATAATTACTAATTTAATTACCTAGGCCACTATATACATCAAAATCATCTGAAATTTCTCCCAGCATCTTATACTCTAATTATTATTCTACTAAAAATATTTTGAGCATTTATTATGACCATAAAATACTTAATTCTCAATTTGTACCCCAAGGACCTATTTGTAGAGCTTAATTAGTCCAATAAGGTTGGAATTGGGCTCTAGGGCACATGGCCCAACCCTTAGTATTTCAAATGGTCCATGAGCTTGATTGTATTCTAAAACATGAAAGTAAGTCATCAACCCATATAATTTCTAAATTGAAGTCCATGTATAGCACATGTGATCAATATTTCTTTAGTTTCATAATATGAAAACCTAAGTTAGGTCTAAGGCTCAATCCATGAAGTGGACTCGTCATATTATATATATATATCACATTATTGTTCGTAGGAATAATTCATTTGTATTCATCTACATCCGACTACAATCATATACATTTAAGCCATTATGTGAGTATTAGTTGACCGGATGACTTGTATTACAATATTTGTGAACTTAATTACCTACCTAGCCATGATTAGGTTCATTAGGTCCCTTGGCATACACATATTAGAAAACCCCACATTATTAGCTTGGACTATCTATGAAATTGAGGATGTTACAGTATGGATGTGTATCATTAATGTTGAGATCATATTAGAATAATCAAGGTTTAATTCTCTTGTAAAGTTTGTTTTTGTGATTCAATGCGAGAAAACAAAGAGTTTAAAAAAGAAGAAAAAGTTAAGGGTGATCTTTGTATTACGTTAAATCCTCAATTTATGCCCTAATCTCATGATTAATGGTAATTGTGAGATCGGGGTGTAACAACTTGGATCAGAGCTTAGGCTGAGTTGTTAGGGACCATTAAGTTAGTAAGATAGAGTCATAAATGTGGCAAATAGGAGATGTTATGATGTTAGCTCTAGGGATTTGAGTATTTGGATATCCTGGCTCGGTATCTGAGTACTTGGATCAACCAGTATCAAGCTACTCTATCTATTCTTTCATGTATACCCTGGCCAGGTATACAGTGGAAGGATGGTCTAGAGAGGAACCCTAGAAATATTAGGGCTAGAAATAAGATAAGTAACATGAATTAAGAGCATAAATATAAAATGAGATAGAACTTTCATTTCATATTGTTGTTTTATTGGAGATGAATAGAAAAGCTCTTATATGTTTGAATTCAGATATTCAGTATTTTGAAATATATATGGGTCTTTATGATTTGTTGTACACTATCTAGTTGTAGCATTTATTGATTACATTCTTTGTATCAAGTAGACTATAAATGATCTTTGAATGAGCTTTCCTAAGTGGATAAGTTTTCTTCCACACATTTGAGATGAATAGGAGATGAGTAATCCTGAGTAGCTCTTGGCTTCAGGACTGCACGTTCGGCCTGGTCCAACTGGTAGGATGCATTACTGGGATCTAATGACTCCTATTAGTAACATAACAAGAGTGAATTCTGGATAGATTAGATCCAAATTCTAGTACGAATGTATATACTCTAAGATTTTGAAGTATAAGGGAAAGATTGGGATAACTAAGAATCGATTAGAACTGATATCTAAGATCCAACTTTGGGGCCTCATATGAGAAACCCTTAATTGGGAATAAAGGAACACGACATAAGGTTCAGATTAAGTTTAATTATTAGTATTATATGAACTCTAAATATGAAATATGGAAAAGATATGAGAAAAGTATGTAAGGGGCCAAGATAATAAGAATCAATCATGAGGAATGGATTATATAACCGAGTACAATGTTTTTATGTACTCCAAAGCAAAGGAAAAATAGAAGAAAAGAATTAAGTATACGATAATTACATAGAAATGAAGAGTCTTCAGAAGAGTTAAAGTGAAGAGAACTAGATGAGCAAGTAAATCATAAAACCTTGAATATTAACATCTCTATAAAATAAGATCATGAGATTTGCACTATGAGAAGTAAACTAGCACTGATAGTAATCCATGGTTTAAAGATAGCTAATCTGAAAGGTAGATAAACAATATGGAAATGATTCGGAGCAAAGAGTAAGATATAAATTTGAAATGTAACAAGTGTGTTTTGAACAAAAGGAGAAATACAATATGAGTGAAGTGGTATATGAGATAAATTCTTACAGTGATAGAAAGAATGATGAATAATCTATTTGTACCTTGTATGTTTCAATTTTAGGAATGTTTAATCTACATGATTAAAATGAGAAGGATAAGTAGCAAAAAGTAAGTAGTAGTGAATGAGGAGAGAGATAAGAGAAAATAATGGCTTTTAGTGATATGTGAATTTGTTTTTAGAAGTATAATTTGTTGAAGATATATTAAGGAATGTAAATTGGTTCTACGTATGATTTCAATGTACATGTGCAAGCAATATTTTAATTTAAGGTGTCTGATAGTTGTAGTCATTCATACCAGTAATCCATCTTAGTATTGTATAATTGTGGTATGGTGATATGGGTTGAATAATGATGGAACAAATGAAGGGTTACCCTAAATAAGGTAGTATTACCTATTCACTCATATGAATAGAAGGGATGATAACCATATTGTATTGATATGTAACCCTAATGAGGTATAGCTTGTTATACCTAGCTTTAATATAACTAAGTGATGGTAATTGGGTATGAATAGTCCTTGATTGATTAATACAATCATGGAGTACTATGTTACTATTGTTGAAACCCTAGTATGCTATAACCTGATGGTTACACCTTGAATTATGTGTGGGTTCATTCTTGAGAATAGTATGGAATGTGATGGTAATGCTTCACCTTATGAATCCATGATATAATGGGGATGATGTGAGTAGTATTGTACAATTGTTGTTGAATCTAGTCTTCCAACTCAAGACTGTTTTGCTATTTGAGTAGCACAATAGTAAAATTCAAAACAGCATGATGACCTCTCTTTTGTGACTTAGAGGTAATACATAACAATAGTACATATTGAGCCGTATGAATTGAGATAGTTGGATCGGATTATCAATGTTGAGGTAACACCTCAAGAGTGTGAAAATATTGAAATGGTTGTTTCTCTCTCTATCCTATGATTGATTGTGGCATGGAGAATTTGTTTGTTATCATTGAGAACTGTTTTAACATGTTGTGATTAGAAAAGAAATAAAGGACTTAACGTTGAAAACTACATTCAAGTATAAAATACAAGAATGTAATGACATGTAAGATTTCAGAACCTTAAAATAAACTTTGAATATACTTTGTTTGCATATTTATGTTTCGGGGATGAAACTTTTTAAGGGGGTGAGAATTGTAATGACCACAATTGTGCTTAATTGGTAAACTAGGGTTTACCTAAATGATTACATGCTTGATTAGATTGAACATCGTTTAGACTTGATTAATGATAGTAGATCAATTGTGATGTTTCAAACCTAAGAAGAAACTCTAACTATGATTTTAGTTTGAAGAATTAGAGTTTGAGAAATGTAAACCCTAATCGGCAAAAATTAGGGTTTTGATAGTACATGAATATGGAATTCGATCAGGATATCAGTGTGGTAAATGATTTTTCATATTTTCTAAAAATTTTGTATTTAATTTAATTTTTTATATGATATGGATAACTCAATAATTCATATTGGAGAAAAAATTCAGAATATTTGAGTGTTCTTTGAATGTGGTTCTCGGTCGAACTATACTTCAAACAAAATGCTGACATAGTGCTTTTTAGTAGTGTAGTGTTTTATTTTTAATTTTTTATTGATAACTCCAAATTATCTAAAATTTTAACTGGATATCTGAAACTCAATAATAAACAACATGTAAAATTTTCATAAGTTTTGGACGTGTTTAGACCTTGTCAGTAGACGAATTACAGTAATATTTTTATGACAGAACATTCAACTGAAATAAGAGAAAGTATAGTGAGGGGTCAATGTGCAATTGACCCAAGCATCTCAATTGCTCTATATGGTAAAACTAACACACAAGGAGCTCTCATAATTCGTGATTCAATCCAGATAAATGAAATCCTAGAGAGAGAGGGAGAGTTAGGGTTTGAGAGGAGGAAGTGATGTAGATGCTGACCTAGGGTTTTGCGGTTCGAGGAATGATGAAATCATGTAAGTTTAGCTTCTTTGGATATAGTTTCATGGTGAATATTCTCTCACATGTAAAGATTCCATCCCTCCTCTGATTTGATCCAAAATGGTATTAAAACTTTCCCTTTTCTCACTCTTTCTTCATACTCCCTCATTTTTAGGGTTTCCGAGTTGAAAGGAAGAAGAATTGGGTGAATTGCTAGGGATTTGATATGAGATCGAGATTTTTAGGGATGGGCTGTATTTTTAAGGTGTTTTCACACCTTAGGGTGAGTGGGAACTTCCTTTAAAGAGTATATTGCACGAAAATTGGTTAAATCATCCATAATCTTTAATTGCTTAGTATGCGACTACAAACCCTGAATTGTCTGTTTGATCTAAGTTATTGCAAAATGATATGAAATGGATTCTTCCTCTATTTGGATGAATTTCAGATGATAAAATCATATTAGAAATGTATAAAATACATCCTAATGAGAATTCCCTAAGTATTCACAGAGGTTATAAGAGTAAACTAAAATATAGGGAATTTGTCTATGACTAAAATTGTTGTATAATTAATAGAGGAATTTGTTTATCTGGATCCCCTTGGTTATGAATGATTGTTTATCTGAATGTGTAGTACATATATGTTAGATACTATATTAGATTTTGTTTAAGGTGAATAGTGTTTGTTTGATATCTCAGTAAAGAGGGTGAAACCCTAGATGTGAGGAAAGTTGGATATTTGCGAATAGAAGTCGTGAAATCCATTTGAACGGATTTTCTTGACATGATAGACTTTATTAATTCAATTTTATTATTGATGCATGTTATTTCAGTGAATGGCATGGAAACCCAAATTCAGCTCAGTTCCAAGGTTTCATACAAATATTAATTTTATATGATTTGTTGATAGTAGTCTGTATTCAGTGAATGTTTATGTCGCATGAAATCCTCATGAGAGCCATGAGGTAAATGAAACCCTAAGGATAGGGTGTTCAATGAACTAAGCATTGTGATTATCATGTTTTCAGTATGAGATGTGGTGATGCTTAATAGTTTAGTTGTGGTAAATGTTAACAAATGGTCTATGAAACGAATGGTTTACAGAGATAAACTAAGATATGTATTGTGATGATTGAATTGTGAATGTAAAGAGTGAATTAGACATGTAGATGCCCTGAACACTGTAGATTCTCTATGAGAGGTCTGTGCCATAGGGATGAAACAACCTAACCCTGACAGTGTCCAGTATACGGGGGTCGGAACGTAGTATCAGGTGGTACGGGGGACGAAGCCTGAGTGGAAGTCTCCTTAAAAATACAGTATGTAGTATCCAACATCAACCAAAGATCCTGGTGGCACTAGAGTTCAGAAAATTCAATAGGTGGCTTGACTCACCGCTTGTGTACCCAGGTTGAGAGGTGGAGTCCAGTTTTACGGCCCATAGGTGTGCCGAGGCCAGAGAGCCATTTTACTGTTGCAGACCAGCGATGTTGTTAGGTTCGGTATCTCGGGTGTGTCAGCTAAGTCTTGTACAGTGAGATTGTAGCTCGCTAAACAACATTAGGGCTAGAAACAAGATAAGTAACATGAATTAAGAGCATAAATATAAAATGAGATAGAACTTTCATTTCATATTGTTGTTTTATTGGAGATGAATAGAAAAGCTCTTATATGTTTGAATTCAGATATTCAGTATTTTGAAATATATATGGGTCTTTAAGATTTGTTGTACACTATGCAGTTGTAGCATTTATTGATTACATTCTTTGTATCAAGTAGACTAGAAATGATCTTTGAATGAGCTTTCCTAAGTGGATACGTTTTCTTCCACACATTTGAGATGAATATGAGTTGAGTAATCTTGAGTAGCTCTTGGCTTTAGGAGTGCACGTTCAACCTGGTCTGGCTGGCAGGATGCATTACTGGGATCTAATAACTCCTATTAGTAACATAACAAGAGTGAATTTTGGATAGATTAGATCCAAATTCTAGTATGAATGTATATACTCTAAGATTTTGAAGTATAAGGGAAAGAATGGGATAACTAAGAATCAGTTAGAACGGATATCTGAGATCCAACTTTGGGGCCTCATATGAGAAACCCTTAATTGGGAATAAAGGAACACGACATAAGGTTCAGATTAAGTTTAATTATTAGTATTATATGAACTCTAAATATGAAATATGGAAAAGATATGAGAAAAGTATGTAAGGGGCCAAGATAATAAGAATCAATCATGAGAAATGGATTATATAACCGAGTACAATGTTTTTATGTACTCCAAAGCAAAGGAAAAATAGAAGAAAAGAATTAAGTATATGATAATTACATAGAAGTGAAGAGTCTTCATAAGAGTTAAAGTGAAGAGAACTAGATGAGCATGTAAATCATAAAACTAGGATAAGAAACTTAGTTGAAATAAAGAGAAATGTTGGAAATAATGAGCTTCATTAAGGAATGAGGGTTATGATATAATTGAGAGCATGGAATGTATACCTTTATTAATAAGTTTAATACATTCATCCTTACTGCCTTTGGATTCTAAGTCTTTATAGAACAACAAACTAGTTTCTAAAAGAAGAATAAAAGTGTAGCTAAATAAATGAATAAGTCATACAAAGGTAGACTATATTCAGGAAGGAAAAACTTGATTGAAAGAGAAACTATGTTTCACCCATGCATGAGCCGTTTGATTTAAAATGAAGGATATGTAATGTATTAAACGTGAGGTGATACTAGTAGAGAGATTATTGATTTAGAATTTCAACTTCACATTAGTAGAAGGATAAAAGGAAATATATGCAACATGGTATACATGATCATACACATAAAAGAAGCAACATGAACATAAGAGAAAACTAGAAGTTAAAGATGACATGTGGAATAGTAGTATATGGTAAGGGGATTTTGGAAAGTAAAGAAGGGTATGAAATATAATGGAGTAATATAGATTATAAAAGAAAGAGGTTGCAAGATTCAAGAAAGTGCTAATTAGTCAAGTATCCTTGTTGATAATTAATTAAACCTACATATGAGAAATATATTAATGAATGTTTGAAGATGAGAATTCTAAGTCTCAAAATCACCTTCTCTTTCATATCTTCCTTAATTAGAGCAATGTGGGAATGAAGTGATAAGAAAATGAATCATATATGATGCATAACCACCATGGTAGAGACATCTAGTGAATGTAATAATGACATAAAATATGATGACGAAACCCTAGCAGGGTAAATTGAGAATGTAATCTATCCGAATGGCCAAGTAAGAGAAAGGAAATTCAATTGATAAGATAAGGAAGACTTTAGTAAAACTTGTGAGATCCAAAGTTTGACTTTCAAATTAATGGAGCAAAGTCACACCACAATAACGTCATGCTACTGATAAGGACCAAACCCTAGAATGTTTAGAGTTGTAGTAGTTTAAGGGTTGTCACTAGTGATTTGACCTTGAATACTAGCATCTCTATAAAACAAGATCATGAGATTTGCACTATGAGAAGTAAACTAGCACTGATAGTAATCCATGGTTTAAAGATAGCTAATTTGAAAGGTAGATAAACAATATGGAAATGATTCGGAACAAAGAGTAAAATATAAATTTGAAATGTAACAAGTGTGTTTTGAACAAAAGGAGAAATACAATATGAGTGAAGCGGGATATGAGATAAATTCTTACAGTGTTAGCAAGAATGATGAATAATCTATTTGTACCTTGTATGTTTCAATTTTAGGAATGTTTAATCTACATGATTAAAATGAGAAGGATAAGTAGCAAAAAGTAAGTAGTAGTGAATGAGGAGAGAGATAAGAGAAAACAATGGCTTTTAGTGATATGTGAATTTGTTTTTAGAAGTATAATTTGTTGAAGGCATATTAAGGAATGTAAATTGGTTCTACGTATGATTTCAATGTACATGTGCAAGCAATATGTTAATTTAAGGTGTCTGATAGTTGTAGTCATTCATACCAGTAATCCATCTTAGTATTGTATAATTGTGGTATGGTGATATGGGTTGAATAATGATGGAACAAATGAAGGGTTACCCTGAATAAGGTAGTCTTACCTATTCACTCATATGAATAGAAGGGATGATAACCATATTGTATTGATATGTAACCCTAATGAGGTATAGCTTGTTATACCTAGCTTTAATATAACTAAGTGATAGTAATTGGGTATGAATAGTCCTTGAATGACTAATACAATCATGGAGTACTCTGTTACTATTGTTGAAACCCTAGTATGCTATAGCCTGATGGTTACACCTTGAATTATGTGTGGGTTCATACTTGCGAATAGTATGGAATGTGATGGTAATGCTTCACCTTATGCCACCATGATACAATGGGGATGTTGTGAGTAGTATTGTACAATTGATGTTGAACCTAGTCTTCCAACTCAAGACTGTTTTGCTATTTGAATAGCACAATAGTAAAATTCAAAACAACATGGTGAACTCTCTTTTGTGACTTAGAGGTAATACATAACAATAGTACATATTGAGTCCTATGAATTGAGATAGTTGGATCGGATTATCAATGTTGAGGTAACACCTCAAGAGTATGATATTGAAATGGTTTTTTATCTCTCTATCCTATGATTGATTGTGGCATAGAGAATTTGTTTGTTATCATTGAGAACTGTTTTAACATGTTGTGATTAGAAAAGAAATAAAGGATTTAACGTTGAAAACTACATTCAAGTATAAAATACAAGAATGTAATGACATTAAGATTTTAGAACCTTAAAATAAACTTCAAAGATACTTTGTTTGCGTATTTATGTTTCGGGGATGAAACTTTTTATGGGGGTGAGAATTGTAATGACCACATTTGTGCTTAATTGGTAAACTAGGGTTTACCTGAATGATTACATGCTTGATTAGATTGAACATCGTTTAGACTTGATTAATGATAGTAGATCAATTGTGATGTTTCAAACCTAAGAAGAAACTCTAACTATGATTTTAGTTTGAAGAATTAGGGTTTGAGAAATGTAAACCCTAATCGGCAAAAATTAGGGTTTTGATAGTACATGAATATGGAATTCGATCAGGATATCAGTGTGGTAAATGATTTTTCATATTTTCTATAAATTTTGTATTTAATTGAATTTTTTATATGATATGGATAACTCAATAATTTATATTGGAGAAAATTTTCAGAATATTTTAGTGTTCTTTGAATGTGGTTCTCAGTCAAACTATACTTTGACCAAAATGCTGATAGAGTGCTTTTTAGCAGTGTAGTGTTTTATTTTTAATTATTTATTGGTAACTCCAAATGATCTGAAATTTTAATTGGAGATCTGAAACTCAATCATAAACAAAATGTAAAATTTTCATAATTTTTAGATGCGTGTAGACCTTATCAGTAGACGAATTATAGTAATATTTTTATGACAGAAAATTCAACTGAAATAAGAGAAAGTATAGTGAGGGGTCAATGTGCAATTGACCCAAGAAGCTCAATTGCTCTATATAGTCAACCTAACACACAAGGATCTCTCATAATTTGTAATTCAATCCAGAGAAATGAAATCCTAGAGAGAGAGGGAGAGTTAGGGTTTGAGAGGAGAAAGTGATGGAGATGCTGACCTAGGGTTTTGCGGTCCTAGGAATGATGAAATCATGTAAGTTTAGCTTCTTTGGATATAGTTTCATGGTGAATCTTCTCTCACATGTCAAGATTCTGTCCCTCCTCTGATTTGATCTAAAATGGTATCAAAACTTTCCCTTTTCTCACTCTTTCTTCATACTCCCTCATTTTTAGGGTTTCCGAGTTGAAAGGAAGAAGAATTGGGTGAATTGCTAGGGATTTGATATGAGATCGAGATTTTCAATGATGAGCTGCGTTTTTAAGGTGTTTTCACACCTTAGGGTGAGTGGGAACTTCCTTTAAACAGTATATTGCACGAAAATTGGTTAAATCATCCATAATCTTTAATTGCTCAGTATGCGACTACAAACCCTGAATTGTCTATTTGATCTAAGTTATTGTAAAATGATATGAAATAGATTCTTCCTCTATTTGGATGAATTTAAGATGATAAAATCATATTAGAAATGTATAAAATACATCCTAATGAGAATTCCCTAAGTATTCACAGTGGTTATAAGAGTAAACTGAAATATAAGAAATTTGTCTATGACTGAAATTGTTGTATAATTAAATAGAGGAATTTGTTTATCTGGATCCCCTTGGTTATGAATGATTGTTTATATGAATGTGTAGTACATATATGTCAGATACTATCTTGGATTTCATTTAAGGTGAATTGTGTTTGTTTGATATCTCAATAAAGAGGGTAAAACCCTAGATGCGAGGAAAGTTGGATATTTGCGAATAGATATCGTGAAATCTATTTGAACGGATTTTCTTGACATGATAGACTTTATTTATTCAATTTTATTATTAATGCATGTTATTTCAGTGAATGGCATAGAAACCCAAATTCAGCTCAGTTCCAAGGGTTCATTCAAATATTTATTTTATATGATTTGTTTATAGTAGTCTTTATTCAGTGAATGTTTATGTCGCATGAAATCCTTATGAGAGCCATGTGATAAGTGAATGAGGTAAATGAAAACCTAAGGATAGGGTGTTCATGAATTAAGCATTGTGATTATCATGTGTGAATGAGGTAAATGAAAACCTAAGGATAGGGTGTTCATGAATTAAGCATTGTGATTATCATGTTCTTAGTATGAGATGTGGTGATGCTTAACAGTTCAGTTGTGGTAAATGTTAACAGATGGTCTATGAAACGAATGGTTTACAGAGCTAAACTAAGATATGTAATGTGATGATTAAATTGTAGATGTAAAGAGTGAATTAGGCATGCAGATGCCCTGAACACTGTATATTCCCTATGAGAGGTCTACGTCGTAGGGATGAAATGACCTAACCCTGGCAGTGTCTAGTATACGGGGGTCGGAACGTACTAACAGGTGGTACGGGGGACGAATCCCTAGTGGAAGTCTCCTTAAAAATACAGTATGTAGTGTCCAACATCAACCAGAGATCCTGGTAGAACTAGACTATAGAAAATCCAATAGGTTACTTGACTCATTGCTTGTATACCCAGGTTGAGAGGTGGAGTCCAGTTTTACGACCCATAGGTGTGCTGAGGCCAGAAAACTATTTTCCTATTACAGACCAGCAACTTTGTCAGGCTTAGCATTCCAGGTGTGTCAACTAAGTCTTGTACAGTGAGATTGTAGCTTGTTGTGATTCTTTCACATGTTTTGGTACACCTCATGTGGGTTTAGTGCATAATAACATGAATGAGAGGTTAAACAAATGTGTGCAGTTATTCAATTATTCTTTGTATGTTTCTGAATTATTAGTTCTCTTTATGATCAATCAAGCATTTCATATATTGATTCACTCTTGTAGATATCTAGAGTATCCTGCCATATTTATGATTGTCAGTTATTAGACCTTTAAATCTTACTATTGTTATAATTGATATCAGTTGCTCAAAAGTATATCTGTAATTATATCAGTGCTTAGAATGTTTCTTTGAAGTACTCATTCACTAAGAGAGTAGGCTCACCCCTCTACTCACAATTTTTAGGGAAACCACGTGGACTTGAAGAAGGTCAAAGCATCAGAGTAGATCTACCACATGAGTTAAGTATGAGATTAGTTAAGTTCAGTCAGCCCCTTTCACTCTAGGTCCTTGTATATATGTGAGAGAGTTGTAAATGATGTTTGTAACTTCATTTCCTTAATAAGAGAGAATGCATTTGATTATCATGCCATATGTACATGGAAGTGTGAGAAATAGAATGAATGTATGGATGTGTATCATTAATGTTGAGATCATTTTAGAGTAATCAAGGTTTAATTCTCTAGTAAAGTTTGTTTATGTGATTCAATGCGAGAAAACAAAGAGTTTGAAAAAGAAGCAAAAATTAAGGGTGATCTTTGTATTACGTTAAATCCTCAATTTATGCCCTAATCTCATGATTAATGGTAATTGTGAGATTGGGGTGTAACACCTGGCAACTCATCTGGGAAAACATCTGGGAACTCACGGACCACTGGCACATCCCATAGGCTGACTGTGTTCTTCTCTGCTATAGTATCTACTACATGTGCCAAGAACACCTCACAACCTTTCTATAACATCTTATCAGCTACAGCGGCTGATATGATACATGTAGGCAAAACTTTCCTGTCTCTAGAAAAGACACAAGAAAATCCCCCCTGTTGAAAGACAACCTCCTTCTTCCAATAGTCGAGCTGAACTCAATACGTCTCTAGGCAATCCATACCTAAGATAACTTGAAAAGAGTTAACATCTAGGGGTATAAGATTAACCGCGATGGTGTAACCACCAAAGGTCAATAAACATCCGGGACAAAACTCTGTCAACACTGTCGGTTCACCTAACGGAACCCTCAACAACAACTCAAATGGTAACTCCTGGGTTAACAGGTTAAGCTCACAAGCTAAAGAACTCCGTATAAACGAGTGAGTAGCACCCAGATCTATCAAAATTGTAATTGAAATGCTATTAAAGAGAAGCATTTCTCCTGTAACTACTCGGGAAGAAACAATACATTCTTGTTGTGTTAGAGAGAAGAAGCGTCATGTAGCTTTTCCTTTCCCACAATGTCCTTGTTGTCCTTTCCTTCGACTGGGTGCTCCTCCTCCTCAGGAACCTGAAGCTACTGGAGAACTCGCTCCTCCAACTGGAGCCTGTCGCGGAACATTCTAGTATTGTGACTGGGAACCCTGTGTTGCCACATGCTGAAGCTGGGGACATTGCCTTCTGAAGTGTCTCACCTGTCCGCAAATGTGACAATCCTGAAAATCTACACCCAAACACTGATCGAAGTGTGGCTTTCCATAGATATCACACATCGGTATCTCTTTCTTTGGCAGACCTGTAACTGACACTAAAGATCCCGAAGACCTAGTTGGAGATGTCCATGTAGACTGTGTATTCCATCTTCTAGAATTGTGACTTCCTCCACTTGATGAAAAACTAGATCCTTGTCTACCAAAATAGCCAAGTCCTTGTCCTATCTTTGAAAATAAACCACCACCTCCTCTGTATCCATCACTGCTATGTCCCCCTCTATTAAAGTCTCCAGATCTTTTCTTACTCTCAGACTGCTTATTAGCATTAACTGACTCTTCTACATGTCTTGATGCTTCCACAAATTCCCCAAAGTTTTCTCTATCTCTTCGACTAATGGTTGACACTGTGTGTTTAATCTCTAAACTTAATCCTTGTTGAAATCTTCTGCACTTTTCTACATCATCAGGTACAAGTTGCGGACAGAAATTTGCCAACCTTGCGAAATGTGCCTCGTATTCACTAATTGTCATATTTCTTTGTTTGATATTCTCCAACTGTTTAATCTTATCACTTAGGAAGGTAGGAGGAAAATACTTAAGGTGAAACTCATCCATGAAGTCCTTCCAGGTCATCTTTGCATTTCTCCTCTTATCTTCCACTCCTCGCCACCATAGTTCAACATCTCCCTTGAGTAAATAGACTGTATGATTGATCTGCTTATCTTCTGATAACTCCATTAAACGAAACACCTTTTCTAGTTGTCGAAGCCACACCTCCGCCACAGTTGGATCTGTTGTTCCAGAAAATTCAGTTCCACCAAGCTTCTTAACCAACTCATAGGATCTCATCAGATCCTTACTGGAAGATGAAAACTTCCTGTCCATCTTGTATTTTTCGTTTGTCTCTAGAAAAATATGATACATCCTTGTTGCCTCATTATCCTCTTCACCTTGAGCCATTACTCGAGGATTAGGGCCGTAATGGCTCTCAGCTTGCTCCTCATGACCACGTCCTCTTCCTACCATCTACAATAGTATAACAGAACACTTCCTGTTAGAAAATTGCAGTTAGAAGGGAAACACCTAATTCCTAATCCTATTGGTCTCTTATCGTCCCCTGACCTTGACTTAGAGTAACTACGTACTCGACCTAGGATCTCATGACCTTACTCTGATACCAAAACGTTGTGACGCCCCGATCCCCGTGCCATCTCTAATGACCCCGAAGACCGGAGAGTCAACCTTGGTAAACTACCCTTAACTTTTTCTTTTCTTAATCACTTAAAATTAACTTAAAGGGAAATCTTATAACTTGAATAAAATAAAATCTTACTAAACTACGGAAGTAACTACTATTTACTTTACTAGGTAGGTAAAGCAGATTTACACAATATATTACATTTTTCATGCGGAATATAAAGCACAACATATAACTTAAAACTAAACTACATATTACATTACATTCTCTCTCTACCACACCACATGCCCCAAGGACTGAGGGGAAATGACTAAGAGACCTCTATTCTAACTATGAACTACCTTCTACGAGCCTGGGTGATAAGATCCTTCAGCTTCCTAGTGTTGACATTTACCTGAAGAAAAAAAATTCAGTTAGTTGGTGAGCTACTGGCTCAGTGAATAGAATTTCACCCAACCATCACAGATAACTCATTTTATGTTTATTAAACTGAAATAAAATACAGAAATTACTATACTAAGCAGATCTAAAACAATACAGTTAAATAACATATAATGCCAAAATTACATTTAAAGAACAACTGCTGTGAAACTGTACTCGAATCTTTCTTAGCCTTTCTTACTTATAAGAAACTCTTTAAAACTTATATTATCATATTTTTGCTTATGCCCTGATCATATGCAATGTACTCTACATATGAAGAATCGTAATGAAATATGATCTCACCGTACAAGACTTAGCTGATACACCTGGGATGCTAAGCCTGACAACGTCACTGGTCTATAATAGGAAAATGTCTCTCTGGCCTCAGCACACCTGTGGGCCGTAAAAACTGGACTCCTCCTCTAACCTGAGCACATAGGCGGAGTGTCAAGCCACCTATTGGCTTTTCTATACTCTAGTGCCACCTGGACCTCTGGTTGATGTTGGACACTACATATTGTATTTTTAAGGAGACTTCCACTGGGCTTTGTCCCCCCGTACCACCTGTTAGTACGTTCTGACCCCCATATACTGGACATTGCCAGGGTTAGGTCATTTCATCCCTACGACACAGACCTCTCATAGGGAATCTACAGTGTTCAGGGCCCCTAAATCTATTATTTTATTATTCTTGGAAAGTTCTTACTATATTGTATATTTTCCTTACTTATACTTGACTCGGGTATCTCTATGGTACCACGTCTATTTATTTGAAATTTATAATACAACATGTATATCATTCTAAACTTGACAGAGCACTATATTCAAAACACTATGATATTCTAAGTAATCATCATACTATACATGCAGGCAGACTAAAATTCTTAACTAAACAAAATACATGTCCATTTGGCACTTATACACTAGAATCATGCAATTGAACTTCTTAATATATTGATAAGAGTTAATTACTTGACATATGATAAATCATCATTTGCACCTATAAATTATTTGTACTTTCTTGGAAAACGTGCACCTCAACCCAAATCTTGAGTTGTGCATCACATAACATAATTAAGAGTTAATTACTTGTCATGGCAAAAATTATTAATAATAATTTAGAATTTCTAATGATATCCTTGAGAAATGTGCCAATTCGTGTTAATACTAAATCACACACATTAACTATAATAGAGAGTGTGCAACAGATTTATATTGAGACATTGTGAGTCATCGTCAATTTCTTTAAATCATGTAACTAGTTAATTACTAAAATTGTACAACCTGGGTTTATACCCAAACCGTACAACTACTGGAAATCTGGGTCGTGTGCTAATGTCTTTAACCTCTAAACTGAATAATTTAGGATTTGATCAATCATATAGTTTCAGTAATCCAAATCATACAAATCAGTTAACAAACTAAATCATACAAAATGTGAAGAGAAACGTGAAATAAAGGTTAGGCGACGTCAATACTGCACGACACATGGGTAACCACTGTTACCCGTGAATAACACAATTCTAACTGAAAACACCCATTTATTGGAGTTAAATCTTGCTTGGTGAGTGAGATTCTATTCACAGAGGTTCGAGATGGCCGAAATCGACTGGAAACACACCCAAAGCCTGCTTTCGGGCATCCACGGGGTTGTCTTCAACCTTGGGCTTGCCCTGGTTTGGACCTGCTACAAGTAGCAGCTACTTTCCCGCGCTTAGGTTGAGGAAAGGAGGGGGAAGCTAGCTGGGAGCTGCAGATTCCTACTTAGACCTCACAACTGAGGTCAAGGGCACCGTTTCAAGGTGCTTGTTGTGCCAATAGGGCTCATGGTCGTGCTGGTGGAGGCACCTCACCTACTTATGGTCGGGGCACTGCCCTAGCTGGTCGGGGCATCGTGATTGGGCGAGGATGAGGAGGAAGGAAGGAGGAAGAAGAAGAAAGGGGGCTCGCGCCGCTGGAAACGAAGCTAGGGAGTCCTAAGATCGCCCACACGTGCCTCTTCTCCACAGGTCGATCGAGCGCAGCTACTGTGCGCCACTCAAGCACCGATCAGGGGTAAGGGATAAGGGATAAAAGGGGTCATTAACCAAATAAATGGGTAAATTTCATTTCTCAGCCCAAGAAACTAAAAATGTCATATCTTTTGCCTCGGAGGTCCGATTCAAGCAATTCCTTTTACAAACTTTCAAGCACGAGATCCACTACAACCTAAAAATAAGAAAACATACTAACTAGCTTGTATCAACTTAATTAAAGCACTAATCGCATGTTGAACACTTATCTTAGCTTAATCAACATGGTGATGCACTAATCACTGTACTTACTAGTTAAACTCGGAGTGGGTCATAACAGTTACACCTTGATTTATGTGTGGGTTCATACTTGAGAATAGTATGGAATATGATGGTGATGCTTCACCTTATGCATCCATGATCCAATGGGGATGTCGTGAGTTAAGGTTTGGGTGTAAGCATTGATTAGTAACATTGATATCATTTATCATGTTGATCCTAACTCTAATGTAAATCGATAAAGATGAGTATTCGTGTTTAACATTCTTATATGATGGAATGATGGTGGAATAACCTCCTTAATATGATCATAACCTTAATATGTTAATTGGTGGTTATCATAGCCACATGGTTGATACTTTCTTATGCAAAACATGTGCATTATGAATATGATGAGGGTTAATCATATCTAGATTCCTTGAATGTTGATGTAATAAAGGAATATTCTTAATGTTAATATAACCCTACTATGATTGTTTATGAATATCTCCTAGCTCATTAATGCAATATTGTGTTGATCCAGTGTATTATATGTAAGTGATGTTGTTGAGCCTTGTTATAAGGCATGCAAAGATAATAATGATCTTGCAGGGAATAATATGATGGTCTTAATGTCCTTTGGTCATGGTTGAGCCCTGAATGAGGTGTAATCCTCTTATGTTGATAAGGGTTGATACCATGTGATATTGTAAAAAGGATTTATATCTTATGACAGTATGATGACTAGTGTGGTCTCATGAATGGCAAGTGAATAGTACCATGTAATGATGAGATGAGAAATTATGTTTCACACGTTTTATATCTTTTAAAAGTTGTGATATTTATATGCTTGCTAGAAGTGAATTAGGATTTGTATGTCCACTTGTTTGATTCAACCTTAATTCACCTAATTGGCATAACTAAACAAGTGCAACTCTAATCATGTAGTGCCCTGTGCCGTAGAACCATCTTTAGTGTCAGAACTTGCTGGATGGTGAAATGAGTATTCCTAAGGGAAACTCGAAGCACATACTATTAAGTATGTGGGGGTGGTAGGTTGAGGATATACCCTTGTCATCCACAATGCATATTGTGGAGGTTGGCTATGGCCATGCCTCATACATCTGATGTGATTGAAAATGGCCGCGGTCGTGTCTCGATGAATATAACATTATGTGATTAGAGGATAACTGTGGTTGTACCTCAGTGATTGAGTTTATATACCCTAGTTTCTAGTGTTGTGACCTGTACCAAGGGCGGACTAGTGGTTAGAAACTTGACTATATGTCATTGTGGTGGCAGCTTTGACTGATATGTCATTGCCTTTTTACTCGTACTGACCGAGGGGAAGAGATCTTAGGATACCGACTCTCCTAGATCTTATACGAAACTGAATAGCCCTTCGCAGGGGTCGGTTGGACTTTGAATGGTACAATCCAAATTCCCCAGGGTGTAATAAAAGATGTAATACAGCCATGTAGCATATTTGTTTAGGGTTATACACAATATTTCACATTGGATGATAACCCTTGTTTGTTATCTTTACATAAAGATGATGCACAGTGCAATTAAGAGATAGTAGCTATAATTATGTTGTGAATATACTTAAGATTGTAGATGTGTACATATAGTATCCATGCTTATGTTGATATCTATACTTCTACTACTGATTATAATTAGGATGCTAGCTATATCATGTTGTTAGTTATGTTTAGCATGCCAGCCATGCCTCTATAATTATAAATGCCTATACTGCTAATCATGCTTATGCAAATACTCATGCTTATGTTGATAGCTCTGCTTATGATATTGATCTATTCAAATTTTTAGACATGCTAATGTTATTAGATATGCTTATGATGCTAGACTTATTCATCTTAATAGAGATAATATGCTACTAGACTTGCTTATTCTAGTTATGCATATGCTATTGAATCTCTTATATGGTTAATAAGGAAAATGATGATAGTCAGCTTGATGATGATAATTGTTATCTGCTCCTTTATGTATTTTGTTAATCATCAGTGCTGCTGAGCTTATTTGTTATATATGATTAAATAGCTTAATTGTTTAATTACTTAAAAATGTTGTAATTAATCAACGTTGTTGGAGATTATATCTCTTGTTGGGACATGGGTCTCACCCTTGTGGTTTGCCACATTTTTTTAGGTAATCAGAAGTGACGAAAACAAACATGTAGCAGCAAAGAGGAGCTATAGTAATGAATATTTGATCAAGTTGATTAGATGTCTAGTGTGTCCTAGAGTCATCCATGTACTCTCAGGTCCGGGCGAGAAAAAGTTTGTATATGGAGTTTCAAACGAATCGAAATTTTGT
Organism: Alisma plantago-aquatica; assembly: GCA_963693085.1. Classification (NCBI taxonomy): domain Eukaryota; kingdom Viridiplantae; phylum Streptophyta; class Magnoliopsida; order Alismatales; family Alismataceae; genus Alisma; species Alisma plantago-aquatica. Next base: position 443,143,381 of record OY856411.1, on the reverse strand, counting down.
TAGCATGTTAATGTTTGTTGTGTGGCATATACAAATAGTGTTCTCCTGTGTATATATGTTGTGGCTAAGGCGATAGAATAATTTGTATCAAATTCTTGGCATAGTATGGATATAAGAAAGATGTTGGGCTCTTATGCAAATGTTTCTGAGCGGGTGCTGACGTTGAAATCGGTTTTAATTTACCCATATTTTTGGGTATGTGGTTAATTGGTGATTGATTGTGTTTTATGTTTTGAGTAATCTTATTTAGAGTAACGGGTTCTCACATGTTGGTATCAGAGCTTTGGGTTCACTAAGTCTACAAGGATGCTAGGACTTAGGACTAGGATGATGTCAAAATTAGGAATATAACATAAAAATGTGGTGCATACTGCCTAATCTCAATATTTGGGTGCCCTGGCCAGGTATTCAATTATTGAAGAAAAGGTAAGTATGGAACTCTTAGATTGTTATCTTTCTTATTACTCTGATCGAGTAGTCATTTTGAGACAATCTAAAGAGCATAATGAATAAGAAATCATGGTGTGAATATCTCAATCCTACCTTAAATAAGATGAGAATTGCATCATTATCTATCAAAACTTGAATGTTTGGTAAATATAAGAGAAAGATACAACACCATGAAATCTAAATCTGAATTCAAATAAGGAAAAGAGGAGTTCTTGAAGATGTGATTCAAGAAGATAATAAAGTAAAAGACAGACACGTCTATGCTTATAAAGTGAATCAAGGTATGAAATCCACATAAGATAGAGAGAACTCCTATAACAAGTACAAAATGAGAAGATGAATGGGAACAATGACAAAGAAATAAGGTGGAACCTGAGTTAATCTCAGACCAACCTATGTGTGTAAGAAAGTGTTAATGAAAAATCAGCATGGCATGTGAAAGAAATTAAGGGAGATGATCCCGAATTAATGAAGAAAATGTGGAATATGATGATTTACCTGTCGATAAGTGGTTGAAAAACATAATAAAATAAAAAAACATACCAAGTGTGATAAATAGTCATCAAGGAAGGAGTAATGAGATATGTTAATCATGATGATTCCTATGCTAATGGCAAGGAACCTGAAATGAAAAAGGTAAAATGATACATAAGAAATTGTAACCTGCATAATGAAAATAGAATTGGTTACCTTTTTGTTAGTAACCCTTGAAAAATACTACTATGGTATGGGAAGTGTGTTTCACTTTGTTTCTTTCCTTTCTAGGGCACAACTTTCAAGTGGATCATTGCCACTTGGTATGTGTGGATTCATTGTAAACATGAGGGTGGATAGCTTGTTATAGCATAAGGTTGTTTGGACTATGGTTTCTAGATCATAAAGTTTGTGATGGGTTTGCTTTTGAGCCTTCCAATAATTAGGAAGACTCATCTTATATGTTTTGAAATTTGTTATGATGGTAAGAGTAGATGAGATAAGGATGTGAGTTCCTTATATCACATGAGGTGGATACCAAGGTAATGAATCCTAGTATCCAAGATGTATCAATAGAATGAGAAATATGTGAAGGTTGGAGATGTTTATTAAATGAACATTCCAAGTGTTTCTCTCCATTAGAGAGAGAAAGAGAGTTAATGATGACCCTCTAAATGTTGTTTGAATGTTGTGCATGGTTCAGTGATAGCTGGGCAAGACCATTATCAAGGATAGATAGTTTTTTGGTCAATAGATATGTGATAATATGTTCCTTTAAGATAAACCTATGATCAAATATCAATGCATAAGAGTTAGATTGGATGACATAATTCACATGAACATGATGAGTTTAGAGTTATGTCCTTTAGACTAACCAATGTACAAATAGAATTTATGAATAGGAGGAACATAGTGTTCCAGTCATGTCATACGAGTTATATCAAGCTTTGAATGGTGACATGTCAAAGTATTTCAAATATGGTCAAAAATATGATCAATATTTCTTCAAAAACCTTAGGGTTGTTGAAGCTGCAATAGCTATGAGACAAGTTGAACAAGAGTGAGATGGGGTTGATTAAATTTCTTTATGGGATCATGATATGTCTTCTAAGTAGGTTGTGTAAATCCTAGTAAGGTGAAGATAGTGTTGTTGTTTCACCCCTAACAAGGTTGACTAGGAATGATGTTTCCTTGTATGGAATGACATGTGCCAGCGTTAGCATTTCTTTTGATGCTAAAAAAGAACTGACAAGAGTTCTAGTGTCAGTGTATCAAAAAAAAAAGGGATGGATGCATTGCCTTTTTTTATGTTTCAAGGAATGGTATGGGACACATGGCATGATTGGTAAAAAGCTAGAAAGTATGACTTTTGAGTAATGTATTGATACAATAGATATAATTTCAGGATGATATCTAGAATTTAAAGTTGAAAGTTACTATTAGAGTTGTACAGATGACACAACAAGTTTCTACATTCCATATTGAGAATGTCTTCTTAGGTGGGGTTTTTTGTGCTGATCCAAGATGAGATATGTATGAATGATGTGACATCACCATGATATGTAAGTAACCATGTGAAGGTAATAGGATGAGGTTAAAGGAAGTACCCATCTTTGTTTACCTTGGATTTTGGGGGCAAAATCCCTATTAGGGGTTTATAGTTGTAAGGCCCCTAAACTTGCTTAATGAGTTGAATAAGCTTAATTATCATAATTTAATTCTTATAACCCTAATATAACCTTTTTATATTCTTTGAAATCATAATACAGGCTTAAGTTTCAAATTTGGTCCAATTTGGACACTGTTTGAGCAAGTTATGCAATTTTATGCACATTTTAGACTTTTCTACAATTTACCCAGTTGAGAGGTTTTATTTGCAATTTATCACTTGCATTATGTTCCTTGGATATTTTCTCATTATTATTGAGATTTTTTATCCATGGGGAACCTATCTAAACCTTGGTTTGAAGGTGTTTTCTCCAAGGGTATTTTAAGGTTTACCCCTTCATGGATGAGCTACCTTTAGTAGCTATCAACTAATGAGTTGTTTGTTTTACTTGTAAATTCAAGAAACGAGAGATAAGAATGTCTCTATGGATGGTGGAGGAGCTTCTTGTGTGTGTGCTTGTATATTCTTAATAGTTTAAGGCCATAGACACATGGAGAAGCTACTTTTACACCTCATGCTTGCTCCCATCCTTATCCATGGGCTATATTTACCTCTTCCTTGGCCAAGTACAAAAATTTGCTTGCTTTATCTTTCCTCTAACCTGGAGCAATGACTCCACTCTATTTTTCTATAGAACCAAGTGCTCTGAGGTAGAAGACAACCTCTTTTTGGAGGAGAAGGTCTCCTACAACTCTATTTAGCCCTACCTAGGGTTTCCAAGGTCATCTTCTAGGGATTTCAACAAAGGCAAGTTATTTTATTCCTTCCTTCTCTGTTTATCTTGCTCTTATCCTTCCTTAGACCTTCCTCCAGGTTGGAACCTTTCTTTTCCATGGTATAAATTGCTCTAAAGCTCTAAAACCCTACCTTTCTTGATCCTTATGCTTAGGGTTTGCTCATTTGATGAAGAAAGGTGCTAGATGGACGAGTTCATAGCTTATGTTTGGATTTTATACCCTACCTTCTCTATATTTTTTCTGTGTGGGGTTTTATCTTCTCATTAGAGGCAAGTTTTATAACTTGCTCCATGTTTATTGCTTACCATAAGCTTTCTAGATCATGTTCTTGCTTGAAAATGATGATGCATGCACTAAAAAGCTATGCTTGACTTGGATTTCAATTTTTATAATGTTCCCTGTTCTAATTTCAGTTCTATATGAACCTGTGATCACGTGTATGTCATTCCTAAGGTATAATATGACTTGGATCAGGTTGGTTTGACAACCCATGGTACTAAGCACCTGTCAACCAATGGTCAATTTTTGGGTTTTAAGTTGATTTCTTTTATAAACCCATGCCCCGATGATGGTACCATTGCAACAACCCTATGGTGATGTCTTCATGACACCTGATGGTCGATATCAAGGGTTTTAGATGATGGTGACAACCTATGGTCACCCCCTTAGGTCAAGTTTTGGATCAATTAGAAATTTAATGATCAACCATTAAGTACCCTAATAACGTTATCAATCAATGATGACATTAGCTTAATATTTGATGTTGATTAATGAATATAGTGTTAATATAACAACCTATGGTTACTTAATGGTCACTAATGATGGTGGATCAGATCTCCAAAATCTGTAGTGAGTTATAGTTGTAGCATCAATTAAGCCTTAGACCAATGGTTTCTTGGGTCACTTGATGCAATGGTCGAACCTATACTGTAATTGATGGTTTTAACATATGAACTTGACCTAATGGTCAAGATCTAATGTTTATTCCTCCAATAAAGTGGAATGATGGATAATGTAATATTTGGTCCTAATAATGCGATTTAGATGGTTTCCTTTATATGGTCAACTTAAGGAGCTTACTTGTTGACAATGGATGGCTTGTTTTAACTGAACAGTCGATTGTGGGTTTTACCCTACTCTCAATGGAACTTTTTGTGTTGTTGATCAAGGGATGTCTAGGGTTAGATGGTGAATCCTTATAGAGAACAAATCAAAGACTTCATAGGTGGGTTTATTCAAGGTGTTTACTTATGTAAACAACTAATGGTCTTACCTTTTAAACATCCAATGGTTCTGGGTGACATTGTTGTATGGTGATATGAGTTGAATGATGATAGAACAAATGGAGGGTTACCCTTAATAAGATAGTCTTCCTATTCACTCATATGAATAGAAGGGATGATAATCATATTGTGTTTATATGTAACCCTAATGAGGTATATCTTGTTATACTTAGCTTTAATATAACTAAATCACGGTAATTGGGTATGAATAGTCCTTGAATGACTAATGCAATCATGGAGTACTCTATTACTGTTGTTGAAACCCTAGTATGCTATAACCCGATGGTTCCACCTTGATTTATGTGTGGGTTCATACTTGAGAATAGTATGGAATATGATGGTGATGCTTCACCTTTGCATCCATGATCCAATGGGGATGTCGTGAGTTAGGGTTTGGGTATAAGTGCTGATTAGTAACATTGATATAATTTATCATGTTGAACCTAACTCTAATGCAAATAGATAAAGATGAGTATTCATGTTTAACATTCAGATATGATCATAACCTTAATATGTTAATTGGTGGTTATCATAGCCGCATGGTTGATACTTTCTAATGCAAAACATGTGCATTATGAATATGATGAGGGTTAATCATATCTAGATTCCTTGCATGTTGATGTAATAAAGGAATGTTCTCAATAATAAACAAGATTGGGGTAGAAAAAGAATCATAGATGGATTCGAATGGAGCGCGCGCGGGAGAGGCGAGTCCCAGGGTGATTCCTAGGGTTCCGATGAACCCGAGGGAGGAGACGGTGGGAGCTGCTCCGAGGGTTCTAGGAGACAAGTCGTTGCTGACGGGAGATGAGGCGCGGCTCCAATTGGTTGATCGAGCAGCCCTGAAGCTTAGTGGACCTTCTGGCGGGGAGATGAGCGAGTTTCAAGGGGGTCCTCAGCAGGAAGCAGGTGAAGCCTTGTCCTCAACAGGAAGCGTTCAATTAGTGCAACAAGGTGGCTCGGGAAATCTGCCGTCGGTCTGGAACAACCTCTTCAAGTTCAAGTCGGCGGGCGCTGAGAGATTGTAGAAAGTTCCGACTGAGGTTATTAATGGAAAACTTCGGTACCCCCAGGCGGAGGCTACTAGGAATGCTGAAAAATGGAAGAATGTTGTATCGGGCTATGTAGTAGACCTGAAATGTCATCTCCCTACGTTGGCGAGGCATCTAGGGTGGTTATGGAAGGTCAAAGGCACAATTGATATTTTCACAAGAAGCCATGGATTCTTTATCATCAGATTCTCTGATGAGACAAATATGAGTCATGCTCTGGAGAATGGACCCTGGCTAGTCAATGGTAAACCTCTAATTCTGAAAACTTGGCAAATTGGGGATAAGTTTGAGAAGGAAGTTTTAGATGTTGTGTCGGTTTGGGTTAGATTTCTCACCCTACCGCTGGAGTTCTGGGACAAAGATATGTTCTCAAGGCTGGGAAGTTATCTAGGAATTCCTATTGATTCTGACTTGGCAATGAAGAAATGCACTAGACTTGAATACGCCAGGGTACATGTTCTAATGTCAGCGGATTCGTCATTTCCCAAATCTATAACTCTCCTGAGTGATATGGGCGAGGAGCGTGAAATCTCTGTGGCTTACGAATGGATACCGAAGAAGTGTGAGAGATGTGGAGCTTTTGGTCATGAGGTAGCCAAATGTCCTAAACCGCCTCCGCCAAAATGAATCAAGGAAAGAAGGTTTGGGTCTCGAATATGCAGACACTACATCCGTCCATTTCCAAGCTGCAACAGGTGACTGAGGCTTCTTCATCTGTACCTATCATTTGTGATGGAAGTGAATTGGCCCCTGAATGCCTGATCAGACAAGAAGCTGTTACTTCCCCTGCCCCCTCTGAGATACCAAGTGTGTCGCATCAGTTAGAACCCGGGAATGGAAGGTTAATCTCTGAAAGTACAAGGACATTCGACAAGGTGGTGAAGCCACATCCTGGGACAACCTCTGTATATGTAGTGACTCAGTTAGGTCATGAAAATGCGGTGATGCCTGTGAGGATATATCAGACAAGTTCGGGCACAGTCAACCTAAGGCCTGTAGGGGATGCTATGATGAATACTAAAGCTATCCATGGTAGGAATAAGTCTTTTGGGAGTAACTGCACCCCGGTTGGAATCTCTTTGGAATAGAAAGTTAGACTATTAAATGTACCACATGAAAATGGTGATTACCAGAAAGTTGTTGGAGGCAGCGCTAAGATGTATGGACCTGTGGATAATGAAGGATTCAGGACTATCCTTGGTAAGTCAAGGTCTCCTCCTAGGGAAGGGACCCGTCATAAGAACAAAAGCATGCTTAATAATGATCCAAATATGCTCTGTAACAACAGATTCAAGGAATTAAGCTTTGATGATGATGATTGTTCGATTACTGAGGCTAGCAGGTCTCTAGCCCCCATTTTTAATAATGGGTGAAGTTTCTCTTACTGCTTGGAATGTACGTGGACTGAACAATTTTAATCATCACTCTAAAGTCCACGAGGAGCTAGGCAGAATTGAAGGCTCTATTAAATTCTTATTTGAAACTAAAATAAGAAGAAGAAAGATTCTGAAAGTCATGAATAGACTCTGGCCTGATATGGAATGGTTCTGCAATTATGACTCTCACCCCCTTAGCCGTATTCTTATGATCTGGGATCCTAATATAGTCAAAGTTACTATCCTGGACCAGTCTGATCAACTTATTCATTACATCATCATTTCTAATGAGACTAGACTCTTTATTACTGCGGTCTATGGCTCTAATGATGACAGAGTTCGAAGAACCCTCTGGCAGGACCTGATGCAAATTTCCAATAATACTCATGATGACTGGGTTATCTGTGGTGATTTTAATGCTGTTAGAAAAGTGGATGAAAGGATGGGTAGATCTATTCCCTCCGCCAATTCTATGCATGATTTCAACCAGTTTATGCTTGACTCTGGGAATTTTGAGGTTGATACCAAAGGCCCCTTTTTCACCTGGGATAACATGCATGAAGGGATTAAGTTCACCTCTAGTAAGATTGATAGATTCATTATCAATGACAGTTTTCTTATTAATTGGCCTGATCATCTTGGTGAAGTCTTTCCTACGCTTTACAGTGATCACAAAATTCTTAGGCTCTCGCTCAATGGTATTAGTAAGAAAAAGAATACTCCTTTCAGGTTCATTAATGCTTGGGTAGATCATCCTGACTTCTTGAATATAGTTCAAAAAGCTTGGAATACTGAGATTCAGGGGTGTCCTATGTTCAAAGTTGTTAGCAAATTGAAATGTGTTAAGAAGGGTCTTATTTAGTGGAACAAAGAGCATTTTGGTAATGTCTTTTCTAATGCTAAAGAAGTAGAGGTCAAAGCGCTTATTGCTATGGAGAAATCTGAAGATGATCCTACTAATACTATTCTCAGGGATGAGGCCCACTCTCTAAGGAAATATGCGAAGGTTTCTACTGATAGGGAAGAGGACTTAATCAGGCAGAAAAGTAGAGTTCAATGGCTTGATAAAGGGAACAAAAACACTAGATTTTTCTATAATTCTCTTCGCACCATGAGGCAGAGAAATAAAATAAGCATGCGTGTGGATAAGGGGGTAAGAATTTCTGATCCTAAAAGTATCAAAGACTGTGTGGTGTCCTTTTATTATTCCCTCTTCAACAACAATCATAAAAATAGTAGAGAGTTATGGGACATCCATTGGGATATTCCAACGCTTACTGAAGAACAGAGCAAACAACTTGCTATGGTTGTTACTAGAAAGGAAGTGGACGATATCATTGATAATTCGAATCTAGACAAGGCCCCTGGGCCAGATGGATTCAATGCTAGGTTTTATAAAGCTACGTGGCACATTATTGGAGATGAAGTGTTTGCTGTTGTTGCTGATTTTTTTTCAAAAGGGAAGGTTCTTAAGGAAATGAATAGGATTTTCATCACCCTCATCCCTAAACACAAGGGAGCTGAGTCGATCAAGGATTGGAGGCCCATAGCCTTGTGCAACTTTATTTACAAAATCATCTTGAAAGTTATGGCTAACAGGATGAGGGTTGTGCTGCCCAGTATTATAAACTATAATCAGTGTGCCTTTGTTAGTGGGAGAAACATTAAAGACTCTATCTTACTCTCGAATGAATTACTTAGTAACTTCAATAAAAGTAATGGGTGTGAGCTGATGTGCATCAAAGCTGATATCTCAAAGGCTTATGACTCTGTTAATTGGGAGTTCCTTATGGACACCCTGGAGAAAATGAACTTTCCTCTGTGCTGGAGGCATTGGATATACAAATGTATTTCTACTGCTAGCTACCAAATTCTTATAAATGGAGAGCCATCCAATCCTATTTTCCCCTCTAATGGGCTTCGTCAGGGAGATCCCCTAGATCCCATGCTCTTTGTCATTTGCATGCAGGTTCTATCCTCATTTCTGAATAGGGAAGCTGATTTAAACAATATTCATGCTCTTAAAGCTAGTAAGGATCACTCCATGTCTCATGTTTTGTTTGCGGATGATCTCATGTTGTTCTCTAAAGCTGATGAAACTTCTGTTGAATGCATATCGAGGGTTCTGGATAACTTTGGGGACTTTTCTGGGCTCAGGATTAAGCATAGCAAGAGTTCTGTGTTCTTTAGCAACTCTGTTACTAACAAGGGGATTCTGGAGATTCTGAAAATTGATGAAGATTCTATTCCTGTCAGATACCTGGGAATTCCTTTGTTTAGCGGGAGACTGACTAAAAAATTGTGTTATCCTCTCATTGATAGAATCAAAACTAGGTTGGAATCTTGGAAAGCTAAAGATTTATCAATGGCTGGCAGAATTGAGCTCATCAAATCTACTCTCGTGTCTATGCAACTTTATTGGTCTTCGATTTTTCCTCTCCCTATTAGTGTTTGCTCTATTGTGGATCAGTTATGTAGGGATTTCATTTGGAGGTCTGACTCTATTTCTAGAAGCAATCACTACGTTTCTTGGGAAAAAAATTTGCAGGCCAAAGAAGTATGGTGGTCTGGGAATTAGGAAAGTTGGTGATGTTAGTAAAGCTGGTCTTATTGTCAATTTCTGGGATATTGCCACTAAAAAGGACTCTGCCTGGGTTAAGTGGATTCATGCTAAATACCTGAAGAGGGAATCTATCTAGACGGTCAATACCCTATCCAACCATTCTTGGATGTGGAACAAGATTGTAGGGGTCAGAGAGACAGTTAAATCCTATGTATCCTTCAAGATTAACAAGGGTGATAAGATTCATTTGTGGAAGGATCCTTGGTGTAAGGGGGATTTCCTTATTGATTATGTTGACCCCAGGATGGTCTTATATCTGGGTAAAGATAAGAAAGCTCTAGTGAGCTCCATTATTAAAAATAATGAGTGGAGTATTAATGATAACAAAAGACTGATCCCTCTGCTCAAATTCCTAGAACAATTTGAAGTGGATTCTAATTCTGAGGATGAGGTTCAATGTTGTGGTAAAAAAGTCTTGAGAATTAAGGATGCTATGAGTCTGGTGAGTAAGGAGATGGATGAAAAACCTTGGGCCAAGTGGCTTTGGAAAGATCAAATCCCTAAGATCTATAAGCTTAATGCTTGGAGAATTTGGTTGAATGGTATTCCGACTATAAACCTTCTTAGGAAAAGAGGTATGTACATGCCTTCAATCTGTATTCTCTGCAAGGAAAATGAAGGAAGCTCTGAGCATGTTTTCTTTGAATGTGCCTTTGCTGTTAGTTTTTGGGCCAAAGCTAAAGGAGAGGGTTTCATTAGTAATATTCCACAAAATCTGGGGTACTTTTATTGTTTCCAGACTCATGGTCAACGCTGATGTTTCCTCGGGGGTCTTTATCACATTTGGAAAGCCAGAAATTCAAAAAAATTTGAAAGCTCTTGCATCTCTGCTGTACAGTGTTGGGGCATATGCAGAAGTGATATCTTATGTCTTGGGAATGATGGATGATTCTAGTTATCTTTTCTCCCTGGAGTTGCCATCAGTTGGTTTCTTGTGCCAAGCCATCTCAGATATCTTATGCTCCTACCTGGTTTTCTCTTGAGAATGGCTGCTTTTGTTTTTTTACTGTATAGTCTTTTTTTTGTACAAACTTTGGTCTGCGGACTCTGGCTTGGTGTTGATCAGCCTTTTCTTTGTTTGTTTCCTTCTCATTCAAAATCAATAAAAAGTCCCACGCTTGCTTGACCAAAATAAAGGAATGTTCTTAATGTTAATATAACCCTGCTATGATTGTTTATGAATATCTCCTAGCTCATTAATGTAATATTGTGTTGATCTAGTGTATTATATGTAAGTGATGTTGTTGAGCCTTTTTATAAGGCATGTAAAGATAATGATGATCTTGCAGGGAATATTATGATGGTCTTAATGACCTTTGGGCATGGTTGAGCCCTGAATGAGGTGTAATCCTCTTATGTTGATAAGGGTTGATACCCTGTGATATTGTAAAAAGGATTTATATCTTGTGATAGTATGATGACTAGTGTGGTCTCATGAATGGCAAGTGAATAGTACCATGTGATGATGAGATGAGAAATTATGTTTCACACATTTTATATCTTTTAAAAGTTGTGATATTTATATGCTTGCTAGAAGTGAATAATGATTTGTATGTCCACTTGTTTGATGCAGCCTTAATTCACCCAATCGGCATAATTAATCAAGTGCAACTCTAATCATGTAGTGCCATATGTCGTGGAACCATCTTCAGTGTCAGAACTTGTTGTATGGTGAAATGAGTATTCCTAAGGGAAACTCGGAGCACATACTGTTGAGTATGTGGGGGTGGCAGGTTGAGGATATATCATTGTCATCCATAATGCAGATTGTGGACGTTGGCTATGGTCATGCCTCATACATCTGATGTAATTGAGAACGGCTACGGTCGTGTCTCGGTGATTATAACATAATGTGATTAGAGGACAACTACGGTTGTACCTCAGTGATTCAGTTTGTATACCCTAGTTTCTAGTGCCATGACCTGTACCAAGGGCGGACTAGTGGTTAGCAACTTGACTATATGTCATTGTGGTGGCAACTTTGATTGATATGTCACTACCTTTTTACTCGAACTGACTGAGGGGAAGAAATCTTAGGATACCGGCTCTCCTAGATCTTGTACGGAACCGAAAAGCCCTTTGCAGGGGTCGGTTGGACTTTGAATGGCATGATTCAAATTCCCCAGGGCGTAAAAAAGATGTAATACAGTCGTGTAGCATATTTTTTAGGGTTATACATAATGTTTCACATTGGATGATAACCCTTATTTATTATCTTTACATAAAGATGATGCTCAATGCAATTAAGAGATAGTAGATACAATTATGTTGTGGATATGCTTAAGATTGTAGATGCGTACATACAATATCCATGCTTATGTTGATATCTATACTACTACTACTGATTATAATTAGGATGCTAGCTATATCATATTGTTAGTTATGTTTAGCATGCTAGCCATGCCGCTATAATTAGAAATGCCTATACTGCTAATCATGCTTATGCAAATACTCATGCTTATGTTGATAGCTCTGCTTATGATATTGATCTGTTCAGACTATTAGACATGCTAATGTTGTTAGATATGCTTATGATCCTAGACTTATTCGTGTTAATAGAGATAATATGCTACTAGACTTTCTTATGCTAATTATGCATTTGATATTGAATCTCTTATACGATTAATAAGGAAAATGATGATAGTCGGCTTGATGATGATAATTGTTATTTGCTCCTTTATGAATTTTGTTAATCATCAGTACTGCTGAGCTTATTTGTTATATCTGATTAATCTGCTTAACTATTTAATTACTTAAAAATGTTGTAATCAATAAATGTTGTTAGAGGTTATATCTCTTGCTGGGACATGGGTCTCACCCTTGTGGTTTGCCACATTTTTTTAGGTAATCGAAAGTGACGAAAACAAACATGTAGCAGCAAAGAGGCGCTATAGTAACAAATCTTTGAGCAAGTTGATTAGATGTCTAGTGTGTCCTAGAGTTGTCCATGTACTCTCAGGTTCAGGCAAGAAAAAGTTTGTATATGGTGTTTCAAATGAATCGAAATTTTATTAGCATGTTAATGTTTGTTGTGTGGCATATACAAATATTGTTCTCCTGTGTATATATGTTGTGGCTAAGGTGATAGAACAATTTGTATCAAATTCTTGGAATAGTATGGATATAAGAAAGATTTTGGCTCTTATGCAAATGTTTCTGAGTGGGTGCTTATGTTGAAATCGGTTTTAATTTACCCATATTTTTGGGTATGTGGTTAATTGGTGATTGATTGTGTCTTATGTTTTGAGTAATCTCATTTAGAGTAACGGGTTCTCACATAACCTATTAAGAATATACAAGCACACACACAATCAGATCCCCCACCATCCATAGAGACATGCTTATCCCTCATTTCTTGAATTTCCAAGCAAAACAAATAATTCATTAGTTGATAGCTACTCAAGGTAGCTCATCCATGAAGGGGTAAACCCTAAAATACCCTTGGAGAAAACACCTTCAAACCAAGGATTAAATAGGTTCCCCATGGCTCAAAAAGCTCAAGAATGATGAGATAATATCCAAGGAACATAATGCAAGTGATAAATTGCAAAGAAAACCTCTCAGTTGGGTAAATTGTAGAAAAGTCCAAAATGTGCATAAAATTGCATAACTTGCTCAAACCGTGTTCAAATTGAACCAGATTTGAAGCTTAAGCTTGTATTATGATAAAAAGCATATCAAAAGGTTATATTAGGGTTATAATAATTCAATTATGACAATTTTTCTTGTTCAACACTTTAAGCAAGGTTAGGGGTCTCACAACCCTCCTATGACTATATGTCACCTTTAGCTGTTGGCTTTTATGTCTTTGCAAGTGTTCTCTTGTGTTGACTAAGGGGTGTGTAGAGGTCATGGATTTTGTCTCTTCCATTGACCTTGTATGGCACTATCGGTTGCCCTTTGCATGGGGCAGTTGGATTTGGGTGATACAACTCAAATCCTTGGGGCATAATAAAAGACATAATATAGCAGTGTAGTATATGTGCTTAAGGTCACATACGTCTCACATTGGTTGAGCCTTTGCCTTATATTTTTACTGATTTCTTAAATTATAAGATGGCAAGAGGAGTCAATTGTTATACATGTTCTTCATATTCCTTTTTAGAATATAACTTGGTATATTGTTTAGTGGTAGCTGCTTAGTCCTGCTTACTCTGCTTTACCAGTTATATACATATCATTTAGTTGAATCTTCTCAACTTGCTAATATGTTGTTTTACCTACTTAGCTTATCTGTGGTTTAATAGATGTTGACAAAGAGTTATATCTCTCGTTAGGACGTTTGGTCTCACCCCGTGGGTTTCCGCATCTTTTAGGTGGTTGTGCACGACGAGGTGGTGATCGTGCAGTTGAGGAAGAGCAGTAGCCAGAGTAGTAGCTAAGAAGTCTGGAAATGTTGCTAATATTTTGGTGTAGAGTTCTAGAGTTGTCCCTGTACAATCAGGTCTTGGGGGTGTTCTCGATGTGTTTTGTAGTTATATTATCGTCATGAGGTTTTCGGCAGGTGTGCCTTTTGTTGTATAGTTATGGAAGATGTACATGTTAATCTATGTGGAACATGTTCTCCACGTGATAGTTGTTGACATGAAAGTTGGAAACCATGATGTAAACACCTTATGATATGTACTATGTGATCCAGATGTCCGATTGTGGACTTATATGTGAAAGTTTTCAGCCTATGGTGCTTTTATGATATCAATTTTCATATACAGTGTTTTTCTGGTAATCTGTTGGCTTAGTGTTGTTTCCACGATTAGTTTTGAGTAATCTCATTTTGTGTGGCGTGAGGCATCACATATATTTCCATTGAACAATAGATCACGTCAACAACTATGAGATGGGAAAGAGGGTTACAAGGTTATATATGGTCCTAGAGGAAGTCCAGTGACAATTCCCTTACAGTAGGGTGCACCTTTCTTCAAGTTGCACGTGGACAATTGTCGTTGTCAGCGTCCTAGTTTGACACCACGGATAGCGATTGACGATGCAGGGCAAGTGCCTCTCGTCTCTAGAGTAGTCCATGCAGACCATCGTGAACTCATGTTGTTCTAGTTGAATGGACAAGAAGGAGTTGTTCCTTTTAGTTGACGTTCTAGCATCAACTTGCTCTTCTATAGTTGTATCTCCCTTGTTGTTCCTCCGTTTGACTGGTAGAACTTTCTCAAGTTCTCTTGGTTACCACAACTAGAGAAGACAACAATTGTCAGAGCTAATTGATGTGTCTGGGAAGCCCCCAGTACCCCTCTATTTATAAGAGGGTCAAGGTGTCCATTCGGTCTAGGAGTCAAAGAGACATGATTTCATGAATATTTCAAAACCTATAGATGTCTAACTGGTCAGTTCACCTGTGAACCAGTTTGTTCACACATGAGTCAATCAGTTCAACACTTGAACCAGTCGTTTCACTATGTTTCTTGTTCACAATTGCTTTGGCAATTAATATTCGACTGATGCAAAACATGACGCTAACATCGATCCTTGATCCAATCTCATTGATCAACCAAATGGTCGATTCACAACCTGAGATGATCGGTTCATGCACCCGAGCTAATTGGTTCACTCACTGAATCAGTCATTTCAGAGTGTAGATTGCCAATATTGTTTAAATTGAATACCTAAAAGTTTAGTAATCAAGTTTAAACATCATTCATGAATAAACTCATATTTCAAGTGCATTCCTATTTGTGTGACCCTATAGGTCCCAAGTTACCTTGGTAATAAATGTTCATAACTAATATATGACATTGCAAGCAATGATTGGTATCTAGAAAGATATCATTGCTACCCAAGTAATTCGTAAAGTTGGAGAACAACTTCAACCTATAAGGATTGTATAGTTCCTTTGTCTCTGATATCCTGATTGAACTCAAGGCATGGAATTGTCATCCTCTTCAACATTCGATCCATGTTCCTTGAACCAGAGCAGACTATCTGAGATATGTGTAAGCTTAATATCACATATTGACTGACACCATCATGGCCATGCATTTCTAAGTCTCACTTATCAAGTAACCATGATATCAAACTCATGTACGAGGGACAAATACCATCTACATCACTCAGAGTCATTCCCCATGTGTCATAATGTATTTTAGCATCACATTTATGGCAACCCTTATTCAAGGTCACATTTGATGATGACAAAGTACATCAAACAACATGTGATGAGTGTAGTGAATTCAGGTCTAAGAACCACAATCACCGCCTATGAGAGCTAATTCTAACTACCATTCTATGATTTCCATGTGTCACTCTCAAGGTGGGTTTGTCCGATACGCTGTTCTATAACAAGTATCTATGTGTTTGGTTTGATATCGCATATCATGACTAATAAGATTTTGTCATCAACCAACACACACTCTAGTCTTATGTGTTATTTTTGTCTAGCTTGCTTCCTTAATACTTCTGACTAGGGACATAATAAGAATGTATTATATGCTTAGCATCCGTATGATCTCATTGTTTAGGTCCTCAACCCAAAGACATACATAATTGAGTAATATCATTCTTTACACACTTATTATGTAACACCATTATCTCATAACTGAATAAAATAGAATAAATTGGAAGATTGCCTTTATTATTAATCAAATCATTGACAAGTTATGCCATTGCAATCATCATATGATTGGCTCCATACCAACAACTAATACTTTGACAGGTTCCATGCTACTAACATGGTGTCAATGCACCAACTTTGTGGATTGTTGTACCTGCCATTTCTGCAAATAAACTCAGTGACATCAACATTTAAGTTGACAATGTCAAAAAAATAAGTTGGTGCATTGACTTTAATTCAAGAAGAACCCTAATTTTCTAGCAATAAAGTCAATGCTATTGACTTGGAGGTCTGTGCATCAGTTATTTCCACCAGTTTTCACATTTTCCCGCAATGGAAAATCCAACACATTAGGATTAATAATAATATGATAAGATATACCAATATACATGACAAATAATGCAGAATGATGTACAAATTGTTATACGCTAGTTTGGTGACATTCGAAAAAAAATGTATGCAATTTTAATCAATCAAGTCATAAATTACCCTAAACTAGTATATAAAAGATAACTATATTGCAAGCATTTGGTGTATACATAGGGAGAGGATCAAACTGAGCTAACTCGTTTAGTCCATGTCTATATCCACAAAACACAACCAAAATTTGACCAATATAACAAATATATGTGGGTGGAGCCAAGAACTTTAACACTTGTTTGTGTACGGGCCATGCTCGAATGAATGTAAGCACATACAAAAGAAGTTGGATACTAGAGATTATTACACATACAATTACATCTATATATCCATGAATTATATATATGTAAGATACATATCTTTCATAAGATGAAGTCTGTAGAAAGTTTTGAACTATATTTTATAATAGACACCTCTGATTGACTTTATAAAAACACATGTTACTATATAATTGTTTTGAAAATTATCATTTTTGTGTTTCATATGGACGACCCTAAATCTAGATTTTTTTACATTGATCGACCATAGGGAAACTTTATCTTAGGCCTAAACCCAAATGGTGATCATGTAAACAATATGGGCTTGAGTACAAGCTGACCACAAGTTGGTATGACCTGACTCAATATTTATTCAAAAGTATACATGAAGTCTATGAAAATGTGTTCTATTTTGGACATTATTATTCCTCTTATGGAGTTTACTCATTGGGTCCATGCTCTGAGTATATGCCAAAACAACTTGTTTTTTGCACATATATCATTCAATACCCTTAGACTTTTTATTAGATACACGTACAAATTATGACTTAAGAGATAATCTTTTGTAATTATTATTCAAGTGATACCATTATGAAAATGTATATTTATGTTATTTATCACCGAAACAAGCATCCATGTTTTTATTTTGATGTTTGCTTTAAAAATAGATTATGAAAATATCAAGTTACTAAGAACACTTCATGCTCATGAGTGTTATCAAGTTCGTACATTACATGACATTTTCCTAATATTTTAAAATGCCAATCAAAGACATCTTATATTTTTTTGGTGCCTTCTAGGAAACTCATTGTTAGAGAGATACATTCTAGGAAGCTATTTACATGTCTTATAGACATTTTTAAATAGATGAATGGTTATAAATAGTTGTATATGTAATACTATGATATTTGCATTGTTGTGTCAGAGTCTACCTTGGTATAAACATGACCATAAAAAATCCTATGTCAATATGTTTAGCCCAACCTTCATATATTTGTATTATGATAAGTTTTAGGTTGCGTTATGTAGGGTGGGACATGGGTTGTGTCAGTATGACCTGATCTGATGCACACCCTATGCATATAACCCCCACAACTTTTCATATTTATATATACAATAGAAGATAATATCATAAATTGCATCCACCGATCCACAACTTTTCATATATTGTATAAAATAAAAAGCCCTACATGTGATTATAAAATATATTATAATAAAATGAATTCCACCCTCTCCATAACATATAGAAGGACTTTATATGAATCATAAAGTAATACTATAAGTTGCATCCCATCCCCTCTACAACTCTTCTTATGTAGCACAAATATTTTTAGATATTTGTTATGAAAATCTTCACCTTCTTGTGTAATACAAACATGCTTGAATCTCACATGAAATTCAAATATAACATGTAGGGTGGATGTGAGTAAAACGTTTCAAACATTATCTAGGACTGAACCATCTCAATCTACACATAGTATCACCCGAGTGAATGCTCATCACTACATATATGTAATGTTTGTAATATATGTTTTATTCTAGACCATTATAGTGCTTACAAAGCTTACTTCATATATTATTGTTTTGAACAAGAGGACATGAACCATGGTAACCAGTTATACTGTTGGATCTATTACAAATAATCTATATGTCACATTTCAAGAAAAAACCTTTAAAACTAGTTCTATCTAAATATCCATTTTTATGAAAGATTTATTTATATAGGTCCATGGCATCGTCTTGTTTCTAAGATAGAAACCAAACAGAGTAATACCAGACATTGTCTCTTATCTCCAAGATCACCAATTTGGTGTTGGTATATTTGGAGGTGTTGAAGCCCTTTTGCATGCCGTGACACACCTCATCCATGATAAGAGACATGTTCATACACACATGCTGTCTCTTGTAGACTTATCCAACGCCTTCAATATGATTGACATGTCCAACATTTTTCGTGAGGTTTGTCTCCATTGTCTAGCTAGTGCACGTTGGGTTGAATTTTGAAATTCTTTACCTAATCATCTTTACTTGGATAAGGGTGAGTTTGTTTTGTCCTCTGTTGGGGTCCAGCAAGGTGACCCACTTGGGCCACTTCTTTTCTCCTTGGCTCTACATCCCTTGCTCTTACAAATAAAGGAGACACACAACCTTGACTTATTATGTTTCTACCTAGATGATGACACTCTCATCGATGATACTGTTGAAGTGTCCAAAGTCTTATCTCTTCTGCAAGAATTGGACCCACATTTTGGATTTCATCTCAATATAAGCAAAACATAAATCTTTTGGCCTTCTGACGATCCTAGAAGAGCTCCGGGGTGTGGCTTATTTCCTACTAATATTTTTGGGCTTATGCAGGATGTGAAGCTTCTTGGTGGCCCAGTTTCTATTGATCATAGTTTTGCTTTGGATTTATTAAGGAAGCGTGTGGCCAAGGCTCTGGCTATGATGGACCTCCTTGCCTCACTTAATGATCCACAAAGTGAACTTCTCCTCTTTAGGTCATGTGTTGGAATCTTAAAGTTGTTGTTTTCTCTCCAAACAATACTACCTAGATTTGTTTTTTAAGCCTTGTAAGACTTTGATTGTGGACTTCGTCGTTGGTTTTCACGCATTGTTGTTGGTGAAGGTCAAGGTTTTGGTGATTTGTATTGGCGCTTTGCCACACTTCCTATGCATCTAGGGGGATTGGTATTACAATTGCCCAGGATGTGGGAAACTATGCTTATGTTGCTTCACAGGTGCACACCAAAAAGCTTCAAGACCATATTCTTTGTGACGTTGGTTCTGTTCCAGTTGGTGACATTTTTGACATTGCTTATGCTTCCATTTGTGAGCTTCCACCGTCCTTCTACTACTCCAAGTTGTCATACACTAATTCTGCCTCCCACAAGACACCGTCTCTTATGGCAGACACCTAGTACAACATGGTCTTCTATCGCTTCAAGGCTTTAAAATTATCTCAACGACAAGTGGCTATTCTAGCTTCCCTACAAGATGACCATGCACAATACTTTCTTCTTGCTAGAAACTATTGATGGTCTTGGATTATCTATGAGATTATCTATAACACCAATTGAGTATCATGCCAATTTACTATACCGATTGATGATTTCTATATACCCAGGCAACGAGCATTGCCCTCTTTGCCATTCTACAGGTGTTGATTCTTTTGAAGATCATACGGTGCGCTGTTCGATACACCGAAGCTTTAAGTTATGACACGATATCGTTCGAGATGCCCTCTTTGACCTTATTTCACATGCTAGGATAAAAATGTAGAAAGAAGCTCCAGTCGCCTTTTTAGTGACACGTCATGATGGTCTTCACGCCCAGAGACTAACTAATATTTTATTATTTGATTAGACCGATAGAAACACACTTATGTTGATCTCACTGGCGTCACTCCATTGATTGAGAATATTTCAAATAACTTCAAGACTAGTCAGTCAGCTTTTGATGCGGCCACACATAAAGTTCGTAAACATGGGGCTGCGTGTGATGCAAAGTATCATTATTTCCCTTGCCTTGCCTTTGATGTCTTTGGTGTTTTTATTGAGGACTCAATTTCGCTCCTACGACACATACAACATATCATAAATAGGAATGTGATGACGCCATCATTTACTTCTTCAAATTTTATCTTTAGATCAACGAGCTTTGTCATAAAAAATGATTGGCGGCTCAATTCATAGCTCGAGCCTCTACGAAGGCATTTATTTAATAGTTTCTTGTCAATTTTTTTATTATTAATGTATAAAAATAAGTAAATAAGTATTTATATTTTAGCTAGATTTTTGTCTTATGAAATAACTCACAAAAACAACTTGTCATGCTAAGTGCGTTTTCAAACTCGTGCATTGTAGATGTAGATTCATCACATTTCTAGGAATCGAAGCCGTAATCTGGATTAGATTCAGTCCCGTTTCTGGTAAAATATATACTGGAACAGGGTGCCCGCTACTACAGCAATAGCCCGAAGTGAGGCAATAATCTGTACTGAGAACCGAACGGAAACGAAAGAAGACCCGACGGAGGGCTAAAGCTTGTTCTGCACTTCGCGGCGATGCAGCAGCCTCAGGCGATGCAGGTGCTACCAGTGGCGGAGCCGAAGCCGGACAGCCCGAGTGGGGTTGCTCCGCCAAAGCAGGTCGCTCTAGCAATGGAGAGACTTGGACACGCTGCCCGGCTTATCGCCGACATACGGATCGGCGCAGACCGGTTTCTGGAGGCCCTATTGGCGATGAGCAGTCCTCGCCAGACGGTAAAGGCTCTAGAATTCGTCGAGAAGGCGGACGAGTCCATGCGAAAGCACCTTCAGGATCTTCAGTCTCTCGGTATTGTCATAACCGCTCTTTGGCACTTGTGAATCAACGATCCTTGGCACTTTTTTTTGACGTTTCTCTGGAAATGAAGACAAACATAACGCATTCCAATAGCTATGATAGAATGAACCCTAGCTCTGATTTCCTTTAGGAATGACAATATTAACCTTTTTTTTATCGCCCACGAGCTAATGCAAATGAGTAAGATGACATTATATTGAGCAACTTGGCTATACGTTCGGTACAATTAGTACCAAGTCTCTACTCTCCCGCTGCAAATCTGGCCTCTTTCCCCTTTTTGGCCTAGCACATTAGCGCCCATTTGTTGGGAATGGTTAGCTATGGAAGTAATGAGATCGTGATAAGGAGATAAATTCGCGGAGAATCCTTATTTCCAGGGTGCAAGTCATTATAGCCTTGCTAGTAAACCTGTTATTGGTTTCGGCAAGGAGATGGAGAATAAAAAGCTCGCTGTTTGTACTCTTAGAGAGTTAATTTTACTACTCATTCTGACAAAACTGAGAGGAAGAACTTAAGAAAAATGCCAAGATGGAAAGTCTAAGAATAAACTTTTATTCTTGCTAATCATGATAACCCATGAGATATATATTTTTAACTTCCTAGAAGTAACCGCCTCCATTAATAAGTTTTCCAGCAGAATCTCCATATGCTCCAAGCATTAGTTAGCTTCCTGATCATCATCACCATCATTTAAGCCTTAACCTACCATATTGGGGTAGGGCATGGATCCTTCTTTCTATTTCAGCTCTGCTATGGGTCGTCTTCTCTTTAAGATTGAATAAAGCTAGACACTCCCTGTTAGTTAACACAAAGTTCACCCACCTCTTCCCCCTTTAAGATACATCAAACTCAATAACATCACTCTGAGTTGATGTATGTGCCACACATACTTCAAAATTCCACACCATCTAAGATGACTCTCAAATTTTGTCCTTAATACTTATCAATTAGTTTGCAATGTGATCTCTCCATGTCTTTGTAGACATTTGTCTTAACATTATCATTTTTGAACTTATCTTCTTGATACCTTATTTCTTCACAAGCCAACATCCACTACCATGGAATGTGTTCGGACATCTGTTCTAAAAAACGTAACTTTTGATGTGAGTGGCAACATGTTTGGAAGCATTTTTTGGTTGTATACTCTCTTTCAAAACCTGGGATTGTAATACACACCGACGACTAGTTTGTATTTATGAACTCATTGTTTTATTGGAAAGCAAGTGATGCTATTGGAATATGAAGTAGGCCACAACTTTATAAGATCCTCCAATTCTGGTGGGACTCATAATGTTTGTCAAGCTCATGCCTTATATGAAGTAGGTCTGCATGGACCTTGTTGAGGCCTGCCAGGGTTGTTGCTTCCTATTGGAGTATGGCTAGTTGGTTACCCAGTGAGGCGTGATCGTCTTGTGGACAACAACTGGCCGTCCTCGTGGCTGCGAGAAGGAGCATTTGTGGCTTTATTTGCAACATATCGCTGATATACAATGGTGAAGTCGAAATCCCATCAATTTATTAGCCAACGTTGCTGCAGCGGAGTATGCAACTTTTTCTCTAGTGGGAATACAAGATGTGATGCTGCATATGTATTGTGAATGGAGCATCAATCAGGTATTGTCATCATTTGCCTATCGAAGTTGTCAGTGCAATGAGCTCCTTTCTGTAGGTGGAGCTTGCAGTCTATGCTAGGTGGAGCATAGCGTTGAAGAAGGCAATGGGGAGGCCTTCCTGCATGAACAATGCGTCAAATCAATGATGGAGGGGTGAAAATAATCTAGCAATGCCATCACTGGTGGTTGGAGAAGTGTTGCTTTATTTGCCTCAAATGTGCTGGTAGTGGTGACAGGGCAATTTAATGCTCTTCTCTTAGTTGTGTGGTAATTAAGCGTACCCTTTAATGAATTTTGGTAATAATCTAGGAGTCTTGATGAAGCCTTATAGCGCCTTGGATGTTGCTGGCGTGGACCATTGATTCCTTATGTGAGCTCGTTGGGGTAAGCATGCATTTCTACGACAAATACGATGTGACTGAGGTACGGGATTTTGGCGATTGCGAAGTGGAACTCAACTGATTTGGCATGCAAGTGTGATGCCTGGAGGATTCACAACACTTGCTTGAGGTGATGGAGATGTGAGTACCTACATTTAAACCATGATGTTATCAAAGAAGACGAGCATGGATTTACAAATGAAAGGGTCAAAATGTCATTTATTGAAATTCTGGAAGTTGCAACGTGCGTTTAAGAGGGCAAGGCACACGATAAGGTATTTTAGGATGATAGACATAGGTGGAGAAGGCCATTTTGTTGCGGTCAAGTGGGTAGACAAGTATTTGGTGCTAGCCAGAGCCTAACTCAATTTTAGAGGATGTTGTAGCCGCGTCGATTCGTTGAGTGACTCATGACCAATTTTCTTTATTGGAATTATATCCTTAAAGTTGTTGGCATTAAGCACTTGGTAGTCGATACAGAGCCGCCACATGTTGTTAGATTTTTTTGATTAGCTAGGCCAACAACGACGATGGACTCGAATAGGATTGGATCAATCCTTGATCTAAGAGCTCTTGTACTTGACATTCCAATTCAATCTTATAGAAGTGAGGTAGTGATATCTTGCACCCACCACTGCCTGCGCTTCATCTATCAGCGGTAATACGGTAGCCGTGGTCGTTTGAAGGAGGTAGCCCCGTTGGTTTAGTGAATATGTTGGAGAATTTGGTGAGCAGCCGCTAGATGTCTGTTGTCGAGGCTGTTTGTTGACTTTCGGTTGTCACTTCCTTTCACATGGGGAACGGGACAAAGTAGGACTGTAGATTTGCCATTTTACAGCATGTGGACCTTCTTTCCCAGAATTCTTATGAGGAGGAAGGGAGGTTGTGCTTGCGGAAAGAAGATTGTCGTGCCCTTGAAACACCATGCCGAAGGGGCGAGGTGCTCGAGCCATTCGACGCCTGAGAATGTCATACATGTCGATTGGGAGTAAGAGGAAGTTGGCCATGTTAGCTTATGTGATGGAAAGTTAGCGAAGGAGGCTTGTAATTTTTAGAAGGCCCTCATCGACGACCTGCACTATTCCAATTGTGGTGATGATATTTTGGAGGGCGTGGGAGGGTAGGGACTTTGGGTCAATGAAGTTTATGGAACTTCCAGAGTCTAACAAGCTTAGCAATTGATAGCCGACAATGGTACCCGAAAGTTCGATGGTACCTTTGCCTATAGAGCATGTTAATGCCTTCGCTGAGATGGTAGGTGTATAGGGTGGTTCTTTTTGGGATGGTGTGTTCGATGCTTGGGATGAATTTCAAGGGGAATTCGAGTGTGTGGATTCTACTAACTATGTCTCGTCATCTCCTCCATGTCGAGGATGAACATGATAGGGTATGTGCATTGATGGTTAGTGATGCATTTCTCTAAGCATCTAAAGCATACTCCCTTTGCCCCACTGTCTGCCTCCTCGTAAGAGTGACTGGATTGGGGTTGTAACCATGGAACATGACTTTGGCTTCGAATGGACTTCGACAAGTGTGGATGTGGAAGTTTCTGGAAACATCGAGGAAACTTCGAGGATTTTTACAACCAAACTTCGACGCATATTTGACAAAAATTAAGCTCTAGTGATTTCATGATGAAAATTGATAGATTTCATCAAATCTGATCTTTAAAAGTAAGATGTTTATATATAGCCATCCATACATGTTTACATATGTAGAAAAACACTGTCACGTGCAAATGTACAAGACGTCTTAGTGTCAACTTCGACAGGCATGGAAGTGAAAGTTTGTGGAAATATAAGGAAACTTTGAGGAAGTTTTGGACTAACACTTCGACGCAAAATAAGCTAAAGAGATGGTGAGCTTGTGAGGGAATTAGGCATAAAACATCAAATTTTTGGTAAACACATACTCCATCTATAATCTTCTATACGAAATGTTTAGAACCTAAATCTGTTCTATATATTTGATATTCTGTATCTACAGACATCCCAATTGGATCACATTCTAGAATAAAAAAACATGAGCTTATTTCCAATAATACTTCAATTTGTGTAGAGGGGAAAAAGTAAGAGAGGTGGAATAATATTAGGCCTACACCAAATTTAACTAAACTTGTGGAAATCTAGTAGAGGAATAAACTTATCATTACCATCTAGTTAGAAACCAAGGAATTGGTCATCTCAATGTCAAAAACGGTTTCTTACAAGTTTCTTTATGCCTTCACTATGTGTGCCACAATAATAACTACAAAGATTATCTAGAAGATGGGAGGTTTTGAGCTAGCTGAGTCGATTTCATCACCAACTAGGCTGTAGTCATTGACAAATGTCAACAAGTAGACAATCAATTGGCCATGGAAGTTTACTAGGTTTCGACATCGACAGGCGTAGACATATGTAACATCGAGGATATATCGCCAGATGTTGAGGATGTTTAGTACCATAGTTGTAACTTTGTTTTGCAAAGTACTATGTCGTTGCTGGATTCATTAAGTGGTTTAATGGAGCTCTGGCTTGTGGTGGGCAATAAACTCCTCCATTTGTCTAGCTTTTCAAGTGATGATATGATAGTTGATTGTAGAATCAACACCTTAGATCTCCTGTTCAGTACATATCTTTTTATTGAGGCCGCTGAAGTAGCAGATTGAGAGTTGCAAATCCCATTTTCTAAGGTGATGATGCACTATTTTTCAAAACTCAAACTGTAAATGATCCGTCGTCCCTGTCTGCGTTGCTTCGGAGAGTTCCCTGTGGGGGTTACTCACGGATGCTGCTTTAAACCACATGTTGAGGTCCTCACAAATGTCTTCCCCCGGTTCAATTTCCTTCTTGTAAGAGTACTACTCAAGGACCATTTCTCCCTTGTGTATGGATGCAAGCTTGACCTTGGCAACTTTGTCTTCAATGTCGTCGAAGTCAAGCCATCAAAGTGGTGTTCACATTTTTGGATCCATAAGTTGAATAACACAATGCCATCATAAGAAGGGAAATGTAACTAACTTCCCTTGTTTCTCGTAAGGGTGGCACTGACCGCCATGTGGGGGTGAGCGCCAAGGCAACAAAGACTGGTCATGCCGATGTTAATTTCATCCTCATCCGTCAAGTTATAATGCTCAAGTCACACAACTCCTTATTGATGAGCTTGAATTTTGCTTCGTGGGACTTCACTAGCTTCTATTGATGCTGGAGGAGCTCCTGCATTCCGACAATGATTGCTTCGAGTCTAGACATGTTGATGAGGATGGGAGGGTGGGAGATTGTGGTGGATTTCACGACTCTGATACCAAGTTGATACCAATTAAGGAGCAAAGGTGGAAAAGATGATAGAGTGATGACATTGACCCGTTGAGCAGGAGAAGCTCTCAACTGTATTGGTCTTGCAGAGGCAAGCGAGGAGATTGAGTGTGAGAGCAACTGTGCAATCAAATGATGATTCCATTAATTTGAAAGCACTGATATAAATACAAGGTGCCCGTTGTAATTGGTCAAACTTGCTATTGTAGTAGAGTCTGTCCAAGGCACGCATACTGAGGGATTCTGAGGCTAATTAGTGCAGAATAATGGTGAACGTCTAATGACTAGCTCTTTTCTGTGGTTTCTTTTCTTTGGGATTCTAGCGTGGCTTGTGGTGGAATAGGTTGCCAGCTGAACTTGGCATATATCAATAATATATTAAGACTACATAAATGAATACAATAACTAATTAATTCGACCAACGTTTTATGTACACAATACATGGATTTTAGACAAGTCAAGCCAAACGCTCCCTTACAATGAAATTATTATCAAGTAGGTACAAAATAATATGTTCATAGCACCTTTTTATATACATAATACATTGATTTTAGATGAGTAAAGCCAAACGGACCCTATAAACATACAATGAAATTATTGTCAAGTGGGTACAAAGTAATATGTTTAGAGCAGGTGGCGATCGATAGTAACACATATAACCGTGGTACAGAAGTTTAACATCAGTGGGAGAAGAATACTGTACTACGGTGAGTAACTGTATGATCTTAGTCTACATTGATGTGAGCGGATTCTTTTCTTTTGGGATTCAAGTATGGATTGTGGTGGAGCAGGTGGCCAACTGGACTTGGCATCTATGAATAATATATTTAGACTACATACATGAATAATGTTGCTAACTAATTTGACCACCATTTGTATACAAAACAAATGGACTTCAAGCCAAACGGTCCCTAACCCTTGCAGTAAAATCATAATTAAGTTGGTACAAAGGAATATGTTTATAGCAGGTGGCGAGCAATAGTAACACATACAACTATGGTACATGAGTTTAACATAGGTGGGAGAAGAACACTGTTATGGTGAGTAATTGTATGTTCTTAGCCTACAATACATAGATGGAATCATGCAATGAAATTTCTGTCATACATCCTCGATCAGAGCATACTTTGTATTAATGTAGCAGTCCTAACTCCTAAGCAGTCCATAAGCGAGTCCTGTTGAGTGAGATAAAGCATGTTGAAGCGGAAAAAAACACCACTGAGCAACAAAAGCTTTGCGGGCCGCTTCAACAATGATTCCTCAGGTTCATAGTCTAGATTGCTTAATCAGCCAAGGTGTCTGCTTTTTACTATGAGAATCTAAGCAGGCAAACAGTCCATACATATCATCTGCGCATATTTTCGGGATTAAATCAGATGTTTGGGCGTTGGTAAGGAGGCCCATAATTGGGCCTTGTGTTTTTCTATTGTGAGATGGTATTATGCGATTTGTTTTTATTCCTATATATACATACGTAATATATATTATTAAATTTAAAATAGACGAGTTAGGAAATTTATAAGTAGATTGAATCAAAATAATTCATTTCTTTTTGGTCCAATTTATGTCAGAGGACAATATGAATGCGCTATCATGTTTTATTAACACACTCAAAGGATTAAACACATATCGGGTGTAGAAGTAGGCCAACATTTATATTGGCAAATAGGGGCTTACAAGTGCATGCTCAAGTACTTATCACGTCATGGGTCATTATCGCTATCTAGTTGGGTTTGATCATCGTAGCTGTTTAGAATCCACAAACCATTCCAACGGATCACAAAATTTCTGCGAATATGTCCTCGAATTTATTTGAGACTTGGGCAAAACTCAGACCGGGGAAGAATATTGTCTCGGGTTCCCTTTATTGGAACTATGTTCTTATATATACATATATATATATATATATATATATATATATATATATATATATATATATATATATATATATAGGGTAGCGATCTAGTGAGAAACATTCTACGGTGAGAGCATGAGAGGCATTTGAATAACTGAAAAGTTGTAGCTTATTTTCAATATCCAACCTTACAGATGGGAAGAACATCATTACATTTACCTTCACACAAAAAATCATCACAATCGGATATCATTTACATCTCCAGATATACAATATACACAATTTACATCCAACGGTCAGCCTAAAACTCAATATTGAGCGTTGAAAAGTATTTGCTTGTTGTGCGTGCAATACAAGTCCTATGAAGATGAGATTTTGTGGAAACGTGGCTAATAGGGTATATTTCCAATCCATACGGTTAGATTATGAAAATTTGATCATTGTGCAAAGTTATTCAAATGCCGCTCATGCTCTCACCAAGATATGTTTCTCACTGGATCATTTTCCTATACATATATATATATATATATATATATATATATATATATATATATATATATATATATATGGGTGTTCATTCATTGCCCGCGCGGGTAGCATGGATTTTCGCTACCCTGCAGCCAAAAAAGTAACTCTCCTAGCTAAGAAAGTAACTCTGCTGTAAAAAAAGTAACTATGGTGTCAAAAAAGTAACTCTGCTGGCCAAAAAAGTAACTATGTACAAAATATACAACAGATATATATAAGGACG
Organism: Alisma plantago-aquatica; assembly: GCA_963693085.1. Classification (NCBI taxonomy): domain Eukaryota; kingdom Viridiplantae; phylum Streptophyta; class Magnoliopsida; order Alismatales; family Alismataceae; genus Alisma; species Alisma plantago-aquatica. Next base: position 443,114,240 of record OY856411.1, on the reverse strand, counting down.
GGTTTTTTGATTTTGGAGGGGCAAATGATATTATTTTTGGCTCAAATTTTTTGGAGAGCTAGACAAAATAGTCTTCTACAATTTCGAAATTTTTTTTTGAAAAAAAGTGATCGGAAGGGTGGGCGGGTAGCTACCCGCGCGGGCAATAAAGATGGGCCCTATATATATATATATATATATATATATATACTAGTTATAGTATGACGGTGAAGATCAATGGTTTACATTTTGCAAAAAATAGTCTTGATATGCAAACACACTTGAGTGTATTCGTGCGATCTGTACACTCGAGTGTATTCTAGCCTGACTCTCTCTCTCTCTCTCTATATATATATATATATATATATATATAGAGTCAGGTTAGAATACACTCGAGTGTATTCGGAGTAGAATACACTCAAGTAGTTTTTCATGATGCAATATTTTTTTCAAAAATCTAATCCATTGATCTTCTTAAACATCTTGTGAATAACTTATATACAAAATTTGAGCACATTTGGACATTTATAGGTCATGTTATAAAGACCACAAAAATTATGCATTTCAAATTAGTTTCGTGCGTCGATTTTGTTGTCATTGGATGACTGACTTAAACTCATCCAAATGGGCTCAAAATTTGTATGTAGACTAGTTATAGTATGACAGTGATGGTTTATATTTTACAAAAAATAGTCTTGATATGCAAACACACTTGAGTGTATTCATGCGATATGTACACTCGAGTGTATTCTAGCATGACTATATATACATACATACATACATATATAAATATATAGATATCTATACACACACACACACACACACACACACACACACACACAGATATATGTATGTATGTAAAGGCTCATCCTTCTAGCTCTAATCTTTAGACACTGGAGACTCCTACCATGGGTGTAGCATTTCATATTGGGATATTGCCTACCCAAATTGCATCATCTCTTGTGGGATTTCTATTTAATTCAGTTCAACGTTTGTCAACCTGTTCATCTGAAAATTTCAACATGTCAATATTAGCATATCATATGGTGGTTCTAACTATAAAACATCATGAAGAAATCACTGTATTTATTAGGAAGGCAGCTAGAGGAATCTGGAGTATTAACCCAATCTCTCAGTGCACGAGGTGATTCATGGGGCCTGCACATGCCTCTTGTTTGTCCGGATGGGGCGGTTGTTGCATACGCATGGAAGCGCCAATTGGCAGGTCAGGCTGGTGCTTCTGCTGTCGACAGAACCAGGTGATGTCGTTGTCCATTTTTAGTTTCTCCGTCTGCAGATATTATTATATATAAGCACTGTCATATTTGTACTATCATACTGTAACGCCAAATGAATTGACTTTAGCAAACTATTATGTTGCCCTACCTCTTTTTTTTCTTTTTCTGGGTATCTTTCAGCTATAAGCTTCTGACATGTATGCTTGTGTTTTCTTTTGTGCAATTAGGTCAAGTGTTGTAGACGTTTTGTTTATACAAATATTGCCAAAATAAATACATTTAAGCATGATCTATCTCATGCAGTCAATTGTCTCTCTGTACCAACATTTCCAAACTTTGGTTAAGTCAAGCTGATGGCCTGACAAAGTTGGCAGGTGGTGAGTTGGCGTTGCTTGGTTCACCAAGGTTGTACTCTTCTATATATGCTACTACCGAACAAGGATCCTTAATGAATAGTGTATCTAGAGCTAGCTTGTATCTATTTCCAATGAATACATAGAAGTTTCCATCCTGCTTTTCTAACTGCGGGACATCTGTATCTATCCATCGACTATATATCTATATATCTGTATTTGTCCTTAGACAATTTTTTTACAGCACAATGCTGGTTTCACTAAAGTTCACCCCAGTTTTACTGTAATTTGTTTATAACAACTTTTATTTTAAAATTTTTACTACTCACACATATAGGTCTAGTACTGCATCCCTTACCCTGATTTTTTCACACATTTTCTCATGTTAGTACCTACTACCGGGTGACATAGCCTAAAGCTATGGTGTTAGCTTTAACAACTTTTTGACACCGTGCTTACCTAAAGCTATCCGTGCTTCTCCAAGATAACTGTTTTTACTATTATACTTGCCTGTTTGACTATAGTTCGTCTAACAATTTCTTTTGACTTCATACTACTCACCTATATATGTGTAAGTACTCATACTATTGTTACTCACAACCACATTTTTTCTACTTGGGCACACCTTTACAAAATGCCATCAAACATTTTTCATTCTATTAAACACCATTAACCGTCATAGTACAACATTCCTCTAGTGCTTTTCTATTTTGACTTGATACTACTCACCCATATAGGTGTAACTCATACTGGATCCTGCTTAATCTGCATCGGAGAAACCCTTATTCTCAAGTGACCACGATTCTAATATAGAGTCCCCTTCAAGAAAACTTCTTCAGTTACCTTGGAATATGCATAGTAACTTCCAAGTGACCCGTGCAAGGCCACTCCATAAAATGACTCACAACACTGTTAGCAAAAGCAATATTAGATCTGATGATAGTAAGGTGATTTAGCTTCCCAACAAGATTTCTGTAACGACAAGATCATCAAGAAACTCCCCTTGTTTTGCTGACAATTAGATCGTATAGTCCATTCGAGTGTCTACATGCTTAGATCCCAGCATGCCAGTCTCAATGAGAAAACCCAAAACATACTACACACTTCTGTTGTGAGATAACAATTTCAGATTTAGACTTTGCAACTTCAATAGGAAGGAAGTAAATGAGATTGCCAATATGGTCGGCAACTGTCCTTGGAGAAAGGATTTAAGCTTCTCAATTCCTTGTTGATCATCACTAATGATCACAATGTCATCAACATAGACTAATAGAAAGATACACTCCAAATTACATTGTCGATAGAAAACTGTTAATATATAGGGACTTACTTGTAATTATATAAAGTTTCAGGGACCTATGTGTTAAGTATGTACATACTTTATGTATATATGTACGTACACAACCCGAGATACAATTATGTCAAGGGTTTCTCTTAATCGGATGTCCCTAACATGGTATCGGAGGATGGATGTAAAACCCTAATCAATCTAGGGAACAAAAATAGCCGTCTCTGCGGGTTACTGTAGCAGTTACCTTCTTTGCACAATTTCAGCAGGAGTCATAACCGTCTGCTCCAGTTTCAGTCCTCTGTCGGTCCAGTTGTCCCTCTAGTCCACCAAATCAATATGATTTCTTCTTTGTCTTGTTGAAGTCATGGCAGAGAAGAAGGTCACAGCTACTAGTGTCCAGTCTGCTACTGTTACTACTCAGAATCATGCAATCACCAACTGAAAGTTGAACGATAAGAACTTTGCTCAGTGGAGTAGAACTGTCAAGATATTCTTTAAAGGCCAAGGACGCATCAAACACCTGATTGCAGAACCACCTACATATCCTATTATACTTGAACTATGGGAACAACATGATGCGAATCTCTTAAATATGTTGTGGAACAACTTGGAGCCGCGAATAGCAGACATGACAAATCACTTTGAGATATGCAAGTTGTGAGATCATCTTCAAGTTATGTACTCTAATAATGTCTTTTGCATGTATGCTATGACGATAGAACTATATGGGCTAGAACAAGGAGATGCGTCACTGACGCAATGCTATGGCGAAGTAACATGCTTGATTGATGACCTACACAAGTTACTTCCTCTGTCTACAAATCTCTAGGAGATGCAGAAGCAACGTGATCAAATGACGGTGATTAAATTTCTAGCTAGACTTCGTCATGAGTATGAGGGCGTCTGCAGTCAAATTTTGTCTGGAGCTGAGATGCCATCTTTGCAGATGCCTACTCACATGTTTTATGTGCATTTTTAGAGAAAGACACAATCTCTGCCAGTCAGTCACCAGGTGACAAGTGAGCCTTAGTTACCCAATCTACCAGAGATACTACTTCTAGAGGACGTGGTCGCGGTAGAGGTTTCTCTAGAGGAGGATTTGGTGTTAGTAGTAGTGCACCCCATCAACGCCCAAAATGTGTTCACTACGGCAGAAAAGGGCATACCAAAAACACTTGTTATGAGCTACATGGTTTTCCCACCAAGACCGCCAACAGGTGGCTACAGAGACTTCTCATGAGGAGGCGAATCATCAGGTGTCTTTTTCTGAAGAGTACTCTCAACTGATGCGTCTTCGTGCTTCTTAGCAGGCATCTTCAAGTGTAGCTTCTCTAGCACATAGATCTGGTCCATCGGCTTGCATCTCTCAAGCTTCTCGTGCATCATCGTCAAAGTCAGATTGGGTCCTTGATTTAGGTGCAACTGACCACATCACGGGTTTATATGAGATGTTCACTACCTACACGCATAAACCCAACCTACCTGGTGTCACCCTTGCAAATGGCCATGTTGCATCTGTTAAGGGTGTAGGGACGGTTTCACGGACTCCACATATATCTCTTTCATTCACCCTGTTCATTCCTCATTTTCCTTTCAATTTGTTATCTATTAGCAAAATTACTTGCTCCCTTCAAGCTTCGGTCACTTTCTTACCAGATAATGTTGTCATACAAAATTTGAAGACGATTGGCGAAGGATATGAACTGGCTGGACTCTACTATTTGCATTTGTCTTCTGCTGCATGTGTTGCTGCATCTCCCATGGTGGTGCATAGTCGTCTTGGTCATGCGTCTTTTAGAGAAACTCAAAATTTTGGTCCCAACATTGTCTAATTTGGAAAAGTTACAATGTGAGTTGTGTCAGTTTGGTAAACATACCAGATCTGTATTCAGGTCAAAAGATAGTCTAAGAATAGAATTTGTTTTTGAGTTAGTTCATTTTGATATATGGGGGTCCGACTTGTGTTACATTAAAACTTAATTCCCTATTGGATTTACCTAATGTGGGTACCACCGACTTTTATGTTGGTAGCATTGAATTGTCTTGAAAGTGCTTAAACAACCTGAAATGAAGAAAACCCAACACAACTTCAAAAAAATTGCTAATTTAGCATAGTTCAGTAAAAATAGTTATAATTTGATGCAATAGTGTTTCAGAGACTAATAATGATAAACAATATATAAATAGTATCAAAATGAGCTATTATGCAATAAATACCTGGGAAAACATTCTGTAAAAAGAAACTAAAATCAAATGCATCAAATTTCCTAAGTTTGAATGTTGCTCGCCCTCGAGCAATATTACCTTTGGATCTATTTGAAATAAGTTGTCAAGAGGGCAAGTAATATTAACTACATTTTTCAAATGCCCTCACCTGACGGTCCCAAATTGGCCCTTACGAACCACTGAACAAATAACTACTCTGAAGTGACCATAAATATTCATTAAAGATGCCCACCCTTAGATCAATGAAGCACTATCAATAGAGCAGCTAACATCATACTCAATAGACCATATGTATGATGCACCATGTGATTTCCTATCAACATTGTTCTTATCTACATATCAAACTATGTTGGAAGCAGCTCCCCATATAACATAAATTTAACAGATGAATCATTTATGTGGGCTAACATAAAGAGAAATGGATGGAATAGAATATGTGGCTATGAATAAGAATCACAAGTAACATCGCAATCATTTATAGAAAAATAAAATATGATAAACTTTTAGAATGAAGGAAATGAGAAATACATGAATCATAATGCCTACTATTGTGGTGGAATGGTGAATGCATTGAAGTCCATTTTTAAATCTTTTTGTTCTAAGGTGGAACATCAGTTTAAAAAGAGAATTCATATTATTCGTTCTGATAATGCTTGAGGATATTTCATCCATGACTTCACTCATTTCACTTCCACACAAGGTATCTTCCAACTATCATCGTGCCCCCACACTCCTCTACAGAATGGCCTGATTGAGAGGAAAATTCGGCATATAGTGGAGACTGCTCACACCCTTCTTCTCCATACATGTTCCCAGAGAGTTCTGGGGAGATGCAATTCTCACCACCATCTATCTCATCAACCGTATGCCATCATCTGTTCTCCAGAACCATATACCTTTCCAGATACTTCATCTCACAAAACCATTTTACAATGTTCCACCACGAGTGTTTGGGTGTGCATGTTTTGTCCATTGTCTTGGTCCAGGTACAAATAAGTTGAGTCCAAAGTCGGTCAAATGCATTTTTTTTTGGGATACTCTTGGGTGCGGAAGGGCTACAGGTGCTATAGTCCTACCTTATATCGTTTCTTTGTATCTGCCAATGTCACCTTTTTTGAAGACTCGTCCTATTTTGAGGACAATTCTTCAGTGACACCAATTGTTATGGAGGAACATTTACCTCTTCCTGTCATTATCGAGTCTTCTTATGGTTCTGCTTCTACCGATGGTATTCTATTAGACTCCTGTAGACCACTGATCACTCAAGTGTACGCTCGTCGTACAGGTACATGTATAGGTGCATATGGACAATCTGGTTCTAGAATCAATGCAAGTGGTCCAACAATTCCTTCCAGTTCTACTCCTTCTCCAGATGCTTCCTTGCGAGACTGTCAGGTTGAGCCAACTCCATCTCCACCTTAACAAAATCTTCCTATTGCTTTGAGTAAAGGTGTGAGGTCTGCACACTCAAGAATGTTGCAAATTCAATATCTAACTTTGTTTCATATGACCGTGTCTCACCTTCATATTATGCTTTTCTTTCTTCTCTATCATATGTCTCTATACCCTCGTCTGTGTCAGTTACCCTTAATCACCCATGTTGGCGTCATGCTATGGAGGAGATGTCAACACTTGCCCAGAACAAGACATGGTCCCTGGTCTTACGTCCATTGGGAAAATTTGTAGTTGGATGTCGCTGGGTCTACACAGTCAAAGTAGGTGTAGATGGATGTGTTGACAAGCTCAAGGCATGCTTGGTAGCCAAAGGTTACACTCAAATCTATGGTGAGGATTACTCAGAGACCTTCTCTCTTATGGCAAAGATGGCATCAGTACGCATCTTTCTGTCTCTCACTGACTCGCAACCTCTCTCTCCCCCCTCCTCTTGGTATCGTCGGGTCTTTCGGTTGATCCAACGGATTTCTAAATCCCAAACCGAAGGGTCTGTCGTTACATAAGAAATACCTAATCACATCTCCATGTGTGATTAAAAAACTTTCATTTGGGGGCTGTGGATGCGTCAGACACACATCTAATTTTTTTGACGTGACGTGTATCTCTCTGTCACTCAAATCTTCCTGTGCCGTGTAAAAATCTGTCACCTTTTTTCTCGTTGAATCATGGAGGACACCAAGGCGTCTACCATCTATAGTGAGATGTCACCTATTCCCTCCATCAAGTTGAACGGGAAAAATTATCTCTTATGGATGAATGCTGTCCATACAGTGTTGGAGTCACGAGACAAGGCGAGACATGTTGCTTCTGATCCTCCTGTGTCTACTGACAAAGGCTATGTTGAATGGAAGCGTCATAATAGTCTGGTGAAGACATGGCTATGGGGAAGCATGGAACCTGGGATTGCCTCTAGGTTCATGTTCTACACTACTGCCAAAGAGATATGGGATGCAGTAAAATAACATTATTGTCAAGAAAAGAATGCTCTGCGTCAGTTCATGATATATGACCGCCTCTTTGCAGAATGACAGGGAGACAAGTCTTTAGAAGAATACTTTGGAGTGATCCAAGGTATTGCTCAAGAGCTGAGCTTCTATCATCCAGTGACTGTCCAGGAACAAGTCAAAGACAGAGATAACTTGATTACAACAAAGTTCTTATCTGGTCTGAGTTCTTCGTGCAGTTTAGCCCGCAGCTTCATCTTAGCTTCTGACAAACTTCCCAGCTTGGAAGAAGCTTACTCAAGGATTTTACAGGCAAATTTTGAACCTGTTGATCCTACAACAGTCTTATCTCTTGGAGATTCCCATGCTTCTGTAGCTGCTGCAGTGAAAGGACATACATGTATGGGCCGAGGACGTGGCACTCGTCCTAAGTGCACTTTCTGTGACAAACCTGGACACATAGTTGAGAAATGTTGGAAGAAGCATAGTAGACCTGCTGCACCACCTATGGGAGCAACAAACTATGTTGCCACTACTGAGTCTTCCAAGCCTCCTGTTTCGAGTTCTGGTTCTTCTGGCATCACACTCACCAAGGAGGAATATGATAGATTTATTTTGGTTACCCAACATCTGAGTTTGGGGTCATCTTCTTCAGCCAACTTGGCGTCCACCACTGGTAATCAGGCTGTCTCTTTATTGGCTTCTGGTTTTACTTCTTCGTGGGTGGTTGACTCTGGAGTGTCACAACATATGATTGGTATGAGGAGACTACTTCATTCCATTGACTCTCATATTCCTCGCCAATCTGTAACAATAGCAGATGGTTCAGTGAGGAGAGTGTTAGCCAGTGGATCTGTTTCCCTGACTCCTAAAATCCGTACATTATGTGTCGACATTTCCATTTAATGTTCTCTCTGTTGCTAAATTGATTGATACTGTGAAATGTACGGTAACTTTTGGACCTTCTTGTTTTGTATTACATGATCTCAAGAGTATGAGGACGATTGGTGGGGGCCTAGGAAAGGTGATCTCCACCTCTTCCATGGTGATAGTCTGCCTCGCCAAGTATCTACTCTTGCTCCAGCTATCCTTTTGAGTGGTTCTCCTTTACTGTGGCACTACAGATATGGATATCCTTCGTTAGAGAGTCTGAGGAAGTTAGAACCTGAGTTGTCTCAAGTGTCTTCTTTAGAGTGTCAGTCCTGTCAACTGAGGAAACATCATAGAATGTCTTATCCCGACCGTGTCAATAAACGGGCGTCTTGTCCTTTTGAGTTAGTCCACAGTGATGTTTGGGGTCCTGTAAAAGACCATAGCTATAATGGTTTTCGTTATTTTATTTCCTTTGTGGATGATTTTTCGCGTATGACATGGATTTATTTGTTGAAGAATCGAGAGTCTGTGCTCTATCCATTGTCAAGCATTTTCATCAAGAAATAAAAGTTCATATTGATTGCAATATTAAAATTCTTCAATCTGATAATGCCTTGGAGTATGTTCAAAATGCTATGGCTGATTTTTGTTGTTCTGTCGGGATGATACATCGTACATCCTGTCCTCACACCCCTCAACAAAATGGGGTAGCAGAGGAAAAATCGTCACCTTCTTGATATTACCAGGACAATTATGTTTCAATCTAATGTTCCTAAGAGATTCTGGTCTGATGCTTTACTTCCTGTTTCTTTATCAACAAGCAACCATCTTCTGTGCTCCAAGGACGTACTCTATTATCTGTCTTACGTCCCAAAGATCAGCCTTTCTTTGTTCCCCTCAAGAGTGTTTGGTTGTACTTCCTTTGTCCACAATTTTGATCCTAAGGCTTATAAGTTATCTCCTAGGTCAATTAGTACTCTTTTTCATGGGTGCTCCAACACTAGCAAAGGGTACAAGTGTTATTGTCCAAGTCTCCGTCGTATCTTTGTGTCTAGAGATGTGACTTTTCATGTATCCACTCCATATTTCTCTAATGTTCCAAGTAAAGGGGAGCAGTTATGTGAGAGAGTGCCACCATCAGATATCAGTGAGAGAGTAGCACCACCACATCAGAGTGAGAGAGTGCCTACCTATCATTCCTGACTATACTATAATTCAGGAAGAGCAACCAGCAAATAGTCCGTTAATTCAACAATATTCACATGTTTACAACAGACAAGATCCAGAGGAGGTAGCGACTCCAATCTCCGAGCCTCTCCCGTCTTCCTCTACTCAAGGGATTCTTGGAGAACCATCTGACCTTGATGTTTCCATTGCTGTCCGCAAAGGTACTCGTTCCTGTATTGTTCGGCATCCTATTGCAAATGTGTGTTGTTTGCCCAAATTATCTAAGCAGGCCCACTCATTTGCTCTTGGGATTGATTCTGTGGTCATTCCAAGAAATCATCTTGATGCTATGAAGGATATTGGCTGGAAACAGGCGATGAATGTGGAAATGTCTGCTCTTTTACAGAACAACACTTGGGAACTTGTTGACTTACCTCCAGATAAAAATGTTGTGGGGTGCAGATGGGTATTCACAGTAAAACATAATCCAGATGGTTCGGTGGAGAGGTTGAAAGCTATACTGGTGGCAAAGGAGTACACTCAGACATATGGGGTTGATTTCTTTGAGACCTTTTCACCAGTGGCTCGTCTGAATTCTGTGCATATTCTTATTTCTCTGGTTACTGCCTTTGATTGGCCTCTATTTCAGCTAGATGTCAAGAATGCCTTTCTTCATGGTGATTTACAAGAGGAGGTATACATGGAGCAACCACCTGGTTTTGTTGCTCAGGGGGAGTGTCAGTAGGTGTGTAGATTGAAGAAAGCCGTCTATGGATTGAAACAATCTCCTAGAGCTTGGTTTGACAAGTTCAGTGGTGTTGTGCTAAAGATGGATTTTTCTCGTTCTGTGATTGATCACTCCTTATTTTATTCTAGTTCTGCTGGTGGATCTATTATTATTGCTGTGTATGTTGATGATATAGTTATTACTGGCATTGATTCTACAGGCATATCCCGTGTGAAAGAAGGCTTGCAGGGGTACTTTCATACAAAGGATCTGGGAAAACTAAGATATTTTCTGGGCATTGAATTACTTAGATCTCATGCAGGTACCAGTTTGTCTTAGAGAAAGTATGTGTTGGATTTACTACAGGAAGCAAGTATGAGTGAGTCCAAGCCCGTGTCTACTCCTATGGACTATCATTTGAAGGAGATGACAGATGATACTGATTATCTAGATCCAGGATATTACAGGAAAATTGTTGGTAAACTGACATATCTGACAGTTACATGTCCTAACATTTCCTTTGCTGTAGGAGTGGTGAGTCAGCATATGAGCTCACCACAATAGTCTCATTGGACATCAGTCTGTCGTATTCTGAGATATCTGAAAGGCGTACCTGGTAAGGGAATCTCATATTATAGGCCGAAGACCCTTGTATCCACTCTTTCTCTTACTGGTTATGCAGATGCAGATTGGGCTGGTAATCTGAATGATAGGAGGTCTACGTCTGGATATTGCATGTTTCTAGGAAATCACCTTATTACCTGGAAAAGCAAAAAGCAGAATGTTGTGGCAAGATCTAGCACGAAAGCTGAGTATAGAGTAATGGCACATGCTTGTTGCAAGTTGCAGTGGATTCAATCTGTACTTTCTGAATTAAAAATTCATGTTTTGTCTCCTATAGAACTCAGATGTGACAATCAAGCTGCTATCTACATTGCCAAGAACCCAATCTTCCATGAACGTACTACGCACATAGAGGTTGACTGCCACTTTATTAGAGATACAGATCAAGAATGGGACTGTTGTGACTCCGCATGTCAAATCTGAAGATCAACTTGCAGATGTTCTCACAAAGCCATTGAGTCCAGCAACATTTTAGAGTTTTTGTAACTAGCTGGGCATACACGATGTGTACGCTCCAACTTGAGGGGGAGTGTTAATATATTTCCTTATATTCAATTGTTTATTCTATTTTGTAATTTATATATCCTACAGGACCTCTATGTAAATTCTCCAACTTCTCTTATTAATAAAAAGGGAGAAGGCTCATTGCCTCTCCTAACGCTGCATTGCACGCATCATTGCGGCAACCGTGTTCACAAGAACGACGTTGTTTATTTTAGAAGAATTAGGTTTAAAATATGTTTCTTTTGGATTCAATCAACCGACAGTAGTGACACGTGCACATGACTTTTGGAAATTGGGGTTTTATTTCTCGCTCTTCTCGCGCAAGCGAGTCTGTGAGTTGCAACTGAACGTCAGTTCCAATTCTGAAAGTTTGAGACAAATAAATTGCAGGAAACATATAGTCCTTATACATATCCATTCTTAGTAAAGCAATTTCAAAATTTTTTTGGGGGCCATGGCCCCAGGCGACCCCCTGTTCTTCCGCCCCTGGTTATGAAGATGCAACTAGCCCTCTACTACTGGAAGCGACGCCACTAGTGTTGCATGATGTATTCTTCCAACCACTAATGGATTCAACTTCAAATTTTAAGGCTTTCGCTTGTCGATTGTTTGCAATGATGCATGTTGTTCGTTTGGCCAATCTATTATGCATGACATGACATTGGCTTAAACCAACTCTTGGTTTAGATCTCGATACTAGATTGTTCGTAGAAAAAGCAAATGATGCAGGACAAGTCCTACTCTCAGGTCCAAATACTCGAGAAATAGGGTTTTGATTAGTTCTTATTGAAGGACTGTGTTTTAGTCTTTATTTGCAATTAAAATAGTATTAGCACTTTAGGGTTGTATGCAATGTTCAAAATTTCGACGAAATTGTCAAAATTTTTGACGAAATTTCTGTTTCTGTGGCAATCAGGCATCGAAATTGACTGACGAAACTCTCGAAACAGGCAGATCATCGATTTTTTTATTACTTTTTTATATACTATGTACTAGCTAGAGCATATGTTTTGCACAGTTTTGTGCCTTTAAGTCTATATATTGTGTTTGCAAACTATAATGACTTAGTTCATTGATTTTGCCATTGAAAATTGACATCAAAAATCCCCATCGAAATGCCCATCGAAACAGTTCAAGGTCATTCACTAAAAAATGATGAGACCCCACCCCCACATATCCAATATGAAATATTATTACATATTTGAGTAGATCTACACTAGTAGATCATTCTGGTAAAATTTCATAAATTAATTTGTTTATTTTGCCGTCGAAACGCCATGAACGCATTTATCGAAATTTCTGTCAAAATTTGTCGAAATTTTTGTTTCTGTGGCCACCGAAACGACATCGAAATCAGACATTTTTTTTCCTTGGTTGTATGTATCTTTGGGACCTTTTTTGACATTTCTCAGTTAAGTAGTTTTATATTAGCATGTTCATTAGTGGAAATAAGCTGATTAGGGTTTCTTCTGAGTTTTCTATATAAACCTATGCCCGAAGGTATTTTGCTTTGGCGGTTGAATTCTATGAATGAATTTAGTTTTGCAAATTGAATTTGCATCATGTTGGTAATAATGAATAGACGATATATTCACAATGTGTTTTATACAAGAGAGACCTCTCTCGTTTATATAGGAGAAGGTGGACATGACCTGACTTGACTCTATATGGGCCTACAGGCTCCGACCCATATATGATATGAGTATTTGCATCATGTTGGAAAATAATGAATAGACGATAAATTCACAATGTGTTTTTTATTGAGATATATTACTACATTTACTGTTTAAGTGTATTTCTGTTTAAGTTCTTTCTTTATTCAGAAACATGGGCCTTTGTATAAAGAGGCCCATTAGGGTTTTCAGTTCGCTTCCTTTTACAGCCCCCTCCTATTTATAGGAGTGAGTTTTCTCTTTTGTGAATATAGAAAAGACAGGGGCTTCCACATGGTATCAGAGTAGGATACATAGTCTTGATCTCCACCAGCCACCGCCCTCTCTCTCTCTCTCCATCAGCCGCCGCCCCCACCGCCACCGCAAGCATCCTCCATCCTCACTGCCGCTGCTGAGCACATCTAAGGAGACCTACCTCTCTTTCTAGCCCTATCCTCTTCTTCAATAAGAGAATCTAGGGACATGGCCAACAATCTTTCCAAGGTTCTTATGCCCTGAAGAACAGTCATTTGGAAGAACTGTTTGATAGATCTGTGGTCATTCATGACCACCTATTCTAGGGGTCTGTTCACTTTATTATTGGTATGATTGGGTATATCCAACATATCAACCTATTTCTTGGTGAATCATAGTATTTGCCACTTGATCTGGGTCATTTTTTGTCCTTATTCTGTTAGGTTCGCCGTTTCTGCTCCTGATCTGCTGCTGCCCCGACTGTTGACATGTCATGTCACAACTTGACACGCTGTGTCTCAAATCGACAAATCTTTTTCTCCCGATTTGCTACTGCCTCGACCGTTAACACGCCGTGTCACAGCTTGACACACTGTGTCTCAAATCGGCGAATCATCTAACACTATCTTATTTTTGACATGTGTCGCTTTCTAGGCGATTGTCTGTTGCTAGCCTCTGACAAGCCGTGTCCTATTTGACAAGCCTTGTCCCCTGCCTCTGAAGACGTCTGTCCTCTCTTGACACACCGTGTCATTTTCTAGACACGTTTTGTCACTACTTATGGAGACTCCTTGGATATCATTATTGTTCCATGGCTTCATCTTCCTCCGAGATCATGGAAACACATGCTAGATGTGTCACTTCTGTCAAGTTCAACGGATCTAATTATATTTTGTGGGCATGATCCTTTCAAATTTACGCTCACTCCTCGGGCAAGCTTGAGCATCTCACTGAACTACCTCCTCTCATTTTCTAGACACGCCGTGTCACTACTTCTGGAGACTCCTTGGATATCATTATTCTTCCTTGGCTTCGTCTTCCTTCGAGATCATGGAAACACATGCTAGATGTGTCACTTCTGTCTAGTTCAACGGATCTAATTATATTTTGTGGGCATGATCCTTTCAAATGTATGCTCACTCCTCGGGCAAGCTTGAGCATCTCACTGAACTACCTCCTCCTAAAGATGAAACAACTGACAAAAAGAAAGCCGAGTATAAGAAATGGGCAGAATATGATTCTCAAATGCTGTCTTGGATTCTAAATAGTTGTGAACCCTGTGTATCCACCAATCTTTTGTTTACTGAAACTGCCAAGGAAGCCTGGGATCATATTGCTCAGATTTATTCTAGTAAGGGAAATGCCTCCCGAGTTTTTGAACTCTATAAAGGCCTGCATTCTCTAAGATTTGACGAAGCTACATCGTTTGCTTCACATTTTGATACCTTCAAAGGTATTTGGGAGAGCTCAAACTCCACCATCAGTCGTTAATAACAGATCTCACTAAACTACAAAAACAAGATGAAGTCCAACTATGCCAGTTTTTGGCATCCTTGCCTCCCAGCTATGAAGCTGTTCGTCAACAAATCCTTGCATTTGAACCATTACACATGCTGGATGATGCTTATCTTCGGCTTTCTCGCTCAGTGTCTTCTGCTACCAAAGAAGAGCCTCCTACTCTAGTTGTTGCTGGACGAGGACGTGATAACTCTACTCGTGGACGGGGTAGAGGTTTTAACAATGGTGGACGAGGGTCTCCTCTTCTTCAGTCCTTTAGAAGAGGGTCTTCTCCTCATCAGTCTTGGTACTGCAACTTCTGTAAACAGACTAATCATACCGAGGACAAATGCTGGAAGAAACATGGAAAGCCCGAATGGGAAAACCAAGTGATGTAGGACAGGCCCCACCTTTACACATGAGCGTAGGCGTCGCCGTGTTTTTTTTGTTAGGCTTTATTAGCATGCTTTATTTTATTATATTTTTTTTTCATTTTTGGGCTCTTATAAAGTCAAGTGGTTTAGTCCCACATTGGCTACCGCGCCCGTTTAGTCTTTCTTTTAGAAGCCTATATAAATGTTCTATCTGCGTCCATGTAGAGACACAATTGATGAATGAAAATTATTCCCTTTAGTATTTAGTAATATTTCTTCTTTAATTCCGTAGATAGGCATTACCAAGTCTATACTACTGATGTTGATGAAGAATCTACATATACATCTAGTGCTGCTTCTCCTCAGATGGTGACACTAAGTTCGTCTAACCTTGACAAGCTAATCAAAGCCGCTTCTGCAGTTACTTCCACACCTCAGGCGAACATTGCTCAACACTCCGGTGATCCTTCTTGTCTTCAAGTTTCTTCATCTTCAATAAAAGAAGATTGGATTGTTGATTCTGGTGCTACGACCCATATGACTGGTAATAAAGATCTCTTCACTTATCTAAAGAAATCTACATATCATCCTCCAGTGCATCTGACAGATGGATCTACTTCTCCGGTCATTGGAATAGGGGATGTTAACAACAATCTCCTTAAATCTGTTCTGTTTGTGTCCATATTTCCTCTGAACTTGATGTCTGTTAGTAAAATTACCAAATTTCTAAATTGCAGTGTAACCTTCTTTCCTTACACTGTCTCCATGCAAGATCTTAGGACTAAGAAGACGACTGGTGGGGGATATGAAGGTGGAAATGGTTCGTACTATCTACAGACCTCATCAGATCTGCCTGCTACTGCTCTTATGGCTCACTCCGCTTCTCTTTATCATTGGCACCGGAGGCTTGGTCATCCTTCAGCCAAAAAGTTGAAGTCCTTATTTCCTAATTTGTCTTCTAAAAATTTTTTTCATGTCAATCTTGTCAACTTGGAAAACATCGCCGCTCTGTGCATTCTCCTCGTTGTGTAACATGAGTCCTAGCTTGTTTTATTTAATTCATTCCGATATCTGGGGACCATGTCGTATTGGTAATCGTACTGGTGTAACCTCTATTAATGATTGGTCTTGGGCCACTTGGCTTTATCTTTTGAAAGGTCGCTATGAAATTTTAGATGTTTTCTCCAATTTCTTGATGAAATAAAGACTTATTTTTCTGCTACTCCTAAAATTGTCCGCACTGATAATGCTTCTGGGTACGTGCAACATGGTTTTCAAAAGATTTGCATCTCTAAAGGAATTGTTCATCAAACCTTTTGTGCCTATAGTCCACAAAAAATGGTGTTGCTGAAAGGAAAACAAACACCACATTGATGTAGCTTGTACTCTCCTAATTGAAATGAAAGTTCTCTAGTCCTATTGGCCTGATGCCATCCTGTTAGCCAACTACCTCATCAACAATATGCCTTCATCCATCCTACAAAATAAAATCCTTTACCAACTTTTCTACCCACATGTACCTATTTTTGCCCTACCACCAAAAGTTTTTGCCTGCCTTTGTTTCGTTCACAATCACCAACCTGGACTTGATAAATTGTCTCCACGAGCTGTTCATTGTTGTTTTCTTGGATACTCTCGAACACAAAAGGGGTAAAAATATTTTGCTTGTTGCACGACGACTGTATGTTAGTGCGGATGTCACCTTTTTGAAGATACATCTTTTCTTTTCTGAACCAAGTCAACATGTGCCTCCTTCTGATGTACAACTTCCTAATGCACCACCTTCTACCGTCCCATCCTTAGACGCGTCTTCCACTCCTGTTCTGAAAGTATATGAGTGGCGGAGCAAAAGACCTCTACCTGAAGTATTCCCTTCTATGATCTCTTCGGAGACTGATGACCCACCACAAGTTAATGGTAATCTATTGACTCTATTCAAATTTTTGAGTTGGACATGCCTATTGCCTTACGGAAAGGACATGGCTCTGGTATAAAATATTGTATTTCCAAACATGTTTCTACAAATCATCTAAATGCTTACATGGCTAAATTTATTGCTGCAATATCTGCTATCTCTATACCAAAGACTATTCAAGAAGCACTTCCACATCTTGGATGGAAAAAGGCTATGGATGAGGAGATGGATGCTCTTCGATCCCGTGGGACATGGGTCCTTGTTGATCTTCCTCTAGGTAGCACTCCCGTTGGATGTCGCTGGGTATATATTGTTAAATATCTGCCAGATGGGACAATTGAACTCTTAAAAGCTAGATTGGTTACCACAGGATACACACAGGAATCTGGAGTTGATTATTTTGAAACTTTTTCTCCTATTGCTTGTCTTAATTCTGTGCGTATTCTTATTTCTGTTGCTGTTAATCAAGGATGGTGATTGCATAAACTAGACGTTAGAAATGCCTTTCTATATGGTGACTTGCAGGAGATTGTCTATATGTCCCAACCTCCAGGTTATGTTATTGAGGGGGAGTGTTCTGGAAAAGTTTGTCTTCTTAAGAAGGCTATTTATGGTCTTAAGCAGATTCTTCGAACATGGTTTTACAAATTCTCTCTTATTCTACAACAATTGATTTCACACGGTCTCAGTGTGATCATTCTGTTTTTATCAAGACCACCACTGTTGGAATTATTATTCTTATTATATATGTGGATGATATCATTATATCTGGTAGTGATACCACATGGATTACTGATACAAAAAAGTATCCTATGCAACACTTTTTAACCAAAGACCTTGGACGTCTTCGATATTTTCTTGGCATTGAGGTAGCTTATAACAAAAATGGAGTATCTCTATCACAAAGGAAGTATACTCTAGACTTATTATCTGAAACTGGAATGTTGGGCTGTCGACCTGCTGTCTCATCTATAAATCAGACACATGATCTATGGGCCGAGTCCAATCATCTCTTAGAAGATAAATATTTCTACAAACAACTAGTTGGGAAACTTTTGTATCTCACCATCACCAGACCAAATATATGCTTTGTTGTAGGAGTTCTTAGTCAGTTTATGGATTGCCCTCAACATTAATGTCACTGGGAGGCTTCCTGTCGTGTCTTGAAATATTTGAAGAACACACCTAGACAAGGGTTATTTTATAAAAGAAATGCACATCTTGATGTTATTGGATATTCTGATGCTGATTATGCAGGATGCAAGTCTAAAAGGAGATCCACTTCTGGTTACCGTACCTTTGTAGGAGGTAACTTGGTTACTTGGAGAAACAAGAAACAAAATGTCCTTCGTAGGAGGTAATTTGGTTACTTGGAGAAGCAAGAAACAAAATGTCATTGCCAGATCTAGTGTTGAGTCTGAGTATCGTGCAATGACACGTATTACTTGTGAACCATTATGGATTTAATCTATTCTTGCAGACTTTGGGTTCCCTATCACCTATGCTATCCCGATGTACGTGATAATAGGGCTGCTACCTTCGTTGCTGGCAATCCTGTATTCCATGAGAGAACCAAGCATATTTAAGTCGACTGCCATTTTCTTCGAGATGCTGTACTTGATAAGAAGATTACTGCTCCTTTCCTGCCATCACATGAGCAAACTGTAGACATATTTACCAAGCCTCTCTCTGGCAAGCGAGTTGAGGAACTGTGCTGCAAGTTGGGCATGATTGACATCTATGCTCCAACTTGAGGGGGAGTATTGAGATATATTACTGCATTTATTGTTTAAGTGTATTTTTGTTTAAGTTCGTTCTTTATTCTGTAACATGGGCCTTTGTATAAAGAGGCCCATTAGGGTTTTCAGTTCGCTTCCTTGTATAGCCCCCTCCTATTTATAGGAGTGAGTTTTCTCTTTTGTGAATATAGAAAAGACGACCACTTCCACATTTTTTACAAGAGAGACCTCTCTCCTTTATACAAGAGAAGGTGAATATGACTCTAGAGACTCCCAAACCTAACTTACTCTATACGGGCCTACATGCTCCAACCTATATATTATATGACTTATACTTCTAACACTTCCCCGCAAACTGAAACATGGGAGAATCACATTCCCAACTTAGCTGACAGACAGAAGCAACACAGAAAAAATCTGACTAAAACATGATATCCCCTTGACCAAGGAAGAAAATGTTCGATTTCGACGCCGTTTCGGTAGCCACAGAAACAGAAATTTCGACAAATTTCGACGGAAATTTCGACAGATGCATTCCTGGCATTTCGACGACCAATTGGTCGAATTATTTAGCGAAATTTTACCAGAACAATCTACTAGTGTAGATCTACTCAAATATGCAATAATATTTCATATTGGATAAGTGAGGGGGTGGGGCTCCTCATGTGTGAGAGAAGGAAGCTGAACAATTTCGATGGCCATTTCGATGGAGATTTTAAGGTCAATTGAATGGCGAAATGAATGAATAGTCATCATAGTTTGCAAGCACAATATATAGGCTTAAAGACACAAATTTATGGAAACATAGCATGATCTAGGATGGTAGGACCTCTCAGTAGGATGACATGATGTAGTACATAAACAATGTCGCGGTGGTATGTGAGTACTGAGGTTTATGCATCTAGTTGAACCATGATGGTTGTCATCCTCCTTGTTAATTATACCTACATATTGGCTCATGTTTTTTTGTTTTATACAAGCATAGATATGTCTCACTGTTAATCTCCATATGCTTACAAGTGATAAAATACATACTAATGGATTAACTCAAGCTTTGTTCATTGTCGTGTGCTTTTGTAGCGAGAGCCTATAGGAGGCAATCATGTAGTTAGAGATGTGATTGATAATGGCATACATACAAAATATCTCGATAGTCATGCTAATTTTGCGCACTATAACATAAATCATGTGACCTAAAAAATGAAAGTTAGTGGGTCATCATAGTCATAGATATCACTCCCACACACATTTTTAAATATTTCCTTTGTAGATCTTTATAGAAGTGAGAGAAATAGGAGAGAGAGGTAGAATTAGGTTAGGAAGAGAAGAAACATAACTTAGATTGCCCCTAACAGGCCCAAGGAATCACATAGTAAAATCTGCAGACATCGTACCCCATTTCTCAAAATAATAGATGCATTTTTCGAAATTTCGTCGAAATGCGGACCAAATGTGCCTTTTTTTCATCGAAATTTACCTAATTTCGTTGAAATTCGAAATAATTGTCGAAATTATTTTTTTTCTGGCGAAATTCCCTACGTACAGTCATGTAAGGCCATTTCTATGTCCGATCGTTGGCGGCATCGAAATAATTAGCGAAATTTCGCCAATTTCGACGAAATTTTGAACATTGCCCTTGACTTAGTACGACATGTGCAGTCCCCCACACTTTAATATCTTTGGCATCTTTGACTTTGAAGCTTCCCCTGAGATTGATAAACTTCGGATCTTTAAGAGAGATTGATAAACACCAAATCTTTGAAACATCTGGAGCTTTGACTAAGTTTGAGCTTGTATCTTGGAGTATGCTGAAGGAACATGCAAAGATCATCTGAGTCACGAACTCAGTTGCTACTGTCGTTGAAGTAGTTTCCAGGATATGTGCCATAGGAAGACTAGTCTGTAGTAGACGATCAATGTGCTTGACAAGACATGGCCAAACATCAACATGCTTAACAGGGCACAAACAAACATCAACATGCTGGACATGACACAAACGAACATCAACGTGTATGATGGGGCATGGATGAACATCAACATGTTTGACAAGGCACAGACGAACATCAATGTCTTTATAGGGCACAAATAAAAGTGATTGGGGTGGACAAAGACAAAGAGAAACTCCCCTGTGACATTAGGGGACATCAAGTGGAGAGGGAAGAACTGATTGGAGAAAAATTTGCTTGACATGATTGAGAAGTTGTGTGTTGGACTGCGCAACGGGCTTGAGAACTTGACCTCACACCTAAGAAAATTTGATGCTATGCATGAAAGGGGTGAATTCTCACACATGAGAGAGGTTAATCTTGTGCTTGAGAGTGAACTACACACATGTGAGTATTGGACTTCATGGTGCTTCGAAGAGGTTGAGTTGGTGAGGAAGCTGCATTAGTAGAACTGAAACCAGATTCGATGTAGTATGTGACCCGATTACAAGATTCAAGGAAGAAAATAAATGGATTTTTTTTGACCTGAAAAGGAGACTTGGCGAAGATGAGAAACAACTTTCTGTCAACAGTCGTGTTGAGGAGCAAATGACATGAAACACCGTGTAACCGACTTACACGCCATGTTGATGGAGAACTCTGCGAATGGAATTAAATCCCGTGTCACTGATTTACACGTCGTGTGACCTGCCGCCTAGCCAATTTTGACTTGTAGATCAGGTCTAGACTGATGTAGAAACGTCTGAGGACTTGTGCCCTATCTCTATCGATGAACTTCAGAGGTAGTGGTGGATCTTGGAGATGAAAGATCGAACGATCTTTGGATTTATGCACACAGAGTAGATAGAGACGATTGTTAGATGGTAGAGACAACTTCCACCACTATGGAGATGACGATCCAGATGATGGAGACAATGATCTGGGTGGTAGAGATGACTTCTACCACTATGGAGATAACAGTGATGGAGATGACTTCCACCACCGTGGAGATGACGATCTGAATGATGGAGATGACGGTACCAGTGGTGGAGATGATTTTGACTACTATGAAGATGACACCCGAATGGTGGAGATGACTTCCACCATGGAAAAGACCACCATGGGGTTGCTGATGTTGAAGAGAACTTCCAGTTGTGCGGCTAGACCTTGATTGACAATGCAAGAAGGGTGACAACTAGGCAGTTGCATTTAGACGTCATCTTAATGGAGGATGCTAGACGTCGTGCTTGGGGAAGACGAAAGACGAATACACGAGGATGCTAAATGACAATGAAGTCAATACTTGTCAGATTTGGATATACGAAGTAGATGAGATGACGACGACCCTTTTGAGAGGGAGGACTACGGAGATGACCATGCAGAGAGGGTGATGGAGATGGTCCTGTTAGCAGTTAGCCATGACGACGACGACTGCCCGCGGGCGGAGGCTCGTTACTTTCTCTCTAGGGTTAAGAGTCTGTGGAAAGAAGGCTTTGATATCATGTTGGAAATGATAAATAGACAATATATTTGCAATGTATTTTATACAATAGAGACCCCTCTCCTTTATATTGGAGAAGGTGGACACGACTCTAGAGACTTTCAAGCTTGCCTTGACTCTATATGGGCCTACAGACTTCGACCCATATATGATGACTTATACTTATAACACATCATAATGTCAATAAAGGCCACAATATTGTATTGATCGAAACTAAACAACTTAGATGATATTTCAAGCTAGATTGATGGGAAATCATATAGTTATTATAGCAATGACAAATCTATTCATCCGCTTTAACGCAAACTAGTAGTCTATATGGCTTATGCAATGGATTTCTCAAAATTCATAATCAACTCGGCAGTGCGTAGGGAGAAGCTCAATTATTTGAGTAGTTACACATTGTTTATCTAAAATGCCAGGGTGCTGATAAAACGAAAGGGTGATGATATGAGTTAAAAAACATGTTATAACTTTTATATATCTTTTTTCTGGATGGAATCATGAAAGTTTCTTGATTAATGCAAAACAGTCATGATAGTTTCTTCAAAATTTATGAATGGCGAGAGACATTACAAAAAAGGGTACGTGGTGTACGGGTGAGAGGGCAATGCATAGAGTATATGCAGTATGTGGGAGTATATGTGCTTTTGCACTTTTCAATGAATTAATAATGTATAATCATCAAATCATACTTTGGGTCAGCGTTTTAAAAATCGTGCTAGGCGGTCGCTTAAGCGGCACAAGGCCCTGGCCGATTAAAATGTAACTCAGGCGGCTATTGAGCTGATTTGGGTTAAGCGACCACTTTTAAGCCTGCTTTGGCCCTTTTTTTCGCGCTTTGGTCGCTTTTTTCCCACTTTTCTCCCATC
Organism: Alisma plantago-aquatica; assembly: GCA_963693085.1. Lineage (NCBI taxonomy): Eukaryota > Viridiplantae > Streptophyta > Magnoliopsida > Alismatales > Alismataceae > Alisma > Alisma plantago-aquatica. The sequence goes on along the minus strand of OY856411.1, from coordinate 443,091,129 downwards.
TCCCGCACTTTTTACCCTGTCATATATTTTATACTTAGTAACATTAATGTCAGTAATGTTGTTTAATATTTATATCAATATATACTTATATGCTTATATTAAATGAATATGAATGTATAGTTGGCTGCTGATTTAATATATTTTTAGGTATGGATTTAATATAGCTAGTTAGTTATTTTATATTACAAGTTTGACATTGATCAGGTGATTTGCTGTAGATGGCCGAATTGATTAACTCTTTATTAAAGGAATCAACTATGTAAAAATAATATCATTTATGTATATATGTGTATAAATTGTTAAAAATATTTGAAAAATTAAGCATCCACTTTTAAAAAAAGCACCCGCCTGGCGATTTAATCAGCTACAAGGTCTTGTCCGCTCGCTTTATGCTTTTTAAAACATTGCATTGGGTGCAATGACGATATATTTAATGTGCAATTCTATAATTTCAAATATAAGAATGTTAATGTACATGTATAATATTCTATATGTATATAGATTTGGAATGTGTGTGTAATATATAAACAAATATTGAAATGTACACGTGTAGAGTGTGTATATATGTGATAGATCAAAATTAATATTTAAATGTATAAATGTGTGTATATTTATAGGTATGTTGCATATTATGCATACTGTTAGAATATTAGCCTATTTAGTTAATAGGTGAATTAGTCTATTGTGTACATGGGCCTGTTTGCCCATGACCCATTAGGGTTTAGTCTGCTTCCGCGTGCTTCCTTGTAATTGCCTCCTCTCCTATATATATATGACAAGGGTGTACATATTAGTATAACAATGAATACACTTGTTCACATGGTATCACAACAATAACCCTGGGAATCGAGCCCTGGCAGCCGCCCCTCTGCTTCCCTCTTCTCTCTCCATGCTCATGCTGCCCTAGACGTCGCCTCTCCTTCCTAGAGAGAGCAACAACAAGCTCACCTGCGGGCGACCGCCGTATGCATGGTTTAGGCCGGCCGCCCGCCACCTGGAACATCCCAGCCTCCATGGTCACATCATTTTCCCCTTGCACATAGATCTTCATCGATGCGCCGGTGCCATCATTCTCGGCCATCTATCCTTTTCAATATATCAGAGTCTCTACACGATGCTAATTCCCGTCTAGATCTATTTGCCAGTCATCACTTTCTCCGAGTTCGTCATACAACTCCGTACGTAGCTGTCGTCATTGAAGCAACCACACCAACTCAGATCTGCTTTCCGCTCTAGCAATTGTCTCTGAACAACTGCCACCATGTTCACCGCCTTTTGCCCAGCTGACATCTAGCCATCACTCCATCGCTTTGCCTCTTCTTAGAACTTTGGACGATGCTAATTCCTATCCAAATTTGGGTCGTGGTCAAGCAAGGAGTTAACACTTTTCATCATCAAAGGAGTACAAAAGACGACGCTAATTCCCCTCGACCCATGGTGCTAATTTCTGGAGTGCTTTGTCTCCTTGACGACACAAATTCTTGTCGGATTGTACTTCAGCGGCATATTACACGGCTTGTTGGCCAACCAACACGGTGTGTAGCAGTCCAGAATTCACTCGGCGACGCAAAAGTTTGCCCAGATCGCAACTCACACGACGTGTTGACAACCAACATGGCACGTCGGCGGAAGTTTGTCATCTCCAGTTCGCCCAGATCGCAAGTTACACGGCGTGTTAACATCCAACACGGCATGTCAGCGGAGATCTAGTTTATGCCTCTGATCCTACACGGTGTTAAGACCCCCACACAGTGCATTACAAGAAGTCACTCACTTTCGAGCGAAGGAGCTACACGGCGTGTTAGTAACCTTACACAGTGTGTTGCAAGGAGTCACTCACTTTCGAGTGAAGGTGCTACACAGCGTGTCAACAACCTCTCACGTCGTGTCATCAAGAGTTTATCTCTCACCCCCGACAATCTACACGGTGTGTCAAGACACAAGCACGTCGTGTCAAGACACAAGCACGTCGTGTCAGAAATAGTCAGTCTACTTCTACTTCCAGTTATGACGTCCTCTAAAGGTCTATTGGTCCTCCAATTCTTGATGATAATTGGATCCTGTTATTTTTGACCTAGCCTAATTTTTTTACAGTGACTCCGCGCCCACTCCCATATTTGTCGGCCTAAGGGGCGGACAAATGCCCTTTTCGAGTCAAGAAAAAATCTATTTAATTTCTCTATCTGGATCTTTTAAATGTGTTGCTTTTCATATTGACTCCGGTTATCGGTTTTCCTACCGAGATCCATTCCGGTAGTGCCACTTCTTTTCCTAACGAGTACCATTCCGGTAGTGTTCCTCTTCTTTCTATTGAGTTTCCATTTCAGTAGTATTTTTGTTTTGTTTTTCTCTACATACTACACCTCTTGTTTTACCCTTTCCCTTTCGCACCCTCCAATCCAACATGTGTGCGTCTTCCATGTGCGGGAGGGTGGGTCATATTTCCCTTTTGCACACCATTTATTCACTCTTGTTGTATTTGGTGTGTGGGGGGAATAGAGGAGAGGGAGAGAGGAGGGTATGAGGAGAACATAAGAGAGAGCATATGAGGAGAGAGATGAGATGTATTTCTAGGCTATCTTCATGGAGCTTCATGTTCTTCAACACATCCTTTCACTACTTTCAGACATCGTTGGAGGATCTCACAATTGCAGTATTGACACCAAGCCTTTCACGCTAGTACCACATTATGTACGTTAGGACAAGATCTGTTGCGGCTAATTTCGGGCTCTTGTTCCCTTTGGTGTTGATGACGTTCCAGTTGATCATCCATGTCGTGTTCTCATGAGACATGACAAGAGCTGTTGTGGTTAATTCCAGCCTCTTGTTCCCTCTGGTGTGAATGGTGAGACAAATGGTTGCTTCTTCATCAATGTTTTAAAAAACACAAAGAGGAAAACGGGAAGCGGGAAGCGTGCGGACGGGACCTTGTAGCCAATTAAGCGGCAGGCATGCGATTAAGCGGGCGATTTTTGAAAAAGCGAATGCCTAAATTCTTATATGTTTTTATACAAAATTATATGTGTGTATATAAAAAATATATTTCTAAGGAATTTGTATACACATCTAATCAGCAAATCAACAATTAACTAAGTATTATTCAATACTTTTTTATAATCAATATTTCTAATCACTAAAACTTGTTTAATACCTGTTTAATACTTTTACTAAACAAGTAATCAGTATTGCACAAAAAAAGTAATACTAACCAGTAGTACCAATCAGTAATTAATGAAAGCAACAAGGAAATTTGTAAAACTAATCATCCATTAGAAGCATAATAGAGTAATATGATATTTACTTGGATACATTACATCAATACCCTATCATTACAACTTACAAAGTTTGGATTCTAAATTAGGACTTGGTAATATCATAGAACATTTAATGTATACCTGTTTTATATATTATAGTCAATATTACTTGGACCATATAGTTAATTAATGTTACATGCTTACAGTAGTATTTAAAAAAAAGCGGGGAAAAAGAGGGAAAAAGCGGCTGAAGCGGGGAAAAAGCAGCCTATTTCCTTCAAACTGCTTAAGCGGCCGCTTAGGGGCTACATTGAGTGAATGAGGGTCTTGTCTGCTTAAGCGGCCGCTTAGGCCATTTTTCAATACAATGTTCTTCATCAAAGCTCGTTATCTTCTAGCCTGCGCATTTTTGTATCTGCAAGGATTCATCCAGAGTTATCTTCACCGAGCTACTTTGTCACGTCTTCTCTGAGTTGCATTTGTTACCTCTACGTGTTGAGACGACACTTCAACACCTCGTCCATCGTGTTTGTGCCATGTTATGCACGTTTGCTGTCTTCTGTGCTAATTCCAGTTGGCTACACTTCTCAGATGATTTGAGGACACCACTACTGCTACATCGACATTACTGCCTCCGCGTTTGTGCCGCGTTATGTGCGTTGGATGTGTTAGTTGTGCGTTTATTCCAACTCACACATTCCTCTCCAGTGAAGATGGCATAGTCGTGGTATTTATGATTGTCTGCATCAAATCTTCTTCATTCTAGATGCACTTCAAAAGAAAGACCTTTAACGCTCGAGCTTCTCCAATCTGCAGAGCACATCTCAAAGAGGCGTCATCCTATTTTTAGTGAGGAAGTATTTTTTTAAGGGGGAGTAACAATTTTATATGGGGAGTGACACTTTATCTTTCATTTATTGTTTAATCGAGTCATGTAACTCCAAGCTTGGACATGTGTTCACCCATGCTCCAGCTTGGGGAAGAGTGTTAGAATATTAGCCTATTTAGTTAATAGTCTATTGTACATGGGCCTGTTTGTCCATGGCCCATTAGGGTTTAGACCGCTTCCGCGTGCTTTCTTGTAATTGCCTCCTCTCCTATATATATAGGACAGGGGTGTATATATCAATATAACAACGAATACACTTGTTCACGCATACAAATGCATTTTTCAAAAGTTGTACATAAAGTACAAATGTGTCTGGAATAAGCGTACATGTAGGTATGTTATACATGTATGTATAGATACGGATATATTATAAGGTATGCATATAAATGTACAATTGTTGATGATAACTTGGTATATATTATAATGTATACATACAAATATGCAACTAATATATCTAAACATATAATGAAATGTATACATCCACATATATGTATGTATGCATGAATGTATGTATGGGCGCAAGTAGTGGGGTTTTCGAAAAGCGGAGTTTGATCCGCCAAGCGTCCACATAAGTGGCCAAGACCTCTAGCGGACCAATTAGCACTATGCTGTGTGGTAGTGACCACATAGGCATAATTGGGAGTATATACGACCTTGCTAACCGAATTCCCTAACAGAGTCGAGGAATATAGTGTATAAGATACATGACTTAGGATGTGATAGGTAATAAACTTTACAACCTGATAGATATCTTCCTGTCACTCAGTGAGGAATAGGGAAGTATCTCAAACTCCTCACAAGTTTTATTTGTTTTCTTGATGCATCTACTTAATCTGTGTATTGGATCAATGGCCACAGAAACTAGTATGAAAGGCTCAAGAATATTGTTTTGCTATTTTTAAGTTATTGCTGTCTTACCTGTGACTTGATAGTATCATACTATTATGCATCACATGTAGTTTTCAATTATGATTTGAAACCTTGCTGAATTTTAATTTTGCTGCAGGTTAGCTCTCAAAGCATTTACTGACCAAAAGAAACGTTATTTTCCCCATCTAGAGGATGAAACCACAGGCCAGCCTGGGGACACTGATATTGGAAATTTGAAGAGGCACTGTGGTCCCCAAGGATTTCTGGATGATTCTGGAGATTCTGCTGTTCTGCCTGTAACACTTTCGGACATTTTGTTTAAGTTCGAAAAAGATGCACCTAACATGAAGATAACCACATACCAACGTCTTGATTGGTTTAAGAGGGCTTCCTCATTGTCAACTTCAAGTGGTAGTATAGATTCTTATAGCAAATATAAAGTAGGATCTCTAGGCATGACCTCAACTGATCAAGTGGCTATTATGGAGCTATTTGTTCCCCTTGTGTTCAGAGCTGTAGTTTCCTTGCATCCAGTTGGATCTATGTACCCTGATGCAGTAGCCTTCTTCTCCCCTGATGAGGTAATCTCACAAAGACACCTTTACCTTTTAGTTTATAATTCTTTTTATTGTGTGGTGATATACATTATATTCAGCTATCCTTGTTTTCTTTTCATTATGGTTGCGGCAAAAAAATTGTTATTTGTTTAAACTTGCCTTTGCTAAAACATGTACCATTGTGGTGAGCTCTTGACAACAATTGTCTAACCGAAGACTTCTTTTTCTTGTTACTTTGGATGGTAACAAATCCCTATGGCCCTGGTTGGATCAGGATTTAAATTGGATCAGACTGGGTTAGTGGCTGTCTTTTTGTGAGACGTATACACCACGTAGGACTAAATCTGGTATTGAAATCCGGATTCTATCCTATGCGGTTTGATAGAACCTGGACTAACAAGGTCCCGGTGGGATTTTGTGATCCCATTATTTGGGCCAACTCAGTTCATGTTCGAGCAGGATTACAAAATCTCAATCTGGATTAACCTGTCTTACATGCTATTTTGTCTTATATGCGATATTGACTATCAGACCAGAACCAGGCTGAGTTGCCAAACAAAATCAGACTAGACTAATCCCATTATCCTGGTTTGCTTCCAATCAGGTTCAAAATCTCACTCCTTTCTCAAATAGGGACTTAACCAAATTTGGCGGGAGGGGCTTTAGGGTCACTCATTTAGCTTCTGGTATTGGGTCAAATGATGTGCTATGTGAATTTTCAGCTTGGCTCCTGCCTCTCGTACATTTGTTGTTTTCCTAATGTACTTGAGCCAGTTGATTTTTTGGAAATTAAAATCCCAAAGTAGGTGTGGTTTGGTATGCTTTAAAACCAAAGCGATTTAAGTAATTGTGAAGCATTCTATCATAAGGCTTTTCAAATTTGAAGTGTTAAGCTAAGTATGCTCAGAGGTAATTACTTGATGGCTTATTGTCACTTAGTATGTGGGGCTAAATGTGTTGGGCCATTACGGGTAGGCCCCAATATGTAATTGTCTCCCCCTCTATATATACTGTAGAATACAATAGTAATTCTCATTAGCAAAAAAAAGTAGTAGACGATCTCCTAAATATGGGAGGATATGCTGGTACTTAGTGGGTAAATGGATCCTCATGTAAGTTTATCGAGTATGAAAGAAATACAAGGCACATATTAAATTCATGGGCCAATGCCCACTAAACGTTTATGTGAAAAATAAGATTGGATTGAATGCAGTGGGATTAGATGAATACAAGACTGGACACCCCTGCCCTATATATAGGAGCAAGGGAGAAACCCTGAGACTTGTGTCCCAAGTAATCTAAACCGGCCGAGACACTAAAGGCCCACTAACTAATTAACCTATTAACTAATAGGCTAATATAGACTCTTTAACACTCCCCCTCAAGCTGGAGCATGGGTGAAACACATGTCCAAAGCTTGGAGGTTACAAGACTCGATAAAAGAAAAGATAGAAATGATAAAAGATAAATATCACTCCCCATACAAAATTTGATACTCCCCCTGAATCATATGATGGCGCCTCTTTTCTTTGAAATTGTATTCTGCAGGTTGGAGATCCTCGAGCTCTGATGAAGGTCTTTTTGAAGTGCATCTGGAATGAAGAGCATCTGAAATGGAACCTGAATACTGCAGCAGTAATTTGCCACTTGGAGCAGACGATCATCAATACCACGACTACGACAACTTCACTGGAATACGTACTTAACGCGGTACGAACGCAGATCTCCAATTATGATGTAGCAGTAGTGGTGTCTTCAAAGCGTCTGAGAAGACATGCATAACGTGGCACGAACACAAACGGATGATGTGCTGGTAATACAATGCAGGTACCATAACTCTGTAGCGAGAACCTTGGGGGCTTGACAGGAAAGGAGATATCATCCATCAAGGAAAGTCCCAAGAAGATCAGCAACATGTGATGTCTAAACAGCAGATGCAGCTCGGAGAAGACGTGATGAAGCAACTCAGTGAAGATAAACTTTGAGCTTCTGAAAATCTGAAGAAGCACCCATCTGTCTCATATGAATGCAACTGAAGTACACCATCAACACCTGACGTACATAACGCGATACGAACGCAGATATGGTATTGACGCTGAATGAAAATCCTTCAATGCTGTCTGGAAGTAGAGAACGGATGTGCTGAACGAAGCTCCATAAAAATAACCTGGAATATGTAGCCTGAATACATATATCATCTCTTCTCATATTGTCTCTCTCATACATATTCTCTCACACACTCTCTCTCTCTCTCTTCTCATCTCTTCCTCTCCACTCTATCCCCCCCGCACACCAAATACAACAAGAGTGAGTGTTTGGTGTGGAGAAAAGGATATATGACCCCCCGCACTGTGGAAAGGGATACACACAAGATATGGGTGGGTGGGAAAGGAATTAATGAATTTGAGAGGATTTTGTGATATGTGTATGTATACAAATATGTGGAGAATGAAACCGATAACCGGAGAGAAGATGCTAAATGGGTCAAAGTAAGATCTGGGTAGAAAATTAAACGGATTTGATCCCGACCCGAAAAATCCGATTAGGGTCAAAATGGGATTCGATTAGCAAAAGATAGGATCGATTAAGGATCCGAATAGAGACAGGGATAATGCATATGGGGGCAGTAAACATGGTTGTTTGGTAGTGGTGGAGAGTGATGGGTGACCGCTCGCAGTAGACAACAACTATTAACCTGGGGGCTAGGATGATGCGACGCCGGTTGAAGAGTGCGATCGTCGGTTGGGGATATGGTTGCTGGATGAAGAGGCAGCAACTCTGCAGCAGACGGACATGGCGGCGGCGATAATGATTGTGATGGTTTCGGCGGGGATGTCTGCTGATAGACGGCTGTTGTGCAACAACTAGTATTGCCAATGCGACAGATGGCGGCTGCTGGAGACAGCCGGCGGAAGAGCGCCAGCGGCGCCCAGACTAGCTGGCTGTGGCTATAGCAGCGGCGGGTGGCTGCGGCTAGGCCGACGACAGCGTCGACTGTTGCTGTTGCCCGCGGCGGTGATGGTTTCTGGAGGCCGGCGGCTGGGGCGGCGATAGTGATCGATGCTGCTGTCCTTGGCGGTTGTTGCTGTTAGCGGATGGCGACAATATGAGGTTGAGTGGAGCAGGGCGTGAGCAGCAAACATAGCAGTTACAGTAGGAGCAAGGCAACGGAAATAGAGAGGAGATATGGCGGCTAGAGGCTAGCCATGAAAGGGAAGAAAGAGCCCTGTAGACCGGAATTGCCTAGCGGACAGCCGGCCTAAGCCATGGCAACGGCCGCCCGCAGGTGGGGAGAGCCCGCGTTTTCTCTCTCGAAGAGAGGTGGCGGCTACGTCTAGGGCTGTTGTGGGCTCCGACTAGGAGAGGGAAGGGAGGACGACTGCTAGATTTTCCTCAGGAGCGAACATGCTCTGATACCATGTGAAAAATAAGATTGGATTGAATGCAGTGGGATTAGATGAATACAAGACATGACACCCCTGCCATATATATAGGAGCAAGGGAGAAACCCTGAGACTTGTGTCCCAAGTAATCTAAACGGGCCGAGACACTAAAGGCCCACTAACTAATTAACCTATTAACTAATAGGCTAATATAGACTCTTTAACAGTTTATACCAACATTCACCCTCAAGCTGGAGAGTATACATTGTGTAGTCCTAGCTTGATATGTATATATCAAAAAAGAGCTGGAGGTAGTGGATTTGTCATAATGTTAGCAATTTGATCCCCCATTTGCATCTGAGGTGTCACAATTGTGTTGGCTTTGACTAGATCCTACGCAAAGTGACAGTCTACTTCAATGTGTTTAGTGCTTTCATAAAAAAATGGGTTGTTTTTTAATATGAATGGCGGCTTGGTTGCCATGATAGAGAGTCACTGGATCTAGTAGGAATTCAAAACTCAATTAGGACCGACTTCACCAACTACATGTCACAATATGCCCTTTGCTTGGTGCTCAACTCTTGTGCTAGATCGATCTATGATGAACTATTTTTTGCTTCTTTGGCAACATTGTAATTGCCTAACATGATACAAAACCCGATGTGGACCGATGGTCTCCTGTCCAATATGTATTTGCATACATAGTAATATTAATGGCCTTCTGCTTAGGTCGATTGTAAAACAATCCTCTTCTTGGAGTACTCTTGAGATATCACAAGATTCCTTGAACTCTACCAATGACCTTGAAAAGGAGCACACCTTTGCCGATTGACTATGACGACCTAAGTTCTATTTAGTCAGATTATAGTCAAATAGATCAGTTTCCCCACTATAGATTAGGATAAAGCTCATCCTCACTTGTAGCTGTCGTGTTCCATTGGAATGGATATCGGTTTGGCATTTGTCTTCCCCCGTCTCTTGTGGTAGGTCTAAAACATAATGTTCTTGAGATAAGTTGATTCTTGTATTGGAGTAAAGAACTCTATGCCTAGAAAGTAATGTAGATTTCCCTAATCCTTGATGTGAAAGTGGGATTGTAGGGATCTTTTCATAATCGAGAAACCCTCAGTGTCATTGCTAGATCACAATATTATCCGCATATACAACAAGAAGAATTTGATCTAGAGATGAGGAGGCTAAATAATGATCTAACAAACCTTTTGAAGGCCAATTGTTCAAGGAGAGTGCTTAGCTTATTATAGCAGTCCCATTCCATGGGGTCTGCTTTGGGCCATATAATGAGAGATGAAGGTGGCAAATCTTGTGAGGAAATCCCCCCTCCAAAAAAAAAACTCAAAGGTTGTTGCATGTACACTTCCTTTAAAAGATCACTTTGAATGAAAGCATTTTTAAATCTAGCTAAGACAAAGACCAATCCAGATGCACAACACAAGGAGATCAAGATACGAACGGGGTGATCCGGGTGTCTAGAGAGTCTTAAAGTAGTCAACACCAAACGTCTAGGTAAAACCTCTAGAAACCAACCATGCTTGGAGTCTATTGACGGATCCATCATAATGATGTTTTGTAGAGAATACCCACCGTCGCACAACAATGTTCTTACTATGAGGAGGGTCCATTAGATCCCATGTGCGATTGTCGTGTATTGTCTACATTATGTTCATCTTTGTAGCTTTACACCTGGTGTGCAGAAGGGCATCTGCTTGGCATTTAGGAATAAATATATTGTCCAATAGTCCAAAGCTATGGAAAATGCGTATGTAGAAGAGGATAGATGAGTGAAACAACAAGTCTTGAATATAGGATGTTTAACAGTACATGAGCATAAATCTTTGCAAAGAGCCATTGGCTCATCGAGTTGTATTGCAATAGACGATGAGGGACGGTTGTTGATAGACCTTAGGAAAGAACTATGAAGGCGGGAGTAGTGGTCGAGTGGGTGATGAGATGACAGAAAAAAGGTTTGAGAAGGAGACCATTTCATCAACAATCGTTGTAGAGGACACAGAAAAGAAGAAAAACTCATCTTCGTGAAAGGTGAATCAAGACGCTTATACTCCTGAGAACGAGGATATTCTAGAAAAAATGGTTTAAGTGCTCTTGGGGGAAAGCCTAAGTTATCAGTCTTCAGGTTAAAATTATGTACAGTGCAATATAATCGTAAACCTTAGGAGAGGAATCAATTTTCTAGAGGATATGACTACAAATAGGGATTTCCTTTTTAGAAAAGAAGAATGCCGTCGATTGATAGGTGTAAAAGGGAAATAATATCGATGATATATTGATAGCATATTGATTGTATTTTTGATAATATATTTGATACAAGAGAACCCCTCTCCTTTATATAGGAAAAGTTGACATGACTCTAGACTCTAGAGACTTCCAGACCTGACTAATAAGACTCAAAATAGGACTACAGACTGGCCCATATAATATATGATATGATACGATTTATACTTCTAAAAATAAGAATACAGATGGTTAAGACAACTTTGGACCTGAGATGTTTAACAAGGTTAGCATTAATGGCAAGTGAGCGCGTAACCTCAAGGAGGTGATGATTCTTACGACCATATTGCTGTGGGTGAGTAAACACATGAGTGTTGATGGATCACCCTTCTCATGATAGAACAAAGAAACCACATGCTGGGTGTGCTCGGGAGCACTATCGGTTCAAATAATTTAAACATGCGTAAAAATTGAACGAAGTTCGTCATATACAAAGAAGAGATAAGGGGAATGATGTAAGACGAGCATAGCCTTTTAAATAGTCTTTTTAGTAGTTTTATAATGTTTTATCAGTGTCTTTGCATTTTAGGAGTTATTTGATATTTTCCCAGTTGTCTTGTAAAGCCTGTGGTTTAGTCCCACATTGGCTTGTCTAGTGAGTCGGGTTTAAACATCTATATAGTGTCTGTAATGCTCTCAGAAAATCAGACTTGATGAATGAAATCTTTTGATGAATATTATTCCTTTTGATTAGTTTTTTAGATTACTTTACATCTTGATAATTAGTCTTAGATTTTATTCATTAGGTCTCCATTAGGGAAAGGACTCATCGCACGTTTTGAGGAGATGCAACTTAATTATCCTTGAGACATGAAAAAGTATGAAAATATTAAAACCATCATAGCTGGGTGTAATGGCCCTGCCCCTACTTAGTAGATAATTGAGGATTATAAGACTCTAAGCTCAATTTTCAGACATTTAATCTGAATTTGATATGTAATCTAGATGTACATGATCCTTGTTTAGATATATAGTTGGAAATATATATGATTTTATAGAAATCCTAATGCACAACACTTTTAGCTTGCTGATGCTCAAAGCACCAATTTTGATACCATATTAATCAGAAATGTGATGAGAAATCCAGTGATAAAAATAGCAGTGGGATATACCAGATTTTTAGGCGGCCCGCGAAAGAATCTCGATTATTGACAAGGATCGAAGTCATCATATCATACAGGATCGAAGGTTCAGTGATCATTTATGAAATTTGACCAACATTCTCTATTTTTTTCGGAGTGTAACCGCGGGGGTTCGGTTCGGGGGGTCTTAGCAGGGATGCTGGGGTATGTAACATAGGGGTTCTGGATTCCTCTTCTCATGTTATTCATGATTTGGTCTCTTCGGGCTCTTCGCCAGATTGGTTGTTATCGGCAGTTTACGTGAATTTTATTGGTAACTTAGATTGTTCCGAAAATTTGAGGTATAGTAGATAACTTTCATGTGATGATCTCTTAAAATTTTCAGAATATTTGGTTGAGTGATAGGCTTGTTTATCAGCTGAGTTTTATCAGCAAATATTCAGCCACTAATGTGGGACCAAACCACAGGCAAACTGGGAAAATATTAAATACCCCTAAAACCCAAGGAAACTAATAAAACAATATAAATACTACTTAAATGGCTACTTTAAAGGCTATGTTCGTCCTACATCGCTAAGTAGTACATCCATTGTTCCACTTCTCTACAAGAGGTATCTCTATGAATATCTGATATAGACCAGTCTTTTCAGACTCTTTTATCATTCTCAAATCTTTAATCTTCAAATACTACATTTTTGTCTTAATTTGTAGGTGTCCTCAGTTCTTTGTTATGCTATATCATAATTTGCAGTTGATATCATCTTTGTTTTGGAAGCTTGTCTTGTTAGTTTTATATAACATGTTAGGGACAACATTTGAAAACACAAACCTTGCTTATTGTGTGTTCTAGACATTTTGTACTGAGAAAGATTCATATAAATTTTGTCCTTTGTTAATTTTGATTTTTTTTCTATCAGCTTTCATCACTATCTGTGAGATTGTTCATTGCATTTCTTTGAAGTTTTGTTCTGCAATTTAATCAAGGTTTCATCAAACCTCCACTTCCACACTGGTCAAAGTCGACATGAAGTCTACATCCTGTAACTTGTGTGTAACTAATTATTGAAAGCTCATTGGTATGATATTATCTGACAGCTTGATGCCTTGTTCAGGGAGGAAACTACATCCATCCTAGAGGGTCTTCTATCTATCAAGTTTTTAAGCATATAACAGTAAGTACTCCTATTTGGTAAGCAACTATAGATGAATTCACGGGGTCACATGCTTAGCTAGATCTTCTTTGTAGGAAATTTCTGACAAGGCGTTGCAGTATTTTTTGAGCGTGGAGAGTGAGAAAGCTCTTGAGCTTTTATTGGTAACTCCCTTTTTGTTTATTTAAACTGTTATTTCATTCTCGAGTGATGCTTTCTGCAACACAGTTTTCTCATTGAATTGCTATAAAGACACCTGTTAAAACTTGGTGCTCTTGATCATTGAACACATCCTATGTGGCTATTTTCTATAACTTTGTATGTACAGGTACTTGATTTGTTCGTACAGTTCTCTACACTGAATTTTCTCAAAGCCGCTTGCCTGATTACTGGTTATTCATTAGTCCATATGTACCACCTCCGTGCTAAAGACCTGATACTGGATTTTATTTGTGTACTTATAGAATGGTTTTTGTTTCCTGAATTTTTTTTCTTCCACAAATGGATTCTTCTGAGACCCATTTTTTTGTTAACTATACTTATTCTTAAGTTGGTGCTTATTCTATTTCTTCTGGTTATTACAATTTACAAGTAGATTAGTAGTTGCACTGAAATAATTAAAGCCTATGCAAAAAGTTGAATAATAATGTAGATTGTACTATAAACTGAACAATCACAAATCATGTGTCACACCTTGTTTTTGTAAGGAGATTAATATTCAAAATATTCAACATCATAGCCGTTATATCGAATCTTGGTTTAGGACTGCTACCCTGTTTTGAAAGGAACCCATAACAGAGATCACTGAAAAGAGGGATCTACGCAGCCAAATCCACATGGTTGACACTGAGGCTTTTAACCTTGTTCCTGAAGGAACAACAGGTATCGATTGTGTGGTGGGGGTAATATCTTATTCATCTCTAATGATATGCGTTGTCTTCTAAATTGGTCGAGCGTAGTCATAGCTAAAAGATTAGGAGACAGGCCTAAATTAACTGGGAAGAGCTTATAAGGAGAGATTTACAATTTTTACGTCTTAATGAGAATATGACCCCATCACAGAGCTGAACGGAAAAAAAGGTCCATATAAGCTACCCCGATATAGTTGGGACTGCAGCTTAGATGACGATTACAACCATTGATATGTCCTCTAAATGGGCTGATTATAAACATTATCAGTACTAAGGAAGCATCTCTTGGCACAACATATACAAAGGCAATCATTATTTTATATTGCTTTCTTTGCCTAAATATTTCCTTGGCTACTCTTTATTGTGGATTTTTTGAACAGAGATAAAGGTTCAAATTTACATCTATGTCTTATATACTCGGCATAGTTCCTGATTTGATCTAAAACCATAGAACTGGATGAACTTTGACTGCTTTTTTGTTATATTAAGTAGCCTTGTGTGAATATGGTAAATTTAAAACTGCTGAGCAGTTATCGTCAGCTCACCCTTCTTTCTTGATCATGTTTTTCTGCAGCATTGGATATACAGTTACGAGACATTGTTCACGAAGGTATGCAGGTAAGTAGAACAAAACTGCCTACCTGTTTTCAGCTTTCCATTGGGTTTAAGGGTTGACCATTACGTATTCTGTATGCCACAGTCAATGTCGGCGTCTTTTGGTGATGGACAAGTCCGTAAATTTGCTCCTACCTCCAGTGAAACGCCCCTATTTGCAGCAGTCTTCTGCCAAACATTCAGCTCCTCTTTCTGGAATATCAGCTGAAGGCAAAATTTCGAACTCTAACCAGAGCGCAGCTTATCATATCAGTTGTTGTTCCGATGAAAACTAACTTACCAGCACATCAACTTACGTCTTTTTTTTTGTTTCTTCTCTTATTACATGTTGTAACACTAATTTGTAAATCGTTGTGCAGTCTAAACAGAACAGGACCCTTATATCATATGCAATATTGTTATGACTGTAATTTTGTTTCCTTTACAGAACATGCTGTGAATTCTTTCAACTTTCAATGTAAAAAAGAAAATTTTCAGGAGTGGGGGCGACGTTAATCTCTTGACCGAACCACCTGTGTTATACTTCTTAGATCAGGTTACGTATCTGCTGCAATGATGGCATCAGCTTGTGCTTGGCTATGATCATGTCGGCATTGCAGTATTGCTTGCTAAGCCGTTTCTAGTGAAAGTGCCACTGATCTTGGCATCTAGCACTGAGTTGATTGAATTCTTTCCCTGCAATCAAATAAGTGGATTGGGCACCAAACTGAAGAATGGCGTGTCATGTAACAACAATTTCACTAGTTTACGCTATTGATAGTATAGGAACTAATCCTCTATTTATAATTACATCGCGTCATGAGGGTCCAAAGCGACCCTTAATTCAGAATGCTCGTTACTCATATACATACAATAACTGAGACAAGTACTTCAGCTACTCCAGCTGTAACGGGTACCACCTATGGACATTGCTCTTGGCGTCGTAACCACTAAGTCTTCATGGCCGTGATGAAGGGCATGGATAACTTGGTGCCTTTTGTCCTATTTTTTGAGCCCCACCCATGTAAAGGAATATGGACCTTAAGTAATAACTCGATAATGATTTTGCTTTGTTACGGGAAAGGTGTGTCTAGGTCTTCTGTCAATAAACAAGCTTGCCACTAAAAGGGAGATATGATAGGTTTCAGTTCTAAACTTGGCGTTCATTGACACTCGTGAATCGTGATCCTGGGTATCCAACTACCTAAATGGCACTTCAGATATAGTTGAAGATGTAAAGCAAAGGAACGGCGCCTAACCAATATGTTTTAATTTTTGTTTAATATCACTGGGCACTAGCTCTAGTAGCTAGCTTTTTTTGTTTGTGTCTTTGGTTGTAGGGACACTGTTGTCCGAGGTACTGGAAACGACATGACATAAGATTTCAACTAACAGCTCTACCGCAGCCTCAGCTCACTGTTAATTAGCGATGTGCCTCCTCACAACAATACAAATCAGCGCAAGATATGACGAGTGATGCATTGAATCACAGGCCTACAGGAAAACAGGAGTAGGGGAGGGAAGGAGCACATCTCTTTTCTGGTCTCCGGTTGCCTGCATATAATCCTCGTCCTGTTTTGCTCCCTAAGTCAACAAATGCTGCTGTTTATTCGCCTATAGCGTCCAATTAGTCGGTCGTCTTGTTCTCCTTGTCTGCTGCTCTGCACATGGCTGATGTGGCTTCCTACAACCGACATTGAGCAGTGTTCGAAAAGCCAGCCCTGCTAAATAGGGTCTGAGCTCGTCAGCTCCGGCGTCGCCCGTGTTTCTCACGTTCATGACAACAAAAAAATTATCCTGGGACTGGGCTTGGGTTCAATTGGAATCTCACGTGTACGACTGCTCCAGACATGCGGGTGAAAGTCCTTTTTGGAGGAGTATTGATATATTGTCACGACCTATGTTGAAATAGGTTGGGGTATGTAGGTTCGGTCATGCATGAGAGGCGGCTGGATATTGGCAAGTGCTTTAAACATATGTGCCTATGAACTCCAGTGGGAAGATAGGTATGCACAGGTCCATACTAAAGCAATGCTGTAAGTGCCCAGGATACGGCAAGCTGAACTTTTATCCATATTCTTGTTTACATCCGAGTCGAGGGAAATTGATAGTATAATTACCCGTTCCAGAATCTTTACTATTATTATGTGCATTCAATGGTAGGCTAAGTAAATAAGGTTATAAGTGAAATTTACAATGCAAGTCAGTCAGATACATATATTTTTCTAACAACCATTTCATATGATGCTATATATTTACAGGCACAACACTATCCAAAGATAGTCTTTAACAACTATATGCTGTGTGTTTCTGTTGGTATACATCCATACAGTACTAGGTAACCTAGAATTAATCTAAATAAAACGCAGACTGTCTATGTCAGTCTACGATATATAATTCTTTCAAGGAACCCGTTCTCTCTAAGATTTTTTATTTGATGTGCTACGACTTGATTAACAAGTTCAAGGAATCAAATAAATGTGATTAGACTTCCTTAGAATTTTCTATAGCTTTTGGAATTCCGATAGATGAAATAACCCTACGATGGTAACTTAACTTTATGAAAATGAGCAAGCGAGCGAAGCAACTAAGGAAACAGTTATGACATTATCCTACCCATTTTAAATGTGAGTAAGCAACTGACGAGCGAAGCAACTAAGGAAATAGTTATGACATTATCCTACCCATTTTAAATGTAAGCAACTGACAGGAGAATTTTTGTTACACTTACCTACCCTACATTGTTGGGTATTGGGTAATACTCTACCCATCTAAAACCCTAGAGATAAAAAATGGCACACCCAAATCTCAAAGCAATACCCAAAACCAATTCTATGTGGGCAAGACTCAATCAAATTTAGGGTTCATACCCGTCCATTAACAACCATGATCAGATTAGAGAGCGCCAATGATAGACATAAAAGACCTCAACACAATACATCCCTGCTTAGCAATAGTTTAGTGTCGAATCCTCTGAGATCATCATGAGTCAGGTGATAAAGATGGATGGATGCTCCATAATGTAGATGTTGAAATGAGTGGTGAAGAGGTAGTGGGGGTGATTTCATTAAGGCCACATTCCAAATGGAGATTGAGGGGGAAATTGAGGTAAGCATATATTCAAACTGCAAAGAGCAATCCCTACAACAACAAGTCTGACGATGAATAAACATAGGACGATAACAAAACCTGGTGAGCACAAATGGAATACACTATGTCCAACATCATCTTGTTGTGAGAAAACTCAAAGAAGACTATGACCAAGGGGAAATAATACATGGCACACAAGTAAAAAAAAAGAGAAAAACCAGACTTCATGTAGGGCTGACAAAATAACCCGATTCTACCCAATCCGACCCGAAAATTGGTCTTTTTAAGGTCTTCTTAGTTTTTGGGCCGGGTCGGTTCAGGTCATTTTATTCTGGGTCAGGCCAGGTCCGTTTTATTCTAGGTCGGTTCGGGTTTTGGGTTTGCAACTTTTTTGCTAATATTTATATTAGAGTTTTTTATGATTTTTGGGTCCAACGAGGGCTGGTTGATTTTGGGTTTGGTCTATGTGGGTCTGAGTCTACTCGGGTCCTTTCAGGTCTAGGTTCAATTTGGGTCAGGTCTATTTGGTTCGGGTCCATTTCTGGTTGGGACTCTCGAATTGGGTCTAGCAAAACCTGACTTATTGCCATGCCTAACCTTATGCCCCTTCACGATCATCTTGCATAGGATATCAACACATGAAGATTAGGAGAGAAGTATAAAAGGGTAGTGGGAGGAATATTTGGAAGAGGATGGGAGAGATAAATTGTGTAAGTTGTCAACTCCACCCCCAAAAAGGGTGGTTGAGAAGAAAATCCTATGTGAAACTACATGCAAGATGATAGGGAAAAATCACCACCCTCAACATAGAAGGGTTCTCACTATCAGTTCATTCAAAAGTTTATATTCACTAAGTGAAACTTAATTTACCCCATTCCAAAGTTTTTGATATATATCCAAAAAGATGGACCTAATAGGCACAACATGACATTTATGATAATATTCATAATGGTAAAGTTGTTCAGAATATTAACAAATGGTTACATCACATTAAGTATAAAGAAGACAAAAGAAGAAGAAGGGAATACACATGCTATATAGAATTTAGTTTCATGCCTCCACTAAAATACAATTTCTTTAGGTTTCTAAGTGGTGAAAAATTCTCCAAAAGAGGAAAAAGATTGGATCATGTAAGATTTATTTTAACCCCTAAGCTATCAAAGACGTAGCACACTAGATTGGCTTGGAATCTTCAATAACAGACCAAGGCTCTGTAGGGTTCTTGGAAGTGGAAAACATAACAAAAAAATTGTAACATGTGAAACCTTTGAGAAGAATTCATTTAGTACATATTTATGGGAATAGGGTTTCAAGAATTCTACCTTATCATATAACATTTCAATGATTAATCTCGATTTTGTGGTGAAGATGTGGACTATATGATCATCTTCATGTTTTGATATTGAAAAATCAAACCCCAAATACATCCATCCACTTATGATTTCACCTTGAGATTTCCAAAATATGATCAGCTATATTAGTTGGAAAACATGCAATTTGATGACACATAGGTGGGGCAAAATGCAACTAATGCACACACTTCCTAGTTGTTTTTGTGTGCTTCTTGTATAAATCTCTGACTTTGTGTCAGACTTAGTTGTGGGGAACAATGTTCCATGGTGATAGGTTCTCCTTGAACTCTGTGTTGTTGTTGGAGTTGCTAGTCCTAAACTAGTTTTTTGTGTAAACTCATCATCAAAATATCCATATGAGCATTTAAATACGGTTTAAAGTTGCTAGTAAGTTCCCATTTTAAAATGACAGTAAGCAAACTAGTGTGAAAGTTTTACTTACCCTTACCCTTACCCGACATTATCGGGTATTGGGTAATACCCTACCTATCTAAATCCCTAGATATAAGAAACTAGAACATCCAAGTCTCAAAGAAATGCCCAAAACCGATGCTATTAAATCAAATTTAGGGTTCATACCCTTACCATTAACAACCATGATCAGATCAGAGAGACCCAGTGAGAGACAAAAAAATCTCAATCATAATACATTCTTTCTTAGCAATAGTTTGGTGCTGGATCGTCCAACATCATCATGAGTAGGGTCATTAGTGATAAAGATGGATGGATGATCCATGATATACATGTTTAAAGGAGTAGTGAAGAGCTAGTATTTGCGATTCCATTGAGGCCACATTTGAAATAGACATTGAGGGGTAATTGAGGAAAGCATATACTTTAACCATAAGGAAAACCCCATCACAATGAGTCTAATGGTAAAAAGACATAGGACCATAAGGACACATGGCCAATGCAAATGATATCCATGATGTCCAACATCATCTTGTTGCAATAAAACTTAAATAAGACTATGATCGAGGGGAAAATACATGACATACAAGTTTATGAAAGAGACAAACTAGACATCATGTTCCTTCACAAGCCTTTTCTGTAGGATATTAACACATTAATCTTAGGAGAGAAACATAAATGAGGGAGGGAAATGAGTATTTGGAAGGGAATGGGATAGATAAAAGGGTGGAAGTTATCAAATCCACCCCTAGGAAAAATGTGGGTGAGAAAAAAACCCCAGGTGAAACTTCCATGAAAGTTGATATGGAAAAAACACCACCCTAAACATAGAAGTGTTCTCACTATCAATACATTCCAATGTTGATATATACTAGGTGGAAGTAAATCCATCCTTTTTAAAGTTTTTGATATATATCCTAAAAGATATCCCTATTATTATAATGGAATTAATTGACTAGAAGAGTAAGAAATGGTTACATCATATTAAGCATGAAGAATACAAAAGAAGAAGAAGAAAGAGAATGGACAAACTACATACCATCCAGTTTAATTCCTATATTAAAATATGATTTTTGGGTTACTTAGTGGTGAATAGTTATCCAATAGAGGTAAAACATTAAATAATGTAGGATTTATTATTAACTCTTAAGCTATCAAGGAAGTAGCACGCTATAATGGCTTGGAATTTTCACTAACAAGACCTAGGTTTTGTTGGGTTCTTGCAAGTAGAAACACAATTGTTTCACGAGAAACACATCTTTATGGGACTAGGGTTTCAATAATTCCACCCTATCATAAAGAAATTTTAAATGATTAATCTTGGTGTTGTTGTGAAGATATGGACCATATGATCTCTTCACATTCTGATATTGACAAATAACCCCAATTGCATCAAGACACTTAGGATGTCATCTCAAGGTTTTCACCGTTCCATGACCTCCTATCAAACATGGATTTACAAAATATAACCACCTATATTAGTGAAAGAATGTGTAATCATGTGGAGTATAGGTGGGACAACATGTAACTAATGCATGTCACTTCCTAGTTGATGACTGTATGTTAGAGTCAGTTGCAAGACACAATGTTGCATAGCAAGAGGTACTCCTTGAACTCTACGATGTTGTTGGAATTGCTTGTCCAAAGCTAGTTCTTTGTGCAAACTCAACATCAGATTATCCATACAATCACTTGAATATGGTTTGAAGTTTCTAGTATCCTCCCATATCTCTATTTATAGTTGCTTCATGGGTTTGTCTAACATGTGGATGAAACAATGAGAAAACAAGAATGTCTACTTTGATGGCCTCCTTTCATATTATATATATAGAGGGATGGAGAGGCTAGAATATCCAAAACACATAATCAGTAGGGTTGGGACTCTCTCACTAGAATTAGTAATTTTCACCCATTGAGATTGTGACGACCCTAATTTCTGTATACTTTTCTTAATGACATTCCCAGATATGCGTGCACTCGTATCTAAAGATGTCACAAGGGAAAATATAAGAGATTGTGGTAGTCAACTAAATTATGAAAAGGAGCCAGATCTTTGTTCACAAACATCATTAAAATAGTCACACGAAACAACATCCATCGAGCATAAAGTCACACATATTATTCAGGAAAGGAAGAAAATGGTTCTATGGAATGGAAGTACATAGGATATAGACCATCCTATACACCATCTAGGGAAAAGAAATAGCTATCTAAAGAAATTAGAGATAAGGAGGAACAATCTATCTAGCTATCCTCCATGAGCATTTACTTAGTATCTTCTGGTACTTTGAGATGCATTATTTGTTCCTTGTACCTAGAAATTACGAGAAACAAAAATCATCAAAACAAAGTTGGTACATCATTCAAAATATAGTATTATGATGGCATAATTCAAATACTTGAAGAAACAAAAGAAAGAAAAGAAAACCATTGTTTAAGGCGGAAAATTAGGCAAACACATCTTTTAGACATATCATCAGATGTAGTTGTACTACTATTCTATAACACTTTATATCATACATGCAGTATGGGCAAACTACTTTATCGTACATATAGTATGGGCAATTCATCTTACATCCATACTAGGCAATATATCATACATCCATACTGGGCTATCTCCCATTTATACTTATCTTAGTAGCTACAACTCATCAACAGTTCATTTATGTTCCATTTATATTTGGCGAAGCATAAATACTAGTAATCATCCAACAAAGTATAGGAAAATAAGTTCACCCAAGGTACATCATATCTTATGCAACCATGGAAAACTAGTCCTATACCTAATAAAGACCATGTACCCGATTTGATTAGATCTGAATTCTAAGAGTCTAGAAGGGCAGTAAAAAGATCACACTAAAAAGAAAGTAAGGGTGTGGGTCACTATGAGTCCATATGATCCCAAACTAGGGAGTCCTTTACTTGGGGATTATTTTCACATTTCTATGATTAGATAAGGATTTATTCATTCCTTATGCCTTATTTTAGAGTCACAAGATCAAATCTTTGTTTTAGGGTTTCCATTAATTAATGATACCTATTTATGTTCAAGAAAAGAAAAATCCAACAATAGGGTTTCTACTATGGGTTAGATCATTAATGATTTATGTTAGGATTTTTATTAATCATATAGGTCATGGTTGAATCCAGGATTATCAGGGTCGACCATGATCAAAAGGGTTAATACATATTTAGGGTTAGGCATAAAAATGCATGGAGGTATTCATATGTAGAGAAAGAACAAAAATTAGGGTTTTCTATAAGTCTAGAGTGAACCATCCTTATTTGGCTAGGGTTTCGAGCCATGTGAGATTTAAAGGCTCTACTAGGTTAGGTTGAAAAAATAACCAAGTTACATTAATTAACAACCATTATTACATAATTAAATTACACAAGTATGATCATTAGGCTTTATGCTAAGACTTTTGGAAAAGGAATCAGATATAGGTCCTAATGATATTTTATTCAAATATCTTGCATTTTTATGATGAAAATGGTATATAGTTTTAGTACTATCCGATATTCCTACTAATTTCTATGAATTTTTTAAGACAACCCATTTTCATTGATATTTAACAAAAAAATAAAATAAAAGAAAAGGCGTTACCTTGATAAATAGTTAGATCTGACTGGATCCGCGACTCACATTGATCCTAGGTCTCATGAGATGGATCGTGGATTGCTGAGTTGGCACTCGTGGATTGGCCCCAAGCAAGTGCGCGGCTCCACTGACTTTTGTTGACTCGCGCCTGAGCTTGCTGAGGTGGCGTCTACTGATAGGCCCAACTGGCCCCACGCATCTCCTCTCTCCTTACTTGAGCCTCGTTCAGAGCATAAGAATGTGGCAGAGGGATCACTGACATTGGAGGGGAAAGGGAGCAGCAAGCCCCTAGCTCAGGTGGAAAGGTACCACCCAAGCTCGACCAATGCTGGCGGTTTGTGTGGAGGTGGTGATTGAGAGGGAGAGGCGTGGCGATCTGAAGCCCTAAAAGAAGTTGTGAGGCGGCGCCTCTATGACACATGGATGCAATTGGGAGGTGGTAATATCACAAGTAGGCTTCATAGTATGGGGTCAAGGTGAAGGGGTGGCAATGACTCCAATAGGGTCCTTATATAGGGTCAGGGTTAGGTTTAGGGCTAGGTCGAGTCTGGGGTTCGTTGGCCGCCACCCGAGTGAGAATGTGGAAGATGAGGGAGTTGGTTCTCCCTGCTCCTAGGGTGAGGGGGCTCGAGATAGGTTTTGTTGAGCTTGTTTTTGTGAGATAACATTATCGAGTAAGAAGAATCTTTGAGATGATGAGCGAGGTGGCACTTCTGGAGATTGGGTCTGATCTCACCTCCCTGCCCTTTGCGGGAGGTAGATGAGAAGTTTACTACCGTTGGATCCTTGCTGATATGTGATCAAGGAGATCAGACAGCTAGGATGTAGGACCAATACTAAAGGATTGTGCCCTGATTTGGGGGGGGTGTGACATTTATGTGTCACATATTTGATCAAATAACCCAAAAACTTAGGTCCTAGGTTTGAATAAATGCAATAATGTGCATAATTTGAAAAACTCATAACTCGTATTTTTTTATCCAATTTCAATGAAATTTTAGGTGGATCTTCATGATATCATTATCCAACCCTGGTATAAAATTGGGAGACAAACTCAAATGTTTGTTATATAAATTGACTATGTACCCTAATACATGGATTTCATCTATTATGAAATTAGGGTTTGGATTTTTATGAAATTGATAATCACTTTTAATCAATTAAGTAAGGGAAAAGGTTGAGGGTATTATTGGAAATAATAAAATCACAAAAGAGAGAAAATATAAGTAAAAACTCACTCTATCACATTCTCCCCTCCATTTTAAGAATTTTGTCCCCAAAATTCAAGCAGCTTGAAAGAGATGTGGATATTTTTGCTCGACCTCAGACTTGAGCTCCCAGGTGGCATCGGTATGATCATGGTGGATCTAGAGAACTTTCACCATATCTATATTTCAATTACTGCGAAGCTCCTTTGTCTTGAAATCAAGAATTTTGACTGGGGACTTAGCATAAGACAGATCTTTTTTTAACTCGACAGGCTCATGATTTAGAATGTGACTAGGATCTTTGATATAAGGCTTCAAATTTGATACATGAAAGACATTATGCATGACACTATACTAAGGTGGAAAGGCAAGGTTATAGGAACATTCACCAACTATAACTAGGATCTCAAAGGGTCACACATAGCGAGGATTGAGCTTCCCTTTATTCTTGGCCAAAGCTCAAATAGGTCGGATCTTCAAAAAAAGACGATCACCTTTCTTGAACTGATGTTCCTTCTAGTGAGCATTTACATAAGATTTTTTCCTATCTTGTACCCGCTTCATCCTCTAGCTGATCAGTGCAACTTTGTCTGTATACAACTACATCTCCTCAGATTTCATCAAGGTATGTTCCCCGACACCATCCCAGTATAGCGGAGATCTGCATAGTCAGTCATAGAGAGCTTCATAGGGAGGCATCCCAATAGTCGTCTGATAGATATTATTATATGCTGTTGGTATGTATGCCCTGAGAGCCAATCATGGGATGATTGGTGGGATACATTAAGATTGATTTGATAAAGATCAAAGGCAAGCTTCCAATTCTTTATGGTTATGTCATATGAGATAATGATAGAACAAATTGAATGTCTAGAGAATGACAATACTCAATGATGTATGCTTTCAGGTTGAGGACCTGAACGATGAGATCATACAGATGCTAAGAGTTTGTACATTCTTGTTATGTCCCTAGTCAGATGTCATTATGAAAGGTAAATCGACAACACTGACACACAAGACTAGATTATGGTGTTGGTTGATGACAGAATCTCGTTAGTCATGATATGGAGATATCAAACCAAACATATAGGTACTTGTTATAGAACAAGCATACCGGACAGACCCACCGTGAGTTTGACACATGGAACCATGACATGGTAGTCATAGTCAGTTCTCACAATGATGGTGGTGATGTGATTCTTTGACCTGAAATCACTACACTCAACACATGTCATTGGGTACACTTTGACATCATCAAACGCAGTCCTGAAATATGGGTTGTTATAAAGGTGATGATTGGGTGGATTTAACACATGGGGCTTTTGAGGGGTGAGTGATAGATATGGGATGTGTCCCTCCTGAGGGAGTTTGATATCCATGGCCACTTGATGAGTAGGATTGAGATAGGCGTGCACGCATGTGTGAATCAGTATTTGATATTGATGTCATACATATCTCCTCCAATCTACTCCGAGATCAAGAAAGTGAATGAATATTGACAGGATGACTGTTCCATGCCTTGAGTTCATTCGGGATATCAGTGACAAAGGAATTATACATTCACTGTAACACCATTCACGGATTGTAGGATTGAAAGTTGTTCTCGAACTTTCCTTTTCACTTGGGTAGCACTGATGTGTGACTAGGCACCGCTCTTTGCTTGTGAAGTCATAAGTGTTATGGACTTTCACTGCCAACGTGAAATGGACATGCAGGGTCACACACATAGGATTTAACCTGGAAGAGGAGTTTATCTACAAATGATGTTTAGATTGATTACTAAAGGAGTTTAGTAGTTCAATTAAACACTCAATCAATTGATAGCTCAAAATCATAGTGTTCAAGGTGTTGGACTGATTGATTAGTGTATCAAATTGATTGAAACTGCAATTGACTGATTTGCACAAG
This sequence comes from Alisma plantago-aquatica, assembly GCA_963693085.1. Taxonomy (NCBI): domain Eukaryota; kingdom Viridiplantae; phylum Streptophyta; class Magnoliopsida; order Alismatales; family Alismataceae; genus Alisma; species Alisma plantago-aquatica. The sequence continues at coordinate 443,064,558 of OY856411.1, read as the reverse complement.
TCTGCTGCCCCAACCGATCAACTCATGAGATGAACCGATCGACTCAGGTTGCTGAACTGGTCGGCTCAAGTTGTGAGTCGATCGGCTCATGTGTCATGAAACGATCTTCTCAATTGTTGAACCAGTATATTCATGTGACCAACCGAGATCGTTTGGAAAGTCAGAAGACTATTTTGCAAATACAATTTGTTTTACTTATACAAATGTGATTTGTACAAGGATTAATATTTGATTAATCAGAAACAAATATGAAAGTCAATTTGAGTTGGATCAGGACCACAAACCAATCGACTCAAAGCACTAGACGATCGGCTCAGGTCCCCAACCGACCAGTTCATGCCTGAAATGATCGGTTCAGGTGGCGCAGTTGGTTGTTTTTGTGGAAAATCTCGAACCCTTCTACTCCTACTTTAATCCCGCATTGCCCGGGGTAGAGAACCCTATCCAATGACCCTCCTATATATATGGGGGTAGTGGGGGTAGGAACAACAACTCAGAACACCAGTTGCTCTACAAAGTTGTCATTCTCTCTAGTTGTTGTAACTGAGAGAGCCCGAGCAAGTGCTACCCGATAAGGGAGGCATAGCAAGGGAAAGACAAATGTAGAAAAGTGAGTGGTGGCAGGAGAGTGTGTTGGTGACTAGTACGCCGACAGGAGGGTGCGACTCCTTCCGATTCCTTATGGGACAAGGAGATCGGAGTTCCAGGTGGTCCGTGTGGACTACTTTAGAGGCGAGAGACTTCTGCCGCTTGGAGGACAGCTATCAACCCCGACAGTCCCTGTGAGACCAGGAGCTGCACAAACACCATCTAAGACCGGAGGTGAAGACCGCGCAAGCCGCAAGGTATCGTCGCCGAGCAAGCCTCAGGACAAGGTACGCCTCTGCAAACCATCCTTCCTACTATATAGACGTTGATGCAATTCCTTTATTATGGGTTTGGGAGAAGAAATTTTTTGTTTCCGCTACCTTCTCTGTCTCCTCTAAAACCCAACAATGGTATCAGAGCCACATCAACTGCTCTATACTTTAGGATTATCGATGTGATCGATTTTGGTTTGTCACCTTTAATTATTGCATATGATGTGAATAATGATGGCTTTATGCATGTCCAATCCTAAATCCACAAATCCCAATATACATATATGATATGTAATATGAATGCACTCGATATGCATCACCCTTAAATGAGTTTTGTGGTGGATTTATAGCATGGTTATGGCCAATAAACCCTATGTATGTGTGCTTGGTTGTATGTGGTTGCTTGCATCTTGGTCTACGCACCAATTCTCCATCTCTTATTCCTGATGTAACTCAAGATAACTCGAGATTTCTTTCCTACCTTTGCCCCCCCGAATGTAACTCGGGGTTTCCTAATTTAAATGTAAATAGGATAGAAATTTTATTTCATATTATGTCAAAGGATGGAGGACAATCTGATGATGACTGAGACGATCGGTTCACCTGGCCATCGTGCATCTCCTCAGGTCACCACCCACTCGTCTCACTTCCAGACGACTGGCCAGTACGAGTAGGTTATTCATGTGATGAGTTGATCAACTCAGACAGCTATAGCACATCATGGACATGTTGCATGTGATGTAGACCTAGATGACCATGATTCCTCATGGCTCGAGGAATCACATTAGGATGGCCATAATCATCGCTTTTATCATTTTGCATATTTTTTGTGGGATATAGCATGTATATGATACATACTATGTATTGTGGTGATTGGATATGTATATGTACCTATAAAACCAAATCCCTCATCTAAATATTAAGTCTTTTACACCTTCCATTAGAGGCACACATGAAAAACTTGATCGACCAAGCATAGGTTACGCCAAAGCGTGGTGCGCCATCTATCTCGTGGAACTGTGAAGGGTAAACATGTAGGTTCTGCCAAAGCAGGGTGCGTGTTTACTGTGTCGGCTTTTGGGTTAGACTTAACTGGTGATTGTTAGAGCGTCTGAGCCCATAGGCACGGAATGTTCATGGCAAGGTGTTGCGCATGTTCATTCATCAAGAGTTGCATATGATGCAATTGGCATGATGGCCTACCTAAATATTCAATATTGTGGGTGATCAACCAAAGCTAACTCATGACTTGATGAAATACAGATCTTGACCCACTAGAAGATTGTACGCTACAATCTTTTGAATTGATGGTGAGGGCTATCAATTTGAACAAAAACAGTGGGAGCGATAATTAATTAAAGTCCTAATTATATCGTCAACCTTTCAAATTAATCAAATAAGTCAAAATTGAGTTTTGGACTAAATTGCATATATTTCCTTTTGTAGTTCAAATGACAACAAACAACAATCACTTTTCGTTGCGATCGGTCCATGAAAAGGACAAGCTAAATGAGACTAACTTCCATAACTGGTTTAGGACATTGAGAATTGTTCTCACTAAAGAGCAAAAGCTCTATGTCCTGGATACTCCAATTCCAGAGGAACCTGCTCCTACCGCTCCAAAGGCAGAAAGAGATGCTTGTAAGAAGCATTCTGATGATGCCATTGATGCAAAGTGCTTGATGTTGTGCTCCATGAACCACGAGTTGCAGAGACAACATGAGAACATGGGTGTCATTGAGATGATTCAATATCTCAAGACATGTATGAAGATCAAGCACGATAAGAGAGATATGATGTCTCCAGGGCGTTGTTCAAGTGTGTCATGACAGAAGGAGATCCATTTGGTCCTCACACACTCAAGATGATTGGGTATGTGGAGAACCTAACCATACTGGGATTTCCTCTGAGCCAAGAGTTGGCTACTGACGTGATACTGCAATCGTTTCCAGAATCCTATAGTCAGTTTGTGATGAACTACAACATGAACAACTTTGACAAGCCATTGATAGAGTTGTTGGGCACGTTGAGGACAGATGAGGCACAGATGAAGAAGAAGAAGCCTAAGTCTGTGATGATGATCAGCAACAAGAAAGGAAAGTCCAAGTGCAAGGGCAAGGGCAAGGCTAAGAAAGGTTCTGATGCTAGCCAGCAGCCCAAGTCGTCTTCAACTCTCAAGGCCAAGGGAGGCATGACCAAGAGAGGCAATTCCCACCATTGTCAAAAGCCAAGACATTGGAAAAGGAATTGTCCACTCTATCTGGAAGAACTAAAGAAGAAGGAGGCGACAGACGTCTCCACCTGAAGGTGTCATGAAATAAACTTATAACACTTTTTAGGTATATGATACCAAGATATAAAGTGTAAAGCACCCAATACATGGGGCAAGTGTTGCCACCATAGATAGGAGTACTTTAGTTTATTTTAAGCCTTGAAGGAATGTAATAGAGTTATGAACTACTATTTCATATTTGCCAATGGATAGAAACACATTATTTTTGCATATTGTATGACAATGATAGAAATTAATAAAGTTGATGTTTCAATTTTGAAGATATGATCTTTATGGCAATGCCTTTTTTATCTTGTGGTACTTGGTATGCATAAGATAAAATGACACCTAAAAGTTATTGATAACTCAAACAATCAAATTAGCATAAATCATGAGAAATTCATTTCTAGTTTCCATATGATGGATAAATCTAGACTCTTTTGGTTAGAGAACCAATAAGAGACATGAATCTCTTGGACATGATTAATCAATCTTCACTAAGGTAGTGGAAGAATGATTATCCTATTAGGTATAATACATGAGTTGTATTTACATACCTATTAGAGTTAATGCTAATACTTCAAACGGTGTTTAGAGAAATACCAATATGAATATCTTGAAGTATTCAAGAATATCATAAATGAAGTATGAATTAGGTAAAGTCTTAATCCTTGATGAGATCAATGAATGAAATACTTGAACCAAATGTTTGAGATCCTTGTGAGTGATTATGATAATGTATCATAGTGAGCTCGTGATTTAGGCATTGTGATGTCTAAATCAAAAGGAGTCATACTCTAAGGATTTAGAGGATGATTATCAAATAACTAATTTCTTCTTAAATAAAGAATACCCCACACTAGTAAAGGACATTAAGAATCACAAAGGGTTATGAGTTCTTATATCCTTGACAGATGCACCTCGATTATCTATGTGATGAGTTGGCCATGTGATGGATCAACTATCTAGATGAATATGAGGAACCAGATTTTGAGTTATGGTTTATGACCATTACATCCTAAATGAATTCCATGTGAACCATAAGATATGACCTTGATGGTAGCACCCATAGGGATAAAATCCATAAGTGCGAATGAGTCTTAAGTGTTAAGACACATGGATGAAATTTTGAGAAGGATGATGCTTGTTAATTGCAACTTAATGACTAAGCGATTTGGCATACAGATACTAAAACCACATTCCTATGAGGAATAAGACAAGGATGTGTACATGACACAACCTACAAGGTTTATGAATCCATTAATGCAAATGAAGTCTATAAGTTACAATGGACAAATCAATGTGATTGATTGAGTACAAGCAACTCAGGACTGTGATCTTTATTTTGATAATATAGTCAAAGGATTTGACTTATATGTCAAAGATAAAGAGAGATCTGTGATTTAGTGGGAGTGTATTTGCATTCCACATGTCGATGAGGAATGAGATGTTCTAGAATGGAAATCCAAAGTGGAAATTATCTTTAGGGAAGACAGAGACATTTCCTATGTGATAAGAATAGAGATCTATAGAGATAGTTCTCGAAAACCTCTTGACCTGAAAAGAGAGAGCATACATTGGCAATCTATACTGAAGGGTTCAGTATGCACAGATTCAGTGGGAGAAAACTCATCCATGTTACATGGAGTTAGTATCCCAGAGCCAAGTGTCCAATTCTTATGAAGAATGGAAACACTATGAATAGATAAGGATCTATCATGTATGTAATCATCCCATCATCTTGCATGTATGGACATGGAAAGAACCAAATGCATTTATCATCTTGTATGTAGGACATGCCAATATGATATGCTCATCCTGATAACTTGTATGTGGGACATGACGAGTGGATGTCTGTCTAGTTCCAGTAAGAGTTACTGGAATACCATGAGAACTTGATAAGTACTAGAGAAGTACTAGTTCTATGGAAATAAGGAAGGGTTCACTGTAAAGAGTTACATCGATGCGAACTTTCAAAAATGATAGAAAATTAATCGCAAAATATATATGAGACATATAAAAGTGAATGTTTGTTGATAAATGGAAACGTTCCAATAAAGTTCTTTTAAAAGGAAATGTTGAGTATTCGTGTGTGAGAGAACAACAATGTATACTATATGGATCTAGGAGTTCATAGAGATGAACTTATAGATATTCCAATCATTGATGATAAATAAGGAGTGCTTGGTCAAGAAATGTGGCTAAAGGTTAGCAAAGGAATACTAGATCACATATTACGACAACTCCATCTCGTACGTGTGACGTACAATGAAGAGATGAGAGACATGCAGTTAATACCGAGTTTGGAAAGGTGTTTCCATAACTCACTATGTTAGCACTAGAGCACAGTAACATGTGGGACATGTTTGAAGATCACTATGAATATGATTCAAGGGTGATTGACTCGCAGTGCGAGTGGGAGTCTGTTGGTATGTATGCCCTGAGAGCCAATCATGGGATGATTGGTGGGATACATTAAGATTGATTTGATAAAGATCAAAGGCAAGCTTGCAATTCTTTCTGGTTTAGTCATAAGAGATAATGATAGAACATATTGAATGTCTAGAGAATGACAGTACTCAATGATGTATGCTTTCAGGTTGAGGACCTGAATGATGAGATCATACAGATGCTAAGAGTTTGTACATTCTTGTTATGTCCCTAGTCGGATGTCATTATGGAAGGTAAATAGACAACAATGACACACAAGACTAGATTGTGGTGTTGGTTGATGACAGAATCTCATTAGTCATGATATGGAGATATCAAACCAAACACATAGGTACTTGTTAGAGAACAAGCATACTGGACAGACCCACCGTGAGTTTGACACATGGAACCATGACATGGTAGTCACAGCCAGTTCTCACAGTGATGGTGGTGAGTTTGATTCTTTGACCTAAAATCACTACACTCAACACATGTCATTGGGTACACTTTGACATCATCAAACGCAGTCCTGAAACATGGGTTGTTATAAAGGTGATGATTAGGTGGCTTTGACACATGGGACTTTTGAGGGGTGAGTGATAGATATGGGATTTGTCCCTCCTGAGGGAGTTTGATATCCATGGCCACTTGATGAGTAGGATTGAGATAGGCGTGCACACATGTGTGAATTAGTATGTGATATTGATGTCATACTTATCTCCTCCAATCTACTATGAGATCAAGAAAGTGAATGAACGTTGCCAGGATGACTGTTCCATGCCTTGTGTTCATTCGGGATATCAGTGACAAAGGAATTATACATTCACTGTAACACCATTCACAGATTTTAGGATTGAAAGTTGTTCTCCAACTTTTCTTTTCAGTTGGGTAGCACTGATGTGTGACTAGGCACCGCTCTTTGCTTGTGAAGTCATAAGTGTTATGGACTTTGACTGCCAACATGAAATGGACCTATAGGGTCACACACATAGGATTTAACCTAGAAGAGGAGTTTATCCACAAAAAAATGTTTAGTTTGATTACTAAAGGAGTTTAGTAGTTCAATTAAACACTCAATCAATTGATAGCTCAAAATCATAGTGTTCAAGGTGTTGGATCGATTGATTAGAGTATCAGATTGATTGAAACTGCAATTGACTGATTTGCACAAGTCTGCTGCCCCAACCGATCGGCTCATGAGATGAACTGATCGGCTCAGGTTGCTGAACCGATCAACTCAGGTTGCTGAATCGGTTGGCTCAAGTTGAGTCGATCAACTCATGTGTCATGAAACGATCGACTCAATTGTTGAACCGGTCGATTCATGTGACCAACCAAGATCGTTTGGAAAGTCAAAAGACTATTTTGCAAATACAATTTGTTTTACTAGTACAAATTCGATTTGGACAAGGATTAATATTTGATTAATCAGAAACAAATATGAAAGTCAATTTGAGTTGGATCAGGACCACAAACTGATCGTCCAAAGCATGAACCGATCGGCTCAGAGCACCAGACGATCGGCTCAGGTCCCAAATGACCGGCTCAGGTCCCCAACCGATCGATTCATGCTTGAAACGATCGGTTCAGGTGGCGCAGTTGGTTGTTTTGGTGGAAAATCTCGAACCCTTCTACTCCTGCTTTAATACCGCATTGCCCGGGGTCGAGAACCCTGTTCCATGACCCTCCTATATATATGGGGGTAGTGGGGGCTTCTCAGGAACAACAACTCAGAACACCAGTTGCTCTGCAAAGTTGTTGTTCTCTCTGATTGTTGTAATTGAGAGAGCCTGAGCAAGTGCTACCCGATAAGGGAGGCACATCAAGGGAAAGACAACTGCAGAAAAGTAACTGGTGGTAGGAGAGTGTGTTGGTGACTAGTACGCTGACATGAGGGTGCGACTCCTTTCTATTCCTTGTGGGACAAGGAGATCGGAGTTCCAGGTGGTCCGTGTGGACTACTTCAGAGGCGGGACACTTCTGCCGCTTGGAGGACAGCTGTCAATCCCGATAGTCCCGGTAAGACCAGGAGCTGCACAGACACCGTCTAAGACCGGAGGTGAAGACCACACAAGACGCGAGGTAACGTCGCTGAGCAAGCCTCAGGACAAGGTACGCCTCTACAAACCATCCTTCCTACTGTATAGACGTTGACGTGATTCCTTTATTCTGGGTTTGGGAGAAGAAAACTTTTTGTTTCCACTGCCTTCTCTGTCTCCTCTGAAACCCAACATATGTAAACTCAGCTAAAGGAAAATACTGGTCCCACGAGCCTTCCCAATCAAGAATACAAGATCGTAGAAGATCTTATAGAATCTGTATAGTGCGCTCTGACTGCCCATCTGTGTGTGGATGGTAAGCTGTACTGAAGTTTAGTTTGGTGCCCAGTTCTTCTTGAACATGTTTCCACAACTTTAATGTGACCTTCGGGTCCTTGTTTGAGACAATGGACACTGGAACTCCATGTAGACGTACTATCTCCCATATATAGAGGTCGGTCAGTTTAGAAACTTTTGATGTAGTCTTCACAGGGAGGAAGTGAGATAACTTTGTGAGATGATCCACTATAACCCATACAATGTCATACCCCTTTCTGGTCCTGGGCAATCCTACCACAAAATCCATGGTGATGTGTTCCCATTTCCATTTCGAGATTTCCAAGGGTTGTAGTAGACCACCTGGCCTCTGGTCTTTTGCCTTAATTCTCTTTCATGTCAGACATCTGGATACGAATTCAGCAATATCATGCTTCATGCCCCTCCACCAAATCTGGCACTGCAGATCTTTGTTCATCTTAGTTGTACCGGGATGAATAATGTACTTTGACCCATGTGACTCACTAAGAATCTTTGTCTGTACATATGACTGCTCAGGAACCTGTTGGGTTCTAGGGGAGGCAGAGAAGGCAACATAAACAAAAATTTTCTTCTCCTAAACCCAGAATAAAGGAATCGCATCAACGTTTATACAATAGGAAGGATGGTTTGTAGAGACATACCTTATCCCGAGGCTTGCTCGGCGACGTTACCTCGCGGCTTGTGTGATCTTCACCTCCGGTCTTGGATGGTGTCTGTGCAGCTCCTGGTCTCACCGGGACTGTCACGATTGACAGCTGTCCTCTGAGCGACAGAAGTCTCCCGCCTCTGAAGTAGTCCACACGGACCACCTGGAACTCCGATCTCCTTGTCCCATAAGGAATCGGAAGGAGTCACACCCTCCTGTTAGTGTACTAGTCATCAACACACTCTCCTGCAACTAGTTGCCTTTCTACAGTTGTCTTTCTCTTGCTGTGCCTCCCTTATCGGACATCACTTGCTCGGGCTCTCTCAGTTACCACAACCAGAGAGAATGACAACTTTACAGAGCAACTGGTGTTCTAAGTTCTTGTTCCTGAGAAGCCCCCACTACTCCTATATATAGGAGGGTCATGGGACAGGGTTCTCTACCTCGGGCAATGCGGGATTAAAGTAGGAGTAGAAGGGTTCGAGATTTTCCACAAAACAACTAACTGCGTCAGCTGAACCGATCGTTTCAAGTATGAAATGGTCGGTTGGGTACCTGAGCCGATCGGTTCACACCTGAACCGATCGGTTGGGACACCTGAGCCGATCGGTTCAAGCATGAGCTAATTGGTTTATGGTCCTAATCAGTTCCCAATTGACTTTTCCTCTTTTGTTTCGAATTGATCCAAATAGCAATTCTTGTTCCAATCAAATTGGACAAGTGAAATGAAGAGAAATTTCTCACCAACCTGACTTTCCCAACTTGCTCATTTGGACCAGTTGAGCCGATCGGTTCAACCCTTAAACCGATCGGTTCAGCCTGTCCTGAGCCGATCAGTTCATCTCATGAGCCGATCGGTTCACCAAGCTGAGCCGATCGGTTCATCATATGAGCTGATCGGTTGGGATTGTAGACTGTGTGAAATTAGTCAATTGCAGTTTCAATCAATCCGATACTCTAATCAACCAGTCCAACACCTTGAACACTATGATACTGAGCTATCAATTGATTGAGTGTTTAATTGAACTACTAAACTCCTTTAGCAATCAATCTAAACATCGTTTGTGGATAAAATCCTCTTCCAGGTTAAATCCTATGTGTGTGATCCTGCAGGCCCATTTCACGTTGGCAGTGAAAGTCCATAACACTTATGACTTCACAAGCAAAGAGCGGTGCCTAGTCGCACATCAATGCTACCCAAGTGAAATAGAAAGTTAGAGAAAAACTTTCAATCCTACAATCCGTGAATGGTGTTACAGTGAATGTATAATTCCTTTGTCACTGATATCTCGAATGAACTCAAGGCATGGAACATTCATCCTGTCAACGTTCATTCACTTTCTTGATCTTAGAATAGACTGGAGGAGATATGTATGACATCAATATCACATACTGATTCACACATGCGTGCGCACGCCTATCTCAATCCTACTCATCAAGTGGCCATGGATATCAAACTCCCTCAGGAGGGACAAATCCCATATCTATCACTCACCCCTCAAAAGCCCCATGTGTCAAAGCCACCCAATCATCACTTTTATAACAACCCATGTTTCAGGACTGCGTTTGATAATGTCAAAGTGTACCCAACGACATGTGTTGAGTGTAGTAATTTCAGGTCAAAGAATCACACTCACCACCATCACTGTGAGAACTGATTGTGACTACCATGTCATGGTTCCATGTGTCAAACTCATAGTGGGTCTGTCCGGTAAACTTGTTCTCTAACAAGTACCTATGTGTTTGGTTTGCTATCTCCATATCATGACTAACGAGATTCTGTCATCAACCAACACCACAATCTAGTCTTGTGTGTCATTGTTGTCTATCTACCTTCCACAATGACATCTGACTAGGGACATAATAAGAATGTACAAACTCTTAGCATCCGTATGATCTCATCATTCAGGTCCTCAACCTGAAAGCATACGTCATTGAGTATTGTCATTCTCTAGACATTCAATCTGTTCTATCATTATCTCTTATGACTGAACCAGAAAGAATTGGAAGCTTGCCTTTGATATTTATCAAATAAATCTAAATGTATCCCACCAATCATCCCATGATTGACTCTCAGGGCATACATACCAACAGACTCCCACTTGCACTGCGAGCCAATCACCCTTGAATCATATTCATAGTGATCTTCAAACATGTCCCACATGTTACTATGCTCTAGTACTAACATAGTGAGTTATGGCAACACCTTGCCAAAGTCGATATTAACTGCATGTCTCTCATCTCTTTGCTGTACGTCACACGTATGAGATGGAGTTGTCGTAATATGCGAGCTAGTATTCCTTTGCTAACCTTTAGCCAAATTGCATGACCAATCACTCCTTATTTGTCATCAATGACCGGAATATCTATAAGTTCATCTCATGAACTTCCAGATCCATATAGTATCCACTAATGTTCTCTAACACACGGATACTCAGTTTTTCCTTTTAAACGGCTTTATTTGAACGTTTCCAATTGTCAACAAACATTCACTTTTATATATCCCATATATATTGCAATTAATTCTTTGTCCTTTTCAGAAGTTCGCATCAGTGTAACTCTTTACAGTGAACCCTTCCTTATTTCCATAGAACTAGTACTTCTCAAGTACTTATCAAGTTCTTATGGTATGTCAGTAACCCTTACTGGAACTAGACAGACATCCACTCGTCATGTCCCACATACGAGTTATTAGGATGAGCATACATATTGTCATGTCCTACATACAAGATGATAAATGTGTTTTGTTCTTGCCATGTCCATACATGCAAGATGATGGGATGTTTACATACATGATAGATCCTTATCTATTCTTAGTGTTTCCATTCTTCATAAGAATTGGACACTTGGATTTGGGATACTAACTCCATGTAACATGGATAAGTTTTCTCCCACTGAATCTGTGCACACTGAACCCTTCAGTATAGATTGCCAATGTATGCTTTCTCTTTTCAGTTCAAGAGGTTTTCGAGAACTATCTCTATAGATCTCTATTCCTATCATATAGGGAACGTCTCTATCTTCCCTAAAGATAATTTCCACTTTGGATTTCCATTCTAGAACATTTCCATTTCACATCAACATGTGGAATGTGAATACGCTCGCACTAAATCACAGATCTCTCTTTATCTTTGACATATCAATCAAACCTTTTGACTATATCATCAAGGTAAAGATCCAGCTCCGAGTTGCTTGTACTCAATCAATCACATTGATTAGTCCATTGTAACTTATAGACTTCATTTGCATTAATGGATTCATAAACCTTGTAGGTTGTATCACGCACACATCCTCATTTTATTCCTTATAGGAATGCGGTTTTAGTATCCATATGCCAAATCTATTAGTCATTAAGTTGCAATCAACAAGCATCATCCTTCTCAAAATGTCATTCATGAGTCTTAACACTTAAGACTCATTCACACTTATGGATTTCATCCCAATGGGTGCTACCATCAAAGTCATACCTTATGGTTCACATGGAAGTCATTTAGGATGTAATGGCCATAAACCATAACTCAGAATCTGGTTCCTCATATTCATCCAGATAGTTGATTCATCACATGGCCAATTCACCACATAGATAATTGAGGTGTATCTGTCAAGGATATAAGAACTCAAAACTCCTTGTGATTCTTAATTTCCTTTATTAGTGTGAGGTATTCTTTATTTAAGAAGAAATTAGTTATTTGATAATCATCTTCTAACTCCTTAGAGTATGACTCCTTTTTATTTAGACATCACCATGCCTTAATCACGAGTTCACTATGATACACTATCATAATCACTCATAAGGTTCTCAAACATTTGGTTCAAGTATTTCATTCATTGATCTCATCAAGAATTAACACTTTACCAAATTTGTACTTCATCTATGATATTCTTGAACACTTCAAGATATTCATATTGGTATATCTCTAAACACTGCTTGAAGTATTAGCATTAACTCTAATAGGTATGTAAATACATCACATGTATTATACCTAATAGGATAATTAATCTCCCACTATGATTAGTGAAGATTGATCATGTCCAAGAGATTCATATCTCTTACTGGTTCTCTAACAAAAAAGAGTCTAGACTTATCCATCATATGGAATCTAGAAATGAATTTCTCATGATTTATGCTAATTTGATTGTTTGAGTTATCAATAACTTTTAGGTATCATTTTATCTTATGCATACCAAGTACCACAAGATAAACAAAGCATTTCCATAAAGATCATATATTTGAAATTGAAACATCAACTTTATTAATTGCTATCATTGTCATACAATATGCAAAAAATAATGTGTTTCTATCCATTGGAAAATATGAAACAATAGTTCATAACTCTATTACACGCCTTCAAGGCTGAAAATAAACTAAAGTACTCCTATTTATGGCGGCAACACTTGCCCCATGTATTGGGTGCTTTACACTTTATATCTTGGTATCATATACCTTAAAAGTGTTATAAGTTTATCTCATGACACCTTCAGGTGGAGACGTCTATCACCTCCTTCTTCTTTAGTTCTTCCAAACAGAGTGGACAATTCCTTTTCCAATGTCCTGGCTTTTGACAATGGTGGCAATTGCCTCTCTTGGTCACCCCTCCCTTGGCCTTGAGAGTTGAAGATGACTTGGGCTACTGGCTAGCATCAAAACCTTTCTTAGCCTTGCCCTTGCCCTTACACTTGGACTTGCCTTTATTGTTGCTGATCATCATCACAAACTTAGGCTTGTCCTTCTTCATCTGTGCCTCGACTGTCCTCAACATGCCCAACAACTCTGTCAATGGATTGTCAAAGTTGTTCATGTTGTAGTTCATCACAAACTGACTGTAGGATTCTGGCAACGATTGTAGTATCACATTAGTAGCCAACTCTTGGCTCAGGGGAAATCCTAGTCTTGTCAGGTTCTTCACATACCCAATCATTTTGAGCGTGTGAGGACCAACTGGATCTCCTTCTATCATGACACACTTGAACAACACCCTGGAGACATCATATCTCTCTTACTGTGCTTGATCTTCATACATGTTCTTGAGATGATGAATCATCTCAATGACACCCATGTTTTCATGTTGTCTCTACAACTCATGGTTCATGGAGCACAACATCAAGCACTTTGCATCAATGAAATCTTCAGAATGCTTCTTATAAGCATCCCTTTCTGCCTTTGGTGCGGTAGGAGTAGGTTCCTCTAGAGCTGGAGTATCTAGGACATAGAACTTTCGCTCTTGAGTGAGAACAATTCTCAATGTCCTAAACTAGTAGTGGAAGTTAGTCCCATTCAGCTTGTCCTTTTCAAGGACCGATCACAATGAAAAGTGATTGTTGTTTTTTGTCATTTGTACTACAAAAGGAAACCTATGCAATTCAGTCCAAAACTCAATTTTGACTTATTTGATTGATTTGAAAGGTTAACGATAAAATTAGGACTTTAATTAATTATCACTCCCACTATTCTTGTTCAAATTGATACCCCTCACCATCAATTCAAAAGATTGCAGCGTACAATCTTCTAGTGGGTCAAAATCTATATTTCATCAAGTCATGAGTCAGCTTTGGCTGATCACCCATAATCTTGACTATTGAGGAAGGCCATCATGCCAATTGCATCATATGCAATTCTTGATGAATGAACATGCACAACACCTTGCCATGAACATTCCGTGCCTCTAGGCTTAGAAGCTCTAAGAATCACCAGTTAAGTCTAACCCAAAAGTCGACACGGTAAACATGCACTCTACTTTGGCAGAACCTACATGTTTACCCTTCACACTTCCGCGAGATAGACGACGCACCATGCTTTGGCGTAACCTACGCTTGGTCGATCATGTTTTTCATGTGTGCCACTAATGGAAGGAGTATAAGACTTAATATTTAGATGAGGGATTTGGTTTTATAGGTACATATACATATCCAATCACCACAATATATAGTACATATCATATACATGCTATATCCCACAGAAAACATGTGAAATGATAAAAGCAATGATTATGGCCATCCTAATGTGATTCCTCAAGCTAAGAGGAATCACGGTCATCTAGGTCTACATCACATGAAACCTGTCCATGATGAAGTGCTATAGCCGTCCGAGTTGATCAACTCATCACATGAATGACCTGCTCGCCCTGGTCGGTCGTTTGGGTGCCACCAGCCGATCGGTTCGCCTGGTTGTCCTGCATCTCCTCAGGTCACCACCCGCTCATCTCGCTTCTTGAGCCGATCATCTGGATCGCCAATCGATCAGTTCACTCCTTGAACCGATTGTCTCAATCGTCGTCATATGTCCTCCGTTCTTTGACATAACATGAAATATAAAAAGATCTATCCTATTTACATTTAAATTGGGAAACCCCGAGTTACATTCGGGGGGAGAAAAGGTAGAAAAGAAATCTCGAGTTATCTCGAGTTACATCAGGAATAAGAGATAGGGAATCAGTGCACAGACCGAGATGCAAGCAACCATATACAACCAAGCTCACATATATAGGGTTTATTGGACATAACCACGCTATACATCCACCACAAAACTCATTTAAGGGCGACGCATATCGAGTGCATTCATATTACATATCATATATGTATATTGGGATTTGTGGATTTAGGACTGGACATGCATAAAGCCAATTTTATTCGCATCGTATTCAATAAATAAAGGCGACAAACCAAAATCGATCACATCGATAATCCTAAAGTATAGAGTAGTTGACGTGGCTCTGATACCACTGTTGGGTTCTAGGGGAGGCAGAGAAGGCAGTGGAAACAAAAATTTTCTTATCCCAAACCCATAATAAAGGAATCACGTCAACATCTATACAATAGGAAGGATGGTTTGTAGAGACATACCTTATCCCGAGGCTTGCTCGGCGATGTTACCCCGCAGCTTGCACAGTCTTCACCTCCGGTCTTGGACGGTGTCTGTGTAGCTCCTGGTCTCACTGGGACTGTCGGGATTGACAACTGTCCTCCGAGCGGCAAAAGTCTCCCGCTTCTGAAGTAGTCCACACGGACCACCTGGAACTCTGATCTCCTTGTCCCACAAGGAATCAGAAGGAGTCGCACCCTCCTATCGGTGTACTAGTCACCGACACACTCTCCTACAACTAGTTGCCTTTCTGTAATTGTCTATCCCTTGTTGTGCCTCCCTTATCGGGTAGCACATGCTCGGGCTCTCTCGGTTACCAAAACTAGAGAGAACGACAACTTTACAGAGAAACTGGTGTTCTGAGTTGTTGTTCCTAAGAAGCCCCCAATACTCCTATATATATAGGAGGGTCATGGGATAGGGTTCTCTACCCCGGGCAATGCAGGATTAAAGTAGGAGTAGAAGGGTTTGAGATTTTCCACAAAAAAACCAACTGCGTCAGCTGAACCGATCGTTTCAAGCATGAAACGGTCGGTTGGGGACCTGAGCTGATCGGTTCACACCTGAACCGATCGGTTGGGACACATGAGCTGATTGGTTCAAGCATGAGCCGATCGGTTCGTGGTCCTGATCAGTTCCCGATTAACTTTTCCTCTTTTTTTTTGAATTGATCCAAATACCAATCCTTGTTCCAATCAAATTGGACAAGTGAAATGAAGAGAAATTTCTCACCAACCTGACTTTCCCAACTTGCTCGTTTGGACCAGTTGAGCTGATCGGTTCAACCCTTGAACCAGTCAGTTCAGCCTGTCCTGAGCCGACCGGTTCATCTCATGATCCGATTGGTTCACCAAGCTGAGCTGATCAGTTCATCATATGAACCGATTGGACTGTGCATAATTAGTCAATTGTAGTTTCAATCAATCCAATACTCTAATCAATCGGTCCAACACCTTGAACACTATGATACTAAGCTATCAATTGATTGAGTGGTTAATTGAACTACTAAACTCCTTTAGCAATCAATCTAAACATTGTTTGTGGATAAACTCCTCTTCCAGGTTAAATCCTATGTGTGTGACCCTGCAGGCCCATTTCACGTTGGCAGTGAAAGTCCATAACACTTATGACTTCACAAGCAAAGAGCGGTGCCTAGTCACACATCAGTGCTACCCAAGTGAAATAGAAAGTTTGAGAACAACTTTCAATCCTACAATCAGTGAATGGTGTTACAGTGAATGTATAATTCCCTTGTCACTGATATCTCGAATGAACTCAAGGCATGGAACAGTCATCCTGTCAATGTTCATTCACTTTCTTGATCTCAGAGTAGACTGGAGGAGATATGTATGACATCAATATCACATACTGATTCACACATGCGTGCGCACGCCTATCTCAATCCTACTCATCAAGTGGCCATGGATATCAAACTCCCTCAGTTGGGACAAATCCCATATCTATCACTCACCCCTCAAAATCCCCATGTGTCAAAGTCACCCAATCGTCACCTTTATAACAACCCATGTTTTAGGACTACATTTGATGATGTCAAAGTGTACCCAATGACATGTGTTGAGTGTAGTGATTTCAGGTCAAAGAATCACACTCACCACCATCACTGTGAGAAATGACTGTGACTACCATGTCATGGTTCCATGTGTCAAACTCACAGTGGGTCTGTCCGATAAACTTGTTCTCTAACAAGTACCTATGTGTTTGGTTTGATATCTCCATATCATGACTAACGAGATTCTATCATCAACCAACACCACAATCTAGTCTTGTGTGTCATTGTTGTCTATCTACCTTCCACAATGACATCCGACTAGGGACATAATAAGAATGTACAAACTCTTAGCATCCATATGATCTCATCGTTCAGGTCCTCAACCTGAAAGCATACGTCATTGAGTATTGTCATTCTCTAGACATTCAATCTATTCTATCATTATCTCTTATGACTGAACCAGAAAGAATTGGAAGCTTGCCTTTGATGTTTATTAAATCAATCTAAATGTATCCCACCAATCATCCCAGGATTGACTCTCAGGGCATACATACCAACAGAACCCACATACGATTCTTTACCGAAGACCAGCATTGAGACCCACAGATAGGTGTGTTTGAGGCTTTGACAGGAGAGTTGAGAGTTCTACCAGATCAGGACTAACGTTTTGTGCTTCAAGAAGTTTAGAATGTAAGTCAGACATGATAGATATGTTGTTGACATGGACACAATCAGACAGAAATTGTGGCTTCCAGCCTACAAGATCCTCCATATTCCTCCACTCAGGAACAAACAAGGATGCACATACTACCCTTTTCCTATTAAGGGCATCTACGACTAAATTGGCCTTGCCCGGATGGTAGCCGATAGTGAAATCATAATCCTTCAGATACTTGATCCATCAGCATTGATGCAGGTTCAAGTCCTTTTGAGTCAAGATGTACTTTAGGCTTTGTGGTCAGTGAAGATACCAAATGTCGCCCCATACAAGTAGTGCCTCCATATTTTAAGAGCATGAATGATTGCATATAGTTCCAAATCATGTGTGGGATAATTAAGTTCATTGGGTTTTAGCTGTCTGGATGCAAAGGCCACTACTTTTCCGTGTTGTTATAGAACACATCCTAACCCATTTCTTGAAGCATCAATGAGAATAACAAATCCTTCATTGCCAGAAGGTAGAACTAGAATAGGAGCTGACATCAACTTTTGTTTTAACTCCTAGAAACTAGATTCACAAGCAGTTGACCAGATGAACTACTCGTCCTTCTGAATAAGCTTAGTCAGAGGAAGTGCCACCTTGTAGAATAGAATGAAGCAACAATAATATCTGACTAAACCCAAGAAGCTCATGATTTTATAAGGATTTCGAGGAGGTTGCCAATCAAGTATAGCATATACTTTGGTGGGATCAACAAATATATTACCCCCAGAAATGACATGGCCAAGGAACATGACTTTATCAATCCAAAACTCACATTTAGAAAGTTTGCCATAGAGTTGTTGGGCTCGAAGGATTTCAAGAACTGCCTTCAAGTGCTTATGATGTTTTTCCATGGGAGTCAAAATAAATCAAGATTTCATCGATGAAGATGACCACAAACTCATCAAGATAAGGTTGGAAAACTTTGTTCATCAGATTCATGAATACACCAGGTGCATTGGCCAACCCAAATGGCATCACTAGAAACTCATAATGCCCATAAAGAGTTTGAAAAGTAGTTTTAGAAATATCGAAATCTTTGACTTTAAGTTGATGGTAGCTAGGACGAAGATCACTTTTTAAGAAAACTTTGGCAGTGCAAAGCTGATCAAAGAGGTCATCAATATAGTGAAGGGGGTATTTATTTTTAATAGTGGCTTGGTTCAACATGCGGTAATAAATATACATACACATAGAACTATCTTTCTTTTTAACAAAGAGAATAGGCGCACCCTAAGGGGAAACACTAGGATGGATGAACCCTTTTTTGAGAAGTACATGTAGCTATTTCTTCAACTCCATAAGCTTAGCAGGGGCCATCCTATACGGTGCCCTAGAAATCAGAGTGGTTCCAGGTAGAACGTCTATGGAGAAATCAATATCTCTATTTGGAGGCAGCCCAAGAAGCTCTTCTAGAGATACGTCAAGGAAATCATGTACCACCTCCAGTCTTTCTACAAGCCCGTTGTTAGGACTGGTCTCTGAAACAAATGTGAGGAAGACTTTACATCCTTTAGAAATGAGATTTTTAGCTTTAAGACATGAAATTATAATGTTATTGTAGAATTTTCTTCCCCTAGGGATCACCACAGGATAATAATGAGGTTGAGAGAGAACTACCATCTTATTTCTATAGTCAATTTGAGCATGATACTTGTATAGACAATCCATGCCAAGTATAATATCAAAGTATTCCATAGTTTAAGAGAATGAATTCAAAGGGCATATCATGGTTTTCAAATTTTTGAGGTAGGACATCAATTTTCTGTAATGTAGTAAGTATTTTGCCACTAGGAGTAGACACATCCAAAATATATCCCAAATCCCTTATATGCAGATGCAACATAGATGCCAGATTTTGAGAGATAAACATGTTTGTTGATCTGGAATCAAATAAAGCTTTAATAAGGTGATTATTAAAGAATACAATGCCTACATAGGATAACTAATATCAAAAATAATTCAGAGGCATTGAGTAAGATATAGATATATGAAAAGAATTTAGGTTACCTTCAACAAGCTGGTTGGGATTTTCCTTGGCTTCTTCTGTAGTAATTGTGAAAACTCTGGCATTGCAGTGTCCCTAAGGGGGTGGATCACCCACTAGAGGGAGGCCAAGGATGGACATAGTAGGGCACTCGGTGATGAAATGGCCCTCCTTTTTGCAGTTGTAGCAGACAAGCTTAGAATGATGAGAAGGTCCCTCGTGTCCTCGTCTTCAAGTGTTACATATGTTGCGGTAAGCCTTCAGTTGATTCTGATTATTCCACTATCCTCCTTTTCCTAAACCTCCTCCTTTACTAGATCCCTTGATATGGCCAGGGTGGAAATTCCTAGACTTATCCTCCTCTGTGGTGGTTAACCCTAGGTATCCCATGCTTGATGACTTCTACAAACCTTGTTCCCTTTCCTGCTTAAGGGCCATATCTAGGGCTTCATCTATACTTATGGGACAGGAGGCGATGACTAGGGTTTTCAGGTGGGTGGATAGACATTTGACATAGTGTTCCACAAGGTAGTATTCCGTATTAATGGGCACGTACTGCTCCAACAACCTAAACTTTCGGGTGTAATCGGCCACGGAGAAACTACCCTATTTAAGCTCAGTGTACATTCTCTCCTTCCTCTTCCTATCAATTATATGCATGAAATGGTTGGTGATAAGGGTTTGAAAGACTTCCCATTCCATGTTATCCACCTCTCCTCCCCTATTCCCGCCATAGTTTTCCCACCAGAGTTTTGCCCCTCCCTTAAGCAGATGGGTGGAAAATTTGACCTTCTTTTCATTCGGTACTTCTAGGGTAAAAAATGTATTTTCCACAGATAATATTTAGGTTTCTACCTTATCCATCACCTCAGGATGGTCTTCCCCCCAAAAGGTGTCAGGGTTAAGTTTTATGAAGTCTAGAACAGTCACCTCCTTCTTCCTAGAAGAGGTGGGTTTGGGGGTTCCATGTAGGGAAATGGTTTCCATGAAATCAAGGAGGACTTTCTTCTATTCTTCCCACCTATCCCTGGCCATTTTCTCAGAATCATGCTCTTCTGAGGTCCAGGTTCCCTTCTCTTTTTAGAGGATGACTTTTCAGAGGCCTTGGAGTTACGGGTCTTCGGAGGCAACCTGAAATTAGGTGGAATATATTAGATATATCATCATCATTTTTGTCATGTTGCATTTCATTATTTTTCTTTATTTTTTATTAATGATATTAATGCCACGATTTGTGGAGGATACCCTAAAATCCTTATTAGTCAGTCCTTAGGACTTCTAAATAGAGTGACTCATTTCCTAACCTTATATGATAGAGATGAGAGGGAAAGATATGTATAAATTAAAGATGAGGGGGAATTTTTTTCTATAGAAGGGGGGGTGAGAGGGGATATCTATAGATGAGAGGGTTCCTTAATTAAGGTATGCCTAAAAGTAGGGGACACTTAGGGTATCGGCCATGTAGACTTATACTGCCATATTAGTAGCCTCGTGATTGCCAAGATAAGTGGCTCGGAGACTTTAGCCAGACCCATGTCATATGCTATTCTAGACACCTCCACCCTTCACATCCCTAACTCAAGGACTACCCTAGAATCACAATAGGGTGAATGAAGTTCATGTGACATGATGTGTGAACATTGGCTCTGATACCAACTGTGACGACCCCAATTTCTGTATACTTTTCTTAATGATATTCCCAGATATGGGTACACTCATATCTAAAGATGTCAAAAGGGAAAATATAAGAGATTGTGGTAGTCGACTAAATTATGAAAAGGAGCCGGATCTTTATTCACAAGCATCATTAAAATAGCCACACGAAACAACATCCATTGAGCATAAAGTCACACATATTATTCAAGAAAGGAAGAAAATGGTTCTATGGAATGGAAGTACATAGGATATAGAACATCCTATACATCATCTGGGGAAAATAAATTGCTATCTAAAGAAAATAGAGATAAGGAGGAACGATCTATCTATCTATCCTCCATGAGCATTTACTTAGTAGCTTCTGGTACTTTGAGATGCATTATTTGTTCCTTGTACCTAGAAATTATGAGAAACAAAAATCATCAAAACAAAGTTGGTACATTATTAAAAATATAGTACTATGATTGCATAATTCAAATACTTGAAGAAATAAAAGAAAGAAAAGAAAATCATTGTTGAAGGCGGAAAATTAGGTAAACACATCTTTTAGACATATCATTAGATGTAGTTGTACTACTATTCTATCAACACTTTATCATACATCCAGTATGGGCAAACTACTTTATCATACATCTAGCATGGACAATTCATCTTACATCCATACTAGGCAATATATCATACATCCATACTGGGCCATCTACCATTTGTGCTTATCTTAGTAGCTACTACTCATCAACATTTCATTTATGTTCCATTTAGATTTAGCACAACATAAATACTAGTAATCAATCAACAAAGTATGGGAAAATAAGTTCACACAAGGTACATCATATCTTATGCAACCATGCAAAACTAGTCTTATACTTAATAAAGACCACATACCTAATTTGATTAGATATGAATTTCAAGAGTCTAGAAGGACAGTAAAAAGATCACCCTGAAAAGAAAGTAAGGGTGTGGGTCACTATGATTCAATATGATCCCAAACTAGGGTTGATCCTTTACTTGGGATTATTTTCACCTTTCTATGATTAGATCAGGGTTTATTCATTCCTTATGCCTTGTTTTGGAGGCACAATATCAGATCTTTGTTTTAGGGTTTCCATTAGTTAATTATACCTATTTATGTTCAAGAAAAGAAACATCCAATAGTAGGGTTTCTACTATGGGTTAGATCATTAATGATTTCTTTTAGGATTCTTAGTTATTAGATAGGTCATGGTTGAATCTAGGGTTATCAACGTCAGCCATGATCAGAATGGTCAATAAATATTTAGGGTTATGCATAAAAATGCGTGGAGGTATTCATATGTAGAGAAAGAACCAAAATTAGGGTTTTCTATAAGTCTAGATTGAACCATCCTTATTTGTATAGGGTTTCAAGCCATGTGAGATTTAAGGGCTCTACTAGGTTAGGTTGCACAAATAATCAGGTTACATTAATTAACAACCATTATTACATAATTAAATTACACAAGTATGATGATTAGGCTTTAAGCTAATACTTTTGGAAAAGGAGTATAATATAGGTCTTGATGATATTTTATTCTAATAGCTTGCATTTTTTTGATGAAAATGGTATATAATTTTACTACTATATGATATTCTTACTAATTTCTATGATTTTTCTAAGATAACCCATTTTCTTTGATATTTAACAAAAAAATAAAATAAAATAAAAGGTGTTACCTTGATCAATGGTCGGATCTGACTGGATCGACGACTCATGTTGATCCCATGTCTCACAAGATGGATCACAGATTGCTGAGTTGGCGCTCATGTATTGGCCTCAAGCAAGTGCGCGGCTCCACTTACTTTCGTTGACTCACGCTTGAGCTTGCTGAGGTGGCGTATGGTGGTAGGCCTAGATGGCCCCATGAGTCTCTTCTCTCCTTTCTCAAGCCTCCTTCAGAGTGTAAGAATGTGACAGAGGGCTCACCAACATTGGAGGGGAAAGGGAGCAGCAAGCCCCTAGTTTGGGTGGAAAGGTGCCACCCGAGCTCGACCAGTGCTGGCAGTTTGTGTGGAGGTGGTGATTGAGAAGGAAAAGTGCAGACATCTGAAGTCCTAAAAGAAGTTGTGTGGCGGTGCCACTATGACACATGGATGCAATTGGGTGGTGGTACCATCGCAAGTATACTTCATAGTACAGGGTCAAGGTGAAGGGGTGGCGACGACTCCAATAGTGCCCTTATATAGGGTCGGGATCAGGTTTAGGGCTAGATCGGGTCTGGGTTTCGTTGGCCGCCATCAAAGAGAGAATGAGGAAGATAAGGGAGTTGGTTCTCCCTACTCCTAGGGCAAGGAGGCTCGAGATATGGTTTGTTGAGCTCATTTTTGTGAGATAACATTATCTAGTCAGAAGAATCTTTGAGATTAGGAGCAAGGTGGCGGCTTGCTGGAGATTGGGTCTGATCTCACCTCCTCGCCCTTTACGGGAGGTAGATGACAAGTTTACTGCCGTTGGATCCTCACTGATCCACGATCAAGGAGATTGGATGGCTAAGATGCATGGCTAATACTAAAGGCCCGCAACCAGATCTAGAGGGGGGTGCGTGACATATATGTGTCAAATATTTGATCAAATAACCCAAAAACTTAGGTCCTAGGTTTGAATAAATGCAATAATATGCATAATTTGAAAAACTTATAACTCCTAATTTGTTTATCCAATTGCAACGAAATTTTAGGTGGATCTTCATGATATCATTATTTAACCCTGGTATAAAAATGAGGGTAAAACTCAAATGTTTGTTATATAAATTGACTATGTACCCTAATACATGGATTTCATCTACTATGAAATTAGGGTTTGGATTTTTATGAAATTGATAATCACTTTTAATCAATTAATCAAGGGAAAAGGTTGAGGGTATTATTGGAAATAATAAAATTACAAGAGAGAGAAAATATAAGTAAAAACTCACTCTATCACAGAGATCCATGGAGTGCGACAATCCACAAGTCCTGGTGTGATACATAATGTCCTCTTGTATGAGGATCAAGTCTCTAACTTTTGGAAACTAATTGTCTATCTATATCCATATATAATTATGGGTCTTCAAAATATATTTTTCTTCTATATATGTCATAACAATTACAATAATATCCAAGTCATCTTTTCCTTAACCTATCCTTACATAAATGACATTGAAGGGCACCATACTATATTGGTAAAAGATTTAGTGTAATATTACAATTGATAAGAAACCAAAAATTTCTAGCAACAAATCATAACCCCAAGTAGTACAACTACTTGACCAAAATGTCTTTATGTTGTATAATTCCTTCATGACATATATCTAGATTTCTCTACAAATATTGATAGATAATAATAATCTTTCTCAATCCAAGTTCCTTGATTTTCCCGCAGACTAGAGAGATACATATGATATCAATATTTCATACACTCATATAAGCATGCCATGCATTTCTCTAGTGTCACTTATCAACATGCCTAGGATATTACTCATATTATATAAGAGGGACACATTCTTTCTACATAACTCACAACTGTAACATCAGTTTCATCTCACCCAATCAATACCTCTATGGAATACTTCTTTGAGATCATACTGAGTACTGACAAAGTATGAAGATCACCATGTCACTATGTACTGACTTCAAGTCAAAGGATCACAACATCATTGTCATATTGATAGATAATTAAGGCTATCATATAATGGTCCATGCATCACTATCATACTAGGTCTATCTAATATACTTGTTCTTTAACAAAGACTATGTGTCTGACTTGATTTTACCTATGACCCATGCTACATGGTCTTCAATCATAAAAAATAATGGTCTCACATGTGTTGCTAGAATAATACTTGACTAGATACATTTAATATAATTATTAGGATCCATTAGCATCTCATGTTTAAGTTATGTATTTGAAATCTCAAAGTTACATTTATTAAGTACATTGATATCACCCAATAGCAAAATGTGCAACAATAATTTGAAATCCTTTATTAATCAAATTATAAGTACAAGATATATTGGTAACTATCATATGGTGATTATATTTGAAGGCAAATACACCAATAAACTCCCACTCACAGTAAAGACAATCACTGTATATGAAATGCAAGGTGATCTAACATGATCGTCATGCTTCTGCTTTGACTATGCATAAACTATGTTGCTCTCTAAAAGTACCCTAAAGATCTTCACACATCCTCACCAAATGATGCCCATGAGATGAAATATCTTAAGAATATACTTGTAACTATGATTCAATTTAGGTTTTCCCAATTGTCATTGAAATATAAATCTATTGCCTTAGCAATGCTAGGAACTACTCTAGGTTTACTAACAAACATTTCGATCTGTAAATATTCTTTTGTGGGATATGTTGTGGAAATATATTTGGATTATGTTTTAGAATCAAGTACTAACTCTTTCTTGTAACTTTTCAACCAACAATACTACCATTAAGACCAAACACAAAATGAAACCATGATATATAATTATCTCTATAAATTTGGAATCTTACATTGGTTTTACACTTTTATCAATAATTACTCACCTCTATATATCTGGAACACATAATTAGAACTAAATTACTTATGCATTCTCTTGAGTTTAGTTAAATAACCTCAAATGGATCAACATGATATCTACTCATCACGCTAAAAGAATGTGAGAGGTAAGGATTTCACATAATGTTGTATACATGGATCCAATTTTTGACGCATATGGAATCTTAGTCACACGGTCCCTCTCTTCCAAAGTTGACCTTAGAAATACTTTTCTATCTAAACGTGTGTAAGTTCCCCTTATTAGACTTTGGTATGTTGAAACACTTCATCACATTGCCAATGCATGTACTTTGACTTAATATAAGAAGCCTTTTATACCTATCTCTACAAATCTTAAGACCTAAAATACAGTTGGCATTGCCTAAGTATTCCAAAGAGAAACTATCTTCCATGTCTTTGCCTTTTGAAGAGTTGAAACATTATTTCTCACCTATAATATATCATCCATATATCATATTAGGAATACTTGAATTTTTCCTATAGACTTGATTGTAAACTCAAGGATTGTCTTCATTCTTGCTGAAGCCATACTCTTTCTATGATTAATCAAAATGAAAACCTTAGCTCCTAGATGCTTGCTTTAATCCATAGACCGACCTTTACACTTTACATATATTTCTTGCTTCACTCGGGATTTAAAAAAACCCTCAAGCCATGTCATGTTCACTTGATTGAGAATATTATCAGTAAAGAATGTGGGTTTAGTATCCATATTCTATATATTATAGTCAAGATATGATTTAATGACAAGCATGGTCCCAATGGACTTGACCATAGAATATGGTGAGAAAGTTTCATCACAGTCACCCTCTAGAATTTGTTTGAAACCTTTTTCAACTAGTCACCCTTTGTAGGCACATATCCATTCATGTTAGTTTTCTTCTTAAAAGTTTGCTTGAACTCAACATGTTTTATCCATATAGGTGGGTCCACCAAGGTCCTTACCGAGTCCATTCTAATATCTCATGACAACATATAACCATGTTGAGTCATCATAGATCCAAATCTCTCTGAATCATGATGAGTCCTACTAGATCTATGGGATTCTTGTGTTTCTGAAGGGGACGATCATGCTACAACAACTTGTGCTTCCTCCTCATATTTATTATCAATTTTTGTATCACAATCCTCTTCAAGTACTATTAATGTCCCATAAGTATTTTTATAGATGAAACCTATCTCTAGGGAGGTACCGTTTTAGGAAATTTGTTTCTAGATTATATAGAAATAACATCCGTTGGTTTCCCTAAGATACCACACAAGGTGGAACTTACTAGTTGTGATCCAATGTTTTAGGAAATACAATTTTCACATAAGATTTACAACCAAACTCTTCACAAAAATGATATTGGGATGCTTACACCTATATATCATATATGGTGTCTTTGAAAGCAATTTAGAAGGAAACCAATTATGTATAAACACAACGGTTACCACAACATTTCCCAAGCTAAAATTGTGATTTTGAGTTGGTTCGTCACAGGTCACACCATATCCAACAAAGAGTATTTTCTAATTTCTAATGTGCAATTATGTTGTGCTATTCTAGGTGAACTCAACTGTGATACAATACCACTCCTAAAGTGGGTCCTCAAGATCATATATCAAATATTCTCTACGTTTCTCCTATTAGAACATTATTGAATTCCTCAAACTTTTAATGGGATATTGATTTGTGTCCCATTAAATACACATACCCATATCTGCTAAGATCATCAATAAATGTCGTGATGTATTATTACCCACCTCTAGTAACTAAAAGGACTACAAACATCAATATTCATGAGTTATTAGATTTAAATTTACATCAAATCATGATATTTTAAGGGTTACTTTTCCATCTTACCCAATAAATATGATTTGCATATCTTGAGAGACGCAAAATCAAACAAGTCTAAGTATCCATCCTTGTGGATCTATATAAATGCATTTCTCATATATATGGACCAAGCGACAATGCGAAATGTACGTCATGTTGAATCATGAAATTATATTGTTTTAGTACTTATGTTATATATATGAATCTCAATATTAAAAAATAAAGACCATAAAACATTGGGGAGCTTCTAGATGATGTAACCCAAAAAATAGAGAAAAATCTATCTTTTCCAAACACGAAATATCTATAGTATTTTTATTGATGGTATGTACATAAGAACTTAACTAATAATATTACATGTCCTAAGTTTAGATATAAAAATATATGTCCTAATTACTCAACAAAAAATTTAGTCCCACACTCTCTTCATAAAGGGGTAATTCTTTTCAAACCATGCATATTACAAAATATGTGATATATATGTCCACATCTAGTACCCATGATGAAAAATTAGATACATCTATTTCAATAGCGTATGTATTTGAGGTGGATATTTCCATCCCATTTGAACTCTTAAGTTCCTCTAGTTAGAGCAAACAATTTCTCTTTCAATGTCCAAGCTTGTGACAATGGCGACTATTACCATATTTTCCCACACCTCCATTCACTTTAAGAGAAAAGGAACGTGACTGACTTGAAACCTCTCTTCACCTAATTATTTTCATCGATGATCCCTTTCTCAATATTGAACATCAAAAAAATGCTAGTATTGACCTTCTTCATCTTCAACTCAATAATTTGTAACATAGAGTAGTTCTAAATATAGATTAACTATATCATTATAATATTATTTCATAATGCTTAGGAAACAATTTTAGAATCAAATATATGGACAAATTTTGTCCCAAAGGAAAACCTAGCCTCTCTAGGGTCTTCATATACCCAATCACACTGATAGGACATACTGGATCTCCCTATATCTGCTTACTCTAATCTGACAACTTTGATATGTCACATCTATCCTATCTGTGTTGGCATGTAAAAAATTTCTTGAGATGCTAAGTCATTTTGAAGACCTCCATTATCTTATGCTACCTTTGTAGATTAGGCACCATGGATGCCTGCACAAGGCATTCCACATCATTGAGTTATAAGAATACATCATGTTTGCATCACTTTCATTCCTTGGCATTTAGGGAGCATGATCTTTAGAAAAATAAAATCCCAATACTTTGAGCCTAGATTCATACATGAGAACATTTTTTGACTTTCTATCTAGTCCAAAAAGTTTGTATGTTTTATCTTGTATTTAACAAGAAACAATGATAAGATTAGATTAGTATTCTATGCATATGATTTAAAAAAGAAAAACAAGTATGAATTAATATTTTGACTTGAAAAGCATTTCCATTTAAATAGGACTTTGGTAAGATGTTAGTTTCATTAATTACTTCAAATTATTTTTCCTCACCATTGATATAAAAAGTTACATCGAATGCTTTTTAGTGGGCCAAGGGTAAGATGTCATTGAAGTCTGAGTTACCTTTGGATGATCATACACAACTCAACTATTTAGGTAAGCAACTTCAACTAATTGCAATATATGCAAGCTTGAATGGATGGGAACAACTATTGTTAAAGTTCCATCATATGGAGCTCTTATTCACATACCAATATTCGCTTAATCCTAATAGATTACCCAGTCAAACCAAACATAACATATGTTAACCATAAACCATGTAAACTTCTTGTCATACAAACATGTAGACCTCACACCTCGCCAAGATGGTCAAAGAACCTCACTTTGTCTAGCCCATAATAATCATGTGAGTCCTTGATGTATATCACATGTTGGAAGGCATTTCAATTTTAATTTTTAATAACGGATTTTATATAATACATATAATCATCCAATCATCACATACACATTATATATTTTAATATTCAGACTTGTACAAGTTTTCCACAAATGGCTCGCCATGCTAAATAATGAACAATGAAAACAAAATTCTAGATAGTGTTTTCGGACCATATTGAGTAAATGCCTCTTAAAATATTGAGTAATAATGATACTTTGAGGTATTTTGAAAGGGTCTTAAGAAAACAAAGTTATATGGATTATTATGTGAAGTATTTCTTGTGTGTGAGTCTAATTGAGTTTTTTTTCCTCTTTTGGTAACCTATTAATCTTGTAGGAGAAAAGAAAAGAACTCAAATGTTAGAGATATACTATTATTCATGTGGTTATTTAAGAATCCTTGGAAACTTTTGGTAGTTTATTTGGATAAACCCCCCTTTAATATATGAATTTTCTAACAAACCATACAATTTTTTGTTTTTTTTGGTGAAGTGGAAGACCACACACTAAGAAAGCATCGACCAAATTTCATGGCGTTTATATTTATATAAGATATGATTTATCTTTAGAGGTAAAAGTTTCATGTTAATGAATTTTAGTGTAACACTGATTGGTTTTCAACAAATTTTGTGGGTTAGTCGACCATCCCCTTGAACAGGATAGGAAAACCCACAAAGAGGAGACAACACCTCATATTGGCCTTCCCTTGAATATTAAAGGGATGGATTAAGAGGAGCATTGGGCATGTGTTATGTGAGTAAATGAGGACCACTTGGAGGCGTCATTAACACAAGATGAAGATCTGACGGACACTGATTCTTCATCAACCTACCCAAAATGCATGCTTGACTATGTTCTTAGTGAGATGGACAACTAGGCTTGATGGAAATCATCGTCCCCATGTGATCTGAAATCTACTGAGCCCTCCTACAACCCCTCACATGGGGTACACAAATACTAGGATCAAGAGATCAAACCTTTATCCCTCCCTGCCTTCTCCACTAGATAAAGTAGTGAGATGTGGGGGTAGAGATTCTAGAAGGGAAGAGGTTTTGGATAGAAAACCACCCAACTGCCACAGTAGGAATTTCCAATACTATCATGTTTGCTTTAAGATGTTTGCTAAACCCTCTCTATCACTGATAATGATGAAATTGAGGAAGGCACCTTGCTTTTGTCATCCCTTTTGGGATACATCATGGAACCCACCAAAGATTGGATGAGCTTTCCCTAGAGTTAGCATGGACAGAGGTGACAAGATGAAAACATGCATAGTATAGTACCCAATTTCTCCACCACCTCAACAAGAGAGAAGACAATGTAGAGCTGAGAGAAATAGATGCCACGACTCCTATCACTATTGATTCATGTAGTAAGGCTCAAATATGGGTTTTGTGCTAGGCCAAGCAACATGATCCTATCATAGATGCGGGATGTGTTGACACCCTATTTTCTTGAGAAGGGAGAGACGAAGAGGAGAAGTTGGGACTAGAATGGGTATTCATACCATGGAATATTTGGATCCTTTTACAAATCCACTAATGGATGAGAGCTTAGGAGATGTGATGTGCACCTCATCTTGGCTACACGGTCCTGACTATGTATGCACATCTAGTGGTTACCCATGAGGCAAATCAAATATTTGTACCTCCATATTCCCAAGAATAGGTTTACCTTGCAAAAATACTAGAAAATTCTAGGAATGTCTAGAAAAATGCAATTGAGAAATGAATATTGATAAAGATGAGTACTAATACCTTATGACCTTAGGTTTAAGGTTGAGACATGTTATGAGCTAATGCCCTAAAGACAAGATACACTTGTTGATTGCTAATTAATAATGATATTCAAGTGATACATTTGGATATAGAATATCATACATGACTTTTGACCTTGATTATGGTTATCAAATGTCTAATACCACCAATCACGTTACTTTTTTCTAGTTTGAATGAAATATCTAATAAAATCCCTAATTATGATGGAAAACCCACATGATGTGCTATGTAACAATAATAAGTCAATGTGTTCCCAAGTAATATATGTTAACAGTATTACCATCCTTGGGTTAAGATTTGGTTAGGATGACACCAAAAAGATATAAATCCCAATTTGATCACAAAAGAGTTATAAATATGAATATTATAAATGTTTATGGCTTTATGGATTTGAACAAGTTTGAAAGATCCAAGTGACTCTAAGATTACTAGGATGATAAATTAGACATGTGGGATTACTCCTCTGTGATGGCCGTCTACTCCACTTGAGATGGAGATTGATATGGGTGTTGCAAGTAAAGTAACTTCTTAGAATCTTATATTATTTGAGAAATTGGTCATTATGATTAGGCTTCTATCTTTTGTACTTACTTTATTTCATATATTAACATATATGTTCCTAATTACACTAGAATGCGTACATGTGCTTGTGAAGTATGGTGACCCACGAATAAACATTGATCCAAGCCTCTCTCTTGGATTTAAGGGCCTACATTTTCAATACTGGTATAACATGTCCTCCCTCCACTGTAGGGTTCCATGGGTCTGACTAATACAAACCCTTTATGGAAACACCATGTATTAAACAGAATACAAATTAAAATAAGTATTTTAATTTATTTATATAACTTTTCTAAGACCTTATTTACTTTGCTACATGCATTGCCATCTTATAGTGTATAGTTATATTTCATATTTTAGTAGCTATTTGTTACCAAAAGTACATGCTAAGCACACTTGTTATCACATGCTTAGTTGTTTTAGGTTAGACATAGCAATGATGCATGGTATCAGATGTGAAGCGAGCAACAAGTAGGTGTAATTCTATGATGTATAATTGTACTTAAATATGTAAATAAATGTGGTAACATATCCATGTGATATATTTGTACATACATGTGTCTTTTTGTTGGATGTTATAATTTATCATGTACAAGTTATACTCAATATTCCACTATGAGAACTTTTGATTCCCTTATTGACCAAAAAAGACTTTTGATACTCTTAGCTACTCTAGGTTACATATACACACACATATATAAGTATATTTATCTATGTGTTTGTATGTATAAATATTTACACACACATATATATTTATACATACGTACACACACACACACACACACACACACACACACACACATATATATATATATATATATTGGAAATCCATGGTAATTATATTTTCGGCTCACAAATGGGGCAAAATGCGAGTAGCATACATGTCATGCTACTAATTAAGAAGAGAAGATTAACCAATTAGGCAACCACAAACATGTAAAGACTAGAAGAAATGTCTTCATCCTTCATAGAGAGGATGTTACATTGGGTCCCAATTCCTTCTTATTCTATTAGACAAACTACATAACCTAATCGTATAGTATCTATAGATTATCTAAATGTCTTTTCAATCTAGGAACAATTTGCTAGATCCTCATTAGCCTTCCCTCCATACTTTCTATAATTGCATTTAAACCATATGTGATGAGTGCTACAGGTTAAGCACCACAAGGTCATAGTTTTTTCACCCCAACCTATTTATCAAAGAACAAAAGACAGTTTTTCATATCCTATTTAGGATCGACCCCCACTTTTAAAGCACATATCCCCAACATATATTTCCCCCATTTGCAAACTCCGGATATGTGCTCATCATCTTCCAATATGAGACTTACACAATAGGAAAGTTAGTGCCATATTAGGAGACCATTTATTAATTTTATTGAGAGTCGGGAGGTACCCCTTATAAGCTCTGAAAGTGGTAATTTTCCATCTTGGATTGTGTATGTTTAGCCAAATGTTCTTTTCCCTTTGTCTAGAGTTAGAGATTGTCCGCACAGTAGAGTAAACTTCATCCTCAACAACGTCAATGAATATTGACTAGACATATGTGATTCTCATCCATATGATTGAGTATACCCATTTGTGTGGAGGTTTCTATAAATTTAAACTCTATCTTTTCATAATGTAAGAAGCACATGTACCTTCTCATCAAAATAAAGTTTTGATTCTCTTCACGGTGTGAAACTTTGCAAATTGTGTAGGGCCTACAAGTCGAGTCTGCCTTCTTTCTTAGGATAAGACAAACATTCCTAGCTGACTGGATGAATGTGTACTAGTACAAAAATGACATATAATGTCACCTTTGATGGCGTCGAGTAAACAAAAAACACCAACGCCATACATCAACAATGTCAGTTATGTAAGCCATCTGTCACCATATGTGAAGGCCTGCCGATTAAGAAAAGACACGGGTACCACTTTTACTTCAATGTCAATTTCTTATAATAGAATCCGACATCTAAAATTACCCACAAAATACAATTTTCCAGTGAAAAATTTTGCCTCCAAAATTTTCAATATGTCGTCAGTTTTTCTCAAACCAATGACACATGTTTCACCCCATGTCCCCACAGAAAATTTATCTCCTCTTTCACGTCAGTGATATATCCAGAAACTGATGACTAAAACCCTAATTGAGACGGTGTAGATTTAGACTTAGTTGTCAGTTTTTACTAGTAACCGACAGAACATGTTTCACGCCATGTCCCCGCGGAAAATTTATCCCCTCATTAGTCGCCGACTTTTGCAAAAAACCAATGACTAATTACCCTTCGCGAGACAAACTTTTTTTAAGGGGATAGGTCTATAGTGTCGGTTTTTTATCTGGAAATTGACGACTAAAACCCCAACGAGGGCAACGTGTTTGGTTTAGATTTGGACTTAGTTGTCAGTTTTTCACAAACAACTAACAACTAAGGGTTTAGTAGCACCTGCACAAAACAAACTTTTCCCCATTCTCTGTTTCATCGTGATTTTGGGTTTAATAGCTGCCTCTGCTCCTAGCAATTCTGCTCCTCCACTCCTCTAGCTGCTGCCTTCACTTGCCTACTTGCTACTTAACAAACTTCCTCCAACCGCCGCACAACTCCACTCTTCCTCTGGTCTTCCTACAACTACTGCTAGGAGCTTAGACCTGAGGATGCCGGCGGAGCTACTTTTCTCACAACTGAGGACATCGACAGAGTTGTTGTGCTCACCGCTTGAGGAGCTGTTGCGCTTACTACCACCGGCGCTCAAGCCTGAGGATGCTAGAGCTTCTGCTTCCCCTACTGCTAGGAAGGTTTCATATCCCCCAAACAACCTACTGCCCTATATCAATAAACATTTATGCATGTTTGAGCCGAGAATCGAATTTGACAAATACTTGAACTATATCTTAACTTGATAACAATGATATGTGACCTAAAGTGCATGTTGCTATATTTGAGACCTAATCTTGTACACATTTCACCCTAATCTTGCATTAACTATATTGCTCAAATCTTACGATAAATTCATCTAAGATATTAAAACCCTAATGTTAGATCTCTGATTTGGTAGTGATGTGTCACCCTAACATCTACATGAATGCCTATTATATGATGTAGATTGAAGATGATAATGCATGAGCTAGTTTGAAATTTTGAAATCAATTATGAATATCTCCCTCCCTAGGTCATGAATAATTTATGTGTAATGATTATCTTGATGATGAACATGCATGGAAATTGGAGATGTTGAAATCAATGTTATAGAATATGGTACCTAGACTAGGGTATGATTAAGACTACAAGATGTTGCTATTATAAATACATACAAGTATTTTGTTGACCTAGAAACCCATCCGAGATTTACTCATTAGGAGTAAATCTTGGATAGTCCCTGGTTTGGGACTGTTCTTGAACACTTAATCTCACTTAGGGTGTAAGTGTATAATGTATGTTTGGTTTTCATGACGTTTCATCAGCACTTCTCCGTTTGTTCTCTACTTACATATGTTGGTGGGCATTTGCCATTGTACATCAGTGTTCTTGGAGAACTACGGGGAAATGTTGTCAAAATTTTCTTGAAAACTGAATACACATTATACACTTACTAATGAGATTAAGTGTTCAAGAATGGTATAGGTGGTACACACATTTATTATATATAAGACCCTAAACCCTAATCTTTTAACACTAAACCCTAATCTTTTAATGCTAAACCCTAATATTTTAATAATTATCCCTAAATCTAAAACAATAAACTAGACCTATCAAACTGGGTCGAAATCTGCGCGCACCCATGGGTCAACCCGTTTAAGTTGCATTTGGGTCACAAAATTTGCCACCCGCTAGAAAAAAATCCAAACCCATACCCACCCATTTACTTAGCGGGTTTCATGGTCTATCCGTGGGCACCCACGGGTGACCCACTTAATTACACTAGTTTTATTAATAGATAGAATATTTAGCTACCAGTAAAAGATTTACAGATGCATAGGTGTGATTGCATCCATGAGGCTTAGTAGTAATAGGCATATATTAAATTAGTCCTATACTCATAGCACCATTTCATATTAAAATTCAAGTTAACATAGCACAATAATGGAGACTCCAAAATTGGACCGTGAGACAAAAAACAAACCAAGTGGGAATCTAAGTCTAGCAACAATTGCTAGACTTAAATTTCAGTCTGACTAGAATTGATTTAAATTTCAGTCTTTGTTTTAGTTTCCCAAATCTATCCTTCATCTCATTTGGATGCCACAATTCATACTAGATATTGTTGTATTATTTTTTTGCTATTTGCTGTAGGTGGTCATTATTTAAGGCTAATGCATGAACATCTAAAGTCTATAATACATTGTTGTTCCAACATTTATGTGATTAAAAAATTTAATTCATCCAGTCTGGTTCTTCTTTAATATACGTGTTGCATCCCTATTCATGGGTGCATTGCATTTTGATACTCTTCATGTAACATGTTTTTTGGATATATAAATAAATCTTATGTGACAATGTATGCACATGATTGTTTTGTGCCATATGTTCTATAAACAAACAATAGCAACATATATTTTTTAAAATTTTAAGTGGGCACCCGCAGGCAACCCGCAACCCGCTGGGTCGGGTTTGGGTTTGTCTTTGTTCCACTCTTTTAGAACTACATATTTTTGACCCACACCCGCAAGACCCAATCCCGCAACGACCCAAACCAAACCCAACCCACCCACCCATTTGACAGGTCTATAATAAACCCTAATAATATTCTATATGTAAATCCTTAACATAATATGTAATATCTAAAAACTAATATATACTTATTTTCTCTTTGATCATAGAATGGATAGATCATGGATGTCAATTCAAAATCGCTGCACCCCAGAGTTTATTGTTGGTCTGGATCAGTTTATTAGATTTGCAAAGGAACATAGGAAATGACCTGGAGATAGGTTATGTTGTCCATGTAGGCATTGCAGTATCAACTTGAAAGTTAGCAGTGGTGACGAAATCAAAAGTCATGTCATGTGCAATGAGATTGTACAAGGCTATACATAATGGTACTTCCATCGAGAGATTTCAAACCTAAAATCAGTAGATGTCAATAGTAGTGCTTGTGTGGAAGAAGAAATTGCCTCTGATGATGTAGATGTGAAAGAACCGGTTCCAATAGACATTGTTGATGAGATGCTTGATAGTTGTGGGGTAGAGCACATTGATCCACCTCCCATGTTTAGGAACATTGTGCATGATACTGAGATACCGTTATATATAGGTTGTACTAAGTTTACGAAGCTTAGCGCTATGATGAGATTGTATAAGCTGAAGGCTAATAATAGATGGAGTGACAAAAGCTTCACGTCATTGTTGTCTTTGTTGAAAGAAATTCTTCCTGAAGGAAATGAGCTTCCAATCTCAACATACGAGTTAAAGGAATTATTATGCCCAATGGGAATGGAGGCTAAGAAGATACATGCATGCCTGAATGATTGTGTATTATTTCAAAACTACTATGTGGATTTGAAAGATTGTCCAAAATGTGGGGCGTCAAGGTATAAAATGATGACTTTGGGGAAGTCCAAAATTGGTTCTCCTGCCAAGGTGATGTGGTATCTACCTATAATACCACGGTTTCAATGCTTGTTTGCCAATCCGACATATGCAAAGAATTTGAGGTGACATGCAGAGGTTACGAAAAATAATGATGGGATCCTACGACATGCGTATGATTCCTCACAGTGGAAGAAGATTGATTTATTGTACCCTAAATTTGGTGAATACTTTAGGAATCTAAGACTTGGGTTTTGTAGTGATGGGATGAGTCCATATGGGACATTGCCAGCCAACATAGCACTTGGCCTGTTATGCTTGTTATGTACAATCTTCCTCCCTAGTTGTGTATGAAAAATAAGTATGTTATGTTGTCGTTGTTGATATCGGGCACTTAACAACCTGGAAATGATCATCGACATTTATCTTGAACCTTCGATTGATGAGTTAAAGAAACTCTGGGGTGAAGATGTGATGACCTATGATGCTTTGCGTAGAGAGACATTTCATTTGCATGGTATGTTGTTTTGCACTATTAATGACTTTCTAGCATATGGGAATTTGTCTAGATACAGTGTAAAAGGATCCAAAGCATGTCCTATATGTGAAGGGAACACTGATTCAATATGACTAAAATGTGGTGGAAAGATTGTATATCTTGGTCATCAAAGGTTTCTTTCAAAATTCCATCTGTATCGAGGTTGCACAAAGCGTTCAATGGATGGAATGAGGAATGGAGTGTGCCTAAACCTATACAATGGGAGGTTGTTTATGAAAGAGTAAAAGACTTTGTCAATGAATTTGGTAAGATATAACAATATACCATGCCCACACAAAGTGACAAATCTTTATTCAAGAAGAAGTCAATATTTTGGGATCTTCCTTATTAGAGTTCTTTGGCAGTTAGGCATTGTATCGATGTCACGCATGTTGAGAAAAATGTCTGTGATAGTGTCATTGGTACTCAATTGAATATACCAGGTAAGACTAAAGATGAGATCAAATCCAGAATGGACCAATGTGAAATGGAAATAAGGACAAAATTAATAGAAGTAGTTAGTATTGATCAGAGAACATATTTACCTCCTGCTTGTTACACGTTGTCTAGAAAGGAGAAGAAAGCTTTTTGTGGGTGCTTGGTTAATGTTAAGGTACCACATGGTTACTCTTCCAACATCCGTAGATTGATATCAATGAAAGATCTAAAGTTTATAGGTCTTAAATCTCATGACTGTCACACACTAATGCAAAAAATATTGCCCGTGGCAATTCGATTTATACTGCTAAAGCATGTAAGGTTTGCAATCACAAACTTTGTTTCTTCTTCAACAGTCTATGCAACAAAGTCATTGGTCCTGAGAATCTCGATAAGTTGTAAAGAGAAATGGTTGTTATCCTATGTTATCTTGAGATATATTTTCCTCCTTCATTCTTTGATATCATGGAACATCTTGTTGTACAATTGACTAGGGAAGTGAAAATGTTGGGACTAGTTTTCTTGCATTGGATGTATCAGTTTGAACGATACACGAGCATTTTTCAAAGATGATGTTCAAAACTGTTATCAGCCTGAATATTAAGGAGTATTTTGGTAAAGGGATTTTAGGAGCACATATGAAAGTAATCAACCATGAGCTATTGGAACAAGCTCACTTGTATATTTTACACAACATCACGAAGTGAGTGTTTATATCATGGAACATACCAATTTCATCAAGAAACAATATCCTTGAGCTAATTCAATGTGTCTTGCTAGACAACATAACAAGATATTTATTAAGTGGTTTGAAGATAAAGTCTTACATCAAATATCTCAAACACCAAATAATATTGCTGAAAATATCACATGCTCTGCCTTTAAACTAAAAATGAATGTTGTGTCTTATGAAGGGTTTGACATAAATGGGTTCTCATATTACACAAAGTGTCAAGATGATAAGAACATTGTCCAA
The DNA here is from genome assembly GCA_963693085.1 of Alisma plantago-aquatica. Lineage (NCBI taxonomy): Eukaryota > Viridiplantae > Streptophyta > Magnoliopsida > Alismatales > Alismataceae > Alisma > Alisma plantago-aquatica. The sequence continues at coordinate 443,025,250 of OY856411.1, read as the reverse complement.
AATAGTGGGGTCACCCTTCAAGCATCTTCATTGTTTTTTTCTAGTGCATAAGATAAGAGTCCACGCGAAGCTAAAATGTCATATTACGGTGTCATTGAAGACATATGGGAGTTTGACTACATAGATTTTAGAATTTTGTTCTTTAAGTGTAATTGGTTTGATAATACAAAAGGAGTTATGGTGGATGAATTGGATTCACATTAGTGAATTTTGAAAATATTAGCGAGAAGGGTGAACCATTCATATCGGCATCACATACAAAACAAGTATTTTATATCGATGATCCTACAAATGAAAAATGATCAGTTGTTCTTCATGGTAAAAGACAGTTCATTGAAGATCCTATAGACGAAGAAGATTGATAACACTCTATTTTATGTACTTTTTGTATATATTTTATATCACTTTTAGTATATCTTTTTGTTATCTTTTCACATAATTTTACAACCTTTTTGACCAAAGCCTCACTTACATGGTTTCAGGAACATTCACAACCCAGGTCGCGGTCTTTACCGTGACTGCGACCCACTTACACCTCAACCGCGATCGCAGTTCCGGAGCTCTTTTGAGATTGAGGACATCAAGCGTTAAAGATGGACCGCGGCCATAAAAAAGCCGCGATCATTGCTTAACCGCAGCCTCGACATTGGTCGCGATCGAAATATGGGCCCCAATTTGGACCAGGGGTCGCAGTGTATTCAGAGATCACGATCAACACAGACCGCGATCAAGAAGGACTACACCCAACTTGGAGACCGCGATCACTGCTGAATCCTTGCAAACCACGACCGAACGAGAAGACCTTGACCTCAGCCTCTCCAAACACAACGACAAGCTGACCTCGATCGCGATCATCACCACGTCGCGACTAAGTTCAACCGCGGTGAAAGAAGGAATAAAGAGTAGACCGCGACCGTGGTCTAGGCTTAAGTCGATGGAATGTGCCTATAAATAGCACACCCACCTGTCTTGTCAAATCATCAGATCATAGATCAAATCCTGAGGACCACAAAATGTTGCTGCGTTCCAGATTTTCTCTAGACCATCCCATCCACCAGTCTTGGATCTCCAAAGATGGAAGCTGAGGAGAGAGAAGATTGAAGACTCCTTCGAGAGAAGAAGATCATCCACACCCCAACATGTTAGATCCAAATCTAAAGAAGTATTGTGTCATATCATGTTTCTTCTCTCTAGATCTATCACCCCATCTCACTGTACTTCCCTCCTCTCTTCGTGGGACTTCATGTATCCATCTTTCTGTAATGCCGTTATGCTGTTCACAAGCATGAGCGGCTAAACACCTTAACTTGGGTTGGGAGTAGCCACTAAGGCTTTCCCAACATGTATATTGTCTCTTTCTGTTGAATATGCATATTCTTATCAAGATTATCTCCCTGCACCTGTTTTAATGCTTCACTTGTATGCTTAGCTACCATCCTGTGATTTTTGATAGTTGATATCTCAAGAGTGTAATATCACCTTTTATCATGTGTCATGGAGTAGTATGAATGCACGAGAGTGTTGGAATGCTAAAGCTTTAAAAGCATATGTTATGTGATGAGGTTTACATGTGGCCGTCTCGAGAGAGAGGCTACCCTTAGACTTAGATCTATCCTCATCTTGAGATAGAGTGGAATAGATGTTTTGATGGTTGATTGTAATCTTGGTAAGAGTATACGAGAGAGAGAGATGATGTTGCATGTTGGTGGGAAGCCTTAGTAGGTGAACCCCAACCTAGGTTTCCTCCCATACACTTATTTCATCTTATTTCTTTGTTTTCTTTTGTCCTTCTTATTCTTGTTTTTATTGACTCGCCTTAGTTTGTGTACCATCGTTCCTTAGGGAACACCTCTTATGTACCCTCTTCGGCTGGAGTATACGAGTGTTAGATTCTGTGTGCTTAACACTGCCAACCTTATCCATGTGTTTGACCCCAATCACTACATCAGACCCCGTTTATTATTACGGGGGCCTAAGAGTCGGGTTATCTCTTTAAAAGTCTGACTACTCTGAATCCACTCCTTTTGGATGTGCGATTTAGGCCGGTCAACTTTTTGGCACCGTTGTCAGGTATAAGGCAAAATGGCACTATTAAGAACTCGAGTCCGCCTACTATACTCCCGTGCCTCAAGCTTAGCAATAAGCTTGAAAAAATTGTTACTTTAAGTTGCTACCCTGAGTTTGTGTAAAGTAGCTCATTTTAAACACGTCCAGTTTGCTAACTTGACTGTACGGTCTATTCAGGCACCCAAGAGAACACAACTAGTTTGACTTTACTCCCTTCACCATGCCACCTCATGTGGACCCCTCGTGAGATGAGAGGAATGCGAGGATCCAACCCCATCCACCACCACCGGGCATGGATGAAGACAAAGACGGTCATTACAATGACGATCACCAATATGAAGAATGAGAGGAAGAGCAAGAAGAGTGACATGAAGATGATCGTCGTGAGGATGACCATCGCTATGAGGAACGTCATTATCACCGCAGGCATAGAAGAAACCATAACCACCATGAGCATGAAGCTGAGAGAAATCGCAACCGCATGGATAGTGATAGCGAGGACGACAAGGAAGGGAAGACCCTTCGTGAGTTGGCAACAATAAGGGCCAACGAGTCGAGATGTCCGATTGTTGTACCCAATTTCAATGCAGCAAACTTTGAGCTAAAATCGGCTGTCAAATCTATGATTTAGAACAAGCCTTTCTGCAGGAACTCAAGAGAGAATCCATACCACCATCTCAATGCTTTCAAGAACATTTGCAATACCATTAAGATGAGGGGTGTCCCACAAGAAGTGATTTACTGCAAGGGATTCAATTTCTCTTTGTAAGACAAGTCTCTTTCTTGGAATCTAAATCTCCCCCACCAGTCAATAGATGGGTGTAGACCCGTGGAGGACGACTTTGTCACTAAGTTTTATCCTACTGAGAGAACAATCCGTAACATGCAGAAGATTACATCTTTTGCATAAAATCCAGGAGAAAACTTGCATGAGGCATGGGAGCGTTACTAAGAGTACTTTAGGGATTGCCCACATCATAAAAACTGTAAGGGGTTCCCGGTGACCACCTTCTATAATGGGCTGACTCAAACAGAGAGGACTTCTCTGAATGCTTCCGCATGTAGTGACTTCTTGGGGAAAAAGCCAAGCATGACTATGAAGATTATAGAAAATATGGTTGCACTCCAAGAAGGAGTAGACTATGAAAGGAATGATAGAGGACCATCTAAGAAGATAGGATCTGAATGACCATCCATGGAAGCTAATGCGTTAGAAACTATAACAGCCCAAATTCAGAAAATAGCAACTAACGTCAAACAACTGAAAGATACTGGAGGCAAGGGAAAGAAGCACACCGAGAAGGTGATGAAGTGTGTCACCTGCGGTGAAGGAGGGAACAAAGTAGATAACTGTGGCATCCAACTCACAAAAATAGGATTTACTTAAGCAGAAGCGAATCATTTGCATCGGATTACTGAAAATCACTAAAAATTAAAACTTTTAGCAAAGAGATCCACACATAGGAAATACTTTCCATCAAGAACCATTGTATAACATTTACATTCTGGTTCAATCGTACATAACCTGTACCATCTCTTCTCAGAGACTACAACATCAGCTGCCTTATAAACATTATGTATAGACAACATACGAATCTTGAGGCATCAAGCCAAAGTCTTAATTCGATTCAATAAAAACATTAACTATAAAACTCCGAGGACCTGAGAGTACAAAGATGACACATAGGACTTTCTAACTACATGAACTTGACAGACAATATCTCCACCTAAGATCACACTGCTGTCTCTGATGTTACTGCTGTTGTCCTTTCCCTGCATAGAGGATTCTGCTTCTCTATCTGCGTCCACCTAAAAAGTTGGATCCCACGGGGGTGAGACAATTGTAAATTGTCCCAGCGGGAGATATAACTCTCTGCCAAAACATTGTTATAGCAGTTTTATTAAAATGAACTCAACAGAAGGATTTATATAAATATGATAGTAGATAAATCACTGTATGAACATAGTGATGTAATCTCCTTTCCCAAGGATAACATTGCATCTACTCATGGTAGACTCATAGTTCATCCATCTACTTGTAATGAATACAAATAGATATGAATAACATCAATGAACTAAAGTTATATAAAAGAAATGCAACATCAGCCAATGAATTTCTGTATTCAATCCTTAAGCAAACATGCTATACGGCTGATTTCATTTTACAATCACACTTATGCCCTGAGGAGATGAGGTATACCGCTCATACACCAACCGACCACTGCGAAGTCGAAATCGGTACCATACATTGGTCGATGGAAGAGCCAAATTCCCATGACCTCTCACATCCCGGTCAGTGCGGGACAACAAGCATGACTATGTTAACTGCTCAAAATAGCTTTCTAGGGTATACTGGAACTTTGCTATAGAGTTACAGCGTCAACTGCACTCTCATCGACCATCGAGAGATTTAATGTTTATTTCCTCAACCCGACATTAAATATCATTGGGAGATTAATGTTACATCTATCCCAACCATCGAGAGATTTATGATACATATATCCCGACACATGAAGGATTGAGAGGTTTGATGTTTACCTTCCCTCAATCTCTTCACCAGACGTAAGGATAATTTTCACCCATTTACCCCCACATATTCAAAATATGCATTCTGGGTTTTGCCGCGGAGCACCCATTTCACCATCACCTAAATGCTGACGATGATGGATCTATGGTCAGGGCTCTACATAAAAATATTTCACTTGATTAATTAAGTATATTTTCATATTCTTTTAGCATCAGCCATGTAACACCCCTGACCTGGGTTATGACCTAACCCTGGAAGTTTTGCTTAATTATGTAATTATTATACTTGTAAATACTCCCTGGCATGTAATTAAGTCCCTCAGGGACATTTACTTTCATATTTTGCTCCTTTTGTAGAAAGTTGTAGCATTATGTTGTATGCAGGGACCTATGTGCAAATTACCCAGTTTAAGGGTTGAACTTGCAAAATTCACAAGATATGATGTTCCTTTGATGTTGAGACATCATGGAGGTGTCTATGATGAAGTTTAAGGGATTTCCCAAGCTTGGGCACCAACGTGCAGCTGTGGAAGCAATCCCCATGCTCAGAAACCCTAATTTGGGGTAAAAGTGTAATTTACCCAAATTGAGGGGTCCAACTTGTAATTTTCACCATCTAGAACATCTTTTATGACTCTTGTCATCATTTAGAGTAGAAATGATGAAGGAGATACATCATTCACTAATCAGATGAGAAAAATGACCTTTATGATAGAAATCACCTAAAATGGGTACAAAACCCTTTTATGTATGTACCCTAGATGAAGGTTGGATTCTTATACCCTTGGATCTTGAGTTTCTTAAGTTTTGCATAAGGTTTTATGGGCTTTGACGTGCCCTTGAGCAAGGAGGGACCTAAATGTAAATTTTTGGCTTTGAAAGGTCCTTATGTTAGAAAATAGCCTAAAACTATAAAAGCCTTTCCTTTGCAAACAAGCAAACGATCCTTCCCTGTTCCATTCACTTCCTTTCTTTCTCAAACGGCCAAGGACTTGCTCTGGAGAACAGGGAGACGAGATAGCTTGCTCTAGGTAAGGAACCTCAAGTCTAGCTCGAATTCATGGTGGTTTGCACCTTCTAAGGTTGGTTTTATGGTTAGCTTGACTAGTCTTCTTGTTCTAGCCAACCAAAGCTTCAATTCCTTGGAGTTCTCATCCCTGGTCAAGTTGTGGAAGCTCAAGGACGCCATTAAAGCTTGGACTTCAGAGTCTTGGAGCTTTAGGATCAAACTTGAGGCGGGTTTTATAACTCTGAACTTGTGCTTTATAATTATGCTTTGTTTCTTGCAAATTTGTTAGTAAATCTCCTTCTATCTCCCTTCTTCTTTGCACGATTGCATTTGAACCAGTGGAGAAACCGACCTTGCAAGAGGTTGAAGATGAGGGGCGTGATTCCCTATGTTGCTTTTCCAAACGGTCTTGGACCCTTTTGGTTCAAACGGTTGCAAACCGTTTGGGTTCAAACGGTCTCAAGACCGTTTGCTCCCAAACGGTCTTGTAAGACCGTTTGGATTGAAACGGTCTCAAGACCGTTTGAGGGCGTTGACCAAGGGATGACCGTTTGAGGGTCTGTTCCCAATAGATTGAATTTCATCTCTGCAAAGAATCAAAGATTAATTCTTAACCAATTGAGAGTTGAAGGCACTTCAACATGGAACCCTAATCGGGTGAAAAAGGGCTGTTTTAACATATAGATCTTGTTGCGTTTTGGGTTGAAGGACCCAAACGGTCTCAAGACCGTTTGGGGATTCCTCCAAACGGTCTCAAGACCGTTTGGGCATAACCCAAGACCGTTTGAAGGTCTAGGGTTGGGTAAATCTAATGGTTTGAGGGTCCAATTGTAGGAAATTGATGCATTGTTGAAAAAGTGCTGATTTTGACCTAATTGGACTTCAACCTGAGTCAAAACGGTTTGGATCTTGGTCAAACTTTGGGCAAACGGTCTCAAGACCGTTTGGATGATGTCCAAACGACTTCAAGACCGTTTGGGCCAAGTTTGAGCCCAATTGAAGGTCAATTGATAGGTTCAACCTTGAATTGATTCACACTGTTGAACATTGATGACCAACCAACTTGAAACCCTAATTGAGAACGTTTGAACCCTAATTGGCTTACAATTGAGGGTCAATTTGATGACTAAGTGACTAAAGCTAACCCTAATTGACTCAATTTATAAGTGGTTAGCATAGCTTTATTCAATTGAGGGCTCCAACCCACTCATCCATAAACTTTGGTGATCTTTGAACCCTTTTTGAGGTCCAAATGGTTTGAGCCCATTTGGGCCAAACGGTCTCAAGACCGTTTGGACCCAAACGGTCTCAAGACCGTTTGGGCTCAAATGACCTCAAGACCGTTTGGGCTCAAACGATCTCAAGACCGTTTGGGCTCAAACGACCTCAAGACCGTTTGGGCTCAAACGACCTCAAGACCGTTTGGGCTCAAACGACCTCAAGACCGTTTGGGCTCAAACGACCTCAAGGTCGTTTGGTCCAAACGACCTCAAACCGTTTGAGGGTCCAAACGGTTTGGAAGTCAAACCTCCCAAACGGTCCTCATCTCCAAACGGTCTTAAGACCGTTTGAGACCAAACGGTCTCAAGACCGTTTGGATGGTTGAGATCGTTTGAAGATTGGAAACCACTTGGAAATTTGTGGTGATCTGTACCTAACCATTTGATGGTGCAAATGGCTTAATGATGACTCAATCTAAACCCTAATGGTAACTTAGGTCATTAAGGGACTATGTGATTAGTGAGTTAACCCATAATGGTGATCAAGTGGCAAATTACCAAATACCCTTGAGGGGTCAAGAAGGGTAAAACCCTAATCTATCAAACCCTAATCACATGATGTTGATTCCTTGGCTCATATTAGTCAATGGAGACTTGTCTCAACCTAATCTAGAGTAGTGTTGCCACCATCTACTAGAGAGAGGAAAGAGAAAGTGTTTCTAGAGAGAGAAAGTATTCTAGAGAGAGAAAGTGCCCTTTTTAGGAGGAAACTCTAGTAAGATACTTCTTTTACACATGAATGTGCATGATTAGGGAATGACCCACCTATGTGAGGTCATGGAAACCCTAATTATGATATCTAATGGATCTTAATGATAATTAAGAGTCTTAATGATGATGTTTCTCTTACATGATGATGTAATGAGTACAATTCACCTTGGAGTGAATAGTAAACCCTAATTGTAAGGGTTATTGAATGGAACCCTAGTTGGGGGTGATCCCATGTGGAACCCTAGTTGAAGGTGAATCCATGTGGAACCCTAGTTGAAGGTGAATCCATGTGAAACCCTAATTAGGAATGTATTCCTATTTACTGAATTGTTTACTATTATCTGTTGAATTAACCATGCAGGTTGTTATGAGATGATGGTCACACCCAGGTATGGAATACCATGTTATATTCATTGAAGGCATGTCTTATGCTTTATGAATAGTGAATCATCTTGATGCACTGCTAAGTGACATCCTTTGTGATTCATGAGCTGTAAGAGCCATAAAGGTTATCAAGGTCATGCTTGACAGATGACTTGAGATGAATGACTCATAATTGTGATAAGTTAGGCCTGCTACATTTTGTATTCTCATATATAGCTGTGTTACTGTATGATGATTAGAATACTAAATGTACCTAACTAATCAAGTGAAATATAGAGCCCTGATCATAGATCCATCATTGTCAGTTGTCAAAATGATGGTGAAACAGGTTTTCCTAAGGGAACTCCTGGAGCACATACTTTTGAGTATGTGGGGTACATGGATGTATAGAACCTGACATCCTAGTGTAGGTATTTGATGTAGATTCTTGTAATCCGTCATACCGTCACTATAACAGAAATGGTGAGTGGATGATGTAGATTCTAATAGTCCATCAAACCCCACCATAAAGTCTTAAAGGTGAGATGTATCCCTACACTCCCTAAAAGACACAAACACCACATCAGTAGTAGATAAACATGAAATCTCCTGATGAAGAAGAGAGTACAGAATGCCACTGTAACTCTAAAAATAGCGAAGGACCAGAGTACCCTGGTGAGCTATTACAGAGACATCCCGCCAGATGTCAAGTTATCAATCCTCTAACTGACTGAGGAAGGTGAGGTCATAAGAATCCGGCTCTCTTAATGACCTATGTATGATACTGATGCGACTTCTCAGTGATCAGTTGGAGTATGAGTGGTATACCTCATCTCCACAGGGCATAACAATAATGTTTGAAAAACATAATCAACAGCGTAGTATATCTGTTAAAGTTACCTACGAGTTATCTGGTTGATATTATCTTGAATAGAATGGAGGTTCTCATATTGTTAATATTGATTGAACTCTGCTTATCATAGAACTGCTAGTGAATATCTTGAAGGCTTTTAATGCTTTAGTTTTCTGCTTTGCTTTTAAAGCCTAGTGGAGAGTTATAACTCTCGCTGGGGCAATTGTGTATAATTGTCTCACCCCGTAGACTTCTACTTTTTAGGTGGTCGTCGAAGACAGAGGAATAAGAACTCAGGTGAACAATCCCAACAAGAGCAGCATCAGGAGCAGTAGTTATCTCAGGTGGAGATCTAGTCTGCTTCATGGTGTAGTTAGAGTAAAGTCCTAGATGTCCTCTGTACTCTCAGGTCCTGGAATGTTTTGTGGTCTATTCTTGAGAAAATTTTGTAAGCATGTTGCATGTAATTACTCAAGAAGTATATGGTCTGAGTTGTAAACAGTTAAATCCTTTTTCTATGGAAAAGGTTTGTGGTTTCAAGCTCTAATCTCGAAAAGTTTTAATTTCCCGTGATTTTTGTCTTCCGCTGTTTACCGATTGCTTCCGCATGTGTTTAAATCGGAATTAACTCGTGATTTGGAGATCGGAGCCCACAATTAAGTGGTATCAGAGCTCTAGGTTCGCCGAGTCTACAGAGGCATAGGACTTAGGAAGTCGAGTCTATCTTTAGTATTCCTTCCTTATCTAATAGAATCTTCTACTCCTCAGGAGAAGAAGATACTTAAGATGTCAGAGCCACATGATGAGAATGTGGAAGAAAGTAGTGCTAGTGCACCTCAAGGTGGTGCAGGAGTACCAGGATTGGAACAGCCTGTACCAGAACAACCTAGAGAGCCACCCCAGTTTGATCCAGATGACATGGGTAACCCAGCAGTCCAGACAATGTTTGGGCAGTTTATGACTGCCATGACACACATAACCGACAGGTTGCCTATGCCTGCACCTAGGGTACCTGCCCAGCCTGAGGGGCAAGGTATCGGGAAGACGTTCGAGCGACTACGTCATGTCGGAGCTACCGAGTACCATGGGACTGCTGACCCCGCAGATGCTGATCTGTGGTTGACAGAGCTGGAGAAGGCTTTCAGGATCCTCAACATCCCTGAAGCTGAGAAGGTTAGACATGCTGTCTATCTTCTCAAAGGAAGTGCTGGTCACTGGTGGAACATGGAAGAGCAGAAGAGACCTGGGGTAGAGTTCTCATGGGAAGAGTTTCGTCGGGAATTTATCAATAGATATTTTCCCAAGACCTTCCTAGACGAGAAGATCTCTCAGTTTGAGAGACTGAGACAGGGTATTATGAACATTAGTGAGTACGAAGCTAAGTTCATGGAGCTGTTGCGATTTTGTCCGCACATGGCTGCCACAGAAGAAGAAAGAATCAGAAGGTTTGAGAAGGGGTTGAATGCTGACATGTCTACCCCAGTGTCTGCCTTAGAGAACCGAGAGAGATTCTCTACCTTCGTTGAGTCAGTCCGAAGGATAGAGAGATCTGTAGTTGAGAAAAGACAAACCCATAAAAGATATCCACAGTTCCAGGGTTCTTCATCTAGGGATTCCAAGAAACCTAGATTCTCTGCACCTAACCCTCCGCCACCCAGATCGAGTTTTCAAACTCAATGGACACCAAGCAGAGGTAGAGGATGAAGTCAACCACTTCAAGGGACGTACAGTTCTGCATCTGTGTCAGTTACTGGACCACCCAGACCACAGCAACAGGAAAAGAGTTGCTACAACTGTGGTAAGGTGGGACACTTGATGAAGGATTGTCGTTCTAGGGCTGTCGGTGTGACACAACAAACCCCGAGACAGAATCGACAGGGATCTCAGAATAGGCAACATCAAGGAGCAGCTCGAGGACGTGGACAAGCGTCTCAAGCTGGATCATCAGCACCACCTCAACAGCAGGCTACATCAAGGTTCTATGCTATGAACCCACCAGAAGCAGTGGTCAATCCACAAGTGGTGACAGGTCAGATGGAACTTTTATATTCTGATATGTCTAAATCTTGTGTAGTATCTGTTCTGATTGACCCGGGTGCTACACACTCTTTCATCACTCGAAGAGTGATTCGTAACTGCAATATGACAACTAGTCATAGGGCAGATAAGTTGTTGTTGGAGACTCCGTTGAGTGGGTCTGCTGTTCTGCAAGAAGTATGCTCTCCTTGCGTACTTTTCTTTTCTAAGCATCGCATTCAAGTGGATCTCATACCACTTGATATGCAAGGATTTGATATAATCCTAGGGATGGATAACTTGGAAAAGTATCGAGTTGTCTTGGATTGTGAATCCAAGCTGGCAATGTTTGCTGATGAAAGCAACACATGGATCTTTCAAGGTGAAAGAAAGATTCTGCCCACCTGTCTTGTATCAGCTATGGTTGCTGATAAGTTGATGAGGCAAGGATGCTACGCATTCTTAGCCCATGTGGTAGATGTTACCAAGGAGAGTTCCAACCCTGCTGAAGTTCCGATAGTCAGGGAATTCGAGGATGTGTTTCCCGAAGAACTTCCTGGTATACCACCACCCCGAGAAATTGATTTTGAGATCAATTTGGTCCCAGATACGAAACCCATAGCCCAGACTCCGTATAGGATGGCGCCTGCTGAGATGGCAGAACTCAAAAAACAGCTTCAAGAGTTACTTGAGAAGGGTTTCATCCGACCAAGTACCTCACCTTGGGGTGCTCCGGTTTTGTTTGTTAAAAAGAAAGATGGATCGATGCGGTTGTGCATTGATTATAGACAACTCAATAAAGTAACGATAAAGAATAAATATCCTTTGCCAAGGATTGATGATCTTTTCGACCAGTTGCGTGGTGCAACAGTCTTTTCTAAGATAGACTTAAGGTCTGGATATCATCAACTCCGCATTAAGGACAGTGACATATCTAAGTCTGCCTTTAGGACAAGATATGGTCACTATGAGTTCACGGTCATGTCGTTTGGACTAACCAATGCACCGGCTGCATTCATGGAACTCATGAATAGAGTCTTTCGACCTTTCCTTGATCAGTGTGTTGTCATCTTCATAGATGACATACTGATTTATAGTAAGGATGCTCAGCAGCATGAGCAACACCTTCGCCAGACTTTGACCTTGCTAAGAGAGCATAAGCTATACGCTAAGTTTAACAAGTGTGAGTTTTGGTTATCTGAAGTATCCTTCCTTGGACATGTGGTATCTGCCTCGGGAATTCGTGTTGACCCTGCAAAGATAGAGTCTGTTCTGCAGTGGGAACAACCGAAGACACCGACGGAGATTAGAAGTTTCTTGGGGTTAGCTGGTTATTATCGAAGGTTTATTAAAAATTTCAGTTCTATAGCCTTACCTTTGACCAAGTTAACCCGGAAGGATGTTCCTTTTGCTTGGAGTGATAAGTGTCAACAGTCTTTTCAGCTGTTGAAGGAGAGGTTGACAAGTGCACCTGTGCTTGTGTTACCTGAGCAAGGAAAGGAATATATAATCTTTTGTGATGCCTCCAAGAATGGACTTGGATGTGTGTTGATGCAGGATAACCAAGTGATTTCTTTTGCTTCCCGACAGCTTAAGAAACACGAAGAGAATTATCCGACACATGATCTGGAGTTAGCTGCTGTGGTCCATGCTTTGAAAATCTGGAGACATTATCTCTACGGAGAAACTTTCCAGATTTTCACAGACCACAAGAACCTTAAGTACATCTTCACTCAGCATGAGCTTAATATGAGGCAACGTCGCTGGATGGAGTTAATCAAGGATTACGATTGTACGATTGATTACCATCCGGGCAAGGCCAATGTGGTTGCAGATGCCTTGAGTAGGAAATCAGCAACATCAACCATGGATAGGGCACAACTAAGTTCCTTAGTATGCTCTAGAAGAGATATGCTTATCTCTTTAAGGCATGACAATGTGCAGTTGAAGGTATCATTGTTAGCTGGTCTATTAGCTGAGATGCAGATTAAACCTACCTTAAGAGAGCAGATAAAGGAGGCACAATAAGTAGATGTTTCTGTACAGCAGATTAGATTTGAGTTTGGAAATGAGAAGCGAGAAGGTTTTCATGAGTCATATGACCAGGTGGCATGCTATCATGGAAGAATGATAGTGCCAGATGTGAACGACCTGAGGAAGTTAGTCCTGGAAGAAGCTCATTCTTCGATGTATGCTATGCATCCAGGGAGCACCAAGATGTATCGAAACTTGAAAGATATATATTGGTGGCCTGGGATGAAGAAAGATGTAGCTGAGTTTGTTCTGAGGTGTCCTGTGTGTCAGCAGGTCAAGGCTGAACACCAAAAACCTGCAGGGACAATGCAACCCTTACCCATACCACAGTGGAAGTGGGACCATGTAACCATGGACTTTGTTGTTGGCCTACCCAGGACAAACAAAGGACATGATTCCATTTGGGTAGTTGTTGATAGGTTGACAAAGACAGCACATTTCTTGCCTGTCAAAACAACCTATTCTGCTGAGAAGTTATCCCAGATATATGTTCAAGAGATAGTGCGTTTGCACGGAGTTCCTGTCACTATAGTTTCTGACAGAGGTCCACAGTTTACAAGTCGCTTTTGGGAACAATTACACAGAGCCCTAGGCACCAAGCTAAGGTTTAGTACAGCCTTTCATCCTCAGACTGATGGACAATCTGAAAGGACTATACAAACCTTGGAAGATCTGTTGAGAGCATGTGCTCTCCAGTTTACCGGGAGTTGGGATCTACACCTAAGCTTGATAGAGTTTGCCTATAACAATAGCTATCAGCATAGCATTGACATGGCACCATATGAAGCCTTATATGGTAGACGTTGTAGATCACCCCTGTGTTGGTATGAAACTGGTGAGCACCAGTTGTTAGGCCCTGATCTTGTGCAGCAAACTACGGAAAAGATTAAAGTTATATAACAACAGCTTAAGACTGCACAAGATAGACAGAAGTCGTATGCCGATAAACGTCGTAGACCCCTAGAATTCCAGGTTGGAGACAGAGTATATCTCAAGGTCTCACCTTGGAAGGGAGTCCTTCGTTTTGGGAAGAAAGGAAAGCTAGCTCCTAGGTTTATGGGACCTTATCCAATTGTTGAAAGAGTTGGAAAGGTGGCCTATAGACTAGAGTTACCCCAGGAGTTGCAGAAGCTGCACCCCGTGTTTCACATTTCCATGCTGAGGAAATGTCACCCAGACACCAAATCAGTTCTACAACCTATGGAAGTAGAACTGAATGAAGATATAACATATGAGGAGGGACCAGTGTCAATCCTCGATAACAGAACTAAAAAGTTAAAGAAGAAGGATATCAGCCTTGTAAAAGTCCTCTGGAACCATCGTGGCGTTGAAGAAGCCACTTGGGAACTAGAAGATGAGATGAGAAGAAAATATCCTGCTCTTTTCTTATAATATGCTTTATCGATTTCGGGGACGAAATCCTTTTGAGGGGTAAAGAATTTGTAACACCCCTGACCTGGGTTATGACCTAACCCTGGAAGTTTTGCTTAATTATGTAATTATTATACTTGTAAATACTCCCTGGCATGTAATTAAGTCCCTCAGGGACATTTACTTTCATATTTTGCTCCTTTTGTAGAAAGTTGTAGCATTATGTTGTATGCAGGGACCTATGTGCAAATTACCCAGTTTAAGGGTTGAACTTGCAAAATTCACAAGATATGATGTTCCTTTGATGTTGAGACATCATGGAGGTGTCTATGATGAAGTTTAAGGGATTTCCCAAGCTTGGGCACCAACGTGCAGCTGTGGAAGCAATCCCCATGCTCAGAAACCCTAATTTGGGGTAAAAGTGTAATTTACCCAAATTGAGGGGTCCAACTTGTAATTTTCACCATCTAGAACATCTTTTATGACTCTTGTCATCATTTAGAGTAGAAATGATGAAGGAGATACATCATTCACTAATCAGATGAGAAAAATGACCTTTATGATAGAAATCACCTAAAATGGGTACAAAACCCTTTTATGTATGTACCCTAGATGAAGGTTGGATTCTTATACCCTTGGATCTTGAGTTTCTTAAGTTTTGCATAAGGTTGTATGGGCTTGGACGTGCCCTTGAGCAAGGAGGGACCTAAATGTAAATTTTTGGCTTTGAAAGGTCCTTATGTTAGAAAATAGTCTAAAACTATAAAAGCCTTTCCTTTGCAAACAAGCAAACGATCCTTCCCTGTTCCATTCACTTCCTTTCTTTCTCAAACGGCCAAGGACTTGCTCTGGAGAACAGGGAGACGAGATAGCTTTCTCTAGGTAAGGAACCTCAAGTCTAGCTCGAATTCATGGTGGTTTGCACCTTCTAAGGTTGGTTTTATGGTTAGCTTGACTAGTCTTCTTGTTCTAGCCAACCAAAGCTTCAATTCCTTGGAGTTCTCATCCCTGGTCGAGTTGTGGAAGCTCAAGGACGCCATTAAAGCTTGGACTTCAGAGTCTTGGAGCTTTAGGATCAAACTTGAGGCGGGTTTTATAACTCTGAACTTGTGCTTTATAATTATGCTTTGTTTCTTGCAAATTTGTTAGTAAATCTCCTTCTATCTCCCTTCTTCTTTGCACGATTGCATTTGAACCAGTGGAGAAACCGACCTTGCAAGAGGTTGAAGATGAGGGGCGTGATTCCCTATGTTGCTTTTCCAAACGGTCTTGGACCCTTTTGGTTCAAACGGTTGCAAACCGTTTGGGTTCAAACGGTCTCAAGACCGTTTGCTCCCAAACGGTCTTGTAAGACCGTTTGGATTGAAACGGTCTCAAGACCGTTTGAGGGCGTTGACCAAGGGACGACCGTTTGAGGGTCTGTTCCCAATAGATTGAATTTCATCTCTGCAAAGAATCAAAGATTAATTCTTAACCAATTGAGAGTTGAAGGCACTTCAACATGGAACCCTAATCGGGTGAAAAAGGGCTGTTTTAACATATAGATCTTGTTGAGTTTTGGGTTGAAGGACCCAAACGGTCTCAAGACCGTTTGGGGATTCCTCCAAACGGTCTCAAGACCGTTTGGGCATAACCCAAGACCGTTTGAAGGTCTAGGGTTGGGTAAATCTAATGGTTTGAGGGTCCAATTGTAGGAAATTGATGCATTGTTGAAAAAGTGCTGATTTTGACCTAATTGGACTTCAACCTGAGTCAAAACGGTTTGGATCTTGGTCAAACTTTGGGCAAACGGTCTCAAGACCGTTTGGATGATGTCCAAACGACTTCAAGACCGTTTGGGCCAAGTTTGAGCCCAATTGAAGGTCAATTGATAGGTTCAACCTTGAATTGATTCACACTGTTGAACATTGATGACCAACCAACTTGAAACCCTAATTGAGAACGTTTGAACCCTAATTGGCTTACAATTGAGGGTCAATTTGATGACTAAGTGACTAAATCTAACCCTAATTGACTCAATTTATAAGTGGTTAGCATAGCTTTATTCAATTGAGGGCTCCAACCCACTCATCCATAAACTTTGGTGATCTTTGAACCCTTTTTGAGGTCCAAACGGTTTGAGCCCATTTGGGCCAAACGGTCTCAAGACCGTTTGAGACCAAACGGTCTCAAGACCGTTTGGGCTCAAACGACCTCAAGACCGTTTGGGCTCAAACGATCTCAAGACCGTTTGGGCTCAAACGACCTCAAGACCGTTTGGGCTCAAACGACCTCAAGACCGTTTGGGCTCAAACGACCTCAAGGTCGTTTGGTCCAAACGACCTCAAACCGTTTGAGGGTCCAAACAGTTTGGAAGTCAAACCTCCCAAACGGTCCTCATCTCCAAACGGTCTTAAGACCGTTTGAGACCAAACGGTCTCAAGACCGTTTGAGGATCAAACGGTCTCAAGACCGTTTGGATGGTTGAGATCGTTTGAAGATTGGAAACCACTTGGAAATTTGTGGTGATCTGTACCTAACCATTTGATGGTGCAAATGGCTTAATGATGACTCAATCTAAACCCTAATGGTAACTTAGGTCATTAAGGGACTATGTGATTAGTGAGTTAACCCATAATGGTGATCAAGTGGCAAATTACCAAATACCCTTGAGGGGTCAAGAAGGGTAAAACCCTAATCTATCAAACCCTAATCACATGATGTTGATTCCTTGGCTCATATTAGTCAATGGAGACTTGTCTCAACCTAATCTAGAGTGGTGTTGCCACCATATACTAGAGAGAGGAAAGAGAAAGTGTTTCTAGAGAGAGAAAGTATTCTAGAGAGAGAAAGTGCCCTTTTTAGGAGGAAACTCTAGTAAGATACTTCTTTTACACATGAATGTGCATGATTAGGGAATGACCCACCTATGTGAGGTCATGGAAACCCTAATTATGATATCTAATGGATCTTAATGATAATTAAGAGTCTTAATGATGATGTTTCTCTTACATGATGATGTAATGAGTACAATTCACCTTGGAGTGAATAGTAAACCCTAATTGTAAGGGTTATTGAATGGAACCCTAGTTGGGGGTGATCCCATGTGGAACCCTAGTTGAAGGTGAATCCATGTGGAACCCTAGTTGAAGGTGAATCCATGTGAAACCCTAATTAGGAATGTATTCCTATTTACTGAATTGTTTACTATTATCTGTTGAATTAACCATGCAGGTTGTTATGAGATGATGGTCACACCCAGGTATGGAATACCATGTTATATTCATTGAAGGCATGTCTTATGCTTTATGAATAGTGAATCATCTTGATGCACTGCTAAGTGACATCCTTTGTGATTCATGAGCTGTAAGAGCCATAAAGGTTATCAAGGTCATGCTTGACAGATGACTTGAGATGAATGACTCATAATTGTGATAAGTTAGGCCTGCTACATTTTGTATTCTCATATATAGCTGTGTTACTGTATGATGATTAGAATACTAAATGTACCTAACTAATCAAGTGAAATATAGAGCCCTGATCATAGATCCATCATTGTCAGTTGTCAAAATGATGGTGAAACAGGTTTTCCTAAGGGAACTCCTGGAGCACATACTTTTGAGTATGTGGGGTACATGGATGTGTAGAACCTGACATCCTAGTGTAGGTATTTGATGTAGATTCTTGTAATCCGTCATACTGTCACTATAACAGAAATGGTGAGTGGATGATGTAGATTCTAATAGTCCATCAAACCCCACCATAAAGTCTTAAAGGTGAGATGTATCCCTACACTCCCTAAAAGACACAAACACCGCATCAGTAGTAGATAAACATGAAATATCCTGATGAAGAAGAGAGTACAGAATGCCACTGTAACTCTAAAAATAGCGAAGGACCAGAGTACCCTGGTGAGCTATTACAGAGACATCCCGCCAGATGTCAAGTTATCAATCCTCTAACTGATTGAGGAAGGTGAGGTCATAAGAATCCGGCTCTCTTAATGACCTATGTATGATACTGATGCGACTTCTCAGTGATCAGTTGGAGTATGAGTGGTATACCTCATCTCCACAGGGCATAACAATAATGTTTGAAAAACATAATCAACAGCGTAGTATATCTGTTAAAGTTACCTACGAGTTATCTGGTTGATGTTATCTTGAATAGCATGGAGGTTCTCATATTGTTAATATTGATTGAACTCTGCTTATCATAGAACTGCTAGTGAATATCTTGAAGGCTTTTAATGCTTTAGTTTTCTGCTTTGCTTTTAAAGCCTAGTGGAGAGTTATAACTCTCGCTGGGGCAATTGTGTATAATTGTCTCACCCCGTAGACTTCTACTTTTTAGGTGGTCGTCGAAGACGGAGGAATAAGAACTCAGGTGAACAATCCCAACAAGAGCAGCATCAGGAGCAGTAGTTATCTCAGGTGGAGATCTAGTCTGCTTCATGGTGTAGTTAGAGTAAAGTCCTAGATGTCCTCTGTACTCTCAGGTCCTGGAATGTTTTGTGGTCTATTCTTGAGAAAATTTTGTAAGCATGTTGCATGTAATTACTCAAGAAGTATATGGTCTGAGTTGTAAACAGTTAAATCCTTTTTCTATGGAAAAGGTTTGTGGTTTCAAGCTCTAATCTCGAAAAGTTTTAATTTCCCGTGATTTTTGTCTTCCGCTGTTTACCGATTGCTTCCGCATGTGTTTAAATCGGAATTAACTCGTGATTTGGAGATCGGAGCCCACAAGCCAAGTTCTCAAACATGACTTATTACAACAATGCTATAAAGAGACATGTACTACTTTCAACAAATACTTATTAGTCTTTAAAAGACCTTGGGAACTCAGTCCCTCATTTCAATACTGGGAATTCTCATCCCTTCACATTCTCATCACCATAATGATATGGTTCTGGGTATTCAAACCCTTAACTCATCATTGAGCATCATTACCATCTATTAGGGAACTATCACCTTGAGGTCATCTGACCAAGGCATTCATGATACTTGTTACACAAGCATCACACATGGCTCACAAGGCCACAAAATATCTTGTCACCTCTTTCTAGGCAACAACTTACTCATATGACTCATAAAAAATCCATGCACATTTGTTACTTTTACTAAGAAACAACAACATTAAGGCACATAAGGCCAATCAACATTTATTAAATAAATGTCACAGCTCAAACCTGGCTATATTCAACATCTCATAATACCTGCATGGTTATTACACATGATAATAGTCATACAAGTCAATCATCACATCATGTGATACAATAGTAACACCATTATTCCTTTACCAGGAATTAGGGTTTACTATCAAATAGGGCTTTTCATTCCCTTTACCCAAAATTAGGGTTAGGGTTCCCCATTTCTCATTAATTAGGGTTTCACGATTATATTATCTGTCTAACCCTTAATTCATTATTCCATACCTCTGGGGCATTCAAAGATATCATAAATAACTATTCAAAATCATTACTCTCATCATATAGCAATAATGATCATCAATTCAAGGTATGAGTTCATTTCACATCCTCATCATGGTATGACTACATCATACTCATCAATTTGGCTTAACCCCATACTCAAGGTACATTAATTAAAACTTATCAAAGTGCATCAACTCGTTATATTTCATTGTAATAGTTGCATAACACACTTCATATGTTTCTTACCCAATTATATTGGATTTGAAGTGCATCAAGGTATATAAACCCTGAAGTGCTGAATATGATAACTATCATATTTTGATGTATCACTTTTCTCATCATTTCAGACTCTCTTGAGTTAACCAACTTATCTTGTATTAAGGTATTTCCTTCTTAATACATTCCATCACTATACTCTCACCTTTAGCATATAATGCATAGGCCACACATTAGAATTGTCCAACTATCTTTAATGATATGGACTTGTCTAATGCTAAAGATATTGCTTACAATTAGGTTGCTTATAATCAACCACTTGAAATGTTTCACCTTTATAAGGTAATTCCTTATATTTCATTATTAGGGTTTCCTTATACCCTTACTTAAATTAGGATTATGATTCATTGATATATTGCCCAGAATTAGGGCTTTATGCATTATGACTCCACATTAGAGTTTCACATACCTTCACCCTTCTTAGGGCCTCTCATCACAACATAGTATTAGAGCTTCATGTGGTGTTAATTCTTAATCAGGGTTTCTCATGGAATCACCCTCAACTAGGGTTTCTCACATGGAATCACCCTCAACAAGGGTTTCTCACATGGAATCACCCTCAACTAGGGTTTCTCACATGGAATCACCCTCAACTAGGGCCTCTCATGGAATCACCCTTAGCTAGGGTTTCACATGGAATCACCCTCAACTAGGGTATCATATATCATTACATGACCTCACCCTGAATTTGATTCTCACATCACATCACCACATAAATATTCCATATAAATCATTCTAACTTAGGGTTTCTCATGGCATTACCCTAGAATAGGATTTCACATGGAATCATCCTTAATTAGGATTTTCCACTATAGTCACCCACAATTTGGGTCTACTATTCATCTCCATTAGGATTTCATTCAATTGTCCATAATTAGAGATTCACTATTCATCCAAATTAGGGTTTTGTATCTCATTACCCTAAAATAGAGTTTCATATATCATTACCCTAGATTAGGGATACATCCTCACCCTGGATTAGGGTTTTATTTAGAATTTCTCCCAACTAGGGTTAGAATTCAATAACCATGTTAATTAGGGTTTATGTTCATGATTAGGGTTTCATGATCTCTTTACTTAAGGATCATACCCTTAATCACCACATGAATCATACTAATATATGAATTTCATGCTATCATCCTCTCAACTTGATTAGGTCATATCAACCCTTCAATCAAGTACATACAACTATGCTTAACATAGTGTACCAAGTCATTGTTCTTATAAGCAATTAGGGTTTATCCCTTAATTGACACTAATCACTTAGGTACTATTAGGGTTTCAACCTTTGTACCTTCATTGGTTATCATTACTAACCATAATTGGATTATTGGAACTATCATTACCTATAATATCCAAGTGATTGAACCATATTGAACTCCATTCGAATTTGAAGGTTTCATCACCAAACGGTTTTGAAACCGTTTGCCACCTAACAGTTTTGAAACCGTTTGACCCCAAACAGTTTTGAAACCGTTTGCCCCCAAACAGTTTCAAGACCGTTTGGTCTCAAACGGTCTCAAGACCATTTGGGCCAAATCAGTCCCAAAACCGCAAGGGTTCTTGAGGTACATTCATCAAATAGTTGATCATGATTAGCAACATTGAAACCTTCAATCGACTAAGTTATTAATGTTCAACAATCATTGACCCTTGGATCTTCAATCCATCAAATCACCACCTTTGACCACCCAAATGGTCTTGAGGTGCTTGAACTCAAACGGTCTTGAGGTGCTTGACCTCTAAACAGTTTTGAAACCGTTTGCTCATCTCAACATCAAAATCCATGACATCCAATTAGGGTTTGGATCGTTGGATTGATCATTAAATCAACAATTGATTGCATTTCAATTTGGTTTCATTGGATCTTCAAATACCCAACCATACTCAACCCTTGACCTCCAAACGGTCTTGGTTGACCTCCAAATGGTTTTGAAACCGTTTGGGTGATTCTCAAACGGTTTTGAAACCGTTTGGGTTAACCAACCCAAAAACTCAACACAATCAATTACAAATCAGCACTCAACCCGATTAGGATTTGCTACTTGGTGATTAACTATGCATTGAACTAATCAATTGGATCCTTTAGATTATCATTCAACATGTATTAGGGTTCTGACCTCAAATGGTCAACCCTCTCAAATGGTCAACTCCCTCAAACAGTTTGGGTCTCAAAACACCAAACGGTTTTGAAACTGTTTGGTGTCCAAACAGTTTTGTGAAACTGTTTGGACCAACAAATTGGAAACCGTTTGCTTTGGATATTTGGAGAGGTGTGTTATTATGATGATGTCATCATCATCAAGCTCTAAACTCACGAAATCTTCTTTGATTTCCATGGTGATTGCACCAATCAACCAAATCAATTATTGTAAATGAAGAAAGGATCATTATTTGATAAGGAATTGAATGCAATAACAATAATAAAGGTTCAAGTTATAAACCCCGCATCCAATTGAGCTCCAAAGCTCCAAGATTACGAAAAAAATGGTGTATGCAACTCCTTTCACCATTCCCAGGCTCATCCTCAAGGTTTGAGTGAAAAGGAATGGTTAGAATTGAAGAGGGGATCAAAATAGGAAGAATTCATGCATTGATTTGTGATTTCCACCATGGATTCAAGGTGAAAAGGGATCAAGAAGCTTACCAACAGGTAGGGAGTCGTCCTACTGGTCCTCCCAAGCTCCTTGGTCGTTTTCCAAGCAAAGGAAAAGAAGTGGGGTCGAAAAAGCCTTTCATTTGGCTTGTAAAGAGTCTTTTTTATAAAAAAATTCAATGAGAGAGAATATGCTTTATAAAAAATCCATTTAATCCCAAAAATAGGGCCGCCTCTTCCCCCTCATATTCCTTGGATCCGAGGCTATCTTGGTTGCCTATTATTCCTCTCAATTATCCATGATTTAAAGAAAAGCAAATTAAGCACCTCAAATCATATTATACTAATATCCATATGTGAGTGGATATTTCTTTTTCTTATAAAATTGTGAATGAGTTATCCACTCCCTTGGATATTTTCGTGGTCCTTGCAAAGCTCAAGGACGTCCACACACATCTGATTCCAACCATTTTAATTTTGGTTGAAGGCCCTTTAATTAATACATTTATTTTTTTGCACTAAATTTCATCAGGGTTTCAATTAGGCATTAATCTTGATTATTTAATATCAAGATTCTCTCTCCTCCAACTTAATTCAAATGAGGCGCCCCTCTCATTTTATTTGATTTACATAATGCCAAGAAACATTAGGGACCTTATTGAAGTGGTAAATTACATATTGCACCGTAGGTTTTGGGTAAATTGCACATTACACCAAAACTAGGTTTTCATGCACAGGCATTGCTTTATCAGCTCTTTCTTGGTACTCAGGCTTCCATAAGCCATACCTCTGCATCATATTCACTCTCATGATGCTTCAAAACATGAGGAACATAATATCATGCACAATTTGCATTTAAACCCCTCAACTTGGGTAATTTGCACTTTAGTCCAAAATAAGCAAAACATTGATTTCAACAATATTCAAAAAGGACTAGAATTACAACATAAGTTTCTCTTGAGCCCTAATTAATTTTTACAAGATAATATCAAGCATATAATCATCTTTCTTAATCAAAACACCTAGGGTTAAAGTATAACCCAGGTCAGGGATGTTACAAATTATAAACCCCTAACAAGGATTTCGTCCCTGAAATCTAGATAAAGGAAGACAGACATTATTCAATCATCATACTATCTAGTCTTCACATAACATCTCCTTATTATGGAGACACCATAAAGCTTTGATCAGCACAAAGTGTTTCCATACAAGACTCTCATAGAATCAACACACAAGGCACATGCTCCACTGTCCCTCATCATTGACTATGGAGTCAACTTTGTGTCAAATAACACTTTTCTTGTTCATAGAAACATCATACATTCTTTATTAATATCATGTTTATGCAGAGCATAAACCCCTAACATATGATGTTCATATTATTTTATATAATCAGACTAATTTCATAGTTTACCACTCCAGGTAGCCAACATAAACCATCTGATATTTCTCAGATACCAGAATCTTTCACCTTGGTATCTATCACATGTGTTGAGAATACATCACATATTTATCTTCCTTTCATCTTGGAACATTAATTGTTACATATGTATTAATCTTGGAACCAAAGTCCGAGATAAACCGATACTTTTCTAAGTATCCATGACTTGAACATTTTTGTCTTATGCACATCAAGTGTCCTAAGACCCACCTGATTGCCATGTCCCTGAAAGGAAAGAAAACAAGCATTCATATTCCTCTTATTAATTCATGCATTTTCAACTATTCATGAACCATTTACTCTTTGTCTCATCCTAGGTTCCTTGCCTTCAGCATAGGAATTTGTAAGGATGATTTCATGTCATTATCCCTTTCTTTATTATTATCTAGCATATTTATGATCATTTTATGATCTCATCACATTTCCCATTTTCTCATTATGGGAAAGATCCTTATTATGCTTGCAGCATTATTGAACAGGGTTCATCTCCCTTATTCTTATTCTTATCTTATGAGGAGTACACTTTTAGTTCCTCATACAACATGCTCATATGAGATTATCTCCGACTTCTCTTTCTTATGCTTAGGGTATGACACATTTATTCATTCCATATTTCTAATTTCATGATACTCATTAGATTGTCTCAGAATGATTGCTTGATCAGAGCAATCAAAAAGACAACAATCTAAGAGTTTCCATACTCACTTTATCATCAATAGTTGTATACCTGGCCAGGGTATATACATACTGAGATTAAGTGGTATGCACTTTGTATACTATCATATTCCTTCTTTTCATATTATCACAAGCATCATGTTTAACATCCCTGGGTTTTATCCAGGCATCTCTTCTGTACCTCATCTTTTCTTGTAGAGGTAAGAACAACATAAAACATTTGTGATGTTTTACTGTGCAAAGCATAAGTCCTCATAGGACTATTAAAGGAAAGTTCAATCAATTACTTTCTCAATTAATCTAGGAATTCATAAAATGACATATTTGAATAACATTATTTTGTCTAACATGTCATGATTCATGGATTATTCACTGCCTCAAGCTAACTCTGCCTCAAAGGTTGATTCAACAAGCTAAGGTTGAGTGCAGACTCAATTTAAGTCTAGAAATTCATCATTTCCTTTTGCTTCAACCTACAGATGCTGATTACAAATCCTGTTGATATCTAAAACATCATCATTGAGGGATGATAATCTAGGTTACACTGCCAATGCTTGATCCACTATATACATTACTGTTGCCCTAAATTCTCCAACAGTAATACTTAAAGAAGGATTTTTCTATTATAGTTGGATCAGCTAGGGGATTCTCAGGCAATTGTCTCTCTCTTGCCCGCTCCCATGCACCTCTTCTTGGTGCAACATTGCTGCTTTCAACATCAACCTCCTCATGTGACCCAGTCATCTTTAAGTTCTTCTTCTCTTATATGAGTATAAGACACTATCAGATATACTGGATGACACCAATACAGACTCTACTACCTTAGTCCTATGTCTATGTAGACTCAGCGAACCTAGAGCTCTGATACCACTAATTTGTGGCATCCAACTCACAAAAACAAGATTTACTTAAGCGGAAGCGAATCATTTGCAGCGGATTACTGAAAATCACTAAAAAATAAAACTTTTAGCAAAGAGATCCACACATAGGAAATCTTTTCCATCAAGAACCATTGTATAACATTTACATTCTGGTTCAAACATAAATAACCTGTACCATGTCTTCTCAGAGACTACAACATCAGCTGCCTTATAAACATTATGTATAGAGAACATATGAATCTTGAGGCATCAAGCCAAAGTCTTAATTCGATTCAATAAAACATTAACTATAAAACTCTGAGGACCTGAGAGTACAGAGACGACACATAGGACTTTCTAACTACATGAACTTGACAAACAATATCTCCACCTGAGATCACACTGCTGTCTCTGATGTTACTGTTGTTGTCCTTTCCCTGCATAGAGGATTCTGCTTCTCTGTCTGGGTCCACCTAAAAAGTTGGAACCCACAGGGGTGAGACAATTGTAAATTGTCCCAGCGGGAGATATAACTCTTTGCCAAAACATTGTTATAGAAGTTTTATTAAAATGAACTGAGCAGAATGATTTATATAAATATGACAACAGATAAATCACTATATGAACAGAGTGAAGTAATCTCCTTTCCCAAGGATAACATTGCATCTACTCATGGTAGACTCATAGGTCATCCATCTACTTGTAATGAATACATACAAATATGAATAACATCAATGAACTAAAGTTATATAAAAGAAATGCAACATCAGCCAATGAATTTCCATATTCAATCCTTAAGCAAACATGCTATACGGCTGATTTCATTTTACAATCACACTTATGCCCTGAGGAGATGAGGTATACCGTTCATACATCAACCGACCACTGCGAAGTCGAAATCGATACCATACATAGGTCGATGGAAGAGCTGGATTCCCATGACCTCTCACATCCCAGTCAGTGCGGGACAACAAGAAGGACTATGTTAACTGCTCAAAATAGCTTTCCAGGGTATACTGGAACTTCGCTATAGAGTTACAGCATCAACTGCACTCTCATCTGCCATCGAGAGATTTAATGTTTATCTCCTCGACCCGACATTAAATATCATTGGGAGATTAATGTTACATCTATCCCTACCATCGGGAGATTTATGATACATCCATCCTGATACATGAAGGATTGAGAGGTTTGATGTTTACCTTCCCTCAATCTCTTCACTGGACGTAAGAATATTTTTTGCCCATTTACCCCCACATATTCAATATATGCGTTCCAGGTTTTGCCACGGAGCACCCATTTCACCATCACCTAAATGCTGACGATGATGGATATATGGTCAGGGCTCTACATAAAAAGATTTCACTTGATTAATTAAGTATATTTTCATATTCTTTTAGCATCAACAAAGTTCTCAAACATGACTTATTACAACAATGCTATAAAGAGACATGTACTACTTTCAACAAATACTTATTAGTCTTTAAAAGACCTTGGGAACTCAGTGCCTCATTTCAATACTGGGAATTCTCATCCCTTCACATTCTCATCACCATAATCATATGCATCTGGGTATACAAACCCTTAACTCATCATTGAGCATCATTACCATCTATTAGGGAACTATCACCTTCAGGTCATCTGACCAAGGCATTCATGATACTTGTTACACAAGCATCACACATGGCTCACAAGGCCACATAATATCTTATCACCTCTTTCTAGGCAACAACTTACTCATATGACTCATAAAAAATCCATGCACATTTGTTACTTTTACTAAGAAACAACAACATTAAGGCACATAAGGCCAATCAACATTTATTAAATAAATGTCACAGCTCAAACCTGGCTATATTCAGCATCTCATAATACCTACATGGTTATTAGACATGATAATAGTCATACAAGTCAATCATCACATCATGTGATACAATAGTAATACCATTATTCCTTTACCAGGAATTAGGGTTTACTATCAAATAGGGCTTTTCATTCCCTTTACCCAAAATTAGGGTTAGGGTTCCCCATTTCTCATTAATTAGGGTTTCATGATTATATTATCTGTCTAACCCTTAATTCATTATTCCATACCTCTGGGGCATTCAAAGATATCATAAATAACTATTCAAGATCATTACTCTCATCATATAGCAATAATGATCATCAATTCAAGGTATGAGTTCATTTCTCATCCTCATCATGGTATGACTACATCATACTCATCAATTTGGCTTAACCCCATACTCAAGGTACATTAATTAACACATATCAAAGTGCATCAATTCATTATATTTCATTGTAATAGTTTCATAACACACTTCATATGTTTCTTACCCAGTTATATTAGATTTGAAGTGCATCAAGGTATATAAACCCTGAAGTGTTGAATGTGATAACTATCATATTTTGATGTATCACTTTTCTCATCATTTCAGACTCTCTTGAGTTAACCAACTTATCTTATATTAAGGCATTTCCTTCTTAATACATTCCATCACTATATTCTCACCTTTAGCATAAAATGCATAGGCCACACATTAGAATTGTCCAACTATCTTTAATGATATGGACTTGTCTAATGCTAAAGATATTGCTTACAATTAGGTTGCTTATAATCAACCACTTGAAATGTTTCACCTTTATAAGGTAATTCCTTCTATTTCATTATTAGGGTTTTCTTATACCCTTACTTAAATTAGGATTATGATTCATTGATATATTGCCCAGAATTAGGGCTTTATGCATTATGACTCCACATTAGAGTTTCACATACCTTCACCCTTCTTAGGGCCTCTCATCACAACATAGTATTAGAGCTTCATGCGGTGTTAATTCTTAATCAGGGTTTCTCATGGAATCATCCTCAACTAGGGTTTCTCACATGGAATCACCATCAACTAGGGTTTCTCACATGGAATCACCCTCAACTAGGGTTTCTCACATGGAATCACCCTCAACTAGGGCCTCTCATGGAATCACCCTTAGCTAGGGTTTCACATGGAATCACCCTCAACTAGGGTATCATATATCATTACATGACCTCACCCTGAATTTGATTCTCACATCACATCACCACATCAATATTACATATACATCATTCTAACTTAGGGTTTCTCATGGCATTACCACAGAATAAGATTTCACATGGAATCATCCTTAATTAGGATTTTCCACTATAGTCACCCACAATTTGGGTCTACCATTCATCTCCATTAGGATTTCATTCAATTGTCCATAATTAGAGATTCACTATTCATCCAAATTAGGGTTTTGTATCTCATTACCCTAAAATAGAGTTTCATATATCATTACCCTGGATTAGGGATACATCCTCACCCTAGATTAGGGTTTTATTTCAAATTGCTCCCAATTAAGGTTAGAATTCAATAACCCTATTAATTAGGGTTTATGTTCATGATTAGGGTTTCATGATCTCTTTACATAAGGATCATACCCTTAATCACCACATGAATCATACTAATATATGAATTTCATGCTATCATCCTATCAACTCGATTAGTTCATATAAACCCTTCAATCAAGTACATACAACTATGCTTAACATAGTGTACCAAGTCATTGTTCTTATAAGCAATTAGGGTTTATCCCTTAATTGGCACTAATCACTTAGGTACTATTAGGGTTTCAACCTTTGTACATTCATTGGTTATCATTACTAACCATCATTGGATTATTGGAACTATCATTACTTAATATCCAAGTGATTGAACCATATTGAACTCATCTCGGATTTGAAGGTTTCATCACCAAATGGTTTTGAAACTGTTTCCCACCAAACGATTTTGAAACTGTTTGACCCCAAACGGTTTTGAAACCATTTGACCCCAAACGATTTCAAGACCATTTGGTTTCAAATGGTCTCAAGACCGTTTGGGCCAAATCAGTCCCAAAACCACAAGGGTTCTTGAGGTACATTCATCAAATAGTTGATCATGATTAGCAACATTGAAACCTTCAATCGACTAAGTTATTGATGTTCAACAATCATTGACCCTTGGATCTTCAATCCATCAAATCACCACCTTTGACCATCCAAACGTTCTTGAGGTGCTTGACCTCAAACGGTCTTGCGGTTCTTGACCTCTAAATGGTTTTGAAACCATTTTCTCATCTCAACATCAAATTACATGACATCCAATTAGGGTTTGGATCATTGGATTGATAATCAAATTAGCAATTGATTGCATTTCAATTTGGTTTCATTGGATCTTCAAATACCCAACCATACTCAACCCTGGACCTCCAAATGGTTTTGAAACCGTTTGGGTGATTCTCAAACGGTTTTGAAACTGTTTGGGTTAACCAACCCAAAAACTCAACACAATCAATTACAAATCAACACTCAACTGATTAAGGTTTGCTACTTGGTGATTAAATATGCATTGAACTAATCAATTGGATCCTTTAGATTATAATTCAACATGTATTAGGGTTTTGACCTCAAATGGTCAACCCTCTCAAATGGTCAACTCCCTCAAATGGTTTGGGTCTCAAAACACCAAACGGTTTTGAAACCGTTTGGTCTCCAAACGGTTTTGTGAAACCGTTTGGACCAATAAATTGGAAACCGTTTGCTTTGGATATTTGGAGAGGTGTGTGCTTATGATGATGTCATCATAATCAAGCTCTAAACTCACGAAATCTGCTGTGATTTCCATGGTAATTGCACCAATCAACCAAATCAATTATTGTAAATGAAGAAAGGATCATTATTTGATAAGGAATTGAATGCAATAACAATAATAAGGGTTCAAGTTATAAAACCCGCCTCCAATTAAGATCCAAAGCTCCAAGCTCATGGAAACAATGGTGGATGCAACTCCTTTCACCATTCCCAGGCTCGCCCTCAAGGTTTGAGTGAAAAGAAATGGTTAGAATTGAAGAGGGGATCAAAACAGGAAGAATTCATGCATTGATTTGTGATTTCCACCATGGATTCAAGGTGAAAAGGGATCAAGAAGCTTACCAATAGGTAGGGCATCGTCCTCCTGGTCCTCTCAAGATCCTTGGTCGTTTTCCAAGAAAAGGAAAAGAAGTGGGGTCGAAAAAGCCTTTCATTTGGCTTGTAAAGAGTCTTTTTATAAAAAAAATCAATGAGAGAGAATATGCTTTATGAAAAAATTCATTTAATCCCAAAAATAGGGCCGCCTCTTCCCCCTCATCTTCCTTGGATCCGAGGATATCTTGTTTTCCTCTTATTCCTCTCAATTATCCATGATTTAAAGAAAAGCAAATTAAGCGCCTCAAATCATATTATACTAATATCCATATGTGAGTGTATATTTCTTTTTCTTATAATATTGTGAATGAGTTATCCACTCCCTTGGATATTTTTGTGGTCCTTGAAAAGCTCAAGGGCGTCCACACACATATGATTCCAACCATTTTAATTTTGTTTGAAGGCCCTTTAATTAATACATTTATTTTTTTGCACTAAATTGAATTAGGGTTTCAATTAGGCATTAATCTTGATTATTTTAATATCAAGATTCTCTCTCCTTCAACTTAATTCAAATGAGGCGCCCCTCTCATTTTCTTTGCTTTAAATTATGCCAAGAAACATTAGAGACCTTATTGAAGTGGTAAATTACATATTGCACCCTAGGTTTTGGGTAAATTGCACATTATACCAAAACTAGGTTTTCATGCACATACATTACTTTATCAGCTCTTTCTTGGTACTCAGGCTTCCATAAGCCATACCTATGCATCATATTCACTCTCATGATGCTTCAACACATGAGGAACATAATATCATGCACAATTTTCATTTAAACCCCTCAACTTGGGTAATTTGCACTTTAGTCCAAAATAAGCAAAACATTGATTTCAACAATATTCAAAAAGGACTAGAATTGCAACATAAGTTCCTCTTGAGCCCTAATTACTTTTTACAAGATAAGATCAAGCATATAATCATCTTTCTTAATCAAAACATTCCGTCAAATACGGCGACGGTAAAAATGGCTACCCTCTGATCAGGGAGGATGTTGATCAACTCTAGAATAGTAAATGACAAAGAGGAAGAAAAAGTTGAGGAACCACAACAGGAGAAGGAAGTTTCTTCCGAGAAGTCAACTCATAGGGAGAGGCCTGCTGAAGAAAGCCATGAGAAAAGTGGAGGAGCTAGGGACATAAATCCCGTTAAAGAAATCTTTATGAAGAAGAGCCCGTATGCACCAAAAATCCCATTTCCATACAAGCTTATCAAGGCCCGCTTGAAGAAAAGATATGAAAAGTTCATGGAAGCAGTAAAGAAACTACATGTAGATGTCCCATTTCTAGATGCTTTGGAGGAGATGCCGACATACACTAAGTTTTTCAAGGACCTTATCACGAAGAGAAGGAGAGGGAACCATGTCAAAATGGTACACCTGGAAAACATGTGTAGTGCTTTTGTTCAGGCTGAACTACCAACTAAGAAGAAAGACCCATGGGCTTTTAACATCCCCTTTTGTGTTGGAGACAACATTGAAAGGAAGGGTCTGGCAGATTTGGGAGTCAGCATAAGCCTGATGGCCCTAAGTTTAGCACAAAGATTGGGATTGATCGATATGGTCAAGATGAGTATGAGAATTGAACTGGCAGATCACACTTTTAAGAGACCTGTGGGTATAGTGGAAGTCGTACCGATCCATGTGGGACGGTTCTTCATACCATGAGATATCATTGTGATAGATATTGTGGAAGAGCCCTGATAGATGTTGCCAAAGGCGTCATAACCCTTCAGGTTGGAAGTGACCACATTGACTTCAAAGTGAAGGATGACATGAAGGGATCGTCTCTTTCAGAATTAGTATACTTCATGGAAATATATAACCAGTATTGTGAAGAGATTCAACAAGAAAAGGCCATCGTGGACCAAATTATGAGATCCCTGAATAACCCAAACCCTTCGACGGAAGACCCCAAAGTGGTTGAGATACTAGAATATCTGAACCAAGGTGAAGAAAGTCTCAGCGATGATGAAGAAGTGATAGAGACAGTGAAGTAGGCTTCTTTGGAATAGTCAAACGAAGAGTTAGAAGCTCTAAAGCCAATGTCGGAATTAAAGCCACTACCAGAAGGGCTAAAGTATGAGTTCCTAGACAATGAGAGGAGGAATCCTGTCATCATCAATGCTAACCTCATAGAAGAACAACATGAAAGACTCCTAGAAGAGTTGAGGGAGCATAAAAGAGCAATAGGATATTCAATTGAGGATATCAAGGGACTGAACCCAACCCTGTGTATGCACATGATAAACTTAGAAGAATCGGAAAGGCCCTTGGTGCAACCTCAAAGGAAATTGAACCAAATGTTGAAGGAAGTAGTCAAGAAGGAAATATTGAAGCTAAGGGACGCGGGGATCATATACCCAGTAAGCGACAGCAACTGGGTGAGACCCATTCATGCAGTACCCAAAAAGGGTGGAATGATAGTGGTAAGAGGAGATAATGGTGACGAAGTTGCCACAAGAACTGTCATAGGCTGGAGAATGTGCATTGATTATAGAAAACTAAATTCGGCCATCAAGAAAGATCATTTTCCCCTGTCATTTATTGACCAAGTCTTAGAAACACTTGTCCACCATTATTACTTCTGCTTCGTAGATGGATATTCTGGATTCTATCAAGTTCTAATCCACCCTGATGATCAGGAAAAGACAATGTTTACATGCATCTATGACACGTACGCCTTCAAGAGAATGCCTTTCAGCCTATGCAATGCCCCTACAACTTTCCAGCATTGCATGATTTCCATGTTCTTAGACTTCTTAGAAGACATAGTTGAAGTGTTTATGGATGACTAATCTGTATACGAGACATATTTTGATGCTTGCCTAAGAAATTTATCCCTAGTTCTGCAAATATGCAAAGAAAAACATCTGGTCCTGAACTGGGAAAAATGCCAATTTATGGTTCAGAGTGGCATTGTCCTGGGACACAAAATCTCCAACAAAGGCATCGAGGTGGACCTTAGAAAGATCAAAGCAATCTCCAAACTATCGCCACCAAAATCTGTGAATGGGGTAAGAAGTTTCCTAGGTCATGCTGGATACTACAAGAGATTCATCAAGGACTTCTCAAAAATTTTGAAGCCCCTCTCAAATTTGTTGATCAAAGACGCAATGTTCGAATTTGATGATGAATGTTCAAAAGCTTTTGAGACCCTGAAGGAGGCTTTAACCTTTGCACCATTCTTGCAAGCTCCAGACTGGGAGCTATACCTTTTGAAATAATGTGCGACGCAAGTGACTATGCCATAGGTGTAGTCCTAGGGCAGAAGAAAGACCGAAAGCACCATGTCATATGTTACGCCAATCATACATTGGATGAAGCCCAAGTGAACTACACCACCACTGAGAAAGAGATGTTAGCGATTGTTTTTGCATTTGATAAATTTTGATCATACTTTATAGGAGCCAAAGTTAAGGTTTATACTGACCACATGGCTGTACGCTATCTCATGTAAAAGAAGGACACCAAGCCAAGACTACTAAGGTGGGCCCTAATGTTACAAGAATTTGATCATGAGATCATTGATAAGAAAGGAAAAGAAATTGTGGTTGCAGACCACTTGTCTAGAATAGTTTTTGATGAAGAGAATCAGTTACCAATGAACGAAAATTACGCTGATGAAGCCCTATTGATGGCTCAGTCTAATGAGCAGAGTTTACTGTGGTTTGCAGACATCTGTAACTATCTGGCTTGTGGCCAGCTGCCACTGGACATAACATACAACCAGAACACGAAGCGTTTTTCGATGATAAGAACTATTACTGAGACAACCCACTACTATTTAAGAGGTGTTTTGATAGTTTGTATCGAAGGTGTATACCAAAGGAAGAAGTCCCATCAATCCTAAAAGAATGTCATTCTTTGCCATATGGAGGACATCATAGTGGAGAAAGAACGGCTGCAAAAGTGCTCCAATATGGGTTTTACTGGCCCACCCTGCTCAAGGACGCGACTGTAACATACCAAATTAGGAAATTTTGTCTTTTGATCCTATTTCCCATCTTTTCCTTTCATTTCTATCCTTATTGGCCTTTCTATCTAATTAGTGGATTTTATAGTGGTTTAGGGAACATCTATTCACTAATTATACCAATGGAACAGTTTATGCTCAAATACCTCAGTGAAAGCTTAATTATCATGATTAAGTGCTCTAAACCTTAATTAAACTTTCTGATGTGATTTGAAAACATAACATGTGCCACATAACTCATTTTAGTGGTAATATGAAGATAAGAAACTTAATCGAATGAACAATTTAAATAATGGGCCGTTAATGGGCCATATGACATATCTCATAAAATTAAGTCTCAAAATAGGAAACAAACTTCAAATTCTAAATCTACATATCAAAATTAGCCTACATGTCAAATTTCATCTAATTTGGACAACCTTGAAATATTAGGATAAGTTTAGGAGAGAGAAAATCAATAAAAGGCATAAGTAATTAATAATGTGATTTTATAAATTAAAAATATGGAAATAATGGAAAATTCATATTCTACACATCAAAGATAACTTGTGTACGAAGTTTGGTCCAATTTTAATGTTGTTTGTTCAAGTTATGCGATTTTAGGTACATTCTGGACTGTTATGCAATTTACCCAATTGGGAGGTTTTATTTGAAAATTATCTCCTTAATTTTAATCCTTGGATATTCCCTTACCATTAAAGAGATTTGAAACCATTTGAGAACCTAGTTTTACCTTGGTTTGATGGTATTTCTTTCCAAGGGCATTATAGGGATTACCCTCTTTATAAAGATGCTTATCCTTAAAAGCTATCAACCAATGAGGTTATTTCTTTCTTGAAAAACGGTGGGGATGTCCTAGAATAATCTATGGGCTCTTAGGACCGACTTTGGATATGCATGAAGCCTCTATGATCTATCCTCTTGCATGGCCATCAATCCCTAGGCTAAAGACACATGGAAAGTCCCTTAAGACTCCTCATGCTTCACCTCTTTCTATATATAGCCTTGTATACCCCTTACCAACTCACAATTAGAAAAATATTGCTCTCCTTTTCTTTACTCTAGCTTAGATAATAGTTCCTTCTGTATTTGGCCACGAAGTTGCTGCCCCAAGGTAATAGAGGGAGCCTACCTTGGTGAAGAAGGCTCCTAGGGCTTCCAAATTGCTCTATTAGGGTTTCTAAAGCTCCTCCTTGGTGAATTCGACCAAAACTAGTAAGTTTCCTCCCTTACTTCCCTATTTTCATACTTTTAATCTTCCTTACACCCTATTACATGTCGTAACCATGAAATTCCATGGTGAAACCCCACCTAGAACCCTAAAACATCTCATCTCTATGCTCTTTTGCTAGGGTTTATCACCTCTAAGTTGAGAAGGTGATCTTTGTCTAAGAAAGGAGCCAAACAGACCTTCTAAGCTCGTCCTCCTTGCTATTTAGACCTTATTATCTTTCCTAGAGGCGAGTTTCATAACCCACTTCTCATATATTGCTTGCTACATGCTTAGAATTCATGCATCTATGTTGAAAATCGATGATTTCCATATCTTTTTACCATGCTCTTCTAAGGTTTTGATTTCTTGCTGTTTTACCTTCTCTAGAAGCTCTAGTTTGGTTACCTATGCAACTTAAAACCTGATCATGGTCGAATGGTGTTTTCTCCCTCTCCCTCTCTCTTTAATTATCTCGATCGGTTTGATGATGTTGCAATTTCCTATTCGTCAGTATTGAAAAATTCATATCTTCTAAACTGCTTATCCAAATTTGACAAATAACTATGTTTTCGAATTGGAAAATTAATCTCTATCTAAAAAAAATATTTTCAAGGTTTTATTTCATGGTTTGACGAAGGGTGATTTTTTTTAAAACGAATTTAATGCATGAAATCCATAAAAATTACATCTTAATAATCATAACTCCAAAATTAACATAAATATATGTTTTCTTGATCAGGAAAACCTAATAAGTTTATTGGTGATGTTTTAAGAGTCTAAATCCGAAATTTTCTAAAAATATCTAAAAATAGGGTTTCTATACATTAATGTGCACTATGTACTCTAATACATGTTAATACATTGAAAATAGGCAAAGTGGAACTTGGACTCAATTAAAGTGGTGAAAGTTAGTAACTGATATCAGTAAGAGAGGTATGTGATATGTATGTGCAATCCCTATTTATGTATGTGCATTTACACCTTAAGTTGGGAATAATTGTGCCTTAACCTAATTTTCTATAATGAGGCTTTATTAAACCCTATTTCATATACTCTTGAATCTTTTGCTATACTTGCCTCATAAATCAGTTTCAGAACATTATTCTTGGGTCTTGGAACCCCACCACCAAGTTGTAATTATATGATTATTTACCTTGCCACTTTACTATTTCTTGAGCATGATGTTTTATTTGGCTATTTAACTATAGTAGTGATACTTATGTACAACCACCCACAGAGGGCATGTAAATAATCACCCTGGGGAATGTCTTATTCTCCCCCTGAGGAATGTGTTATTCCTCCATTATAAAATTTGATAGGTGACTAGGAATGTATGAATTCTCCCCTCACCTATAGGTTGAGGTTCGGTAGGTGCCTCAACCCTACTTAGTTAATGTAGTCCAGTTAATATCATGCATGCTACTTCTTATATGTTTTGTAATTGTAAGAATCTATTTTGTTATGTGCCTCATTCTCTTGGCCCTCTCATATTATGATGATTCAATATATTTATGTTTCATATGATTTCCTTTTCTCTTGTACTTATTCATTATTTGACGCATACCTTGTTTTCCTCTCCCTTTTGCTGGGTGATTTCCCAACCACCCAGGTGATGAGCAAGGTGATGAACAAGACAAGGAGTATATAGCTTTTGGCTTGGACTCAGTTGATGGAGATGTTTCTTGGAGACAAGATTGTAGTAGTCTAGACTTCCCTCTATCTAGATCATGATTGTGTATCTTGATGTAAACCCTAATGGGAGAATTTGATGTATTTTTGTAAACCTTTTATGAAATTGAATATAGTTAGTTAGTTTTGATTCCGCTGCTTTCTAATGGTCTTTTGTATACCAATGTTAAATAAATTTGGAAAATTTATGCCCATTCCATCATACCTCTGAGAGGGTTTGGAATGGATGTCAATTCTTCAATTTTTTTAGTAAAGGGGTGATTTCACTCTTTTACAACATGGTATCAGAGCCCGTGGTAGTTGGAATCTGACTATTTCAGTTTTGTCTCCCTAATTAGAATCCCTGCCTTACATAGTTCCTTTAGGTGACATGGTTGTCCTAAAGTTGATCTATAAATGATGAAAGCTTTATTTAGGACTCTATAGTTCCACATTAGTATCATGATGAATAAAACCCTAAAATACTCACAACTAAAATATGCATAACTTAATGTTGTTTAGGTTTGGCTTTAGGCAACTATTAGGGCATGAAGTTGAAGCAAAGGTGTCTAGAAAGGATCAGGTTCTGGGGCTGGTAATATTTTCCTCCGTGCCACTTGTTTGGTTTATGAGGACTCCCAGATCCATATGATACCGGCCTAGCCTAAGCTGAAATGGATTGTCTGAAATAGTTTGCTTTTAGGCAATAGTGACCTTAGGCATCTATGTTGTATATCTTTGGGAACCCAAAGTTTTAGGTGTATAATGACTTGTTTGAGGATGGATACCAAGATAGTCTCCTTCTGTCCCTTGGGGTCACATGTTTGGATAGTTTATCCCTAGAACCTAGACTATAAAGTTTGGGGTTGAGTGAGCTATCAGAGTGCACAGTGGAAGTGTGATGGATCTTGTACATGGTTTAGTTAGACTCATCCTTTAACCCTAGTGTAGTTTGGCTTGATAGTTTGAACCCTTTAAGGGGTGGAGTATAGTTAGTTTGATTATGTTGGGTGGTTAGATTTCAAGGACAAAATCCTCTTTAGGGGGATGGAGCACTATGACATCTTGAAATCTATCTACACTATCTTTAGAAGCCCTAACCCCATACTTAGGAGGTTGTTGTGTTTGAAACCTTAGTGGGGTCCAAACAAGTTATAGTTATAACCTAATGTGCTTGTTTATATAGTAATGAACATATATTGATCATCTGAGGAATAATTTATATGTTCAAACCCTAATGAATACCTAATGCACATAATATGAGTAACTCACATATTAATCCTAATGGATATGTATGGTGTTGCCCATGTCATAAACCAATAAACCCTAATGAAATGACAAGTAAGATAATTGTAACCTAATCATGGACTTAATACATTCTAAGTAAAATATAGTGATCATATTAACCTAAACCCTAAGTTTTAATCATCTAACCTTAACATATACATCCTTAATGCCTTTCATGATAAATTAATGACATTAGGTTTCATAATCAATTAACATACTTTTATACACATAATTGATATATATATAATCATCTAATCACATATTAATCACGTCATCAATATGAAATGCATAGTATGTTACCTTGTTATCTAATACACACACGATTAGTCACTTAAATGTGAATCAATTCGTAATATGCCTCACCTTGATCATTAAAATATATGGAATGACTTCAATATGAATATGAAGTGATTCAATTCACATAAATGTGCAAATCAATAATATAAATAAATATGAGAAAATGATTAATGTGAGAAATAAAGATAATGT
This sequence comes from Alisma plantago-aquatica, assembly GCA_963693085.1. NCBI lineage: Eukaryota > Viridiplantae > Streptophyta > Magnoliopsida > Alismatales > Alismataceae > Alisma > Alisma plantago-aquatica. The sequence continues at coordinate 442,986,111 of OY856411.1, read as the reverse complement.
GGCAATGAGATAACATTTAATATAAATATATGTAATTGATGTGACATAATTTGTGTTGAATGAAGATTTAAATACAAATTGAATATTTCATGAAAAATAATTTGTTATAACTTAATGTGGTGATAGTATAAGGATAATGACGTCGAAGTTCAAAATATTAAGGATAATGATCAAGTATATTGAGGGAATTGAGTAACCCATAATTTTGCTAAAATTCTTAGTAAGATAAATGAGAAATATATATGTATATATATGATGTTTCATGGATGATAATGAAATATAACTTCCTTGGTAATAAAGTGATTATGACATGCCATAATTAAAATAATGGTGATAATGTGATATCATAATAAATATAATCTTAATGAGCCAAAAAAGTAAATAATGTTAAATCTCCTAAAAAAGAATATCTAAATAATGGAACCTAGGTGATCCTTGAGAACCTATCCTATGTTGAGATGCTTGTGGAGTATATGTTGATGAATTGTTGCACACTCACCCTTCCCTTCTTGCTTGTGATTTCGGGGATGAAATCTTCTTTAAGGGGTGGAGTGTTGTAACATACCAAATTATGAAATTTTATCTTTTGATCCTCTTTCCCATCTTTTCCTTTCATTTCTATCCATATTGGCCTTTCTATCTAATTAGTGGATTTTATAGTGGTTTAGGGAACATCTATTCACTAATTATACCAATGGAAAAGTTTATGCTCAAATACCTCAGTGAAAGCTTAATTACCATGATTAAGTGCTCTAAAACTTAATCAAACTTTTTGATGTGATTTGAAAACATAACATATGCCACATAACTCATTTTAGTGGTAATATGAAGATAAGAAACTTAATCGGATGAACAATTTAAATAATGGGCCGTTAATGGGTCATATGACATATCTTATAAAATTAAGTCTCAAAAGAGGAAACAAACTTCAAATTCTAAATCTACATATCAAAATTAGCCTACATGTCAAATTTCATCTAATTTGGACAACCTTGAAATATTAGGATAAGTTTAGGAGAGAGAAAATCAATAAAAGGCATAAGTAATTAATAATGTAATTTTATAAATTAAAAATATGGAAATAATGGAAAATTCATATTCTAAACATCAAAGATAACTTGTGTATGAAGTTTGCTCCAATTTGAATGTTGTTTATGCAAGTTATGCAATTTGAGGTACATCCTGGACTTTTATGCAATTTACCCAATTGGGAGGTTTTCTTTGCAAATTATCTCCTGAATTTTAATCCTTAGATATTACCTTACCATTAAAGAGATTTGAAACCATTGGAGAACCTAGTTTCACCTTGGTTTGATGGTATTTCTTTCCAAGGGCATTATAGGGATTACCCTCTTTATAAAGATGCTTATCCTTAAAAGCTATCAACCAATGAGGTTATTTCTTTCTTGAAAAATGGTGGGGATGGCCTAGAATAATCTATGGGCTCTTAGGACTGACTTTGGATATGCATGAAGCCTCTATGAGATATCCTCTTGCATGGCCATCAATCCCTAGGCTAAAGACACATGGAAAGTCCCTTAAGACTCCTCATGCTTCACCTCTTTCTATATATAGCCATGTATACCCCTTCCCAACTCACAATTCGAAAAATCGTGCTCTCCTTTTCTTTACTCTAGCTTAGATAATAGTTCCTTATGTATTTGGCCATGAAGTTGCTGCCCCAAGGTAATAGAGGGAGCCTACCTTGGTGAAGAAGGCTCCTAGGGCTTCTAAATTGCTCTATTAGGGTTTCTAAAGCTCCTCCTTGGTGAATTTGACCAAAACTAGTAAGTTGCCTCCCTTCCTTCCCTATTTTCATACTTTTAGTCTTCCTTACACCCTATTACAGGTCGTAACCATGGAATTCCATGGTGAAACCCCACCTACAACCCTAAAACATCTCATCTCTATGCTCTTTTGCTAGGGTTTATCACCTCTATGTTGAGAAGGTGATCTTTGTCCAAGAAAGGAGCTAGACTTGGAGAAACCAGACCTTCTAAGCTTGTATCCTTGCTATTTAGACTTTCTTATCTTTCCTAGAGGCGAGTTTCATAACCCACTTCTCATATATTGCTTGCTACATGCTTAGAATTCATGCATCTATGTTGAAAATCGATGGTTTCCATATCTTTTTACCATGCTCTTCTAAGGTTTTGATTTCTTGCTATTTTACCTTCTCTAGAAGCTCTAGTTTGGTTACCTATGAAACTTAAAACCTGATCATGGTCGAATGGTGTTTTCTCCCTCTCCCTCTCTCTTTAATTATCTCGATCGGTTTGATGATGTTGCAATTTCCTATTCGTGAGTATTGAAAAATTCATATCTTCTAAACCGCTTATCCAAATTTGACAAATAAATATGTTTTGGAATTGGAAAATTAATCTCTATCTAATAAAAATATTTTCAAGGTCTGATTTCATGGTTTGACGAAGGGTGATTTTTGTAAAACGAATTTAATGCATAAAATCCATAAAAATTACATCTTAATCATCATAACTCCAAAATTAACATAAATATATGTTTTCTTGATCAGGAAAACCTAATAAGTTTATTGGTGATGTTTTAAGAGTCTAAATCCGAAATTTTCTAAAAATCTCTAAAAATAGGGTTTCTATTCATTAATGTGCACTATGTACTCTAATACATGTTAATACATTGAAAATAGGCAAAGTGGAACTTGGACTCAATTAAAGTGGTGAAAGTTAGTAACTGATATCAGTAAGAGAGGTATGTGATATGTATGTGCAATCCCTATTTATGTATGTGCATTTACACCTTAAGTTGGGAATAATTGTGCCTTAACCTAATTTTCTATAATGAGGCTTTACTAAACCCTATTTCATATACTCTTGAATCTTTTGCTATACTTTCCTCATAAATCAGTTTCAGAACATTATTCTTGGGTCTTGGAACCCCACCACCAAGTTGTAATTATATGATTATTTACCTTGCCACTTTACTATTTCTTGAGCATGATGTTTTATTTGGCTATTTAACTATAGTAGTGATACTTATGTACAACCACCCACAGAGGGCATGCAAATAATCACCGTGGGGAACGTCTTATTCTCCCCCTAAGGAATGTGTTATTCCTCCCCTCTAAAATTTGATAGGTGACTAGGAATGTATGAATTCTCCCCTCACCTATAGGTTGAGGTTCGGTAGGTGCCTCAACCCTACTTAGTTAATGTAGTCCAATTAATATCATGCATGCTACTTCTTATATGTTTTGTAATGGTAAGAATCTATTTTGTTATGTGCCTCATTCTCTTGGCCCTCTCATATTATGATGATTCAATATATTTATGTTTCATATGATTTCCTTTTCTCTTGTACTTATTCATTATTTGACACATACCTTGTTTTCCTCTCCCTTTTGCTGGGTGATATTCCAACCACCCAGGTGATGAGCAAGGTGATGAACAAGACAAGGAGTATATAGCTTTTGGCTTGGACTCAGTTGATGGAGATGTTGCTTGGAGACAAGATTGTAGTAGTCCAGACTTCCCTCTATCTAGATCATGATTGTGTATCTTGATGTAAACCCTAATGGGAGAATTTGATGTATTTTTGTAAACCTTTTATGAAATTGAATATAGTCAGTTAGTTTTAAATCTGCTACTTTCTAATGGTCTTTTGTATACCAATGTTAAATAAATTTGGAAAATTTATGCCCATTCCATCATACCTCTTAGAGGGTTTGGAATGGATGTCAATTCTTCAAATTTTTAGTAAAGGGGTGATTTCACTCTTTTACAGTGACATCCTTTGTCAAGGCTTGCAAGGAATGCCAACTTACTAGAAATATCAGTAAGAGAAGTGAGATGCCTGTGGCCGACTAGGTGGAAGTATAAATGTTTGATGTTTGAGGAATAGACTACATGGGTCTTTTCCCGTCATCAAAAGGATATGAGTACATTCTAATAGTTGTTGACTATGTGTCGAAGTGGGTAGATGCGGTAGCGACCCAAACTTGTGATTCTAAATTTGTGATCAAGCTATTCGAGAAAACCATTTTTCCACGCTTTGGAATGCCTCACACTATAATAAGCAATGGGGGATCGCATTTTGGGGAAAACCAATTTGAGGTGCTATTAAAGAAGTATGGGGTAAAGCACAAAGTTGCTACACCTTATAATCCTCAAACCTCGCGACAAGTAGAGGTATCCAACTGGTAGGTTAAACAAATTCTGGAGAAAATAGTCAGCTGTACTCGGAAGGACTGGTCCATGAAGCTTGATGATGCACTCTTGGCCTATAGAATAGCTTACAAAACACCAATAGGCACTACATCGTACATATTAATCTATGGCAAGTCCTGCCATCTACCTTTGGAGATCAAACATAAAGCCCTTTGGGTAATCAAGTTTCTAAATATGGACTTGGAAAAGGCAGGACAGAAAAGGTTCCTACAGCTACATGAGCTCAAGGAGCTGAGATTGCATGCCTATGAGAACGTAAGAATTTACAAGAAAAGGACTAAGGTGTGGCATGACGCCCACCTAAAGAACAAGGATGTTTGTAATGGAGATAAAGTTCTTCTCTTCAATTCAAGCATTAGGCTCTTTCCTGGAAAGCTTAGAACAAGATGGTCAGACCCCTTATCTATGGTGAAGATTTTCCCATCAGGAATGATGGAGATTCAAGGGGAGAAACCATAGAATTTTCAAGGTCAATGGCCATAGGGTAACAAGATTTTACGAAGATGAGGCTTTCGTATGAAGATCTGAGATCAATTTGAGGGAACCGGATCAGCCACCAGAGAAAAGGAATGAAGAATTGTCACATCCAGTTGTGGGACCAAAGCAGTGAAGAATTATGAAGTCTAGCTAGAGACTTTAAAGAAAGAACTTCTTGGGAGGCAACCCAAGTTTTGCTATTTCCTTAAAGCTTTGTTTTCTCTTCCCTTTTTGTTTGATTAGTTTTCTGCTCTTTTAAGTGATGTACATATCTATCTTCTTTTGAGTAATTGATGGTTTAACTAAAGAAACGAGCTTTGTTTTGACCAATTCTCTGATCGCGGTATAGCCTTGCATCACGCAAGACCGCGACCCGTGGTGCCCATAACAAGACACTTCGACCGCGACCCGAAGTCGCCCTTAGAATAGAAGAGACTGCGACTGTGGTCATGCTTCGAGTACACCACAATCGTGGTCTTTCCTTATTATAAACGAGTTGCGGTCACGCTAGTATATATACTCTTAAACCCCCATCTCTCAGACTCTTTTTGCTTCTAGCCTTCCCGAGTCTAAGATAAAGCCTTATTCTCTGAAGAATCGCTCCGCCGTGACCAACGACTCACCACCACAGCAAGCTCATCACCACACCTGCCTTCTATGATTTCACCATCTCAACCAACAAATGAGGTAATAGGAAAACCCCCTTTTTAACACTTCTAATCGTCAATTCTTTGATGTTTACCCATTGCCGCGTCGCCGCCGATGTCGTCCATGCCTGAATAGTTTTTCCCGATTCGTTTGATGATGGCTATCTATCGCGCCACCACTGGTTACTAGCAACCTTCCAGATACCCAAACCGCCCTAATGGCGGTGTTTGCAAACAATAACTAAAAACCCTATAAATTCCAATAATGGGGCAACCACCCGCTGAAGAGACGAAGAGCAAACCGACATACAGAGAAGGAAAGCGGAATGGTTGGATCAAGAAGGACCGCGGTTTGCGGTTCATCACCACTACAACCATGACCGCGATATACTCATCAACCCGGTCGCGGTGTTCTATCAAGATTCAGGTTCACACCGTGGTTCGTGGTGTCAAAACGTATTACTCGAGGTCGGGGTCCCTTCAATCATGACCTTCCCAAAACATGGAAGAAGACTGCGACCACGATGTAACCGTGACCGCAACCGTGATGTAACCGCGACCACGATCCCCCTCAGAGACCGTGACCGTGGTGTCCTTTGAATTACTAGAAAACCGCAGCTCGCGGTCCCTACACACACTCTTGAACTTAATAATTAAAATTTGCTGAATACCTTCCCTAGATAATTGCAATAAGACTAGTCTCTGTTAAATCTAATGCAATGTTGAACCCTTGCAGAATGTCTTATTCAGAGAACAATGACCCCATCTTCAAGAAGGCAACATCCATAAAGGAGGTGGAAAAGATAGTGGAGGGCCTAATAGTAGCGCTAAAGAAAAATACTTCTCTACCAGTGGCCCAACGGGTTGAGCTGCAACAGAGGCTAGAACAGTATCAAAGAATACTGGGCCACATGACAACAGAGGACTCTACACGTGAAGCAGAACAAACTGAACAAACAGAGACCTCTGAGTGTCAACCAGGGGAGTCAGAGAGCCAAGTACAGGGGAAGAAGAGAAAGGCTACACCAAGAGGAGCCAAGAGCAGCAAAAAGACAAAACCATTAGCTGTTGAAAAGCCAAGGGAACTGGAGGCAAGCAAGGCCAAAGAAGTCATAGGGGAGACATCTACACAATCCAGATAACCCCCGTTCATGCCAAAGAACATCGTACACCATTCCACCTACGACTGGATGTACCAAAATAAGGAATTCTACCCGACCCATTACTTGGATGTAGAAGACTTCAAGAAGATGGGAATTTATGATAGGGCAGTGAAATTCTTAGAAGGTGCAAACTTACGCACCTTATGCACACCGGAGGTGAAGTCTTACAAGAGGCTGATTGTGGAGTTCCTGTCTTCGCCAAAGAAGGTCACTACCAATAGTGAAACAAGGAGGGAAGGAGGTAGAGATTATCAACTACGAGTAAGACTAGGAGGTGAGTCTTACATAATCACGAAGGCGATGCTGAAAAAAATATTTACAGAGATAGAGGAGGAAGCAAAAGCCTGCTCTGCCACCCCAAGCGAAAAAGAAGTAGTCACTTATGAAAGCAATCAATTGTGGGAAGAGCTGACTAGAAAAGAAGAACACAACTCTAACAACTCGAAAGCCTCATTGATCACCTCGTGCTTCATTTGCACAATGTAGAAAATTACTGCCTACACAATTTACGCGAGGTCAGAAATGTGAACCGTTAGCAAGGGGGATCCGTTCCTATCTGGTCGATGATAAACATAAAGCAAGTTAATATTGGGAAGATATTAATCGAGCATTTATCCATAATAGTAGGTGGGGAAGCGAAGAGGAACTATGAATACTGCATGGGTGGCCAGATAACGAAGATTGATGAATACCTAATGGACATAGAAAAGGTCCTAAAGTATAAGGAAATGGAGGGACAAAAAAGGATAGACGTCAAGTCCCTTATCAACACAGGTATTCTGGAATAGAAAGGGGAGAAGTTGTACTTCAGGAAAAACGGAACAAAGAGACTCCTTCCCCTTCCTGAAATGACATTCTATGATGCCCACAAGCTATGGCCAACACAAGACGACATCGAAAAGATGTGCTCCAAGGCACTGCAGGCCAACACGAATACTGACCCAGTAAAAGCAGCTGGAGAAAGTAAAGCCCAAGTTGAATTAAAAGATAAAAAGAGCACAGAGCCGCGGAAGAAGTTGACGGTGCAGAAAATGAAGACAACAGATGAAACTACATCGCCAGCCGAAAAGCCAACAACTGCAAAACAACCCACCCCCACAACTCTACCTCTAGAAGAACCAGTGGGGAAAGCAGAACCCATGCCTCTAGAGACACACAAGGAAGCAGCTACTTTGGAGCCAGAGGTAGAGAAAGAGGTAGGCGCAACAACCGACCTGTAGCCTGACAAGGAACCAGAGGCAGAGCCAGAAGGACAAGGCTCTCAGGCTGTAACGGATACGGAGATTCGTGGGGCGGAGATGGACCCACAAGAAAAGCAGAAGGAAAAATAACAAGGTCCACCACCACCACCTCCACAACCAACTATGCCAAGATCGTCAACGACGCACATGAAGCATCAACTGCACCAGCAACACTAACATGCGCCTTCTTTCAGAGGTGCATTAGGTACAAGGTTTGATGCCATGTGGGAACACATGCATCAAACCAACACAATAAATACAACCATCTCTTCTTCTTTGTCTGTGCTAATAATACAGGTACAAGTTCTTAACGAAAGGGCGAGAGCACCCTCTGACTTCATCCAAGAAGTTATAAGCAACCAATGGATGATGATGGGAATGCTGATGAACATAAAGAACGAGATGAAAGATCTGTAGAAAGAGAGTCATGCCATACGAGCCGACAATGAACATATGCGTCGTGGCTACAATGCGGCAATGGCTAGCTTCAAAAAAGAACATCAACTCTTAGAAGAGGACCGCTAGAAGCTCAAGAAGGAATGTGAAGAACTCGAGAACCAGCGGAAGAAAAAGAAGGCAAAGCGCTCAGCAAGCCCAGTGCACTCCTCATCAAGCCCATCCAACCACTACGACAATGACGATGACAATGTGGGAGGTACCGACACTGGAACAAGCGTGCTAAAAGAAGTAAGTGCCAACACAAGAACGTCACCGACAGCTGAGTCAAAGAAGAATAAGCCGCCAGAGCAATTGAGCTCCCATAACGACAAACACACGAAGAAACACAACATTTTCGAGGAAGCTTAACCTCAATAGCAATCCCAAAGAAGGCCAAGATAAAGCTTTTGACGGCAGTGGGAAACTAGTAGAGCAGTAATTCACCTTGCCTACACATGCAATGACACTAGAAGAATAGATTGCTACCTCCCACTGAGAAGAAGTATCCACCGAACTCAGTGCGACAGGGGTAGCGGAACTCGATAGAATGTTAGCTGAGATGGGGGCCGACCTTGAAGAGAGCAGTAAGTTCCTCCTATTCCAATCACATAATGATCATAGTGACTATCTCTATGATGGGAAGATGGAGGCAACTCTGGCAATGATGGCAGCTGCCAATCTGGGCCAAACTTCTGAGGAGAGCAATGTCAAGGACAACGTAGCTGCTGAAGCTACTCAAAAGTAGCAGAACAGGTGGCCTCTACACAACATTTGGACAAAGATATTGAACAAGTGGCCAAAACCATGACAGCCATAGATGAAACTTCGACACATTCTGCTCAGGAAGCAACATCCAATGATAAGGATGGCGGGCTGGCAACCTTCTTTACAAATGTGCCTGCCAGGGAGTGGAGTGCCCCAGCCAGAATAGAAATGCTTCGAGCAGCTCCCCCTCTACCATGTAGGATGAAGGAGAAGGACATGACTGCAATACAATAGATCACATACAGAGACGTCTACATCTTGGAAGATGTCCTCAGTGATGATCTACCCGGATTAGACATACTATATAACAATAAGGGTAGACGTCTATCTAGAGACCACTTCCAAGACATATTCATGAAGAAGGCACGAGTGCATAAAATGCTATACAAGGTACTCTGCACCACCCTCCTGGGGGAATTCCTGCATCTGGATAAGCAACAGCCGGTCTTCAATGGGACAAAATGTCTAGCTAGCCTCCTCTACAACAAAGACTACAAGGCAACAGATGTAGCCGAACTAAAGGTAGCAGTCCGACGGAAAGAAACAAAATATGTTGTGCTGCTCATAAGGAATGTAAAGCATTGGGCACTGATAGTCATCGATCTGTATTTGTGGAAAATGACAATACTCAATTTCTATACAACCGAACTGGACAACACTTCACTAGTCTATAAAAGGAAGGACACCAGAGATGCCCTAAAGATACCACTACGTCTGCAATGTGCAATCAAGGATGCAAATGACAAATTCAAGGGGTTCTGGAAGTTCTTCTCCATAAATAAGAAAGTCCCTCAAGAAGAGGCTGGTTTGGGGGACTGTGCCTTTATAGTACTAAGGATGATGGAAGCCATCAACAAGGGCATCCCCCTGGAAGACATAGACAATGAAGACCTGCATGGACGGTGAGGTGTGTATGCTATGGAGGTCATCTACGATCGTCGATTCTTCAGCGACCCGATGATGCCCTCAGAAGCTGTACCCCAAAGACTTCACACGGATATCCCTCTACCTGAAAAGGTCACCTGGGGGGGAGGAACTAAAGACCATGTGGGTAGACCTGACAGAACTAGCCAGGGCTACAACTTGGAAAGAAGGCTAGCATGAAAGCTCTGGAGAAGCTACAAAACAAGCGTTAGATGACGAACCAAAGCAACATCCAGTAGCAGTAGTTTTTGAAGAATGGCCTCCAAAGGAACAACCTGAGGAAAGAGAGGTTGAAGAAGAAGACATGGTCGATGTAAGGCCAGATGGACTGATAGGAGAAATTACACCTTCTTTCAAGGATTTTGACAGATGGAGCTGCCTCAGTCTGTCTTTAGAAGAACTAACTATCATAATGAGTTCTTTGAAAGAAGATGATTCACCGAGAGATTTCATCTTGGAGAGAGATGGCATTTGCGTGCTAAAACACGACCTCCAAGAAACACTAAAAATAGGAGGATACCTTTCTATAAGTACGATATCATCTTACCAGGCGTTACTAGGCGACACCATGCCAAATGCCCACATGGCATACTTCTTACTGGTGGATGACATCCTAAAAGACAAAAGATCAGGAGAAAAGGAACGGCTGCAACAATGCCTGGTGACATCCGCACCAGACTACATTTTCCTACCAATTCTTCACGACAATCATTGGACTTTGCTGGCTGTCAACATCATCAAAAGGTCTGTAGTTCTCTATAATAGCTCAGACGTAGCCTTCAGACTTAACAAGAATACCAATATGACAACAACAAAGACACCCACGGAAGAAAAGGCAAACACATGTGCCGAGGCGATTGTCGACTTGATAAAAAGTCATTGCATATGGTATGACCATACGACAGACAAGGATTTCAAGAAAACACAGTTCTGCCACAGGAGCCCCTAGTAGGTGCCCCTATCAAATGACTGCGGCTTATTCTGTTTGGCCTAGATGGTGGCCCTAGCCACAATTAACGTCAAGGTGGAGGGTATGCAATATGAACAATACCACGCGCTACGAGGAGTATACACAAGCATGCTTCTCGAATCATAGTGGGCCTCCACCACCAACAACAAAAGCAAATAAATGAAAGCTTGTTTATACATCTCACTCAAATTTTGACACCCCGAGATGTGGTGTAGGATAAGTTTGGGGGAGGAGTCATAAATGGGCTACAGAGGTACATTTACCATCTTTTTACCTCTCTAAAAATTTTTCAATTTTTTTTGAAATTTTGCAGAAAGTACCTTTTGAATTTAGAAGCTACCCTCCTCTTGTAGTAAATTTTCTAAATGTAGTGCTTCTGCCCTCTTAGAGAGAAATAAATGAGCAACATATATATGTATATACAAGTAATACAACAGTCATAGCAATACTGCTCTATCTCATTCTTTCAATAAGATGTTGTACGTGTGACAACCTTAACTCATGAAACCCCCAGATACTAGAAAACTTCACCTAGCCATTCTCCTGACCAACCACCCTCACATGACTTTTTTTATCAAAAAATCCTTAACTCCGTAGAGAGGGAAATAGATGCCCTTTTCAAGGCATATCTAAAAAGAGGTTTGGCCGCCCAGAAGACCAAGTAAAAATCCCTCACACCCAAGCCTGAAAGGAGATTTAAAAAGCCAAAAAGAAAAAAAAATGAGAGTTGTTCCCAAAAAGATGCCAAAAGTTTCCACACGGCCGATATATTGCTACACTCATGAATGCAGATATGTCATGCCTGTAAGTGGAATCTTGAAGCCAAGCTTACACACCTCCAATCCTGAATGAAAACTCACAAAACCACCTGACCTAAAGTCAGAATCCCAAAAAGGGCAACACTGTTCTTACGATAGTTATGGGTGAGGAGTTCAGAGGGAAGAGGAAAACACTTGAAGCCTTAAGACTACCCGCACACATTAGCATATGGCCAACTAAAAATAAAGAAATGGTGTGAAAGCTACCCATCGAAAAAGATCTTGTATTAGTATGGTCATTACCTAAGGAAAGGGGTGATAAGTTGAGAAGGAGGAGCCTTTTACAATTGAAGGCAGTGGCAAGAAAATGAAGTTATGCAACTCCAGTTGAGGGGGAGGAATGAGACCTAAGGGTTAGAAAACATGCTAAAATAGTCTTGATGCAAGAATGAGATATTTCAATCATGTTATAATTTTGTCATCTAAGATTGCTTTTTCTCTCTCTAAGTTCTCGAACCTACACTTAGCCTGAGGACATGCTCAATTCTAAGTTTGGAGGAGTTGATAACACTCTATTTTATGTACTTTTTGTATATATTTTATATCACTTTTAGTATATCTTTTTGTTAGTTTTTTCACATAAATTTACTAACTTTTTGACCAAAGTCTCACTTACATGGTTTCAGGAACATTCACAACCCTGGACACAGTCTTTACCGCGACCGCGGCCCACTTACACCTCAACCACGATCGTGGTTCCAGGGCTCTTTTGAGATCGAGGTCATCAAGCGTTAAAGATGGACCACGACCATAATAAAGCCGCGATCACTGCTTAACCGCGACCATGACATTGGTCGCGATCGAAACATGGGCCCAAATTCGGACCAGAGGTCATAGTGTATTTAGAGACCGCGATCAACACAGACTGCGACCAAGAAGGATCATGACCAGCTTGGAGGCTGCAGTCGCTACTAAATCCTTGCAAACTGTGACCGAACAAGAAGACCTTGACCTCAACCTCTCCAAATACAACGACAAGCTGACCTCGATCACGATCATCACCAGGCCACGACTAAGTTCAACCGCGGTGAAAGAAGGAATAAAGAGTAGACCGTGACTGTGGTCAAACCCCTCACCCAACCAAGACTGCGACCGCGGTCTAGGCTTAAGTCGGTGGAATGTGCCTATAAATAGCACACCCACCTATTTGTCAAATTATCAGATCATAGATCGGATCCTGAGGACCACGAAGTGCTGCTACATTCTAGATTCACTCCAGACCATCCCATCCACTAGTCTTGGATCTCCAAAGGCAGAACCTGAGGAGGGAGAAGATTGAAGTGTTCCTTCTTCGAGAGAAGAAGATTGTCCATGCCCCAACGTGTTAGATCCAGATCTGAAGAAGTATTGTGTCGTATCACATCTCTTCTCTCTAGATCTATCACCCCATATCATTATACTTCCCTCCTCTCTTTGTGGGACTTCATGTATCCATCTTTCTGTAACACTATTATGTTGTCCTCGGCCTCTCCAAACACAACAACAAGCTGACCTCGATCATGATCATCACTAGGCCGCGACTAAGTTCAACTGCGGTGAAAGAAGGAATAAAGAGTAGACCACGAATGCGATCTAACCCCTCACCCAACCAAGACCGCGACCACAGTCTAGGCTTAAATCGGTGGAATGTGCATATAAATAGCACACCCACCTGTCCTATCAAATCATCAGATCATAGATCGAATCCCGAGGACCACAAAGTGTTGTTGTGTTCCAGATTTGCTCTAGACCATCCCATCCACTAGTCTTGGATCTCCAAAGGTGGAAGCTGAGGAGAGAGAAGATTGAAGACTCCTTCGAGAGAAGAAAATTGTCCACACCTCTGACGTGTTAGATCCAAATCTAAAGAAGTATTGTGTCGTATCATGTTTCTTCTCTCTAGATCTATCACCCCCATCTCACTGTACTTCCCTCCTCTCTTTGTGGGACTTCATGTATCCATCTTTTTGTAATGCTGTTATGCTGTCCGCAAGCATGAGTAGCTAAACACCTTAACTTGGGTTGGGAGTAGCCACTAAGACTCTCCCAACATGTATATTGTCTCTTTCTGTTGAATATGCATATTCTTATCAAGATTATCTCCCAACATCTGTTTTAATACTTCACTTGTATGCTTAGCTACCATCTTGTGATGTTTGATAGTTGATATCTCGAGAGAGTAATATCACCTTTTATCACGTGTCATGGAGTAGTATGAATGCACGAGAGTGTTGGAATGCTAAAGCTTTAAAACCATATGTTACGCGATGAGGTTTACGTGTGGCCGTCTCAAGAGAGAGGCTACCCTTAGACTTAGATCTATCCTCATCTTGAGAGAGAGTGGAATAGGCATTTTGATGGTTTCTTGTAATCTTGGTAAGAGTATACGAGAGAGAGATGATGTTGCATGTTGGTGGGAAGCCTTAGTAGGTGAACCCCAACCTAGGTTTCCTCCCATATACTTATTTCGTCTTGTTTCTTTTGTTTTCTTTTGTCCTTCTTATTCTTGTTTTTCTTGACTCGCCTTAGTTTGTGTACCATTGTTCCTTAGGAAACGCCTCTTATATACCCTCTTCAGCTGGAGTATACGAGTGTTAGATTTTGTGCGCTTAACACTGCCAACCTTATCCCTGTGTTCGACCTCGATGACTACATCAGACCCCGTTTATCGTTGCGGGGGCCTGAGAGTCCGGTTATCTCTTTAAAAGCCCAACTACTCTAAATCCACTCCTTTTGGATGTGCGATTTAGGCCGGTCAAAGACTGCTATGATAAGTATGATGGCTTGAGTCCATTCTCATTGGGTTGTAAACACCAAATATTGAAGCTAACGATGACTTATATGTACGCGAAGATCACACCGAAAGAAATGTTAATTGATAAAAGATCTCAATATTAGAGGCATGTTTTTATTTTTTTTAAATGTTTTATTTTTTTGAATGTTAGATCGATGTGAACTTCACAATATTATATTAATTTCTAGTTATGTTAAATGCTAAATGTTTGATTGTTTTTTATATGACACTTTCAGATATCTGACCATGAATATGATGATCGTGATGATGATTACCATGAGGGTGAGGCACCACCTCACAATGTAAGTTTCACAATATATTCTATATCTAGCTATATATGTCCATTTATAAGTTATATCATATATGTGTTTTTTTTGTCAATTTTTAGGTTGATGATGTACCCCCTGAAAACCTTGTGTCACTTGATCAGCAACAAAAAAAATTGAAAAAATCAAGGGCATCACTATGATGAAAAAGTTACTACAACAAAGGGGTAATGGACCAAAGTTGGTTGTGGATTTTGATCATGCATGAAATCCAGTTGGAAAGAACTGCAACTCATTTGTTTCATATCTTGGGGTTCTTACTCGTAGACATTGTAGTGTAAATGCAAAAACTTGGCATATAATTCCTAAAGGGAAGAAAGACTTAGTATGGAAATAACTATGTGTGAGATATTATTATTTGTAATTCTATTTTTAAAGTTATTTACAATTCTATTTTTAGAATACTCTATTAAATATATGAAATTTTGTAGAGTATATTTGAACTGGATGAAAGCCTACATCATAAAAAGGTGATGCAACACTATGGGAGGGTCCTAAGGAACTATAGGACAACTCTCAACTGATAATACATATGAGAGGCTGATAAGAGGAAGAAGTCAACCCTTGAGCAATGGAACTACCTAGACCTGAATGAGTAGAAGGCATTTGTTGCTAGGAGAAATACTAATGAATTCAAGGTATCAAGCGTCGCTCCCAATTTAATTAATATACATTCTTATGAATTCACCTATTCATGATTGACCTTGATTGTTACTAACCAATTCAATGTGATTACTAACAAGGCTATGAGTGATGCTCAAAGAGCAAGGCGTGCACTAAATGTGCATGACCACACGATGGGTCCAGGTGGCTATGCATCTCTTCGCCAAAAGCTACAGACATCTTCCGTTTAATAGCCCACTACTCCTAATATTGAGACTGGTGAGTCCTCTACTACTACTCCCGCACCTCTGCGTCACCATGATGTTTGGTTTGGTGGGAGACAAAATAAAAATGGATATATAACCAACCCTGCAACTTCTGATGCGGTTGCAAAAATGGTAAAATTCAACTCTCAGAGCAATTAGTATTGATGATTGTTATGTTTACTTACCAATTGCTATTGTTGATTATTAGCAGGAGCTTCACGAACAAAGGAAGCTAGGCTCATTCATCCTTGAGGGCACAATGAATGAATTGACAATTGGTCTCGGTAACCCAGAGCATCCTGGACATGTTAGGGTTGTAGGTCCTAGAGTGGGCCTAAGAGCGTTCTTTGGGCCATCACATCGCAAACATGTCCAAAAAAGGGGTCTTTCAAAAGTTGAGGTAACCTATTCTTTTTTTATAATGTTATTGAAAAGGGAATTCATGAATCAAAAAGTGTTTCTTTTATCCATGTATAGGTAGATTAGTTAGTTGATAAAAAGTAGATGAGTTACTTGATAAGAGAGTCCAGGATGCATTTAGCAAGTGGTGGGCATCTTCGTCGACCACTTCGACGGTACCTGTGGCATGCCGCTCTTCCCTACCGTATAGGTGGTTGGGAGTGATCCTGTAGAGGTTGTTGGGAGTAATCCTATAGATACACCACCTAGAACGTCCGCTGTAAGTATTTTATTGACATAGTAGCTAGTCTTTTCAAGATGATATGTTTATTTATGTATATAACATACTCTATGTAAATTTGTAGGGTTGAAGCCATACCATCTAAAACTGAAAGAATTTGTTGTTGCAAAGGACAAGGCTTATCCACACCTTCCAAGGCACATGATTCATGGAACTCCAGTGCCAGATGGTGCGGTTCGTGTGAGCCTGAGGCTTGTGTTCGCTACTTGGAGGCAACATCCATTACCATATGCCCACCCAGATGCTGACACACTTGGTGAAGCAGAAGGCCGAGTGGTCTTGTGGCCCGAAACAGATTTCATCTATACTGATCATGTATGGTAAATTTACATTATGTTAATTTGTATATATGTATATACATGACAATGATATGCAATTATATATACTGGACAAAGGGAAGAAACCCACTACAGCTCATCCTCCTCCACCTCCACCTCTTCCTGAAGTACCTAGTTGGCTTGCAAAGGACCTACATGACTCGATAGTTCCTTAATGTAGGGGTATGGCAATATGGATAAGCAAACATCCTGAAAATTGTCCTGTGATTGTTTCTATTAATAAGGAGGTTGCAGGACAATCATACGATAATAATATATTTATACAAGACATTTTGGAGTTGTTTAGTTATGCTTGGCTGAATACATCTATGATAGAACTGTGGATATGGTGAGATCTTGTTTATATCTCTATATACCTTATTTTATAGATGGTGATCAATTTTATTATATAAAAATGCATACATAATATATGTTTTGCAACCACTTACATAGGGTATGTATAGAATTTTCATTTACCCATATGGGATTTCTAATTCCATCCTTGATCACTGGTGTACATAAAGACCCTTCATTAGTTACCTTATATTGCTCTATCGCTTTTGAATATTTAGGTAAAGCAAAGAAGGGTGTGATAATAGCTCCATTCAATGTTGAATAAGTTTACTTTGCTTATATTTTGGACTTAAAAAAATTACATTTTATTGTGGATTTTGAGTTATATATTTTTAACTTTTTTATCTGTAGCGGTAAGCATTGGGAGTTACTAGTTGTTTTCCTCGAGACATTGATTGTGTATTATGTAGACCCTGAGGGGAAGGAATTAGACAATTCGAGACACATAATGAAAAGGCATTATTCACGTGAGAAATTTTTTATATTTATATCTGTTAACATCTATTATTACATTATCATTTAATGCAATTTAATGTGTTACATTAACGTGTAAGGCTTTAAAAGATTTCAAAAAAGCTGGAGGAGACATGTGCAAGAAAAGAAAGTGTTAGTCTGGGAGATTGTGAACGTAGTTTCCTGACTCCAATTCATATATTATTTATGTGAATTGTGCTTATTTTTATTTATGAACATTTTGTATGTTGAAATTTATAGTGTGTTGTACAAGACAACGACTAGACATGTGGATACTACGTGATGTGGTATATGGACCTAATTTTCAGATATGTTGTACAAGAAATTGAAAACATACAACATGTATTATATAGTCTTGATCATCATAAATAAGTATAGTATCATTAGATAATGTGAAGATATCAAACTTGTTAATTATATATATACGTCATTCTCTTTGCATATGTTTAAAACTAGTGATTTCATTACAGGGAAAAAGTTATTAGATGTACATAATCCCTATACAATGGAACAATTAGATGACATAAGAGAACACTGGGCAAAAGCCTTTGAAAGGGAGGTAATTTTTTTATTATAATTAGGATACTGATGATGATAAAAAATGATATTTCTAAACTTTGATGTCATAATTATTTCTATTTTGATGACATTTTTAAACTTTGAAAGATAAGCTTATATATACATGTGTGAATGACTTTTTTTGAATTGTCTTATTGAAATTTGATCTATATACATGTGTGTGAATGTGAAGATGAATGAATGAATGTGCTTCTACATGTGTGTGAATGTGAACAGAGAGGAATGAATGGAACTATAGGTTGTTACATGTGTGTGAATATGAAAATGGAGGAATGAATGGAATTTCATGTTTCTACATGTGTGCGAATCATATGAATGAATTAATTGTGTTTATACATGTGTGTGAAACACATGATGTATATATAATCTTGGTCATCTTGTTATTGCAGGTTTGTGGCCTGTTGTTAGATGAAATCATAGGATGCTATAAACCTGCAGTTCATAACTGAACTGTAGGTTCTGCATCCTGCTGACCAGCCGGACAGCAGGCCTGCAAGTTGATAACTAAAAAAAAACTTAGTCATAGGTTATGTAAAAAAATTGTCACTTAATGTCAATGACATCGGTTCATTATAGGAAATCGATAAGTATTCTCTAACCTGGGCTAATTTTTTTGTCTCAGTATGGAGATAGGTGTCGTTTTTCTACAAAAACCGAAGACTATGCCAATTTTTTTTGTTCAAGTATGGAGATAGGCTTCAGTTTTCTAAAACATAACTGACGACTATGGTCCTACTGGTGTTGGTTCTTTTTTTGGTTGCAATCGAGGCTGACTCTATGTTGTCAGTTTTAGAACTAACATTGTAGGATTCTACCTTTAGTGTCATCCACTTGGGTGTCACTTGGAAACTGACGTAAAAAATCCATTTTAACTGATGTTAAAGGTGGTATCTATACTAGTGGAGGCTCCCCCAGATGAAATCTATCATCATAATCTCCATCTTATTCAGGGTTGATTTAGTGTCTTCTCCTTGTGTAAGCCTATACTTAACAACACCCATGTCACAACTTTTTATAAGGACTAAACATCATGCCATAGATAATTTTGACCATGTCCATTTGCTTATCAGATCTTTGAGCTTGTCCTGACATTCTGTAATGTGCATTCTCCTCAAATTACCTCTAGCCAAGGTATATTGTAGGTCATGAGCCAGGTCAAATACCAAGTTTGTTTGCGAGTGCCTATTTATCATTGCATGATTTCCAAAGAAAGATGTGAGATTTTGACACACTTATCTTCTTGCTCGAGGCTTTACCAAACTCATCAAGATCTCTCTTTATATTTGTTAGACTTCTAGCTCTTCCTTCACAGAAAATCAAAACATCATTCACAAAGAGAAAGTGTGACATGACTAAGGTACTTCAAATGGTATATGTTGTAATTATATTCATATTTACTTCATCATCCAACCTTTTGCTCATGACCTCCATTGCAATTATGAAAAGCAAGGGAGATAGTGAATCTCCTTGGCTTAGATAGTTTGAGTTCTTGAAGAAGCCTTCAGAAGAAACATTAAGGAGAATAGAGAAATGAGTAGTAACACATTGCTATACCATTTGTATGAATTCTTCTTTGAATCCCAATCTTTTTAAGCATTTCTAGAGGTATCTCCATTTAACAGAGTCATGAGCCTTTGTGATGTTGAGTTTCACACAAGAACAGGGTTTACTTATTTTCACATTGAAATTCAGTGTGAATTTGGCCACAAGCATTGAACAATCTTCTATCCTTATCCTTCTCCCCTTAATGAAAGCACATTGATGAGGTGATATGGTCTTGGGAATAAGGGTTGCAAGTCTTATATCTGTAATTTTAGTAATGATTTTGTAGAACATAGAACAACATGCGATGAGTCTAAAATCTACAAGGGAAGCTATAACCTCTTTCTTTAGAATAAGGGAAAGGAAAACATAATTGATTTGTCTCACCATGTTACCACCATTGAAGAACCAGGTGTAGGTTCATGTCTATTTTAAGGGTATCCTAATTTTATCTGAAGAATAAACCATTAAAACCATCCACTTGTGGACTCTTTTGAGCTCCAACACTCCACACTACTTTTCCAATTTCCTCCTCTATAAGTAACCTACTTACATAATCATCAATTCGTCTTTTCTAGTGATGATCTTCAAAATCGGAAAAAGTGTGTCCTGGTTGTAGTTTTTTTCTAAGAAATTTATAGTTTCATTGGTTACTACCTAAGTATCATAGATGAATTTAGTTTCATTAATAATTGTATTAGTATCATTGATGAATTTGCCTCCACTATCATAAAGTTTGGCAATAGAGTTTAAAGCATCCTTGCCTTTGAGTGTGGGTTGGTAGAATTTAGTGTTCCTGTCTCCATTCTATATCCACTTCATTCTCTCTACATTTCTAGTAGTATTTTTCTTTAGCTTTTTCTAGCACCTGGATTATCTAATGTGTAACTTTTCCATGTGAT
This sequence comes from Alisma plantago-aquatica, assembly GCA_963693085.1. NCBI lineage: Eukaryota > Viridiplantae > Streptophyta > Magnoliopsida > Alismatales > Alismataceae > Alisma > Alisma plantago-aquatica. The sequence continues at coordinate 442,965,630 of OY856411.1, read as the reverse complement.
ACTAGATTTCCATCTAGGGTATGTCCTTGTAGAGCTTTAGCTATATCATCCATATCTTGATATTCACTAACAAGAAGGTTGTTTAGATTCACATATTTCTCAGACCATGCCTTAAGATTTTGTTTTACCTTCATCAGTTTTTGGTTGAACGAGTAAAGAGGGATTCCCCACCAAGTGTTCAAACCAAGGCTCATTGATCAATTCAACATAGCCTGGCCAGTCCTACCTTAGATTCAAGAATCGAAATGGTCATTTTTTCTTGATAAGTGCCATAAGGTAAAAATTAATAACCAAATGATTAGAAAAATTAGAGGTATTAAGATTCACCTTTGAGACTTGGAATTTGGTAAGCCATTCATCATTGACTAAAGCTCTGTCAAGCTTACACAAAATTGTTTTTTATTTCTCTAGTTTGCTACTCCACGTGAAATTTTTACCACCCATAGTTGGAAGTTCCACTAGACTAGCATTATTAATAGCTAAATAAAATAAACTGAAAGTGGAGTTAGGAACCTCTCTTCTGCCTACATTTTCTTCTGTTTCCCTGATGTTGTTGAAATCTCCTATCACCAACAATGGATCTAGGATAGTAGATGCCTATAGGTTAAGATTCTTCCATAAGTTAGCTCTTTCGTGCATTATGTTCCTAGCTTAGACACCCGTAAGATAAATTAGAAGACCCCATTTGTTCAAGAATAGGGAAGTGATCTATTGATCGTCCATATCAATTACTAACATGTCCCATGTTTTGGGCTCTACCCAATATCTTTTCATGAAGATGATTATATTGGTTTTTCCAATCCCTAGGGAACAACTTTAACAAGGAGTTTTTATTATGTCTCTTGATTTTAGTCTCCACCAAAAATGCAATGGAGGCATTCATGTTAATAACAACCTTCCTAACCTCCCTCTTCTTATGTGATTTCCTAAAACTATGTATGTTAGTCATATAGAAAGTCATTTATGGGCCCTACTAGAGGATCAAGTTTTACCTGGACCCTACACTCTAGTATTGTAACTTCCATCTAAATTGTTTTTCTCCTTATTCATCTGCTTATCAACCTTGTCTTGCTATGAACATGGCTGACGTGGAAATTATCGCACTAACAAATTCACTCGGGGTTGAAATCCCCAAGCTTTTACCAAAACCTTGTGAAATAATACCACCCACAAGCGGATGGGTCTTATCGTAGTATAGTTAAGGATCCAATCCCAAAGGACAACATTTTTAAGAATCTTTGTCAGTCGAATCTAGCTCAAGTGAGACTAATATTTAGAACGATTGATTTGGTTGAGGTTAATTAAACTAATTGTAGGAAAGTAAACGATCAGAATGAAAGTTTGTTTTAGATTCAATGATATGGAATCACTGGGATGGTATCGGGTTTCACCACCACTGCACATGCAAACACATCCAAACACATAACATCCAGGCAAGCATCTAACTATCCAAATGGAACTTCTGTGAACCCTCCCAAAGGGATGTTTAGGCCCGCGTAAGCATCCCCTTAGGCATTCGATTTCTCGTCGCCATCCGGATCATGCACTTACGGTTCTGAAGATACAACATCCAACTAAGGTTGTGGTCCTCCCTGAGGGATGTTTAGACCACAGAAGCATCACTGTGGGCTAGATGGCTCGTCCCCTCACGGATCATACACTTACGACCTCAAGGAATCCCATTCTATTTCTAGTTCGAGAGTCAACCCTGCTAATTGACAAGCATGTAGGTGATAAGTCTGTAAGCAAGCATCGACGATTAACAAGAAGATACAACATCCAACTAAGGCTGTGGTCCTCCCTGAGGGATGTTTAGACCACAAAAGCATCACCATGGGCTAGATGGCTCGTCCCCTCACGGATCACACACTTACGACCTCAAGGAACCCTATCAGATTTCTCATTAAGGAGTCTACCTCATTAATAGACATTCTATGCTATGAAGAGAAGAACAAGATGAAAGCAAGCAGATAATCAACTACAAGCATATCAATTAGCAATGAAATGAAAAGTTATATACATTGCATTGGAATGTTAAATGAAAAGACATGAATGCATGGGCAGTGGGCCAGTCCCCGCACCCCAACAAAAAGGAACTACTCGCTCATGATTCTAGAAATAAGAAGAATAAGAAAGAGAGAGGATTCCGCCATGAGCATGATGTAGAAGGTGCTCACAGCTCGGTGAAGATGATGCGGTCTCCTACATCATGTCAGAGCATATCTGGATAAAGAATGAGGGATTCCAAGATAGATCAGATAGTGTTTCTCACTCCTCCTCCTTCCTTCTCTTCTCGGTCTCCTTGAGTTACTATAGGAACGACAGGTGAAGTGAAAATGGTAGGATCAGACCAGCATACAGGCAGCCTGTCGGTGTCCTGGAACCGATGCCCAAATGAGGACCCTGTTGGTCCTATTTATAGGCTCAGGTTTGGTTCTCACATTTTTGGTGTGAGTCCTCCATATGGTCTGGAGTTAAGTGACCATACGGTTTGGTTGTTGTAAGTGTCGATATGGTCTTGGTATACATGTCTTTATCAAACGGTCTTACAAGACCTTTTCCAAAAGGTTTAGTGTAATTGACGTCCAAACAGTTTGCTTGCATATGACTAAATGGTCTTGATATGTGACTTTTTTAAACGGTCTTGCATGCATGCCTTTTTCATTTGGTTTGACAGAGCCAACTTTTCCAAACGGTTTGCAATATGTGTCCATACGGTTTGGCTTCTATTGGCTCAAACGGTTTGGTGTATTTTTATCCAAACAAATGGTTTGGTATGCTAGCACTTTATCATTCAGTCTCATGATCAGCTCTATCAGTCTAGCCACCAAGGCTCCAAATGGTTTGGCATGCTTTTGCAAACGATCTTATAGCCAACCTCCATACGGTTTCGTAGTCCCACCTTTTCCAAACAGTTCCGTACTCCTTTTCCAAACGGTCATGCATGCATGTCAAACTCCAAACGGTCTCACAATGTATCTTTTCCAAATGGTTTGGCAGCTAGCCTCCATGTGGTTTTGATTTGTTACTTTTCCAAATAGTCCTGCATGCATGACTATTCCATACGGTTTGGCACTCCAACCTTAATCGGTCTCACACTACCGGTCTTCATATGGTTTCATAATGCTTTTCCAAACGGTCTTGTAAGACCGTTCCTCCTGCAGGTGTGGATGCTCAATGGTCTTAGGTTCCCTCTCTATCAGTCTCATAGACCGATTGTAGGTTGCTGTGGTGTGGAGAAGACGACGGTGTCAACGGAGCTAGGTGGCAGTGCAGGTAGCGGTTGTTGGACAGAGAAGGCAGATGAGACATCGACGTTGCTGCTGGTTAGGGTTTGTAGGATGGATAAGGGAAGCAGGAGGTGTTTGGCGGTGGTAGGTTGATGGAGGTGTGATGCGCGTAGAAGGTGGAGAAGGAATTAGGGTTTTGGCAGGGGGAAGAAGAAGGGAAGAAGGTAGTGGTGCAAATGGTCTAGAGGGCCTAAATGATCCCGAGCAGGTTGCTCAATCGGTCTTGAAGACCGATAGCATCAAACAGACTTGGAGAAGAGGGATGGCTCAAGACCATTTAAGCATATGAATGCAAACTGTTGATCAGTGATCTGATGGTGGAGAACAGTTAGTGCCCAAACGGTCTGGAAGTCAAGTTCGATCCAAATGGTTTTGAGGTGAGTATATCCATACGATCTTGAAACCGTAGGGATGAAACTATATGGGCGAGACCGTATGGTCAAGACCAAGGATGAGTGAGGGTAGATCAAGGGCAGATAAAGCTGGGTCCCACTCATTTGGGTTTGATGTGGATGATGGTTGATTGAAATGAAGATCGAATGGTGGTGATTCTTATGGATAAGGGTTGCAAGGAGGTGGGTGCCTACAGATTGTTCAACCTCATCAAGATCTGCATAAAATCAACATAAACTTAGTTAGAAACCTTGATAATTGAACCAATTAGGAAAATTTGCACATTTTGATATTTAGTAACTGAAATTGGATGTATTGAATAAAAAAGAGCCCAAGAAGGCAACAAAAAATCATGATGAATGTGCATTCATCAATGGCCCATGATCATCTTCCCAGTTCAAGACATCAAAGATCTTGCTAGCCAGAACCTCTTTAGCCTTCTGATTTGTCTACGCTAAATATAAGGCATTGTTTCTCTTCCTTCTATTGAATGCCCCCATTTTTGTTATGTGATATGTTCTTGAGGCTGCAAAATCTCTTCTACTTCTTGATCTTTTTATTTTAAAGGGCAGTCGTCATCTCCATGACCAAATAGCTTTCATTCAAAACATATATTAGGAATCTTCAGAATGGACTTCTATTAGGGCCGCCACATGACGTGGCATATTTACCCATATTTCATTGGATGGTTCTTCTTGTGATTCAAGTTTTACCAAGGAATGAGCCTCTCCTAATGATTCTTGTAGTAGGGATCTATTGTCCACTTTCATTAGTTTCCCCACCCCACTTGCTATGATCCCGATGACCTTCTCAAACCAATTCCTTCCCATGATAGGCATATTTATCTACACATGTTGAGTGCTGAATAAATCCTTCTTAAGGTCATGTCCCACTTTGAAATCCTTCACAATAACTAGCATGTTATCAAAATGGTCTTGGTCCTATGTTGATGATGGCTTGCTTGTCCTTGTCATTGTTGAATCTGACTAGGAAAAACTTCTCTGATTTAGGGTATAGTTCAAATATGCCTTTAGGCATCTGAACCTTCCATATCCATGCTAATAGGTAGTAATATAAGGATTTTCCCAATGACATAGATGAAAATATTATGATTCCACAATCTTTCCATGTGGGTGTATGTGTCCTCATCAAAGGTGATGAATCACTTTCCTTTCTTCTTTTCCAAAGTTGCAAACTTGTGTGTCTTGAAGTTACACCTCCAAAGACTTTGTTCCATGGTTTCTTTCATCCTTGTTGGTCCATCATTTTTGAATTAGGTTGAGCACTCACCATGGAGAGGGGGATCCCCCTCCTTAGGGAGAAAGATTATGTTGTCTTCCTAATCACCGCTAATTGCCAGAGCCTCCCTTAAACTATAAGCGACTTTTGTTTTCTTGATTGTATGTATGTATGTATTGGAATCATGTAAATTTTATTCCGACGTCCTCCTAACCAAATAGTTAGGAGGTAAAAGAGATACATGTAGCCAACACCACACCCTTACAATAATAGGATACAAAACACCCAAATATTTTTGTATCCTATACTTTACACATTTACATATTTTCTTTGGTATCCTATCTTCATTTGAGGTTTAGCCACCAATATTTCTATTATTTCTCTCTCTAGACATTGAAGCATAATGCTGGAAAAACCAACTTTTCTTGTCCTCTCTACACTTCGATAATGTGTTCTTCAAACTTTGTTGTAGATACAAATCTAGTTTCCATTCCTTGTGTAGCATTGTGCTACCTTCTTTGCAAATTCACATGTACCAAATAAATGATCATGTGTATCCATCTCCTTGACGTAAAGTATGCAAATCATATCCACATAATTGTTCCATCTGTGAATTTTCTCCAATGTCACCATTTCTCCGTGAATGGCTTCATAAACATAACAACTCTATTGCACATGGTTCTTGAACTAGACATTTGTTGCCCATTACATTTCACCTACTTTACTTCTAGTGATCTCCCATAGATTAGTCATTTCATCTTTGAGTTTCCAGTTATGGTCACTTCCCCTAAAAAGAACTCTTTACTTGTTGCCACATATATGTCATCACACTAATAGTTCCTGAGTATCCTTCTATCATTTCGGTTTGAAATCTAGTCATCTTGGACATCTTTCCCACATCCACATACTCCATGTAGACGTAGGATTTTGATATTTTATTATCATGAATAGAATGCCCCGTGTTGTAATGTCTTGTGGAATTTTTAGATCAAGTCCTCTTTCCTAGTTAGTAGTAAAAGCCTTACCTACTTCATAGGATGCCCACATAAAACTTGCAATTCTTGTTTCCATACAATTTATAATAGGGTTAGCAATCTCGCATTGTTGCACTAAAAAATGAGCAAACTCTCCACTACAACTTTGACCAGTGTAGCACATCCAATCATATAGGATTTTTCTTTTTTGGCCATTTGTTTAGCATCTCTTGAAGCCTTTCACTGTAGCCTACAAAGTCATTGACCATCCCATCCCATCCGGCAAGATGGAAACCCAAGTATTTTGTGGGATTTTTTTAAATTGATACCCCACATGCATCCTACAACTTACCCTACATGAACATACAAATTTTCAAAATAAACAATTGTGTTTTGTTTGCATTCACACACAATCCCATTTCTTTCCCAAAGTCTTCAAGGAGATCTTTGAATTTACGAAACACACATGGTTTAGCTTCTACAAATGTCAACACATCCTCTACAAAAATAAGATGTCTAATGACTTTCAACCCATGTACAATATATGTTGTTATATCTTTATTCTTTTTAGACTTCATCAGCCTTTGTGTAAAATATTCCAAAACAATTTTGAAAAAAAATTTGGGATAGAGGATCACCTTATCTGAGGCCATTCCCTCCCATGAACATACTTACAAATGTGCCATTGACTAGAATACAGAAGCTTATAGTCTCCAAACATTGCTTTATCCAGTCAATCCATGTCTCACTTAATCCTACTTTTTTAAGAATATGCCAGTGTTTGTCCCATATGACATTATCGTATGCGTTAAAGATATCAAGTTTTAGACATGCTTTTGCGCTACCTCTTTGCACATTGAAATTGAGCAATAACTCCACCGCCAATGGAGCACAATCATTTATGCTTCATCCTGCTGTGAAGTCTCCCTAACTATCTAAGATAAAATGAGGTTGTACTATATTCAACTATAGAAAAGTATTTTGCAATAGTTTTGTACTGGACAAAGCAGTAGGCTATAGGTCTAAAATTAGATAAAGAGGTTGTGACTTTATTTTTTGGAATGAGAACAAGAAAAACATGGTTAACTTTCCCGATCATGTTTACTCCCTCCTTGAATGACATGATATAAGCAATGGATCATCTTTAATACTGTGCCATAACTTCCTATAGAAGTAAGCATAAATCCGTTTGAGCCTATGGAAATATTGACTCATATGCTCCAAAGAGCATCTTTGTCTTCCTACTCATTTACCTCAATTGTCATTAAGTTATTACTTGCTAAAAAGTGTTAAAGTTGTAATATCTCAATAAAATCTAGGTAGGGTAGAGCCCTAAGTCAATCCTAAGGTCAAGTAGGGAGAATTAGAGGTACTAATACCCATGAGATTAGAAGGTGATAATGCCCTAAATGCATAAGACAATGGGGTTAGGAGATAGTCATCCATGTTTTCCCGAGGCCCATGGATCGGGGAATTGAACACCTTCATGAGTTCATGAGACTCAAGGGGTAAATGTAAGAGGCACTCCATAAGTGCATGAGGTCCATGAGGCTAAGAGGAGATCACTCCAAATGTACATGTACCCCTAGAGATCTTAAGGAAATGACTAAGACTAATGAGATATGAGATATAAATATAAGGAATACAAGGAATCATAATGTCGATAAAATCTTCAAGGGAGTTGTGCACCAATTCAAGAGAGATAAAGGCACTTGACTTCATGAAATATAAGAATATTATGGGATTAAAAAGTTTTAATGGTTTGGAATTTTGGTTAAGGATAATTTGACCAAAAATTTAAATTTTAAGATAATTTGTGGATACACCATTTCTACTCTTAGAATGGGATGAACTTTGTTTTTGGGCTACATCCAAACACTTATTTCATTTTATTATGAGGGAGAGAGATTGAGTAGACACACATTATTTTTAAAAGTAACATATACGAGTGAATATCCTAAGTCAACTTGATGACATGATCTAGGGTTTGAGGTGTTACCTCACCCTTACGTGAAAATAAATGGACAATAGGGCAAAAACCTAGTTGAGAATGTAATCCCAAGTGAAAAATGAGATTCAAGTCAAAATTTAATCACTAAGTGATAACGTTATATAATGAATGATTTGTATTTGGATACCAACCTAAGTAATGTGAGAAATTGGCGTATCAATAAATGATTGTAAAAAATGATCTATATAAAAATATCTAAGAAGGATTTCTAACCCTAAGGTTTGAAACTAAGCTGAGTTCTCATTCACCTTAACCTCACTAGGTTTGATTCTTGGGAAAAAATCATTTTAAGGAGGGGTGAATGTAATATCCTCAAAATTTGGTAAATTTGAATTATAAAAAATAAGGCTTGAATTGATAAGTAAATTCCCTAATTCTAAGACTGATGGAATAATAAAATTATCCTTGTGTCATGGGTTCAACCCATGGCGCAAGTGAGGCCCATGAGACTATTTTCTTTGTAAATAGGTCCTTAGGGCACAAATTTAAGAAGTAAGAAATTTCATGCACAAATAAATAATAATGTCTTTGTGAATTGTTAGATAATTGAAATATGAGATAATGGGAAAATTTCCAAAAGAAAATAAGATATGTTGTGTTTTAGTTAATTAATGGAGTTGTCTAACTCAGATTGGCAACACAAGTTTTGAGACATCAAATAAGAATATCTCAACCTAAATTTTGGTATACTTGACGATAATGAAAAAATAAGATTATCCTAGAATTTGAGAGAAAAAGGACTTTCCATGTGGTGTGGGTAATTAACAAAGGATATATTAAAAGAGTAAGTTTTGATGAAAGTTATCCCAACAAGTGCCAAAAATTAGATATATGTTGGGAAAGGAATTAATGGGTTTCTCTATTTTTTACTGAAAGGAGTTTCATAGTGGCCTATAGAAAAACATGATGTGAGAGGGCCTTGGTTACAATTAATGCATATGATTCCATATTTGGAAATTGATTTAATAACCTGACTTTATCTCTAGTTAGGGGCGCCTCTTTAATGTGTCACACCGGGCCCATCCGTTGGATGTGGGATCAGACGACACATGACTTATCTCCTACCTCGTGTCTTAAACAGAATCTGTGTGAACAGTGGAATGATCCTACCTTCCCTTGTTTTCTCTCTCCCCTGATTGTTTCCAGAGATTTCTGTCCCAAAAGAGTCGAGAGAGAGAGAGACAAATCTATCAAATCCTAATATGGCTGTTATTTTTCTAAATCTAGAAAGTGCCCAATTCACCGATAAAGCCATACCTTAGGGTAGCATAGGGATCTCAGTGCCCTGGCCTCCCATGACCTATATAAGGTGTTGGCGAGTTCGAGAAAAACCCCCAGAACCTTCCTACCCCTCAATTTCTCCCAAACATCATTGAGGATGGTCGATGACTTAGGCCTTCTTGAGAGACAACTTCGACTATTCTTTGGCACAATAGAGCAGCCCCGACTAATTGTCTCATACAGGAGTATCCTCAACCACCACGAAGGGACTAGGAACTTTGACCTCACTTGATGTGGATCAGGGGGCATTACCCACAAGCCAACTATACCTCATAGGACATCTTGTTGGGGAAAAGGTGTCGAACCATCCTGACCATGGTAGGTGAAACATACCGAATTTAGACATATTCTCTTTTGGCCCTTTTCTAAGCTTTTCCTTTCCTTTCTATCCCTTTTGGCCTTGATTTTTAAATTGTAGAATTTATAGTGGTTTGGTGAACATTTGTTCAATAATTATACCAATGGAAGGGTTTATGCACAAATACCTCAGTGAAAGCTTATTTAAGGATCTAAAATGCAAAATCACCACTTAAGTGGAACAATGGTGAATAAATTAGTGCTAGAAGGGTAAGGCCACAAACCTTGCTTAACTATATTGAACAAGCTTAACTACCATAATTAAGTGCTATAAACCTTAATATAATGTGTTTTGAAATCATATAATGAGCCTAAGTTTCAAATTTGGTTCAATTTGGATGTTGTTTGCGCAAGTTATGCAATTTTAGGTACATTTTGGACTTTTATGTAATTTACCCAATTGGAAGGTTTTCTTTGCAAATTATCACATGGATTATAATCCTTAGATATTCCCTTACAATTATAGAGATTTAGTACCATGATACACCTAGTTGCACCTTGGTTTAAGGTGTCTCTCTCCAAGGGCATTTTAGGGATTACCCTCTTTGTAAATGAGCTTATCTTTATAAGCTATCAGCCAATGGGGTTATTTCTTTGATTGGAGGACGGTGGGGATGTCCTAGAAGTCTCCATGGGCTTTTAGGACCGACATTTGATATACAAGAAGTCTCTATGAGCTGTCCTCTTGCATGGCCATGAAGCCCTAGGCTAAGGACACATGGAAAGTCCCATAGACACCTCATGCTTGCCCCCTTCTTTATAAAGCCATGTCTTCCCCTTCCCACCTCCCAATTCAAAAACTCTTTCTCTACTTATCTTTCCCCCATATTATAGAATCATTCCTACTCTGTTTGGCCATGAATGTGCTGCCCCAAAGTAAAAAAGAGTGCTTACCTTGGTGAAGAAGGCTCCTAGGGTTCCAAATTTGCCCTATTTAGGGTTTCTAAAACTCCTCCTTGGTGATTTTGACCAAAACTAGTAAGCTTCCTCCTTTCCTTACCTATTTTAATGATGTTCATCTTCATCCCACCTTCTTCCATGTCGGAACCATGTCCTTCCATGGTGAAACCCCACCTAGAGCCCTTAAACACCTCATCTCTATGTTCTTTTGCTAGGGTTTTTCACCTCTAAAGCGGAGAAGGTGCTTCTTGCTCAAGATATGAGATTTGTTGGAGAAACTAGCATCTCTAGATAGAGAACCTTGCTTCTTGAACCTATCAACCTTCCCTAGAGGTGCATTTTATAACCCCCTTGTCATATATTGCTTACTACATTCTTAAAACTCATGCTTCTATGTTTAAAATCAATGATCTCCAACTCTATTTACCATGTTCTTCTAGGGTTTTGGTTTCTTGCTATTTTACCTTATCTAAAAGATCTAGTTTGGTTACCTATGAATCCCTAACTTTGATCTTGGGTCAAATGGTGTTTTCTCCCTCTCTCTAACTCTTTCTCTCTCTCAAAGATTTCTGACTTGTTATTCTGGATTAGTTCAAATTGAAAAATTCATATCTTTTAATCCGCTTATCTGAATTTGATAAATAAATATATTTTGGAATCATAAAATTAATCTCTATCTAATATAAATTATTTTGAGGTCTGATTTCAAGGTTTGATGAAGGGTGATTTTGGAAAAAGAATTTAATGCATAAAATTTGTAAAAATTCCATCTTAATCGTCATAACCAAAATTAACATAAAGATATATTTTCTTGATCAAGAGAACCAAATAAGTTCATTAGTGAGAGTTTTAGAGTCTAAATCTGAGTTTCACTAAAAAGGGTCTAAAAAATAGGGTTTCTATACATTAATGTGCATTATGTACTCTAATACATGTTAATACATTGAAATTAGGCAAAGAGGAACTTGGACTGAATTAAAGTGGTGAAAGTTAGTAATTGATATCAGTAAGAGAGGTAAGTTCATTCCTTACACCCTATGTTTGGATAATTGCAACCAAACCCTATATTTCCTAATGAGGCTTTAATGAACCCTATTTCCTCTTTTCATGATTCTTGTTAAATTGCCTCAAAACTAGTAATGATATTCTGTTTCTTGGGTCTTGTACCCCACTACCATTTTTCAAATTTATGATGCTTTTACTTGCATGATTTCTTTTCTAGCATGTTGATTTTATGGAATATTTAGCTATAATAGTGGTACTTATGTACAACCACCCATCGATAGGGCATGTATTATTTCTCCCAGGGGAATGTCTTATCCCCCCCCAATAAAAATTTGTGTAGGTGACTGGGAATGTGTTAATTCTCCCCTCACCTATAGGTTGAGGTCCGGTAGTGCCTCAACCCTACTTATTTAATGTAGTCAATATTAATCATGCATGCAAATCTTCTACTATTTTCTTATTATGGAAAGCATCTATCTAATTATGCCTCACACTCTTGATCTCTTCATCTTATGATGAAATCTTAGACTTTACTTTCAAGTTACTTCCTTATCTTTTGTTCTTATACATTATTTGACACATACCTTGTTATTCTCTCTCTTGCTGGGTGGTTTCCCAACCACCTAGGTTTAGATTGAGGTGTTGAACATGATCAAGGAGAACATATCTTCCAACATGGGCCTAGCTCTTGGAGATGTTGCTGGGAGACATATTTGAAGTGGTTCAAACTTTCCTCTACTTAGATCCTTATGTTGTATCTTACATGTAAACCCTTATGGGAGATTATAATATACTTTTGCAATCTTTTGTGAAGATTGAATATAGTCATTTGTTTAATTCCACTGCTACACTTTGGTTGTTTTGAATACCATTTATTGAAGTTTGAAAAATTTGCACCTATTCTAGCATACCTTTGAGTGTGTTCGGAATGGATGTATGCTTTATTCTTCAAAGTTTTTTAGTAGGGAGTGGATCCCCCCTCTCGGGTCCCACTCCTTACAGTAAAAGTGTCGAGAGGGTTGCATCAAGAGTGAAGATCCTTCCCAACCTTTTGAGAAGTATCATAAGGTAACCTTCTACTCACTTTTTGTCTTTGTTTTCTAGCTACAAAATCTAGAAATTGAACAACCACCCATCATCTTCCCCGTCTTAATCAACCCCCCCCCACAAGTTCGTAGGATTATGTTGAGTGTGGCTCACACCTTCATCTTTCCCCTAGTCTCCCAAAGGAGAGATTAACCCATGGTTGACCTCAGCCATGGTTGGAGATCCACGACACAAACTAGCCAGGGAGGGAGAAAAATCCCCCCTATGCTATTACCCATGTATCCCTAAAATCAGGTGATATGTATGTCATGATGAATGGGCAAGATAGTAATTTCAACCTGACCCAACAGGCCAAATGATGCTGAATAGGCACTAAGTTGGCCGAACACCATTGTTTGGGGCCCAAATCCGCATGGAATTGGATAATATAGAGTTTGTTGTTTTGGTGATCAATGATTGGCCTATTAATAATTATCTTGCAAAAGTCCTTGTTAATTACTGATAGATCTGATGATGGTGAAATTATATATGGAGTTGATCAGGAAAATGGGAGGAGTACAAATAAAATGTAATTGAGACCTAATTCTAATCATAATTTTAAAAGTAGGACAAATACATGATTAAAGTATATAAACCATAGTTTTGATGAATACACTATTAATCATGTTAAAACACATTTCTTGGAGCTATAAACGGATATTGTTGAATATAATGATAATACAAAATGATTATGTAGAATTAGTGTTTCTAAAGTGGATAACCATACATGTGTAATTAGAGTTTTGAAACCAAAAGGTATAACTTGCTAAGTTGTTCATGCACATAATTGAATAAAAGTGGTCATAATGAAAGTATATAATAGGTTAAATAATTAGGGTTCTGCCTAAAGTTAAATATTAGATGGAATTAGGTTTTTTTACTCTTATTCCTTATCCAAACCTGAGACAATCCTAAACCCTAGATTTGGACATGAGTAGGAGTTTGATCTGAATAATATGACAGTGACACTTTAGCATATACATACATGTAGATTAAATGTTGATTTCTTGGATCTGTTGACTGGATTGCTTGAACATACTTGAAGTATATACTGCATGATATCTCATGGTTCTACATTGAGGTACGTGGTTACAATTATGACTACTCACAATATGGACTACTGATGTTTGCTAAGGATTTCTCGAGGATTGTTGAAACAAACTGTTGGATGTTTATTTACTTACTATTCAATTATAAGGCCACTATGAGTATCACATAACATAAGGTATCATATGTTGAACCCTAGGATGATATGTATCAAGGGGTGATGCACATGACCCTGGGACAGACAATGTTCACACCCAAGATAGCATATCAAGTGTGGGTTAGAATATGTGATGAATATGGTGGTTCTTATTTGCAAGTAATTGATTGTTTATATGCGTTTATCTTAGTTGCACACTTTTCATGCACCACACATACACGGTATAGAAATATACTAATCCAAATTTTGTTTCATGCTATTTTAGGTAAATGAGATATATGTAGATATCAAGACATGATGAACCAGATGAAATCCACTAAAGACTTTAAGGAAAAGTAAAGGAGGATTAGGTAGATACTTCTTCTCATATATATCAGTTCCATGTTGAAAAATCATGTAATTCCTTAGAGGAACATCATTGTATATCTTGTAAACAATATTTGTACCTAATGGAAATTATTTGCTATTGTTTTTTATTTGTTAAAATCTGTATCTTGGGAATTTTAGGTAATGACTCTCAACTTTAAGGTCCTTTCTTAATTGGGGGTGCTAAAAAGTGAGTTCGTAACAATGATGACGTTGGGGATGGTAATGAAGGTGACAAGGATAAGGATGAGGATGAGAATGATGATGATGATGATGATAATGAGTCTGATATGTAGTTGTTTCACCTGCTACTTACCCATGATCAAAGCCAATTAGTGATGAGGACTATGAATCGGCTCAGGATGACTAGTTCCTAAGTATTAGAGTGTCCATGTACTTGTATTTTGTGAGCTCAACATGTATTACATAGGGAACTTGTATCTGAGGCTACTATTTACACATTTATGTCATTCTCCACTATTTGTGTTTTCATCATGGATCCTGATTTCAATTTGTTGTAATAATGATATGATGTACCCTTGCCTCTATTGCTATTGATTATTCTATGAGTTTTAGAGTGTGTAATCTCATTTATTAAGACTTAATGTTATTAGTTCTCTCTCTAGATTTTTGTATTTGTTTCTTGAGTTTTGAATACCTAGATTATCTCTTCTATAACCTCCCTTTCTTATATGACAAAGGGGGAGAAAAAACTTGAATACAAATTGAGATTGATAACAAAATATGTATCTTTGAAAAATTGTTTGGAAATAGCATATATATGTGTGTTGGTTGTGATTTTGGAAGAACTTACCAAATAGGTTAATGTAAGCATGAACTAAGTGGGATCAATTGCTATCATATATTCATGTATCCCCCCTAAATTTCAAATGTAAATTATTTAAAATTTCAATTCTTTTCAATATGTTTAGGAATAATTTGTCATCTCAAACAGGGGAGAATGGTGACCTAAAATTATATATTGTACACATTTTAATGATTACTTAACCATTTTATTCATGTATATCTAATAAGTATATTTGAGACCAATTTTATTTATTGGGTACATCAAGAGTATGAAGCAAAAAACCTTAGTTTGTTGAAAAACAAGTCAAACTCAACACATATGTGAGAATTGAAGAATAGATACTAAGTATATTATAATCATGTTGTAAATAATTTATAGTGAATGTATGACTATAACCAATATTGATGGAAATTTAGAGCAAATAAATTGAATATTTATATACTTTTTAGGTATTTATCATTAGCCTTCACAGGGAGGTTTGTGGTCTGAGTTTCCCCCAAGGTAACTCAATCAAAGGCCAATTTAGGCTTTTGAAAGAACCCATTTTGACCAAGTTTGACATGGGATAACTCAACTGATAGCTTTGTATAGGTAGCATAAATCCTCCATGGAACAAGTTTCTTATCAGTTAGAAGCATGACAACAATTGCAAATAGCAAGACAATGAGCACTGCTGGCTGCGTTATCTAAAAGGTAACTCGACTGATAGCATTGTTCTCTAAAGTGCTAAAAGTTGTATCTACCCATTTCAAAGGTTACAAACTTCAAAAATAGATCTATTGCAACCCCCCAAAAGGTCTATAATTCAATGCAAGTGTCTCTACTGGATAGTAGGCAACCAAAAATATTAAAAGGGGTCCTTGGACTTCATTTGAAGTTTGCCTTGTATGCTCCCTTGCTATAGCTGAGTGTTTGAGCCTTCAAGTCTTACTCAAGCTACTTCTCTACATACAAATGTGTGAGTTAGGAATTCTGTAAGAGAGCTACTCCATTGTAAACTTGTTAAATCTCTCAAATCTTCTTCCCAATATTTCTCTAGAAAAGTGGAGACTTGAAGAATACTTCCTTGAAGAATGAATTGGTGGATTCAAGGATGAAGATATTCTACAAGAATGGGTAAGACCTTGGTGAAGGCTAAAGTTTCATGCTAGATATATAGGTTAGTCCTTGTAATGGTTATTGTCTCCTTGATCTGAAAAGGAATGCCAGTTAGACCTTATTCATGAAAGGGGTGATCTTCTGTTATAACGCTTCTAATAGAATATAAAAGATGAGAAAAGGTTGAAAATTCTAGAGATTAACCACCCTAAATAGTGTATGCATATATCCTAGTCTGGAGGTTGGAACCACTATAAATCTTAACCTTCTTTAGTGTTTCTCAACCTCTCTATTCCTTGCATTTCATATTTTCAATATCTTTTTAGAAAATATGTAGAAGGTCTAATTAATTTTGTTTAAGTGGTTTTATGTCTATTCACCCCCTCTAGATCCCATGGATCCAACATCCAGGGCCATCAATGATGTTGAAGCTAACATGTTGACAATAATTATTAAGAAAAACAAACTCAATTTCAAAGTGATAGAAAGTCTCAAAGGTATCACCATCCAAGAGAAATTCTTCCTCATTGACCGCATTCATAAAACTACACAATTGCAGTAGCAAATGCCTACATCAAATGACCCCTTTTAGACAACTCTCATCGATCATGATGCCTACTACCTGCATTACACACAAATGGAGAAGATTCTCTTCCACATCAATAGTGCATGTGAAGATACCAATACTGAATTTGAAGAGATAAAAGGCACTTCCATCATCTATAAGGAATTTAAAGAACTCACTGGCCTATAAATGAATCCTCTACATGAGGAATGAAAGTACATCTTCCTAGATGAGAAAAAGGTATTCCCACTCATCATCAATGCATATCTTATGAATGAGAAAAAGAATATGTTGTTGACTAAACTTAGGAAGAGAGATAAAGCACTAGGCTATAAAATGACATATATGACTAGAGTTATTTTGGTATTTTGCATTAAAAAATTCCAAATGGTTGACAATTACATGTCCTCCATCAAGCCTCAATACTATATAAACCCAACTATGAAGGAGGTGGTGTGCAAGGAAGTAACAAAGTTGCTGATATTTAGGATAATCTATTCCATTGATAATTCAGCTCGGGTGAGTGTTGAGCAAGTGGTGCCAAAGAAAGAAGGCACTATAGTTATTTTTAATGAGAAGAATGTTCTTATTCCATACCACACTATCATAAGGTGGCTCATGTGTAGCTATTATTATAATCTGTAATGCACTTAAAAGGACCACTTGCAGCTTATGTTTCTTGATCAAGTTCTAGTGAGGCTGTCACACCATGAGTTCTTCTATTACTTAGATCGGTACCCAAACTTATATAAATTCCCCAGATTTATAATATTAGAGAAGATGGCATTCATGTTTCCTTTTGGCACGTATGATTTAGATAGATGACCTTCAAACTATGCAACACACAACCACCTTATAGTGCACCATGTTAGCCATATTCATTGGCTTTATCAAGATGATGGTGGAAATATTCATGGATATTTTATTGTTCTATGGAGATTTTCTTGACATGTGTCTACGTAATCTCTCCCTATTCCTTGAACATTGTCCAAAAGAACATCTTCTTCTTAGTTGGACAAAATGCAACTTCATGGTGAAGGAGGGAATTGTTCTATGTCATGGAGTAAGTTCCTGAAGCATCTAGGTTAACAAGGAGAAGCTAGAAATAATCATCATATCCTTTATCAAAGAAATTTGGGAATTCCTCAACCATGTTGGCTTCTACAAGAGGTCCATTCATGACTTCTATTAGTTCACCAAGCTGTTGAGTAACTTGACAACTTTGATTCTTAATGCATGAAGAGCTTCACCACCATGAAGGAAGCTCTCATTTCTACCCCATAATGTGTGCGCAAATTGATCTCCTCCCTTTTCAGATCCTCTGTGATGTCAATGATGTGTTGTAGACATGATCTTACGGAAACACTTTGACAAGAAGGTTGTTTCATCAACTATGCTAGAAAGATCTTACACAAAGCACACATAAATTATGCAACCACTAATAAGGATTCTCTCACCATTATCTATTTCTTCAACAAATTCATCTCCAATCTAGTAGGCTTGCAAGTTATAGTTTACATTCACCGTGCCATAATACATACTTAATGTCAAAGAAGGATGTAAATAAGAGTTTGAATTAAAAATCAAAGACAAAAAGGGAACTCAAAATGTGATTTTTGGTCATCATAACTAGCTGTATATCCAAGAATGAAACACATTCCATATTGAAGATTCCCTACCCAGACGACTAGATATTGAATGTGACCACATCTGTTACACCCCGATCTCACAATTTCCTCAAATCATGAGATTAGGGCATAAGATAGGATTTATATGTAACACAAAGAACACCCTTAACTTTTTCTTTTCTTAAAAACTCTTGTTTCTTCGCATTGAACCACATAAAACATCTTAACAAGGGAATCTGAACATTTCCTTTACTAATCAAACTTTAATAGTAAAGATACATGTATAAACATTCATGATGTCTCTCACACATTATGCACATGAAACTTGCTAATTAGCATACATATCAAAGAGGAACAATATTACACATTGTAATTTCAACTCTCTCTCTTAACTCTTACTGAGGACCTAGAGTGACAAGGACCGACTGACTCAACTAATCTCATACTTGATCCTGTGGCAGATCTACACTGATGCTCTGACCATCTTCAAGTCCACGCGGTTAACCCTAAAAATGTTTGAGTAGAGGGGTGAGCCTACTCGCTCAGTGAATGAGTACTTCATGGAAACAGACTAATGCACTAATGTGATTACATATATGATTTGAGTAAACGATATGAAATTTAACAATAATAAATACTACACTGAGCAGTTCTAAAACAATATAATTGAAATAGCAAAGAATGTAAATATTGCATCCAAAGAATAGCTACTAGAAGACTATGCTCTAGTCTTCCTTAACTCTTTCATTTATAAGGGACTCTGTGAACCTATATGATCATATTTTAGATTATGCCCTGATCTATGCAGTGTACTCTGCATAGAGACTTGCAGTGCACTACGACCACACCGTACAAGACTTAGCGACACACCCGGGAAATGCTAAGTCTGACGCCAGCCCTGTTCTGCTACAGGACCACAGGCTCATCGGCCTTCAGGCTCATCGGCCTCACTGCACTACATCGAGTGCTCTAAACTCCTCCTCTAACCTGAGTACACAGGCTCAGGAGGTCTGGGTTACCACCGTGACATCGCACGCGTTGTTTTTGAATAACCCCTATTTACTCCAGTGCCACCGTGACATCACACGCGTTGTTGTTGAACACTGTCTTTCCATCCTCGTGCCACCGTGACATCGCACGCGTTGATGTTGGACACGAGTTTCACCCCTAAGAAGCAGACCTTTCAAAGGGGTTCTACGGTGTTCAGGGCACCTAAGTCTAACATTAACATTATAGGTACATTTTAAACATAAATCATAATTCATTCAACATTTCTCACAAGGCTCACACGTCCTGCCATATCATATCATAAGAAGCATCATAACTCATGTATTCAACATATATCATGTCTCAGTAACATCCCTTTCTAGGGCATGTCATATCTCATCACCTGCAATTTACGAGATATGTATTGAAAATAAGAAACCCTGCAGTATGCAGATATCAACTCAGAGAGAACAAGCATATAAAGTTAAATGCACTAGAAACATACAATTCAACAATTAAGCATCACCACGTCTCATATCGAAACCTTTCATATCACCTTAACATGATTCATTGAACACCCTATCCTTAGGGTTTAATTTGCCTTATTCATTCATCACATGCCATCACCCTACTCTTAGGGTTTCATTTGCCTCATCACTTGTCACATGGCTCTCATAAGAATTTCATAGGATATAAGCATTCACTGAATAAAGATTGTTTTCAACAAATCATATACAATCAATATAGATATGAAACCATGGAAATTTAACTAAATTTAGGTTTCCCATACCATTAACTGAAATATCATGTATCAAGGATAAATTCAATTAAGATAACCCATGAGGTACATCCTAACAACTTATAGGATTACTAGTCCTTTTCAATAAAGCTGAAACTCTAGTGATGTCTCAATTAGGTTAAACCCTAATTACATCATTTGATATAAATCTGAAAAGCATTATCACTAGGAAGTGTTGTATACATTTCTGATATGAATCTACCATTTAGGAATCATTTAAAATAGAGAAGGAATCCATATCATATCAATTTGCAACAATCTTAAATCAAACGGACATTTTAGGTTTTAGAATCACATACTAAGCAATTAGGGATTTGGATGCTATAATCAAATTCGTGCATTACACTGTTTGAAGGAAGAACCCACTCACCCTAAGGTGTGAAAATACCTCAAAACTGCAGCTCAACTCAGGGAATCTCGAACTCACATCAAATCCCTAGCAAATCTCCCAATTCTTCTTCCATTCAACTCGGGAACCTTGAAAATGAGGGATTATGAAGAAAGGGTGAGAAAAGAGGGAATTTCGACATCATCTTGGATCAAATCAGAGAATTGATGGAATCTTGACATGAGAGAGAAGATTCACCATAAAAGTCTATGCAAAGAATCCAAACTTACTTGATTTCACCCTTCCTGGAATCGCAAAACCCTAATTCAGCAATTCCCCCACTTTCTTCTCTCAAACCCTAACTCTCCCTCTCTCTCTAGGAGCTCGTTTCTCTGGAATGAATGACGAAGAATGAGAGCTGTGTGTGTGCGTGGTCGATCATATAAGTCAATTTGAGCTGCTTGGGTCAATTGCATATTGACCCAACACTCAACTTTAATTATATTGGCTGAATATTCAGTTTCACAATAGCTTCTGTAATTCGCCTACTGAATAGCTAACAGAAGCTCCAAAAATTCTGTAAATTTTATATGTTATTCCTAATGAAGTTTCAGACCTCCAGTAAAAATTTGAGATCATTTCTTGTTACCAATAGTTAATTAAAAATCGAACAGTGCACTGCTATATTGCAGTCTGCAGAATATTCGGCCGAGTTTGTCCTGCACAGAACTCGACCGACACCCTTACTGTAGAGATCAAAAAGTCATCCAAAAATTACGCCAATTTAATAGAGTGTCTTTTGTTTTTCAAGCACAGTTAAAATTTTAGATCAATTGGATATACCAATAAAAAGATAAAATTCAATTACCACACTGCTGTATAAATCTGGAAATGTGATCGATTGAGTTTGAAACTGGGCCGATAAACAGGTCAGAACATTCTTCAAAAATTCTGATATTTTCCAATGTTGTTCACATTTTATATATCCAAATCATATCCAAGTTTGAGATAAATCATAGTTACACATAAAATACTAAAAATCATTTAGTGAGACATTCTACTTATCAAATTCTGTATTCATGTATCATCAAAACCCTAATTTGAGCCGATTAGGGTTTATGTTTCTCAAACCCTAATTCTCAAGACAAAAGAACATTTAGACTTCTTATCATAGTTAAAACATCCTAATTGTGTTATCGTCATTAATTAGATTTCAAGAATGATTATTCCAATTAATCTTTGCAATTGTCTAGGTAAACCCTAGTTTACCAATTAAGCTCAGATGGGGTCGTAACAACTCTTCCCCCCTTAGAATGTTTTGTCCTCGAAATATAAACCTACAAGAAAGATATATTCAAGGTTATTCTAAGCTTCTAAAGCCTTCCATGTCATTATACTCTTGTATTTCATACCTGAATGTAGTTTTCAACATTAGATCTTTTAATTCTTTACTAAATCTCAACATATTTCAAATAGTTCTCAATGATATCAAGCAAATTCTTTATGTCACAGTCAAACATAGAATGCAAAGATAAACCACCACGCTTTCACTGCGCAACTCTGATACTCTGATACAACTATCTCAACTTATGCTGCTCAGAGAGTTCTATTGTTCTGTATCACCTTTAGGTGACAAAAGCAAGTTCACCATGCTGTTTTAAACTTTAATAACATGCTACTCAGATAGCAAAACAGTCTTAAATTAAAAGACTAGATTCAACAATCAATTGCACAATACTACTCTTGGCATCCCCATTGGGTCATGGACGCATGAGGTGAAGCATTACCACCTCATTCCATACTATCCTGTTTCGATCCTGAGACCTGTGGGTTATGGGCCCATACACAATTCAAAGTGTAACCATCGTAGTATATCATTTTAGGGTTTCAACAACAGTAATAAGGTAATCCACAATTGTATCAGTCATTCAAGCATTAATCATACTCAATTACCATCACTCAGTTATATTAGAGTTAGGTATAACAAGCTACACCTCATTAGGGTTACTTGTCCAGACAATCTGATTATCACCCCTTTCTATTAATATGAGTGAATAAGTATGACTACCTTGTTCAGGGTATCTCTCCATGTGTTCTGACATCATCCAAACCGTATCACCATATCACAAATACACAATAGTAAGATGCATATCAGGTATGAATTACTACAACTATCATACGCCTTTAATTTAACATATAGCTTGCACAAATACACTGAAATCATATGTAGAACCAACTTTCATACCTTAATATGCCTTCAACAAATCATACATGTATAAACAAATTCACATATTACACAAAGCTAGTGTTTTCCCATATCTCTCTGCTCATTCATTACTTCTTTACTTTTTGCTACCTGTCCTTTTCATATGATTATATACAATAAACATCATTAACATTGAAGCATTTAAGATAGGAATAGATTATTCATCATTCTTGTTATCACACAAGAATTTATTTCTTATCGCACTTCATCATATTGAATGTTACTATTACATTCACTAGATGACCCCACCAAGGTAGTTATGCATCATATATGATTCATTTTCTCTTATCATTTCATTCCCACCTTGCTCTCATTAAGGAATATATGAAAGAGAAGATGATTTTAAGACTTGGAATACTTGTATTCAAACATTCCCTTAATACATTATCGTATGTAGATTTACTTAGTTATCAAAAGAGATATTTGATTAATTAGCACTTGCCTGAATCTCACAACCTCTTTATTTTATAACTTCTCCATCATATTTCAAACCCTATCTTATGTTTCATAGTCCTCTTACCATATACTACTCTTTAACCCGTCATCTTTAATTCTAAATTTTTCTCTTATGACCATGTTGCTTATTCATATGTATGGTCATGTATACCATGTTGCACATATTTCCTCCTTTATCTTTATACTATTGTGAAGTTAACGTTCTAAATTAATAGTCCTGCTATTAGTTTTTCCTCATGTTGAATACATTACATATTCTTTCATTTTTTTAAATCAAGTGGATCATGCATGGGTCAAACATAGTTTCTCTTTCAATCAAGTTTTTCTCCTCTGAATACAGTCCACCTTTGTATGACTTATTCATTCGTTAAACTATACCTATGTTCTTTGCTTAGAAACTAGTTTGTTGTTCTAGTCTTATGAATTACATGTTCATACGATCCTCTTACTTTTATGGACCTATTGAATGATCAACCCTATTATCTACTTAGCCTTTGCTTTAGAGTTCATAAAAGCATTATACTCTATTATATGATTCATTCTTCATGATTGATTCTTGTTATCTTGAACCATACATACATTTCACATATCTTTTCTATATTTCATATGTATAGTTCATGTAATATCAATCAATGAACTGATCATGAACTTCATATCATGTTCTATTATTCCCAATTAAGGGTTTCACATTTGAGACCCCAAAGTTGAACCTCAGATATTAGTTTCAACTAATTCTTAGTTGTTCTGATCTTGCCCATCTGTTTCAACATCTTACTGTATATACATTCTTACTCTGATGTGGGTCTAATTATTCAAATTCTATTCTTATTATACTATTGATAGGATTCATTAGATCCTAGTAACGCATCCTGCCAACCGGACCAGGCCAAACCTGAAGTCCTAAAGCCAAGAACTACAAAGGATTACATTCTTCCTGAACTGCCACTCACAGCTCAGAAACTCGGCCGATTGGTCAGAAACTCGGCCGATTACTTCACAACTCGGCCGATCCGCTTGAAACTCGACCGATCAACTTGTTGTTTGATTTCCTGAAAAAGAAACTCGGTCGTATTACATACAACTCGGCCGATCAGTTTGTTGTTCGATTGCCTATTAAGGAAACTCGGCCGAATCACATACAACTCGGCCGAATCGCGTACAGACTGAAAACCTAAACAGACTTGCTGATGTCAATTTCACTCGAATCAGCGAGCAAAACCATAGAAACAAAAGCTCATTCAAAGGTCAATTCTAGTCTACTTGTTACAAAGAATGAAATCAATAAATGCTACAATTTTATAGTGTACAACAGATATTAAAGACCCATATTTCAAAGTATTGAATATTTCAATTCAAACATATAAGAGCATTTCTATACATTTCCAACAAAAACAACATTATGAAATGTAAGTTCTATCTCCTTTTACATTTATGCTCTTAATTCTTGTTTCTTTTCTCGTTTTCTAACCCTAACATTTCTAGGGTTCCTCTCTAGCCCATTCTTCCACTGTATACCTGGCCAGGGTATACGTGAGAGAATAGACGGAGTAGCTTGTACTGGCTGATCCAAGTACTCAGATATCGGGCCAGGATATCCAAATACTCAAATCCCCAAAGCTAACATCAAACATCTCCTATCTGCCACACTTAGGACTCTAACTTACTAACTTAATGGTCCTTGACAACTCACCCTAAGCTCTGATACCAAGCTGTTACACCCCAATCTCACAATTTCCTCAAATCATGAGATTAGGGCATAAGATAGGATTTATATGTAACACAAAGAACACCCTTAACTTTTTCTTTTCTTAAAAACTCTTGTTTCTTCGCATTGAACCACATAAAACATCTTAACAAGGGAATCTGAACATTTCCTTTACTAATCAAACTTTAATAGTAAATATACATGTATAAACATTCATGATGTCTCTCACACATTATGCACATGAAACTTGCTAATTAGCATACATATCAAAGAGGAACAATATTACACATTGTAATTTCAACTCTCTCTCTTAACTCTTACTGAGGACCTAGAGTGACAAGGACCGACTGACTCAACTAATCTCATACTTGACTCCTGTGGCAGATCTACACTGATGCTCTGACCATCTTCAAGTCCACGCGGTTAACCCTAAAAATGTTTGAGTAGAGGGGTGAGCCTACTCGCTCAGTGAATGAGTACTTCATGGAAACAGACTAATGCACTAATGTGATTACAGATATGATTTGAGTAAACGATATGAAATTTAACAACAATAAATACTACATTGAGCAGTTCTAAAACAATATAATTGAAATAGCAAAGAATGTAAATATTGCATCCAAAGAATAGCTACTAGAAGACTATGCTCTAGTCTTCCTTAACTCTTTCATTTATAAGGGACTCTGTGAACCTATATGATCATATTTTAGATTATGCCCTGATCTATGCAGTGTACTCTGCATAGAGACTCGCAGTGCACTATGACCACACCGTACAAGACTTAGCGACACACCCGGGAAATGCTAAGTCTGACGCCAGCCCTGTTCTGCTACAGGACCACAGGCTCATCGGCCTCACTGCACTACATCGAGTGCTCTGAACTCCTCCTCTAACCTGAGTACACAGGCTCAGGAGGTCTGGGTTACCACCGTGACATCGCACACGTTGTTGTTGAATAACCCCTATTTACTCCAGTGCCACCGTGACATCGCACGCGTTGTTGTTGAACACTGTCTTTCCATCCTCGTGCCACCGTGACATCGCACGCGTTGATGTTGGACACGAGTTTCACCCCTAAGAAGCAGACCTGTCAAAGGGGTTCTACGGTGTTCAGGGCACCTAAGTCTAACATTAACATTATAGGTACATTTTAGACATAAATCATAATTCATTTAACATTTCTCACAAGGCTCACACGTCCTGCCATATCATATCATAAGAAGCATCATAACTCATGTATTCAACATATATCATGTCTCAGTAACATCCCTTTCTAGGGCATGTCATATCTCATCACCTGCAATTTACGAGATATGTATTGAAAATAAGAAACCCTGCAGTATGCAGATATCAACTCAGAGAGAACAAGCATATAAAGTTAAATGCACTAGAAACATACAATTCAACAATTAAGCATCACCACGTCTCATATCGAAACCTTTCATATCACCTTAACATGATTCATTGAACACCCTATCCTTAGGGTTTAATTTTCCTTATTCATTCATCACATGCCATCACCCTACTCTTAGGGTTTCATTTGCCTCATCACTTGTCACATGGCTCTCATAAGAATTTCATAGGATATAAGCATTCACTAAATAAAGATTGTTTTCAACAAATCATATACAATCAATATAGATATGAAACCATGGAAATTTAACTAAATTTAGGTTTCCCATACCATTCACTGAAATATCATGTATCAAGGATAAATTCAATTAAGATAACCCATGAGGTACATCCTAACCACTTATAGGATTACTAGTCCTTTTCAATAAAGCTGAAACTCTAGTGATGTCTCAATTAGGTTAAACCCTAATTACATCATTTGATATAAATCTGAAAAGCATTCTCACTAGGAAGTGTTGTATACATTTTTGATATGAATCTACCATTTAGGAATCATTTAAAACAGAGAAGGAATCCATATCATATCAATTTGCAACAATCTTAAATCAAACGGACATTTTAGGTTTTAGAATCACATACTAAGCAATCAGGGATTTGGATGCTATAATCAAATTCGTGCATTACACTGTTTGAAGGAAGAACCCACTCACCCTAAGGTGTGAAAACACCTCAAAACTGCAGCTCAACTCAGGGAATCTTGAACTCACATCAAATCCCTAGCAAATCTCCCAATTCTTCTTCCATTCAACTCGGGAACCTTGAAAATGAGGGATTATGAAGAAAGGGTGAGAAAAGAGGGAATTTCGACATCATCTTGGATCAAATCAGAGCATGGACGGAATCTTGACATGAGAGAGAAGATTCACCATAAAAGTCTATGCAAAGAATCCAAACTTACTTGATTTCACCCTTCCTGGAATCACAAAACCCTAATTCAGCAGTTCCCCCACTTTCTTCTCTCAAACCCTAACTCTCCCTCTCTCTCTCTAGGAGCTCGTTTCTCTGGAATGAATGACGAAGAATGAGAGCTGTGTGTGTGTGTGGTTGATCATATAAGTAAATTTGAGCTGCTTGGGTCAATTGCATATTGACCCAACACTCAACTTTAATTATATTGGTTGAATATTCAGTTTCACAATAGCTTCTGTAATTCGCCTACTGAATAGCTAACAGAAGCTCCAAAAATTCTGTAAATTTTATATGTTATTACTAATGAAGTTTCAGACCTCCAGTAAATATTTGAGATCATTTCTAGTTACCAATAATTAATTAAAAATCGAACAGTGCACTGCTATATTGCAGTCTGCAGAATATTCGGCCGAGTTTGTCCTGCACAGAACTCGACCAACACCCTTACTGTAGAGATCAAAAAGTCATCCAAAAATTACGCCAATTTAAAATAGTGTCTAAAACTGTGTTTTTCAAGCACAGTTAAAATTTGAGATCAATTGGATATACCAATAAAAAGATAAAATTCAATTACCACACTGCTGTATAAATCTGGAAATGTGATCGGTCGAGTTTGAAACTGGGCCGATAAACAGGTCAGAACATTCTTCAAAAATTCTGATATTTTCCAATGTTGTTCAAATTTTATATATACAAATCATATCCAAGTTTGAGATAAATCAGAGTTACACATAAAATACTAAAAATCATTTAGTGAGACATTCTACTTATCAAATTCTGTATTCATGTATCATCAAAACCCTAATTTGAGCCGATTAGGGTTTATGTTTCTCAAACCCTAATTCTCAAGACAAAAGAACATTTAGACTTCTTATCATAGTTAAAACATCCTAATTGTGTTATCGTCATTAATTAGATTTCAAGAATGATTATTCCAATTAATCTTTGCAATTGTCTCGTTAAACCCTAGTTTACCAATTAAGCTCAGATGGGGTCGTAACAACATCATTCCATGCTAGTTCTATAACATCCCAGGATTTGAGGCCTTAGATAAGATGATCTTAAAAGAAATGATTGGACTACCCATATCACCAAAGTGTGCCTCCTTTTCTGAGAGCCCATCACTAAAGAACTCCATAGTTAAGCATGCTCAGCTTGGAGTAGTACTAGGATGAGTGACCAGTCGAGAAGTTGATCCTGGCTTGCGCGTCAGTATGGACAAAGTGCGCAGTTAAGGCTAGTGGTGGTTTGTGGGGCCAATCTTCATTCCTAAAACTCTACTAGAGCCATGGGAAGTGGGCCCAGGCATTACAAATGGTATCAGAGCCAATTCCCCTCCAGTAGGTGGGGCCAAATGGGCCTGTAACATGCCAGTTTTTAAGCCATGCGGTCCACACATGTTGGAAAGGGCTATCTGAGTTGATGGAGCCGCCCATGCACTGGTAGTGTCCAGGCATTTTGGAAAGGGCTATCTGAGTTGATGGAGCTGCCCTTGCATTGGTAGTCGTGATCGGGAGCTGGGTGTACATCAGACATTTGGGTCTACACTGAAATGCGGAAGGATTATGAGGCCATATAATTGAGCCTTGATGAGGACGTCAAGAGTCTAAGTGGGGGAGATTGTAACGTCCCAGGATTTGAGGCCTTGGATAAGATGATCTTAAAAGAAATGATTGGACTACCCATATCACTAAGGTGCACCTCCTTTTCCAAGAGCCCATCACTAAAGAACTCCATAGTTAAGTGTGCTCAGCTTGGAGTAGTACTAGGATGGGTGACCAGTCAGGAAGTTGATCCTGGCTTGTGCGTCAGTGTAGACAAAGTGCGCAGTTAAGGCTAGTGGTGGTTTGTGGGGCCATTCATCATTCCTGAAACTCTACTAGAGCCATGGGCAGTGGGCCCAGACATTACAAGTTCTTCATCCAAACAATAGTGGGAATGGGAAGAAGAAATTTAATCCTGACATCTTGCACTACTAATAGGATGAACCATATATATTACAACTTTGTTCAGACATCCTCTATTTTGGTACATCTATGAAGAGGAAGCCCCTCTCATCTTAGATAAATGCCATTCACACCCTAGTGGGGAACACATGAGCTCCAACAATACAATCACCAAGGTTTCTCAATGTTGCTTTTTGTGGACCTCTATCTTCAAGGTTGCTCCTTTTTTTCAAGTCTTATGACTAATGTTAGTGATCTGGAACTATTTTCAAAAGGGACGAGTTTCCTGTCTAGTCTTGGTGGAAATAATAATTTTTAATGTCTAGAGTGTATACTACATGTGTCTTTTCCCCTCGCCCTACATTATGTTCTCTGTTGACTATGTTTTCAAGTGGGCTAAAGAAAATCCCTACAATTTCTAGCAATAGGTCAGTCATCAAGCTATTCAGTGACATCATCTTGCCTCACTTTGGAATCCCTTACATTGTCATCTATGATGGAGAATCTCACTTCCTTGAGTGCAAATTCAAAGTTCTCCTTGGAAAGTACCATACGACTATGTCTTACCACCGATAGATAAGTGGTTGATTGATATTGCTAATTTCCAAATCAAAGCAATTCTTGAGAAGAAAATCACCATGACAAGAAAAGGTTTGACACAAGAGATAAATGACGTAGTCTCAGCCTACAAAGTACCACGTACATGACTCCACAAAGAACTACACCTTTTCATCTTATATATGGGAAATATTATCACCCATGTACCAAGCGTAACAGATGAGATGTAATAGAGCATATGAATTGTGATCTTCAAGTGACAAGAGATAACCATAAACTAAAATGGCAAGATCTATGAGAAATATGCCTAACAAAATATGAATATGCACACATTTACAAGGAGTGCATCGAGATGTCACAAGATATATGGAAACCTGAACAGGAAAGATGTGCAATTCAGATATCAAGATTTGATACACAACTCCCTTCTCCAACTTTTCTTAGAAAAGTTAAGGACCTAATGGTTGGAATTCATCATCATGAGCATATCTTCACCCATGGATCCATTAAAATTCAAAGTGAAAAAATTGGTGAACTCAAAGTCGATGGCCGACGACTCAAATTCTACTTCACAATGGCTGACACATGAGCTGAATATCCACTCACACTCTCCTCACCTCCAATAGAAAATTGGGCAACACGCGTTTAGCCATCGATTTTAAACAAAGGCACTTATAAGAAGGTGATCCAATTTTTATTTAATTTAATCATCTTTAATTTTCAAACTAGTTTCTTTTCTATTTTTATATCATTTGTGCACTAGTTGAATATAGATTCTAACACCCCAATTTTGCATACACACAATCAATAAGCAGACGCATTTATCTTTGAAGGAGGATGTCACATCACGATACTCATTACAAATAAATAAATAATCACTATACATTGTCTTAGAAAGAATAATACATTGTTCGTTGAATATGAAAACTACAACTTACTTTTTATCAAGTTTAAGTTCTAACATCTAAACATGGAATCACTTAAACATAGAAGGAAGGATTATAATTATATGATTGTCTAAGGTAGATGGAACCCAACCATGTTGCACTTGAAGGTCTTCTAATCCTTGTATTTCTTCTCTTTAGTCCTTATTTGCTCCAACACCTGGGGCCATTGTGTCCCCAACCATGAAAGGGGAAAAACAAAACATCAGTAAATGGTATTGGAAGTTTATAACATAAACAAACTAATTTACTTGTCATGAATGAAAATTGACTTGAACATTAACTTAAGCATTCTTGAAATAAATTCTTGACATTAGAATTGAATAAGTAGAATATGCATCTATCTATTATTGCCCACTTAAGAGTCGATAATTAGCATGAAAGCCCATGGTTGGCTATAAAATCCCATAATTGGCTTGAAAGTCCATGATTTTCTATAAAAGCGCATTACGATCCCTTGAGGTCCATGATTGTGAAAGAATATAAAGCTTAATCAAATTCTTATAACATGATTGTTAATGTGAACCCTAGCATAATTTTGAACTTAAATCTTTAACATGATGATATTTATCCCTCTTAAAATTTGAACTTTACATTTCTTAATCGTTAATCAAAATATCTAGTCTTGGTGATCATGGTTACCATAAGACATAAGATATAGAAACCATCAAGAAACTGATATAATGAACATGATTTAGAGCACTGAACTTGAAATCATCATTCCTACTTTATACATAAAATTCAGTCAGTCATGGTTGATTGTGCACATCAACATGGCTCATTTACCTGGAGCAAAGATACCAAGGTCAATCCCTTCCTTGACTTGATTAAACTCTGATAACCTATAATTAAACATTAAACATTGCAAATTCATATTTTTTATTGACCCTAGATCAAATTATGGTTTCTTAAGGTTTTCATTAGATTAGGGTTGGGTTTACTGATTATGTTTATCCTGTTAGCAAAACTTAGTTTGAATATTATTGATTTAGGCTAAATTAATTAAAATGCTACTAAAATTTGGGTTTTAGGGGCCCAAATGAAAATATCAAATAAAAAAGGAAAATCATGATTTGAAAATCCTAAAAATGGATTCTTCATAAAAAATCCTTTCTAAGGAGTATTTTTCCATAGTTTTCTGACATACCATTGATGTACTATGATTTTCTTATCATTGTCCAATCAGATAAAAGATAAATCTAAATAAGGAATTGTGGATTTTGGAAAAACAAAATGTAATGACCAAGACATCCCTAACTCTATCTTTTGGCCATCACTGTGACAAAGACAATCACTGTCCACATGAAATGAAGCTTTTATGCAACAAGATAAAAAATAGGGCACTCAAATTCTGAGTCTGCCCATGCAAGGTCGTGACAACCATTACACATCTAGGGGTAAAACTTGTCAATCACTGCTCGGTTCATCAGGGGAACACCCAATCTCTCGATGATAGTGAGAGAAACACAAACACATAAAAAAGAACTAAGACTCAACCCCAAATAATCACAGAACAAACAACTCCATGAGCAAAGTTTCAAATCATGATCTTTACCCCAAACTGAAGCTAGAGAGACAAATCGAGGGCCAAGCAATGACTGGGATACCAAAAGAAGCAAAGATGCTACCGCACCATGGTAACCAACAATGACAATAAGTAGAAAAATGGGATACGACCCACTCGTGAGAAGAACTAATACCCTAAGTGGACTCTAGGAACCTAGGTAAAGTTAAAGGAGACAAAAACATAGGAAAAATATTCTATGGTAGGAGCACCTGGACCCCATAAATTGTGATGAAGATCCATAAAGGAGAACCAAAAGAGGGGTAACAAAATATTACCAAAAATTTGATGGGTAGACATTCTAGGAGATTGTATGAGCTTTGTGGAGGTTAAGGGAAGCTGGCAAACCTCCTCCTAAAGGCACGACGGTCAGAGGAAGATCTGTAGTTTCTAGAGTGTGCGAAGCTGATGGATTGAATACGTTCTCTATGCGCGGGGTATGGGAGGGAAGAAAGGCAACTACTTCTAATTCAACGGGTGTCGAGGATAGTGTACCTAGGCGTATATATAGGCAAGATGCCCTGACATAATCATGAATCCCAACACAGACAGGAAACATGGGATGCAGAGAAGTCCCTTGTAGTCTGGGAAAGATGGTAGGAAAACCCTATCTAACTAGGGGCCAGTAGACTTCAGGTGAGATGAGGAATGCGAAAACATCTATAATTCTTGGTGAGATACAGAGATTATAGGAACGAAGTAGGGGAGGGGGATGTAGAATGTGGAGTCCCACTAGCCCTGGAAGTCAAGCAAGAGGGAAAAATCTATGGGATCTGAGAGTCCCCGTTGAATCGAGACTCTGGCCCACGTGTGAAAATGACTATAGGTGAGATAATATGTGTGACATTTTAATAAACAATATCATAGTTAAATTAGTGTATAAAACAAATATTTGATTAATCATTAATTAAAACTATATATAACTCTATTAATTGTTTAGGAGGGTCAAACAAAGTCTTAATGACTTCAAATTTGAAGCATAGGTTAATAAAGGAGTCTAAAATCTCATTATCCATTTATATTTAGGGTTTTATTACCTTTTGACCATCAAACTCACATAAGTCATTATCTTAATATATAATTAAAAGATGAGATAAAGTAAATATCTTTTACATTGGGAGTTAGGTTTTGATTTGAATTTTAAGATGTGTAGTGATTATCCACCCTAAGGTAAACTTATCATATTTTATGTCTCTTGGAGAAATTATCCTTATAGGAGAAAGAGAGAATAATGCTATTTATCCCTTTATGTATGTTGAATTCATGTAGTCATAAAGAAAAGAAAAAAGGGGCATATTTTCATTTTCTTTCATATCCATATAAAATATCAAATATTTGGGGGAAACTTGCATCAACGTTGGAGTTTCAAATTAATAATTAAAAATTTCCAATAAATACCCTAAACTTAATGTAATTTAAATTTTGGGATGTTATACATCATATGTTCTAACAATTTTAATAAGATGTATGATATTTTGCTAATACACATAGAAACCATTTATTGTGGTCCATCATGCACGATCCTTCCCCTCCATCATATGTGTAGTGTATTGCCAAGGACAAGTAAATATCTACGCTCAAGGTGGTGGGTGGGTGGTATGCATAGTACTTTCGACCTGCACCTATCTATTTTGACTTAAACTCTCATCATTGCATTTTGGTGTTGCATTTGGATTTTTTTTCTTTGAAATTTTTATGTTTAGAGTAATCAAAGCCATCATATATATGGCTTAGGTACATTTGTTTTTACTCATGCATTATCATCATTTCACTCCTCTATTTGAAGCAATATCTCACCTCAAATACTTTTTCAAATAGACCACTGGCTTGAAATTACCTATGTGGCCTAGGAACCCTACATCATGTTGCTCTAAAAAAATGGCAAGCATTCAAGGAACTGGTAAGGGTCAACCACATCATTATTCCTACTGACTAGTCAAACAAATTGATGGAATCATCACTTCATCCCCTATATTTTCAGTATTTGAGCATAGTGGGACTAATAGAGTTCCATGCCCTCTTCCACACTTCCTCATCCAAATTGGGAAAGGCTTATGGAGGTAATTCTATGAAATAAGACCTCATGATTTAGATTAGGTGATAGTCTACTTCTTAGAAAGATGTTATCAAGATGAATACATGGCAACTGATTATACATAATAACTAAGTTTTTGAACTAGAGAGAGAGAGAGTCTTGGAATAAAAAAGATTTTTAGGTTGAACCACAATGAAATTATGCAGAGGTTGATATTCCAATTTTATGGTGGAGCTTAAGGATATCATATGTTGAATGTTTAAGTAGGATATCAAGAAGAGTGATATAAGTACATGAGGATCTTGTGAAGAATTCTTTATATGCTATTTGGATTTATACTACAAATTACAATAATATATTGTAGAATATTATGATGTTAAAAATATATTTGAGGTTACAACACATTTTTAGTGCTTTTATCATGTACAACATACTCCAATAACCTATACCCTATTGTGTGACCTATGAATGGAAAATCTATCACATAATATAGGCTCCAAAAGGGAGGAATAGTTTGAAGATATCCAATGTCTTCCAGAAAATTCCATTCAGGAAATATCATTAAGAGAATGGTACTCCTATGTGCACAAAGTCAAACGGGAATAAAAGATCCTTAATTATGAGAATCTTAAAAAAAAATTTGAATGACAAATTATGCCTAATTATGAGTTCCAATGACAAAAACTTTTTAACAATACTTTGTAGTATTTTTTGTTCCTCATACTGAAAGGTGTTACATATCCCTTTGCCATCTATCTTTACTTGCTATAGTTACATATCAAGATGACACTTTGGTTGTGGGATCCACTTGGAAACATTATGCATTTCATACATCCATTGATTTGTGTGTGTGTGTGTGTGTGTTTTGTATTCTCACTTTGCATGTTGTAGGAAACCACGTATGTGATACCACATGCTTGATTAACTAGATCTGCCATTTATACAACTTTATATATCCACCTTGATATCTCAGATGCTATGACAATGACAATCAAGGAATTGCCAAAGAAAATGTATTCATTGATGGTATATAGATAACAAGATGTAAGCAAGGGTCAATGTAAAGTTATAAAGAGTATCCTTGAGTACTTGCCAAAGAAAATGGATTCATTATTGGTATATGGCTAACGAGCTGGATTGGATGTGACGCTCTTATTCATCAACATTTGGATTTGAACCTAAGATCGCTGCATGTGGGCACGGTGAGATCACCATTGAGCTACATCCTTAGGGGCGAATTAGATGTAACGTGCTACATATATACTAATTTCCAAACCAAAAGGATGATTTCTATCCCACAATTAATATTTGTGTTTTACTTGACCGGTATAGATATGAGCTAGAAAACTTCAGACAGAGCGATAGATTTCAATTTAACTTTAGAGTCTGAGTATATCCTTGCCGCTAGTGCAACAAAGAAAGCTAACGGGATCAACATAAGTTCGTCATGTAACTTCGATTCGTTATTAGTATTGTTGATGCAAAAGAGTTATACTTTGATAGCAAGTGTCTTGTTGCACAAGTCCAATAACCCAAATTGCATCAGCACCACAAGATCATAATTTCTCGCTTACATATTATACGAAGTAATCAGTAATCGGCAAATGTGAAGATATACATAGTACCAATATCGGGGACCGACTTCCAAAAGTTTAGAGACAGATTAGTAGGCCCCTCTACCTCTCAACATATAGAGAATATCATCTTTTTTAATGAAGTGGACGACAGCATGCAAGTTGCTAGATGTCGATACTTCTCTCTGTACAATAACTACACGAGCAAAGCCAGGAAAATCGGCTCGGCAGCACCTTCCTCTTTCTCAAGTGGAGCCCCCAGGCGTTGGGCACTGATCCGGGTCGAGTTGGACAATCATTCAATTCATTCAAGACGGTATGCTGCTGCGGCCAGTTCGATCGTACCATCTCCAACAGTCCGATTTTACTCATACGTCCATACGTGCAGCAGCAATCTGAGAGCTTCCTGAACTGACGGCACTGAACTGAACAGGGTTGCACTTAATTGAATTGAACGTTGAGGGAGCAATGTGGGGAGGTGAAACGGAGAAGAAGCAGATACTAGCTTAGCCCAGTGTACTTGAGAAGCGTTGCTGTGTATATATCATGCTGTTGGCAGTCAAATCACTAAGCTTGGGTTGTGGCCGGGGAAGAAGACAACGACACGCAGGGACCTGTAGATGAGCAGGAAGATCATCAAATCGCGATGCTTGAACATAATGATGATGATACATAGCACCTGCACGGCGTGCTGCCGGAGAAGGAGCTCAATTAACATGACAGATGCGTGGGTGATGCTTTTAAGTCGACCGAGCAACGCTTAGGGCTTGTTTGGTTATTTGCAGTTGCAAGACAGTAGGTGAATTTCAAATTAGGAATTGCAAAATATGTTTTGAAACTAAAAACCAACCATTTGGTTGGATGATGCTACAACTAAACTGGTTTGTTTGTTTAGCGTTTGGTAGGAGATGCTTGAAGGCTGTAATTATCCGTGGACAAGGCAATACCCGAAAAAGTCCATTCTCAGGAACGGTATTACAGCAGGTACCCAGCTGTCACTAGAAAACAGGGGCGATTAGGCAGCGAGGAGGGGAGGATAATGACGGAAATGACAGAACGTGCCCAGCTATGGGAATGGATCGCGCCTGAAAAGGGCATAGTTCATTTTCTAGACTTTTCTGTGTAATCAGCCACATTGTCAAATAGTTCGTTTTCGCAGTATGAGTTGGACTTCCATCCAACCAAACACATGAAGTTGGAAGTCATCATGAGTTGGAACATCATACGTTCATTTTCCATCCAACTGGGCCCTTAGCTCCACACACGCCTAGCATTAACATCTGGACTTTGTTGAATAGATTTTTATTTGACAATTGAAAATGCCTACCGTCCGGCTGTGGTTAGATCCCATTTGTTAATTAATTGATAATTGGCCTTCCCGATCGTCAGGGCGGCTGCAGTGAATGCGGCAAGTGTGTGCAGCTTTGACGAGACGGTGGGTGATGAGATTGCTCATTCAGCAGCCAGTAATGTGTGAAAGAGGACAAAACGCACGGAAAAGAAAAGAGTTCAATCCAAGCACCAGTGCAAGCAGCTGTACGCCCTGCTGCAATAGATAGTGGCATGTATCCGGCCGGTCTAGCCGCAAGGGTGTCTTTGTGGATACGCAGAGATGATAAAAGTATATTAGACCACGGCAAGCATTCTGCTATATTACCTGAAATGACACCCATTTTGGACCCTATTTGTCCTCATGTATGCATGAGAATAAAAGTAAGGATAGAAATGAGTTACTTTCCTTCGTAATTTTGTTCTCATGTATACATGAGGACATAAAAAGTTTCAAAATTGGTGTCAGGTCTTTATATCATATTCCGGAAATAAATAGGTTGAACGAGTAAGACCCATCGGCATTTGGACCTTTGAGAAAAGACGGACATAGATGATAGTGCAAAAACTTATAAGAGCAGATTGGTTCTAAAGATCTAAAACAAGTTCAAGATGTTGAACATGACGAAATCTTCACCAATTGTTATGGTTAAATCCACCAAGATCATACTTGCTATGACAACTTAATATGACTATGGGATTTCACAAAATGAATGTTAAAACCACATTCTTTAACATGAATAACGTAGAGGATATGTACGTGACACAATCTAAAGATTTTATAAATCTAATTATTATAAATAAAGTCTTTAAGCTACAAAGGTCAATTTATAGATTGAAGTAAGCATACCAGAGCTAAAATTTTTATTTTGACAATATAGTCAAAGAGTTTGACTTCAGTCGAAATGAAGATAAATATGTGATTACAAAAGATTTAGTGGGGGCTTATTTATATTCCACATCATGATGGAGAATAATGTCATGCTCCTGTACATATTAAAACTTGGCAAGGAAGTACCTTCTCTATGAAAGGATCAAATGAACCATCATATATGATAGGAATCAAGATCTATAGAGATAGACCTAGAAACCTTCACTACTACAGAAACATCATTCAATGTCGCTTTTCTGGGCGTCGGTTATTTACAAAAATCGTCGCCTATAACATTCCACGTCAGCTATTTAGTAAATCCGACGTCTATATTCGAAGACCAGCCAGACACGGGTACCGCTTTGTATTCAGCGTCAGCTAGGTAAACCAAACCGACACCTAAAATCGCCCGCGAAATCCAAATTTCGAGCGAAAAGAAAAAGTGTCACATATGATGAGAATTTGCGCAAAAAGTGTCACATACAGTGTCAGTTATCCTTTGATAACCGACGCTGATAATGGTTCCCGCCAAATAATTTTAGGACAAATATTGTTCAATTGGACGTCGGTTTTTACGATCAACCAACGCTGAAGATGTTTAGGTGTCAGTTTTTTTGACAACCGACGCCTTTTATGAACTTAATACATCCACGATCACCCGACTCTTCCCCTTTCTTCTGTTTCATTGCGAGAATTTCTCCCCCGCTGCTGCTGCCGCCCGACTGAAACCCTCACCCGTCGATGCTGCTGCTTGTGCGCCGCCGCTCCCTGCTCCTTTTGCGCTGTCGTCTCCGGTCCTAGTCGCCGCGCCCTACGGCTACCTGTCTGCCCTGTGTCGGCGGTCCTGGAGCTCGTCGCGCCTGCCCTGCGCCGGCGGTCCTTTGCTCGACCTCACCTCGCCGCCGACCTGTCGACCTCACCTCGTCGTCGACCTGTCGACCTCACATCGCCTCGACCTCGCCCTGCTCGCTTGCCCAGGTACTTGCCGACCTACCCAGGCGGCACCTAGGCGCGCCTAGGCGGCCAGGCGGTCACCTAGGGTCCCAAACCCAGGTGCCCAACCTAGTTAGGCCTCTGGGATGCCTGGGCGATGCTTGGGATGCGCCAAGGCACAATGCTGCTGTGTATTTTTTTAAATTAAGTTATTTACTGATTTGTGTTTATTTATGTATTGATTTGTATTTATTTATGTATTGTTTCAGGAATTAATTGATCATCTACTGCTGCCTACTCGCCTACCCTCCGTCTCACCCAAATAGAGGTAAACCATGTTTTATTACACTGCTTGATCTTTAATCACATAGATTTAATCAACATTGCTACTTGTATGATCCTAGTGATTAAAAGCACTCTTTCCTGGTCCCTTCAGTAACTAATGTTCCCTTGAGATGAGTGTTAATTGATCTAGTTTGCTTACTTTCCTTGTAATGCCATCTTTTATGTGCTATGACCTAGTCACCTTTAGAGTATTAAAATGATGCAACTTGTACACTTGTTAAATTTGAATCTATAAATCCTATGAATTGATATCACCCCACAAAATCAGTAGTCACTATTATGTCTTGTACACTCTAGAATCAAGATCTAATACTCTTATGTTATTTTAACACTATGAGACATTTTTTTCTCATTCTAGTGGATTATTATGACCTATGATGACCTAACATGAAACCATGCTCTTAATGATATGATGTACATATCTATTATTGTGTTTGTTGGCCTAGAAACCCGTCCAAGATTTACTCATTAGGAGTAAATCTTGGATAGTCTCCGGTTTGGGACTGTTCTTGAACACCTAATCTCACTTAGGATGTAAGTGTATAATGTGTATTGGGTTTTCGAGAAAATTTCGGCAACATTTTCCCGTTTGTTCTCTAAGTACATATGTACTTAGAAAACAACGGAGAAATGCTGCCGAAATTGTTTTGAAAACCCAATACACATTATACACTTACTAGTGAGATTAGGTGTTCAAGGATGGGATAGGTGGTACACATTTATTATATATCATAATGACATCACATGTGTTTGTTGGCCTAGAAAGTGAACAATCATTGTTCTTTATATTACTTGTACATTGGTATAAATTAGAATGAACAATCACTAAATTATATACTGTTTGTATGGAGTATAAATTAGAATGAACAATCTTATTCTCCTATACATTGATAAAAGATCACAATTTTAGAGGCATGTATGTTTATATTTTTTATTGAAGCTAAATGTTTGCTTTTTTAATATCAATATCATTTTCAGATTTGATGTTTCATTATCTTCTAGTTAATACAAATGCTAAATGTTTGCCTTTTTAATGACATTTTCAGATGGCTGACCATGATGAGCATGATGTCCATGATGAGCATGAAGTCCATGATGAGCATGTTGTCCATGATGAGCATGGCGAGGATACCAATGTAAGTTCTAAAAACATATCTTGTATTTTATAAAATTCATTATCTTCTAGTTATGTCATATATCCCATATTTCTATATTGGGCTAATTCAGTGTGTTTATTTTTGTCAAATTTTAGGTTGATGATGCACATGTACCAACTGAAGCACGCCAGGAACTTGATGCGCATCACCAAAAAGTTAACAAGAAAAGGGGCATCACTCTGTTGAACAAGTTAATAGCGCTAAGTGGAAGTGGATCCAAATTGGTTGTGGAGTTTGATAATGGAGGAAATGCAATTGGAGTGAACCGCAATAATTTTGTAAACTATCTTGGGGTTGTCACTGGAAGCCATTGTGGTGTTAAGTATGACAATTGGCATAAAGTTCCTCAGGCGAAGAAAGACTTGATATGGAAGGATTTATGCGTGAGTTATTATTATTTGCAATTATATTTTGTAGATTACAAATTCTATTATTTGCAATTCTATTTTTGGATACTAGTTAATAACAATTCTATTTTACAGAATCTGTTTGCATTGGATGAGAAGTTGTATCGTAAAAGTGTGATGCAACACGCTGAAAAGATGCTTAGGAACTATAGGACAAATCTCAACAGAGAATACATAAAAGATGGTGATAAGAAGAAGAAGTCAGCCCTTGAACAGTGGAACTTCTTGGACAAAGAAGATTGGGACAATTTTGTTGCTTCAAGAAAATCTGAAGAATTCAAGGTATTGGGCGTCACTCCTAATTTAATTAATATATGTTATATTCACCTATTCAAGATTAACATTTAGCGCTACTAACCAAATCATTAATGTGCATACTAACTAGGCCCTCAGTGAGGCGCAAAAAGCAAGGCGTGCACTGAATGTGCATGACCACACTATGGGTCCAAAGGGCTATGCAAGCGTTCGCCAAAGACTACATGCGGAGTCTGCTGCTACTCAGGAGTCCTCTACTATAGGTAGCACACCTCTGCCTAGCCATGATGTTTGGATAGCTGGGAGGAAAAATAAGAAGGGAGAAATAAGGAAGCCCGCAACTGCTGAGGCGGCTACAAAAATGGTAAAATACAACTCTTAGAGAAATCGTTTGAATATTGATTATTTGTGGTGTTAACTTACCAATTTATGTTGATGGTGATTAGCGGGAGCTGCACAAGCAGAGGAAACAAGGCACGTTCATCCCTCAGGGCATAAGGGATGAATTGACAGTTGCTATGGGTAACCCAGAGCATCCTGGACGTGTTAGGGGTGCAGGCGCTGGTGTGGGCATCAAAGCATTCTTTCACAAACCCAGAGCGGGACTTTCACAAGAAGAGGTAACTTATTATGTTTTTAGAATGTTACTGCAAAAGGGAATTCAATAATAAGAAGCTAATGTTTCTTTTATCCATGTATAGGAGAATAAGAGAGTCGAGGATATAGTTGCTAAGAAGGTCAATGATATAGTTGTTGAGAAGGTCAAGGAAGAAATAGTGCGGTGGCGGGCATCTCAGGCTTCCAATCAGCCTACGGCAACCTACTATTCTCCTGATCTACAGACTGAGAGTAATCCTGTAGACCCACCACCGCCTAACACGTCTACTATAAGTATTGTTTATGACATTGTAGCTAGTCTTTTCAAGATGATATGTTTTCAAGATGATATGTATATATGTATAATATTCTTTACGTAAATTTGTAGGCATTGAAGCCATGCCGCATAAAAATGCAAGACTATGTTGTTGCAGAGGCGCAGGCTTACCTGTCCCTTCCTGGGGCAATGTTTCATGGGACCAATGCCACAGAGCTACGTTCATGTGAGCCCGATACGTGTATTACCCGATTGGAGGGAAGCTACATTGCCATATCCCCACCCGGATATTGATACACTTGCTGAGGCAGAAGGCGGGGTGATATTGTGGCCCAAAGCAGATGTTGTCTACACAACTGAAATTGTAAGATAAATTTACATTACTGTAGATTGTTAATGTGTATATATGAGGTCAACTGATCTGAAATTATATATACAAGTTAAAAAGAAGACACCCGGAGCACCTAGGCCTCCACCTCCACTTCCTGCATTATCAAGTTGGGTTCCAACTGACCTAACATACCCGTTAGGTCCTGCTTGTAGGGGAATGGCATGTTGGCTACGGGCACATAATATACATTGTCCTATAATTGTTTCTTTAGAAGCGGATTATGCAGGTCAATCATACGAAAGCTCTTTATTTATGCAAGATATTATTGAGCTGTTTATGTATGATTGGTTGAATACATCAATGATAGAGACATGGATAAGGTGAGATCTTGTTTAAACATCCATATACCTTGTGTAAGATCCGGTGATCTGGTTTCTTATATATTAATGCATATGTAATACATGTTTTGCAGCTACTTAGTCGAAGATCAATGCAAACATTTGCATTTGATCATGTGGGATTTTTGATTCCATCATTGATTAGTATGATAGCTAAAGACCCTGATAGTGTTCAACAATACTGTATAGATGCTTTTACAATTTTCGGTCAGCAAAAGAAGACGATAATAATAGCTCCATTCAATGTCAGGTAAGTTTACTTTATTTATAATTTGGACTTAAGAAAATTACATTTTTATTGTGGATTTTGAGTTATTAATTTTTAACTTTTTTACCTCTAGCGGTAGGCATTGGGAGTTACTAGTTATTGTCCCCGGTACGTTCACAGTTTATTATCTAGATCATGCGGGGAGTACATTGAATACTAAAATTGGATACGTAATGAGAATGTCATTATTCTGGTGAGAATATTTCATTTTTATATCTGTTAAAATCTATTATTACTATTTAATTACGCAATGTACTATGTTACATTAACATGTAGGGGTTTAGATGAGTTCAAAAAGGCTGGAGGAACGGTCCCAAGGAGAAAGAACCAGCCAATAATTTGGGAGAACGTAAAAGTAAGTTCCCGACTCCAATGTATATATTATTGATGTGAACTGTGCTTAGTTGTATTTTTTAATATTTTGTATGTTTCAATTTATAGTGCGCTACACAAGACAACGGCTGGGCATGCACATACTATGTGATGTGATTTATGCAGATGATTATCAAACATGTCGCATTGGACATCAATACCATACATGAGGTATTATATATGGTCTCATTAGTTAATATGAAATATATCAATCTTATTTTTATATTATTACTTATATATATACATCATTCTCTTTGCAGGTGTTTAAAACTGACCACGCTATAGGTAAACGCTTAAAAAATGTACATGCTCCATATACACTGGAAGTATTAAATGAAGTAAGAGAAGAATGGGCAAAAGCCATACAAGCAGTGGTGATTGTAAAATATAATTGGGATGCTGATAGCGATGTTGAATGATATTTTGTAAATGAATATTTCTGAATGTTTATACATGTCCGAATGTTTCTACATGTTTTGAATGTTTCTACATGTGTGAATGTGAGAATTGAATTGATGTCTGAATGTATCTACTTGTGTGAAAAAATATATGTTGATTTTGCAGGTTTGTGGCCTGTTTGTAGGCTGATATCAATGGATGTTGTAAACCTACAGTTCAGAAAACTGAACTACAGGTTCTCATCCTACTGACCAGCCACAGCAAGCCTGCAAATTGATAAGAAAAAAAAATAAAACATAGGCGTCGGTTATTTACAGAACACCGTCATCACAGGCCTACCGTGTCGGTTATTGGATAAATCCGCTGCCAAATGTGACCACGGCCGTGGTGGAAATGGCGTCGCTTATTCGTATACAACCGATGCCTATAGGCTTTATAGCGGCGGTTTTTTAGTTGATAATCGACGCAAAAAGTGTCCTAGATGGCGCCCTTTTTTGTGACGCGAACCCTTTTGGCGTCATCTTACTATATACAACCGACGCCTATAGGTTATATAGGCGTCGGGTATACAACCGACACCGAAGAGTTTGACCTTTAGCGGCGCCCACATAGGTGTTGCTTGAAAACCGTCGCTAAAAGGGGTTAAACAAC
The DNA here is from genome assembly GCA_963693085.1 of Alisma plantago-aquatica. Taxonomy (NCBI): domain Eukaryota; kingdom Viridiplantae; phylum Streptophyta; class Magnoliopsida; order Alismatales; family Alismataceae; genus Alisma; species Alisma plantago-aquatica. The sequence goes on along the minus strand of OY856411.1, from coordinate 442,921,351 downwards.
CGATGCCAAAGGCGTGTTCTGTAGTAGTGCTTCTTGACCAAAGTAAGAGTACATATATTGCCAAGAGGTTGAAGGGGTTCAACATTTGTGACTCAACGAGAGAAAATTTGTGAAATTGGTCTCTCAAGAGTCCAACGTCCCAGTTCTTGTGAAGAATGGGAAAAACGTGAGTAAGAGGCCATATGCATTCACATTTGGATCTATCATGCATATAATGTTATGTATTCATCTTGTTATCTCATATGTATTGGACATGACGAGAGGATATGTACTCATCCAGTTATATCGTATGTATTGGACATGAAATGAAAATCTATCAAATCCTAGAGAAAGTCACTAAAATGCCATGAAAAACATTCCTTAAGTACTTGAGAAGCACTTTAAGGATCGGTTACTTGGTTATAGTAATAAGGAAGAGTTGGGTATAAAAGGTTACACCGATGCGAGTTTCCAAAATGACATAAAAATTTGACGGTCGCAATCTAAATTTGTGTTTGACCTTAAAATAGAATTGTAAGTTGGAAAAGTTCTGAGCAAGACAAGTTGTTTAATTCCACAATAGAAGCCAAATACCTTGTTGTTTTGAGAACAATATAGGATACTGTATGGATCTATAAGATCATATAGATGAACTTGTGGGAGGCTCCAACCATTGAAGACTTAATAGAAATACTGTGACAACAGTGGAGCTACTGGATAGGTAAGGAATCCTAGATACATACTATGACACACCATCGCATACAAGAGTTTGTACAATGAAGAGATGTGAAAACTTATAAAATACCCACTAAAAGAAAATTTTCTAACCCGCTATAAAAGCGCTTGGGCAGTAGGAACATGATGGACATGTGAAGATCACTTGGAATAAGATTTGAATGATGGACATGTTAAGATCACTTAGAATAAGATTCACGGGTGATTGGATCTAAGTACAAGTGAGATTTTGTTGATATGTAAGCCCGTAGATCCAATCATATGATGATTGTAACGAAGCATTAGATACTTAATCTGAAAATGACAAAGGTATTTTTTCTATCACGTTTGTCTCAATCATGAGATGATGACACATACATAGTGGATGTCTAAAGAATAATGTTACTCGATGAGATATTTCTTTAGGTTGAGGACATGAACAACGAGATCATATGTATGATAAGAGTACATACATTCATGTAATGTCCCTATTCAGATATTACTATGGAAGCAAAATAGACAATAGTAATATATAAGACTAGAGTGTATGTTAGTTGATGATAGAATCTCATTAGTCATGATATATTATCAAATCAAGCACATAGATACTTGTTGTATTTGGCAGGATCACCTTGAGAGTGATACATGGATACCATGGAATGGTAGTCAGAATCAACTCTCATAGTAATAGTGGTTGTTGTGGTTCTTAGACCTGAAATCACTACACTCATCACATGTCATTTGTTGTACTTTGACACCATCCAACATGACCTTCAATAAGGGTTGACATAAAGGTGGTGCTCAGGTACTATGTGACACATGGGGATTGATTGTGAGTAATGTAGTTGGGATTTGTCCCTCCTACAGGATATTGATATCCATGCCACCTGATAAGAAAGACTGAGAAACGTATGACCATACTCATGTGACTCAATATATGATATGTGAGCTCAAATGCATCTCAAACACGCTGCTCTAGTTTAACAAAAATGGATTGAACGTTGAGAGGATGATGATTCCATGCCTCAAGTTTAATCTGGATATCAGAGACAAAGGAACTATATGATCATGGTAACACTAATCACAGATTGTAGGTTGAAGTTGTTCTCCAACTTTTCAATTACTTGGACAACAATGATGTTTTGCTAGATACCTTTCATTAGTCGTGATGCCATAAGTTAGTTATGGACATTCACTACTAACTTAATTTGGGACCTATAGGGTCACACACATTGGAGGCACCTGGAATAAGAGTTTATTCATGAATGATGTTTAACTTGATTACTAAACTATTAAGGTATTCAATTTAAACAACTACGATTGACAAATTGACTAACTTGACTGTGAACCGGCCGGTTCAAGTGTTGAACCGATTGATTCAAGTGCCAGGTGAATTGGAAACAACATTGGCCGAACTGTGCCTGAACCAGGGCATGAATTGATTGGTTCACTCAGTGAATCGATCGGTTCAAGGTCTAAAATGACTGATTCACTTCGTAAACCGCCCAAATCAATGATCAATATGATTGGATCAAGGATTGATGCTGACATCATGTTGTGGATTAATCGTGCATTGAAATCCAATTTGTTTACAAATAGGAAACATTGTAAAATGACCGGTTCAAGTGTTGAACTAATCAGCTCAAATGAATCGACCAGTTCATCATTGAACTAACTGGTTCAACATTCACAACTTCTAGAAAATACATGAAATTCCCTCTCTTTCACTCCCAGATCGACTGGAAACCCTGAACCTGTCCCTTCTAAAAATAGAGGGGTATTGGGGCTTCCCAAATACAATAATAAGCTCTGACAACTGTTATCCTCTCTGGTTGTGGTAACCAAGAGAGCCCGAGAAAGTTCTACTTGTCAAAGGGAGGAACAACAAGGGAGAGACAATTGGGAGGGCAAATCAACTCTAGCAGGTTGATATTTGAAAGACAACTCCTTCTTGTTCTGGTAGCACAACGTAGAATTCACAATGGTCCACATGGACTACGATAGAGTCATGGAGAACATTTCCACCCGCTAAGAGGACAAAAACCACCGCCATCCATGGTGTTGCACTAGGAGGCCACTCACCACTAGTTGTCTGAGTGTTGCTTGCAAAAGAAGCACGCTGCTGTAAAAGTTGTTGTTGGACTTACTCCAAGACCAATTATATCTATTGCTACCTTATTTCCTAGATACATCATTGTTGACGCGATCTACTGATTAAGGAATCATATAGTAAATTTTTGTTCCTGTTGCTTTATCTGTTGTCCTAGTTTTCCAATAAGAATGACTATACTTCTCAACAAGGCCATGGTGCTAGACCCCAACACACCCATTCTGGCTAGAACGGCTAACTCTTTCCTCATCCACCATGACCGTGTTACGAACTAGCCACCACGATCGTACCACCATCCTTCCAAAATCTAAAATCAACCTTTCATTTTTCCCATTTTTCACCTCAGTCGTTCCACCCCACCATGTGTTGGGAAATATGGCAGCAGATAGGCAGCATAAACAAAAATTTTATTTATCATATTATCCTATAAAACATGATCACATCAATCACTATGTAATGGGAAGGATGGTTTACAAGGTCATACCTAGTACTGGTGAAAATCTAGTGACTATTCCCTCGTTGCAGTATGTACATTTCTTCAAGTCACACTCAGACGACGTCAGTGGAGCACCTGGTTGTCACCAAGAACAAGGTTCCCTCCCTTTATCAACTAAGACTTGCTCGGGTTCTCTTGGTTATCACAACCAGAGAAGACAAAAAGTTGTCAGAGGCAATTGAGTTGTGTTTGAGAAGTCCCAGTACCCGTCTATTTATAGGGTTAGGGCCATAGATCCCAGTTTGAGTGGAAGTGGAAGGGGCTGAATTTCACAAATTTTTGCATCCTGCAAGTGGTGAAACAATTGGTTCATAAGTGCACCGATCAGTTGCATGGGAGTTGATCGATTCAACCCTTGAATCAGTCATCTTATCACTAGTACAGAAATGACGTAGAACATCACATTTTATGTTTTCATTTGAAACTAAAACACCGATGCCAATATACTACTACGTCGGCTTAAAATGAAAATTGACACCTATATGTGAAGGTCGGCCGATTTACAATACAATTTTCTAGGGGGGAAAATTTGCCTCTTAAATTTTTAATTCGGCATCAGTGGTAAAAACATCGACAACACATGTTCCGCGCCAACCCCCGAGAAAGTTTTTGTCCCTTCATTTGTCATTGGTTTGTTTCAAAGAACTGACGACCAAATATCCTTCACGAGGCAAAATTCATTCCCTTATTTGTCGTCAGTTTTTACAGAAGAACCAACGAGGGTGTGTGTTCGCGTGTTGTCCCCGTGAAATATCCCCCCCCCCAATTTGCCTAATCAACGTCAGTTTTAGGTTGGCAACTGACAACTATGATTGTAACTCAAGAATAATTTTTTTGTCGGCATATGTAGATAGATATCAGTTATTATATGTTGAAACTGACGATAAACACCCCAATCCAGTGCAAATTTATTTATTTAAAGTTGCAGATAGGTGTCAATTTTGTGGTTTGGCCAACGTCTATTGTATTTAGGCATCAGGTATTTGTATTAGGCGACACTAATAGTTAACTTAATAGCACCTATGCGAGCCAGACTCTTCCCCTTCTCTGTTTCATTCCCGATTCTCTGAGCCAGACTGAACTAGGTGTCGCAATTTCTTCCATCACCTTTGCTCACTTCCTGCCGCCACGAGGAGCTTGAAGCTGCTCACCGCCTGCGCGCGCTGCCGGTCGCTGCCACAAGGAGCTTGAAGCTGCTTACATCGGAGCTGCTACTGCTGTCTAGTTGTCGCCACCACCTGCTCATGTTACCGCCACCACCTACTCCTGGAGGAGTGAGGAGCCTTCCTCTAGCTACCTTCAGCTGCTCCAGTCGCCGCCACCGGCCACCTCCTGCATCTCCTCTACTTCACCTCCAGCCTGACCACCTTCACCTCCAACCCAGCCACCTCCACCTCTGGCCACCTCCACCATAGCCTACTCGATCCACCAGTGCGGTGAGTGAACACAAAATGGAAGAATAATTGATTAATATTGTTTAATTAGGGTTAATGATGCCATTACTATTGATTAATTCGGGTTAATGATGTATTAATGAACTTAATTAATTAGATTTGCACTTAGTTTCTCTGAGATTGTGTAGTTGATTAATATTGACTAATAAGGGTTAATGATGCATGAATGAATTTAAATAATTGATATTGCTTTCTTTCTCTCTTATTAGTGATTGATTTAACTTAGTTCAATAATTGTTCTTCAAGCTTGTGTAGTTGATTAATAATGATTATTAGGGTTAATGATGAATGAATGAACACAAAATGGAAGAATGAATTGAATTAAATGATGTTACACAAAACCTAAGATATGAATGCTGAAACTAGGATTGTAGGTATAAGAATGATGATGATGATGATGATGATGATGATGACGACGACAACATATATGTATTTTGTTGGCCTAGAAACCCGTCTGAGATTTACTCATTATGAGTAAAACTTGGATAGTCCCCAGTTTGGGACTGTTCTTTAACACTTAATCTCACTTAGGATGTAAGTGTATAATGTATATTCGATTTTCATGATGTTTCAACAACACTTCCCCATTTTTTCTCTAAGTACATATGTCGGTGGGCATTTTCCCATGTACATCGGTGTACTTGGAGAACTGCGGGGAAATGTTGTCGAAATTTATTAAAAATCAAATACACATTATACACTTACTAGCGAGATTAGGTGATCAAGAATGGGATAGGTGGTACATGTTTATTATATATAAGACCCTAAACCCTAATCTTAACCCTAAACCCCTAATGTTTTAACCCTAACCCTAATATATTCTTGTTTTCTCTTTGATCATAGAATGGTTAGATCATGGATGTCCATTAAAAATTGTTGTACCCCAGAGTTTATTTCTAGTCTTGATCAGTTTATTAGATTTATGGAGGAACATAGGAAATGACCTGGAGATAGGTTCTACCGTCCATGTAGGCATTGCGGTAACAACTTGAAAGTCAGCATTGGTGAAAAAATCAAAAGTCATGTCATGTGTAACGGGATTGTACAAGGCTATACAGAATGATACTGGCATGGAGAGATTCTAAACCTAAAATCAGTAGATGTCGATAGAAGTGATTGTATGGAAGAAGAAATTGTCTCCGATGACGTAGATGTGAACGACCTAGTTCCAGTAGACATCATTGATGAGATGCTAGATAGTTGTAGGGTAGAGCACAATGATCCACCTCTCATGTTTAGTAACATTGTGCATGATGCTGAGAGACCATTATACACTGGTTGTACTAAGTTTATGAAGCTTAGCACTATGTTGAGATTGTATAAGCTGAAGGCTAACAATAGATGCAGCGACAAAAGCTTCACGTCATTGTTGTCTTTGTTGAAAGAAATTCTTCCTGAAGAAAATGAGCTACCAATCTCAACATACAAGTTAAAGAAATTGTTGTGCCTAATGGGAATGGAGACCAAAAAGATACATGCATGCCCGAATAATTGTGTATTATTTCAAAAGGACTATGTGGATTTGAAAGATTGTCTAAAATATGGTGCGTCAAGGTATAAAATGAAGACTTCGGGGAAGTCCAAAACTGGTTCTCCTGCCAAGGTGAGGTGGCATCTACCTAGAATACCACAGTTTCAATGCTTGTTTGCCAATCCGATAGATGCAGAGAATTTGAGGTGGCATGCAGAGGTTAATATAAATTATGATGGGATCCTACAACATGCGCCTGATTCCCCACAGTGGAAGAAGATTGATTTATTGTATCCTGAATTTGGTAAAGAAGTCAAGAATCTAAAACTTAGGATTTGTACCGATGGGATGAATCCGTACGGGACATTGAGCAACCAACATAGCACTTGGCCTATTATGCTTATTATATACAATATTCCTCCCTGGTTGTCTATGAAAAATAAGTATGTTATGTTGTCGTTGTTGATATTGGGGCCCAAAGCAACCAGGAAATGATATCGACATTTATGTTGAACCTCTGATTGATGACTTCAAGAAACTCTGGGGTGAAGGTGTGATGACCTATGATGCTTCACGTAGAGAGACATTTCCTTTGCACACTATGTTGTTTTGCACTATTAATGACTTTCCAACATATGGGAATTTATCTGGATATAGTGTCAAAGGATCTAAAGTGTGTCCTATATGTGAAGATAACACTGATTCATTATGACTAAAACATGGCGGCAAGACTGTATATCTTGCTCATCGAAGGTTTCTTCCAAAATTCCATCTGTACTGAAGGTTGCGCAAAGCGTTCATTGGATGGAATGAGGAACGAAGTGCGCCTAAACCTATAACAGGGGAGATTGTTTATGAAAGAGTAAAAGACTTTGTCAATGAATTTGGTAAGATATCACAATGTACCATGGCCACATAGAGTGACAAATATTTATTCAAGAAGAAGTCAATATTTTGGGATCTTCCTTATTGGAGTTCTTTGGCAGTCAGGCATTGTATTGATGTCATGCATGTTGAGAAAAATGTCTGTGATAGCGTCATTGGTACTCTATTGAATATACCAGGTAAGACTAAAGATGGGATCAAATCCAGAATGGACCTACGTGAAGTGGGAATAAGGACAAAATTAACAGAAGAGTTAGCAGTGATCGAATAACATATTTACCTCCTTCTTGTTACATGTTATCTAGAAAGGAGAAGAAAACTTTTTGTGAGTGCTTTGTTAATGTTAAGGTGCCACATGGTTACTCATCTAACATCCGTAGATTGGTACAAATGAATGATCTGAAGCTAATAGGTCTTAAATCTCATGATTTTCACACTCTAATGCAACAAATATTGCATGTGGCAATTCGATCTATACTGTCGAAGCATGTAAGGTTTGCAATCACCAGACTTTGTTTCTTCTTCAACACTCTGTGCGGTAAAGTTATTGATCTTGAGACTCTCAATTAGTTGCAAAGAGAAGTGATTGTTACCCTATCTCAGCTTGAGATGGATTTTCCTCCTTCGTTCTTTGATATCATGATTCATCTTATTTTCCACTTGACTAGGGAAGTGAAAATGTTGGGACCAATTTTCTTGCATTGGATGTATCCTTTTAAATGATACATGAGCATTTTTAAAGGTGATGTTTGAAACCATTATCGGTCTGAAGGGAGTATTATTGAGGGTTAAGTGATGAGAGAGGTTATGGATTTTTGCAATGAATTTTTGAGTGGTAATGACGCTCCTGTAAATGACAAAAATATTGAGGAGTATTCTGGAAAAGGGATTTTAGGATCACAGATGAAAGTAATCATTCATGAGCTATTGGAACAATCTCACTTGTATATTTTACACAACATCGATGAAGTGAGTGTTTATATCGAGGAACATACCAATTTCATTAAGAAACAATATCCTCAAGCCAATTCAATGTGGCTTGCTAGAGAGCATAATAAGACATTTATTAAGTGGTTTGAAGATAAAGTCTTACATCAACTATCTCAAACACCAAATAATATTGCTGAAAATATCAAATGCCTCACCTTTAAACCAAAAATGAATATTATGTTTATGAAGGGTTTGACATAAATGGGTACTCATATTACACAAAACGTCAAGATGATAAGAGCGTCGTCCAAAATAGTGGGGTCACCCTTCAAGCGTTTTCATTGTTTTTTGCCATTGCAAAAGATAAGGGTCCACGTGAAGCTAAAATGTTATATTACGGTGTCATTGAAGACATATGGGAGTTTGACTACATAGATTTCAAAATTCTGCTCTTTAAATGTAATTGGGTTGATAACACCAAAGGAGTTATAGTGGATGAATTGGGTTTCACATTAGAGAACTTTGTAAAGATTGGCGAGAAGGGTGAACCATTCATATTGGCATCACAGGAGAAACAAGTATTTTATATCGATGGTCCTACAAATGAAAAATGGTTAGTTGTTCTTTATGGTAAAAGATAGTTCATTGAAGATCCTATAGATGAAGATGAGTACTATGATAAGTATGATGACTCGAGTCCATTTTCAGTTGGTTTGCCAACACCAAATATTAAAGCTAACGATGACTTATATGTGTGCAGAGATCACACCGAAGGAATGTTAATTGATAAAAGATCACAGTATTAGAGGCATTTTTTTATTTTATATATATATTTTATATCGATGTGAACTTTTCAATGTTATATTATCTTTTAGTTATGTTAAATGTTAAATGTTACAATGTTTTTATTTTTCAGATGGTTGACCATGAGTATGATGATCGTCATTGTTCAAGAAAGTGTTATGCAGTGTACGAGAAGAGAGGGTACTACATAGAGTATATGCGGTATGGGGGAGTATATACGGGAGTATATGTGATTTTGGATTTTTTTTAATATATTGATTATATAGTCTCTTTAAATGACCATATTGAGCTCATAAATAAAAATATAGCATTTTAGATTACACACTTGTATATATTTACATATAAATATATTAATATGGAGTTGTTTAGAGATGGGCTCCCGGAAAAGGAGATGCACCTTGGTGATATGGGTAGTCCAATCATTCCTTATAAGATCATTATATCCGAGGACTCAAATCTAGGGACGTTACATATGATATGTTTATACATATATGTATGTATATGTATAGAATGTGTTTGTAATATATGTACAATATTAAAATGTATGTATACAAATGTGCAGATATGTTAGAGCATGTGTATAAACATGATAAATCAAAGTGTATACATATATGTAAAAATATGAGTTTGTGCATGCATGTATATTATATTTGTATGTATACATATGTCAAAATGTATTCATGTAACTCTACAAATGTGTATAAAAGTTGGTATATATTACAACGTACACACACATATATATATACAAATGACTATATATTTAAATTTTACTATATAATGCAATGTGTGTCTATATATATGTAGGTTTGTATGTCATGCATGGTCATAAGTTGTGAGCTTTACAAAAAGTGGAGTTTAATTGGCCGCTTGATCGGCCAAGCGGGAGTATATGCGGCCCATGACCGCTTAGTGGACCGATTAGCCATATGTGGTGCGGTAGAGTGACCGAATAGGCATATGCGAGAGTATATGTGCCTGTGCAGATCGATTTCCCGAACAGTGATGATCGTAATGATGATTACTGTGAGGGTGAGGATATCAATGAGGCGCCGCCTGAAAATGTAAGTTTTATAATATATCATATATATATCTATCTATATGTCCATTTATAAGTTATATCCTATTAAGTGCTTTTTTAACATACTAATTTTTAGGTTGAGGAAGTACCTACTGAAAACCTCGGAACACTTGTTAAGAAGCAATTTTTATAAAAAAAAGTGAGGGCCATCACTATGTTGAACAAGTTAATACAACAAAAGGGCAATGGATCAAAACTGGGTGTGGATTTTGATCATGCAGGAAATCCAGCTGGAGTGAACCGCAACCCATTTATTTCATATCCTGGGGTTCTTACTCGTAGCCATTGTAATCCTCATTTAGAATGTTCTTGGCATAATGTTCCTAAAGGGAATAAAGACTATATATGGAAAGAACTATGTGTGAGTTATTATCATTTGCAATTCTATTTTTCAGAATACTAATTTTTAGGATATACTAGTCTATTAAATATATGACATTTTGAAGAGTATATTTGAACTTGATGAAAGCCTACATTGTAAAAAGGTGATGCAACACTTTGGGAGGGTCCTAAGGAACTATAGGACAAATCTCACCTGACTATACATTCAATATGCTGAGAACAGGAAGAAGTCAGCCACTGAGCAATGGAACTACCTTGAACCGAAGGACTGGGAGGCATTTGTTTCTAGGAGAAATACTAATGAATTCAAGGTATTAACCAATTCTTATGAATTTACCTATTCACGGTTGACCTTTAGTGTTACTAACCAATTCCATGTGCTTACTAACAAGGCTATCAGCGATGCTCAAAGATCAAGGTGTGCACTGAATGTGCATGACCACACGATGGGTCCAAGTGGCTATGCAGGCGTTCGCCAAAAACTACTGGTTGTTGTTGCTGAGTCTGCTGCTACTCAGGAGATTGGTGAGTCCTCTACTGTTATTCCCGCACCTCTACCTCACCATGCTGTGTGGATAGTTGGGAGGAAAAATAAGAAAGGACATATAACCAAGCCCACAATTGCTGAGGCGGCTGAAAAAATGGTAAAATTCAACTCTCAGAGCATTCGATATTGATGATGGTTATGTTTACTTACCAATTTCTATTGATGGTGATTAGAGGGAGCTTCACGAGCAGAGAAAGAAAGGCAAGTTCATCCCTGAGGATACAAGGGATGAATTGACAGTTTCTCTTGGTAACCTAGAGCATCCTGGACATGTTAGGGCTGCAGGCACTGGTGTGGGCATAAAAGTGTTCTTTGGGCCATCACAGCGCAAACATGTCCCAAAAGTGGGATTTTCAAAAGCTGAGGTAACCTATTCTTTTTTTGGAATGTTATTGTAAAGGGAATTCAATAATCAAAAGCCAGCATTTCTTTTTTCCATATATAGCTAGATTAATTAGTTGATAGAAGAGTCGAGGAAGCACTTGATAAGGGACTTGATGAAGCAATGAGTAAGTGGCAAGCATCTCAGGATTTCACTCAGACAGTACCTGTGTCGTGCCACTCTTCCCCTATGATAGAGGTGGTTGGGAGTAATCATATAGACCCACCACCTAGAACGTCTGCTGTAAGTATTTTTATGACATAGTAGCTAGTCTTTTCAAGATGATATGTTTATGTATATATGTATATAACATACCCTATGTAAATTTGTAGGGGTTGAGGTCATGCCGTCTAAGATTTAAAGAATTTTTTGTTGCAGAGGCCGAGGCTTACCCATGCCTTCCAGGGCAAATGATTCATAGCACTCTAGTACCCAATGGTTATATTCATGTGAGCCTGAGTCTTGTGTTCCCTTATTGGAAGTATCATCCATTGCCATATGCCCACCCAGATGCTGACATGCTTGGTGAAGCAGAAGGCGGATTGATATTGTGGCCTGAAACAGATGTCGTCTATACTGATCATATATGGTAAATTTAACATTATGTTAATTTTTTAGCGTGTATATACAAGTCAAATGATATGAAATTATATATATAGGAGAAAAGGAAGAAACCTGCTATAGCTCCGCCTCCACCTCCTCCTGCAGTACCTAGTTGGCTTCCAAAGGACCTATACGACTCTATAAGTCCTAATTATAGGGGTATGGCAATATGAATAGGAGAACAAAACAAACTGTGTCCTATAAATGTTTAAATTCCGGAGGATACTGCAGGCCAATCATACAACAACACTATATATATACAAGATATTTTGGAGATATTTAGGTATGATTGGATGAATACATCTATGATAGAGCTATGGATATGGTGAGATCTTATTTATATATCTATATGCCTTGTTTTATATACAGTGATCTGGTTTCTTATATATTAATGCATACATAATATATGTTTTGTAGCCACCTACATAAGATCTGTGAAGAATTTTCGTTTACCCATGTGGGATTTCTAATTCCATCTTTGATCAGTCTTATAGATAAAGACCCTGCAATAGTAACCTTATACTACTCTGTCACTTTTATATATTTTAGTAAAAAGAAGAAGAGCATGATAATAGCTCCATTTAATGTTAAGTAAGTTTACTTTGCTTATAATTTGGACTTAAGAAAATTACATTTTATTGTTTATTTTGAGTTATATATTTTTAACTTTCTATCTCTAGTGGTAAGCATTGGGAGTTACTGGTTATTGTCCCCAAGACGTTCACTGTTTATTATCTAGATCCTGAGGGGAAGCAATTGGGCATACATGGATACACAATGAAAAGGCCATTATTCACGTGAGAAATTTTTCATATTTATATTCGTTAACATCTATTATTAGATTACTATTTGATAATGTTATTTAATGTGTTACATTAACATGTAGGGCTTTAAAAGATTTCAAAAGAGCTGGAGGAAACATGTATAAGATAAAGAATAAATTGTTAGTTTGGGAGAATGTGAAAGTAGTTTCCTGACTCCAATGTATATATTATTTATGTGAACTATGCTTATTTTTATTTATTAACATTTTGTATGTTAAAATTTATAGTGTGCTAAACAAGACAACGGATGGACATGTGCATACTACGTGATGCAATATATGGACCTGATTGTCAGATATGCTGCACAGGATATCGATAACATACAATAAGTATTTTACAGTCTCACTAGATAATATGAAATATATCAATCTTATTAATTATATATATGTCATTCTCTTTGTAGGTGCTTAAAACTAGTGACTTCATTACAGGTGAAAATTTATTAGTTGTACGTAGTCCCTATACAATGGAACAATTAGATGATATAAGAGAACAATAGGCAAAAGCCTTAGAAGTGCTGGAAATTTTTTATTATCACTGTAGTACTAATGATGACGATAATAATGATAAAGAATGACATTTATAAACTTTGATGTCATAATATTTTATGTATTTGATGACATGTTAAACTTTGAAAGACACACTTATATATACATGTCTGAATGAATTTTGAATTGTCTTATCTATATACATGTCTATGAATGTACTTCTACATGTGTGTGAATGTGAAAAGAGATGAATGAATGGATGTACTTCTACACTACATGTGTGTGAATGTAAAAAGAGATGAATGAATGGAACTACAGGTTGCTAGATGTGTGTGAATCATATGGATGAATTAAATGTGCTTATACATGTGTGAATCACATGATATATATATATATAATATTGTACATCTTGTTAATATTGCAGGTTTGTGGCTTGTTGTTGACTGAAATCAGAGGATGTTGTAACCTATAGTTCAGAACTGTAGGTTCTGCATCCTACTGACCAGCTTGACAGTAGGCCTACAAGCTGATAAAAAAAAACATCGTCGTTGGTTAAAAGAAAAAAGCCGACAATGAATGTCCAAATTGTCGATTAACAATAGAAAACCACCATATTTTGTACTAATGGTGTTAGTTATTTTTTAGTTATAAAAAAATCGCCAATAGAGGAGGTCAACATAATTGGTTATTTATAAACAACCAACAACTATAGTCTAACCGTGGGCCAATTGTTTTTGTTCAAGATGGATAATGGTGTCATTTTTGGATGAACAACCGACACCTATGGTGCCATTGCTGGCGGTTCTTTTTTTGGTTGCAATCGGGGACGACTCTAGGTCCCTCCTTTCTATAGTCAATGCACACTGACCAGGAGAGACAATTGCTTCTTGTCAGTTCATATAGAATGATAGGAGTTCTCGATGATCCGTTTGGACTACTACATAGGCGAGGAGGGTGTTGCTTGTTGCTAGGATGACGAAGTCAATTGCCATCTCTAGTGATCAACCAGGAGGCCATTACTGACGTAGTCCAGGTGCAACTTGAAGGAAGTTGCACACTATCGCAAGGGATTGTCACTGGACTTGCTCTAGGAACATATATGAACCTTACAAGCATCTTTTCATTACATAGTTGTCGATATGATCTATTATTCAAAAGGGAATATAACAAGTTAATTTATGTTTCTGATGCCTTATATGATGTCATGTTTCCCAGCAATGGTGTAATTGAAGACATATGGTAGTTTGACTACATATATTTTAGAGTTCTAGTCTTTATGTATAATTGGATTGATAATACCAAAGGAGTTGTAGTGGATGGGGTGGGTTTCACATTAGTCAATTTTGAAAAGATTGGTGAGAAGGGTGAACCATTCATAACAACATCACAAGAAAAGTAAGTATTTTATAATGATGATCCTGCAAAAATAAAATGGTCAGTTGTTCTTCATGGTAAAAGGCAGTTCATTGTAGATCATGTAGATGAAGAAGAGTACAATGACAAGTATGATGAATCAAGTCCATTCTCAGTTTGCTTTCCAACACCAAATGTTGAAGCTAACACTGACTTATATATGTGTGAAGATCACATAGAATTAATCTTAATTGATCTAAGATTCAATCAATACTAAAGGCACACATTTTTTTAATGTTGGATGTGCATTTACCATTCTTTATCACTTATATTTTATTCTTTGACTATTTTCTGAATTTGATGACATTTTTCATATGGTGTCCAACTATGAGGATGATTATCCTAAGAATGAGAACCATGATGATGACACTGGTGTAAGTTATATTGGTTTATTACATAGATGTGAATTTTACAATGTCTATCACATTTATAAATTATGTGTTTTATGACTTATATGTGTTTCTTGTCAATTTTAGCATGAGGATGCAAACCCTGAGAATGTGCACCATAAGGATCTATTGAGCTTACTGAGATGCATCATGACCGTGCAAAAATAAAAGGCATCACCATGATGAACAAGTCAGTACAGAAAATGGGTAAAGGACATAAGTCAGTTGTTGATTTGATGTTCAAGGAAATCCTATTGGGTAGAATTGTAGTTCTTTTGTGTAATATCTAGGGGTTCTTACTTGTAGAAAATCATACATAAATGTAGAATCTTGGTATAAAATTGTTTAAGGTATGAAAGACTTAATATTGAAGTAACTATGTGTGATATATTATGCTTTACAACTCTATTTTTAAAGATATTAACAATTTTATTTTTAAGAATTTTTGAACAAATATATGAACCTTGGTAGAGTATATTTGATCTGGATGAAAAACTACATCATGAAATGATTTTGCAATGTTGTGGGAGGGTACTAAGGAAGTATAGGACAAAAATGACAAGAGAATACATAATGATCGAGAACAAGAAGAAGAAATCATACCTTGAGCAGTGGAACTATCTAGACCCTAAAGAATGGGAAGCATTTGTTACTAAGAGAAAATCTAATGTATTCAAGGAATTAAGCCTCCTCATTTATGTATTTATGTATTTATGTATTATGTATTTAACATATGTTTTGGATTAACCAGGCTTTGAGTGATTCTAAAAAAGAAAGGTGTGCAAAGAATGTGCACAACCACGAGATTAGTCCAAGAGGCTATGTAAAGCTTTGCCAAGATTTTGAAGTGTCTTCTTCTCAACAACCTACTCTTAGTACTGGTGAGTCCTCTACTACTACATATCTACCTTACCATGATCTGTGGATATCTGGGAGGCAAACCAAATTTGGAGAAATACCCAATCCTACAACTGTTGAGGTAGCTGCAAAAATGGTAAAATTCAACTCTTAGAGCAATTACTATTGATGATTGTTATATTTTACCTTGATCTTGATTGTTATGTTTTACTTACCAATTACTATTGATGATGATTAGCGGGAGCTCCACGATTAAAGGAAATAAGACAAGTTCATCCTTGATGGCACAAGAAATCAATTGATAGTTGTTGTAGGTAATCCAGAGCATCCTAGGTGTGTTATGGTTGGTGGTGCTGGTGTTGATATAAGAGCTTTCTTTGGGCCATCAAAGCATAAACTTAAATCTATCCAAAAAGGAGGATTCATAAAAGAGAAGGTACAAGACATTATTGCAAAGGAAATATAAGAAGCAATGAGATAGTATCATGCTTCTCATTGAGCTCGTCATCAGATAGTAACTATGACATCTTGCTCTACATATGAGGTGGACCCTCCTACAATAGAGGTGATTGGGAGTAATCCCTTTGACCCACCAGCTAACACATCCACTATAAGTGTTTTTGTGATATAGTAGTCTTTGAAAATGATTTGTATAATATGTTTGTGTTTAGTTATATATATAACAATATGTACATATTTTTAGGGGTTGAGGCCATGTCGTCTTATATTAGAAGGATATATCATTGCACTAGGCACAACTTACCCACCCCTTGCAGGTGACACAATTCATGGTTCTCCAATTCCCGCCGATACGGTTCTCATGACACTAAGGTTTTTCGACAATGCTTGGAAGCAGACTGCACTACCATATGGCCACCCCGAGTAAGACATGATAGGTGATGCAGAAGAAGGCATGATTGTGTGGCCTAAAGAGGGGGTTTTCTATACCGATGTACACTAAATTTACATTGTGTTTGTATCTATATATAACTGATAATTGTATGATATATATATATATATATAGGATACAACACCTAAGAAACCCACTACATCTTGTTCTCCACTTCCTACTCAAGATATTTGATTACCTAGTTTGTTTGAAAAGGACCTATTTGACTCCATAGGTCCTAATTGTAGGGGGGGTGACAATATGGATAGGTAGCTTTAAAGAAGGGTCACCTATGATGGTTCATATTAAGGAGAACGTTGTAGGTCAAGCTCATGATACTAGTATGTTTTTGCAACATGTTTTGAAAATGTTCAATTATGCTTGGTTGAATACATTTGTGATAGAACTTTGGATATGGTGAGATCTTGTGGCTAAATACCTCATTTTATATATGTTTTATCTATTTTCTTATATATTAATGCATACATAATATACATTTTGTAGCTGCTTAAATAGGGTGTGCACAGAGTTTAGACTACCCCATGTGGCATTTTTAGTTCCATCATTGATTATCTATGTACATAAAGACCATGTGTCTGTGTCTGAATACTACTCTATCATATTTATATATTTTGGTAAAGTAAAAAAGAGTGTGATTATCACTCCATTCAATGTTGAGAAAGTTTAGTTACATTACATTTAAATTTGACTTAAGAATCACATCTCATTGTGGATTTTCGGTTTTATTGTGTTTTCCTTCTTTTCACTCAGGAATCATCATTAGGTGTTGTTGGTTATTGTCCCCACAGTGCTAACTGCATATTATCTAGATCCTAAGGGCGACCAAGCAGACAGTGGGGGACATGAAATAAAAAAAAGCATTATTCATGCGAGTAAATTTTTATATCCATTAACATAGATTAATACATGAGTATTTACTAAGAAATACAATTTGTTACATTAACTTATAGGGCTATAAAATAATTCAAAAAGGTTGGAGAAAAGGTGGATAAGAAAAAGAAAGAGTTGATTTGGCAGAATGTTGAGGTAGTCTTTTTTGGATAATACATATTTATGCCAACTATGTTTACTTTTATGTATTAACTTTTGTATGGTGATAAATTTATAGTGCCCAATACAAGACATTAGTTAGGAATGTGCACACTACGTGATGCAGTATACGAACACGATGTCAGATAGGGGGCATTAGACATCAACTACATATGTAAGGTAATCTATATATAGTCTTGAACATCATAATTAAATAGTCCCATTTGATAATATGAAAATATATTTAATTATATCATTCTCTTTGTAGCTATTTCACATGAAAAATCCCTATATGACATAGTAGCTAGATGAGATACGAGAAAAATGGGCACAAGATTTTGTTAAGGAAGTGAATTTTGAATTTGATTAGGATAAAGAATGTTTTTTTCAAATTTGATGTCATTATTTCTATATACTATATACCTAGGATGCTTTTGACTTCTTGCAACTTCAAATTTGATGCGAGCAAATTATTGGTGCATATGTGAATGATGAATATATATACATGTGAATGAATGTGAATATGAATGAATACAATGATATTTGCATTTCTACTTGTGATGAGAATGGAATTGGTGCATACGTGAATGATATATACATATATGTGTGTGAATGAATGTGAAGATGAATGAATACAATGAGAATTGTATTTGTACATGTCATAAGAATGAAAATTAGAGAATGGATCTTGTATGTTGGTGGATTGTGTGTTTGTTATCACAAGGTTCGTAGGTTTGTTGGCCTATAGTTAATTTGAACACAGGATGGAACTTGTTGTTTAGAACTACACTTCTGAACTATAGGTTTAGCATCCTACTGAATAGACAGACAACAGGTCTGCAGACTTGATATTTAAAAAAAATCTTAAATGAGTCATAGGATGTTCCAAAAAAATTGACATTGTAGTTTTAAGTCCTCGGTTCTAGGAAAAAACTGACATTATAGGTTCTTAGTCGTCAGGCTTTCTAGGACATAAACCGATAGTAAAATGGTCATGCTAGGTAGCATGAACATGCTACCAACTGGCTTTTGACATTAGTTTGGTAACAAAATTGACGACTTAGTTGGTCGGTATCGTCAGTTTATACATATAACTGACAATGTAGAAACCTTTATGAATTAAAAATGTGACCTAGTTTTGCAGTGCAATGTCAGTTTCTACATCAGCAACTGACATCGCAGTTGCTTAGCTGTGACAATTTCTTTAATCATAGCAACTAAGGCTGGAACTTAGTCGTCAGTTTCTTTGTCCACAAAAAAACTATCGTTGTAGGTTCTTATCTCTAGTGGCACCCACTTAGGTTCCGGTAAGAAACTGACGTTATAGGTTTATTTTAGCCGAAGTTAGAGGTGGTTTTTGTACTAGTCTGGGGATCCAAAATATGGTGGTATCTAAGCACTGATTTTTCAAAGATCGCATGCAACCATTAGGAGTTTTGTCTTTGAGTCTGATCGAATTCATATTTTTATATACTGGATTAAGTTTATGTAAACAATTTTAAAACATATTATAAAAGGAGAACAAGAAGCAAAGAGTATAATGTGGAAAGTTTAGAAGAACTAGGGGAGATCCAGTTTAGGATGAGACTCACTAGGAGGATATAAGAAATGGGATGTGAGAGTTGATTCATTTATTAATTGATTTAGGAATAAATTTCTTTCCATTCAAACAAGTATGATGGGAGGGAGGAATTTTGTTTCATATCTCAAAATTATTATGCACAAAATGAACATGATTGTATAGCAATCGAAGATTTGAATATTAAATTATCACAAGATATTCCATTAACATTGCTCCTTACTACAAGGTTGGCATTACAAAAGGAAAAAGGGACAACAACATATAAAAAGGACTAGTTGCAATGTGAAACATGGTCTTCCTAAGCCATCCTCACAATCCATATTCCCTATACATGTTTCTTTTGTGTGATAGTTCTATAAATCACCTACATCTAGGTTTGTTAGAAAAAACACCCATAAGAGGGGTGACTAGAGAAAAAGGTATGCATCAGAAAGTATTGGTGTATGTGCATATATTATAATATTTGGGCATTACATAGATATATGTTCAAAATGAGTGTGTTTTAATACAAGAGAGACTATAAATACTAAATTAAATTTAATAACATTTTCACTCAAAATAATTAGGCAATTATTTCATAGGAGAGGGATTATAAAGAATCTTGACATTCACAAATTTTACCAAGCATTATAACATTACATGTAAATATAATATAGACTAAATTTATATAGATTAGGGCCAAGACATCATAGGATCTTAGGCAACATCCTATAATATATGTTTATAAATAATAATGTACAATAATTGATCTAAATATCAACATGCTTAATAGAGTGGCAAGATGAATTTTCCAATCATTGATTATATTCAAGCATCCAATTAACAATGTAGGCTTGGTCATAGACATAAGAAAAAAGAATATTCAATAGGCATAGGGAAAATAATACAATTACTAACTGAATCAGGAAATTAAATTTAAAGATAATATAGATTATATAGAAGGACATATCCTCATTTAAGGTAATAAGGTTTTAGTCGTAATATTGTCTAAACAAAATTTGAAGGTAGCAAATACATGATCTTCACGACTAACAACACACTTCACTATCATATCCTGATCCAAAATGTCAAGTTTTTCATCATAAAAATGAATTAGGAATGCTAGTCTCATCAAGTGAATTTATAATACATTATGTATCCAGTAATCTATAGGTGGTAGTTATTACATTTATATATAATTTAAAATAGGGTACAATATTTTTTTGTCATGCATAGTTATAAATGGTCACACACACACAAACACACACTCATATATATACATATATATA
Source organism: Alisma plantago-aquatica (assembly GCA_963693085.1). Classification (NCBI taxonomy): domain Eukaryota; kingdom Viridiplantae; phylum Streptophyta; class Magnoliopsida; order Alismatales; family Alismataceae; genus Alisma; species Alisma plantago-aquatica. Next base: position 442,900,795 of record OY856411.1, on the reverse strand, counting down.
TATATATATATATATATATATATATGTGTGTGTATGTATGTATGTGTGTGTGTGTTGGTATGTATGCCGAGAGAGCCAATCATATGATGATTGTAATGGCATGATTTTAAATGATTTGATTATAAATAAAGGTGAGCGTTCAATTTATTCTATGTTATTCAGTTAGGAGATAATGAAGTCACATGATAAATGTCAAAAGGATTATATTACCCAATGATTTATATCTTCGAGTGGAACACCTAAACAATGAAATCATACGGATGTCAAGAGTATACATTCTTGTTATGTCCCTAGCTAGTCAATTATTATTGTGGAAGCATTATAGACAACAGTAATACATAAGACTGGAATGTGTGTTGGTTGATGAAATAATCTCACCAGTCATTATATGTGGTATCAAACCAAACACATAGATACATGTTAGAGAACAGTGTATTAGACAGACCCACCTTGAGAGTGACACGTAGAAACCATTATTATGGTAGTCATAGTCAGCTCTCATAGTGTTGGTGGTAATTGTGGGTTCTTAGACCTAAAATCACTACACTCATCACATGTCATTCAGTATGCTTTGACATCATCAAATGTAATCCTAAATAAGGGTTGCCATAACAATGATGATTGGGTAACTGTGACACATGGGGTCTAACTGTGAGTGATGTAGATGAGACTTGTCCCTCCTATGGGAGTATGATATCCTAGGTCTCTTGATAAGAAAGATTGAGGAATGCATGGACATGCACATATGAGTCAATATGTGATATTGAGCTTACATATATCTCAGACAGTCTGCCTTGGTTCATGGAACAAGATTGAATGTTGAAGAAGATGACTAGTCCATGCCTCGAGTTCAATCTGGATATCAGTGACAATAGAAACTATACAAACACTATAACACCATACATAGATTGTAGGTTGATGTTGCTCTCCAACTTTCCTTTTCCTTGGGTAGAATTGATGTGTGACTAGGAACCACTCATTACTTGTGATGTCATACCTGGTTACGGACATTCACTGCCAACGTATTATGGGACCTATACGGTCACTCAGATAGAAATTAACCTGGAATAGGAATTTATCCGTGGATGATATTTAATTTAATCACAAAATATGTTTAGGTATTCAATTAAACAACCAATTAACTCACTGGACCCAGAACCATCAAGTTCAAGTGTTGGACTGACTGGTTAGGGTGCCAAATTGATTGGAAATTGAATTGGTTGAATTCTACATGATTCAAGACACCAACCAATCAATTCACTGGGTGAACCAATCAGCTCAGGGGTTGTGAGTTGACTAGTTCACCTAGTGATCAGATCGGATCGGTCATGCCAACTGAAGCTTCTGGTGATTTTCTCGATTCATGAGAATAGTTAATCGTTTCACTTGTTCAATTTGATTGGTACAAGGAATTGATTTTAGACATTAATTGGAAATGAATTGTCAATTCACATTGGGAATTGAAAACATGTGAAATGATCATCTCACTGAGTGAACCGATCGGCTCACTGTGTCAGCTGACTAGTTCACCAGTGAACTGACCAGTTCACTTGTCACAGGTCAATTAATTCATGGAAATTCAAGTCCTTTCCACTCCCACATAGGCTGAGAACCAAGACCCTAACCCCTCCTATAAATAGAGGGATATTGGGGGCTTCTCAGACACATAATTTTCCTCTAAGAATTATTTGTCTTCTCTAGTTGTAGTAATCGAGAGAACCTAAACAAGTCCTACTCAACAAAGGGAGGGATAGAAAGGGAGAACAATTGTGGGAGAGCAAGTTGGTGACTAGTACACCAATGGGATGGACAACTCCTTCATGTCCATTCTAGTAGGGTGACATGAGTTCTAGGCAGTCTGTGTGGACTTCCATAGAGGCATGGAGGCCATTGTTTGTCACTAGGAGGACAATGTCAAACTGTGTCTGTGGTGAAGACCAGGAGGTGCAGCAGACGAGTCTCAGTATAACTAGAAGACAGATGCACCACTACAATGACAAGGAGATGGTGTTGGACTTACTTCAGGACCAGGTAAACTGTTAAAGCCATCATTTACATTATATAGGTGTTAACATGATCCACTGGTTTATGGGAAATATGGCATCAAAAGTTTAGACTTTTCAAATCCATTCTAGTTCTTGAATTAGGGATGAACTTCTACCTTTCAAAAGTAGAGCTCGGAGGTTAGACCTTCTTGTAGGAGGACAAGGAGGGAGTTAGCCTAACAGGAAGAAGCCTCCAAGAAGAGGAAGAGACCTGATGCATCCTCTAAGGATGATGCTAACCCAAACCCTAAGTGGTAGTTAGAGAAAGAGATGACAAGATGAGTTGGATACCTTAGTCTAATATACCTTCAAGTACGTGGGTTAGACATACAATGTTTACGTAAATGTTGAGTACCCATGAGAAGCATGAGCTATGTGTGATTGTTTGACCTAGTGCCTTTTGGTAACCCGACCTTGGGTGGTCATGCCTGTTGAGGGTGAGGGATAGCTCCCTCATTCAGGAGATTAGTGGTGACCATATTCGAACTCTAATAGAAATATATATGAGTAGGAAAGAGGCATGTACCTATGTAGAAGTGAGTGGCAACAAGATTGGCAGTAGGTTTTAGACCTAAGCCAAAAGGGTTATGTGTGATAATTTATGAGATAGTCATGCAAGGCTTCGGATGATCTTGGCTGGATAAAGGTCTTGATAGTACATTTCACCAAGGTAGGTGTAGACATGTATCCTTAAGAGCTTGACTCATCTTCTAAGAGAGAACCTCTAGTGGTAGGACCAAGGGTTAGCTCTAGAGAGAGGGAAAGACCCGGTGAAGAAGGTTGAAGACCTTGACTCCAAGACATGAGGAATCATGAGAAGTGGGTATGATAGGACCTGGAATGGATGACCCTGAGTGGATGTATGTGGTTTCCTCATGCATGATCCTTAGAGGCTTGTCATACCTTGGATGCCTTTAGAGGAACCAAACCCTAGAAGAGAGAAAGAGGCTTCCTAAACAAATGTATGGATGATGTGAGAGCCGACCTTTTGGGTGTAGGAGAGAGAGTTCCAAAGACCCTAAAGAGGTATGGTATGATGCAGGTTGTGAGGCCTCACACCTAGTTGGTTGTCCTGGTGTAGGACTCTAAAGGTGGTTCACGTAGAAGAGTGTTGGGATGTATATGGCCTATCTGGTATAGGTTTTATTCATGTTTGAATAGTTGGGCATGAAGTTAAGTAAATGATGCATAAGTGGTGAAATTGGGGTTCCTAGATAAAAGAGGGGAAGTAGTAGTACCTGGTGCACCTGTTGCTCATGAAGATGTTTGAGTTCCTAAGGAATCGAGTATGGACCCCCCCTCATGTTTAGAGGAAAAGGAAACTCCCTTGGACTAAGGTATATGTTTGATGAAACCCTCACACATGTGGATGTATGAGATTGGCCAACTTCGAGGAATAAGGAACAAGTATGACATACCAAGGAACTCAGAATGGCTTAGTAGGTTGTTTTCTTGCTGGCTACGTGTATAAGTAGCATGGATAGGGCTAAGCATGTACATGATGATGTAAACCCTAGAACTAAGGACGTTTGTGACCTTTTATACTATCAAGAGATAATTTTATCCCATCCTGGGAAGGGACCCTTTATGTAGGATGAGTACCAGCTTTTGTTTAGGGTCACGGTAACCTAAAGAGGTCTCTTATAAGAGTTTGACGAGCTAAGTGGAGAGAACATAGTATGATCATGAATATGTACACCCATGTGTGACCATCTCTAAGGGACAGGAAGATATGTTGCCATGGAGGTAACCTATATGGGGCCAGACTGAGGTAGGTAGGTTGTCATGATTCCTATGAGGGATGCAAAGTTAGCCTTGAATGTCTAGAGAGAGGATGGAGATTCAAGTGAGGATTCAATGATGAGATGTGCTTGAGTATCAACACAGAAACCATGAGCTACAATAGAATCCTAAGTCAACGCTAAGGTCAAGTAGGGATAAGATAGATTGGAGTAGGAGTTGTCTTTTCCCTGAATACACAAGACCATGGGGTCGGGAGGTAACAACTACCTTTTCCCGAGGCCCATGGGTTATGAGGTTGGCCACCTTCATGAGTTCATGGGACCTAAGGGGTAAAAGGGAGAGGCACTTCTTAGATGCATAAGGGTTAAATCACCCCAAAAGTATAGACACCCTAAGGACCTTGAGGTAATGACTAAGGATTGTACATAAGAGATATGTTAAGATCTATAGGTGATGGGAAAAGTCTTACCATGGGTGTAGACCCATAATGGAGATGTTCATGGTGAGGGGTCATGTGAAGTATGTTTCAACTTAGATTGGAAAGAGTAATGGTGATGTGTGATGCACCATCTCTACTCTTGGAATGGGATGAACTATGTATTTGGACTACAACCAAATGCTTATTTCCTCTCGTTATGGGTGTGAGAGACTAAATAAAAACGCATGCCATAGACTAAGGATAAAAGTGAATATGAGTTGAAACATTGCTATGATGGAGGAAGTACCACACCTTTTGAGAGTATGTTGGATAGATTGTTTGAAAACACGAAGAGAATAGAGGTACTGTGTGATGTACCTCTCTAGAAGTAGTTTGGAATCTATGAGTTACAAGTTTGGGTTTGATAACCAAGAAGATGAGCTTGAAGTTCTCTTGACGCAGATAGACCTAAACCCGAGACAAGGATGATGAATGGAGTATATGAAGGTTTATGTTTTCACCATCACTTAGCATATAAGGAAAATTAATGTGGTAACAAGTAATCTTAGCCGAGACACAACTCAGGTGTACAGTTGCCTTGTCTAGCCAATAGAGAGAGATGAAAGAGGTTTCTAGGTGAACCCTATTATCATTAGAAGACTAGACCTATGTGGCTAACATTCAGATACAACCAGACCCGTTGGTCAAGTTGGTGGTTGCCCAGTTAGCCAGCCCAGATCTTGATGAGATAAAAGGACTGTTATAAGAACCTCAAATGCACCTCTCAGGAGAAGAAGGTGGTGAAACCCGCTACTAGAGTGTTTTAGGGTTTTTTAGGAGTCCACCTTGAGGAATCATGTCATGCAAGGATCTCATGATTTTAAAGTACACCATACACCGTGGTACTACTAAGATGGTTAAGGTTTGCAGTGGTACTTGGAAGAAGGATATAGAGTTGCATGTGGCTAGTTGTCATACATACCAAAGGGTGAAGGCCAAACACCAGTAACCTAGTGAGTTGCTAAAATTAATGAGGAGTCCCTGAGATGGAATGGGAGTAGATCACCATGGACCGTGTGGTGGGTCTCCCAGGACCAAGAGAGGTCATGATGCAATATGGGTTATGGTATATCATCTTACCAAGATGACACATTCCAGTATGATAAGATCTTGTTGAACCATATTTTTGAGAGAGATGATTCGACTACACAATGATTTGAGTTTGATATCTTGAGCATGACCTCAAGCTCACTTTCAAGTTGTGGTAGTAGGGACACAAAGAACTCAATGTTAGATTGAAGTTTAGTACAACCTATCACCCCTGACCGATGGACAACCAACAGAGTATGATCTAGACTTTAGAGGGTCTGATGAGAGAATGTGTGCTCATTCAGGGTGATACATGGGAGCAGTTCCTGCCCCTAGCAGAGTTTGCTTGTTATGATAGCCATCATAGCTAGTATCGGGATGCAAGAAGCTCTGTAAGGGAGGCCGTGTTGGTCACTGCTTCATTAGGATGATGTCAGTGAGAGGATCTTGGGAAGATTAGAGAGACCACAGTGTATGCAGATGAATTCGCCTTAATCAAGCAATGGCTGAGAAAGCCCATGATCGACAGGAGTCATGAGGAATGCGAAGTAGAGTGACATGCAGTACATTATGGGTCAACATGTGTATGAAAACCCAACCCCTTCGAGCTATAGGTAAGAAAGTTGAATCCCCAACACCTGGGTCCATTTGAGATGGATTGGTGGAGTTGATTATGTTCAGCCTTACCCCTCAGGATAATATGATGTATGATGTGTTCCATGTATCCAATCTAGAGCGCTATGGGATGTACCTGAGACATGTATTGAGCATTGAACCTATTGGGCTTCAAGGGAGGCTGACATATCTTGAGTCACCTGTGAGGATTCTAGATACCAAAGGTGAAAGATCTCAGATGTAAGATAATATGATGATAAAGGTTCTTTGGAAGCACCATGGAGAGGATGAAGCCACATGGGAGCCAATGATGAACATGGGAAAGTCTTATCCTAATTGTTTGTATTTTTGGTGGAATTTTGAGGGCAAAATTCCTATAAGAGGGGAAGGATGTTACAACCCCAATTTTTGGGTTTATAAGGATCGAAATACAATTTCTCCAATAAATGTATGATCATGGGAGTTGTATGATTTATGTGTATTGAATGGATTTCCTTTGCAATATTTCCTTTGCAATATTTCCTTTGTGCATGTGATTTTTTGGATCATAATATGTTAATGAGTCTGATATGATTAAAAGAAAAAGAAGAAATCAAATGATGCATTATTAAGAAGGAAGTTTGAGATAATGATGAAAATATAGGAAATATGTGGAAAGATGTATGTTTGAATCATCATGAATGAGATTTCAAATCCACAAGGTTTCTAATGGAAAAAGGAATCTAAATAAAGAGAATAAAAGAGTAAGAGAGAGAAAATATGCATAAAATATGCCTTAATAAGTGATAACTTGCTTATGAAGAAAAGTCACTTTCACTTTCGTAAAATGACTCTAAACTTGCCACGTAAGAAGATAAAGCCTTTAATGAGTTTCCTTCAAGATTTGAGATTAAAAGGCGTCTTAGTTTGGGAGATACAAAATTTTAAAGAAATCCTAAAGTGAGAGGGATATATACATGTCACATTATTTTCCTGATTAAAATCAACATTTAAATCGATGTATATATAAGAGGGAAAAAAAAGGAAAACACGGGAAGTACCCCAAGTCAAGAATAGAGGAATTGGGAGACCTTCCTCTCCCGATTTCTCGAGACTCCAGGCATGGCTGGACTTGGAAAGGATACCATCGACTCCGAGAATTCCTAGCGAAGCCAATCACGGTGGGATTGGGGGAACTTCATGGTCTGTGGAGGATTCCCCCAAAAATGGGGGGAGCACAGGTGACCATTCCCTATAAATAGGGGGCGACGAACCATGTGCATTATCCGTGAGCACATCATCACGTTTGTGAGAACAAGCCAAATTGTTCTGCACAACCAATTGTGGAAAAGTTCTCGACCTATACCCTGACCAGGTTGCGCTTCTCGCTGGAGAAGAGCTCCTTTGTCCTAGACCACTCAGGCGAGCAGTAGGGCAATGGAGGCATGCTACGAGTCTGGGGAAGGGAGACGAAGGTGAGGATGACATTGTTTTGTGCAATGATCATGGGGTCAACCATGAAGTTGACTATGGGTTGGCACTGTTCTACATGAGAGGAGCATCACGAGGAAGGAGAAGATGAGGGCGGTTTGACACTTTTGCCTAGATCGCGCGAGGCCCAAAGCCCGGGGGCATAAGGGAAAAGGGGGAAAAGCCCTCGACCAAGTTCCTTGCTCGCATTGAGCAGGACGCCTATGTGGCTGGCTACATTTCGCGGAAGCCAGGCTATGTGAAAAAAGGAAAAGAAAATGAAAGGCTGACGTGGCGTCCATCGATTGGCTAAAAGGTAAATAATTTACAAAATTCATATCTAACTAATGGTAGATCATATGAAGATATTTAATATATGAAAATTGATAAGAAAATTATGTAGATTGCAATAATAATAGTTTTAGAGCCTGAATCTGATCACAATTCAAAAAGTTTCTAAAGTTTCTACTCTTAATGCTTTATAACTAAGAAAAACCCTAATTTGATGTTCTATGAAATTGAGAAGATTAATATGGAAGTTCCATGAGCATATTAACCTATTGTTAATAAGAAAGACATTTTGATGTCTATATAGAGGATCCATATGCTTAAAAGGTTGATACTGGGTTTTATATGTTTAATGTGCATTAATGGACTTAAAACCCCTAATTTAGGTGTTAATGACTTTTAATGAGATATATTTTGGAGATCCTTTTTATAAGATGATATTAAGTTAATCCTAACTCATTTTGATAAAAAGAAAGCTTTAATATGAATAAGTGGATAATTAGGGTTTTAAACCTAGAACTGCTATTCTAGGGTTTTGTGGATAAAAAAGAGAAAGGTTGTAAATGGACCTAAAGGAACTCTAATGAAACCCTAATTTGGATTAGAAACCCTGGAAAGTGATTCTAACTCAATCAAGTAACTTCTTGATGAGTATGTAGTAAATAGGTTGTACATGCATTTTAGGATTCTACTCTTTTGTGTGATTGGCTTGCTTGCTTGGTTGGATTGCCTGATTGATTGGATTGTGCATATTTCTTGTGAAATCTCCTAAGCAGGTATGTGGTTAATTATGAGTACACACTTTAGTTTCTCAGCATTTTTGGATGTTTTATCAATTGCATGGAAATAAACTGCTTCGATGATTTTATTTCTACAATCTTCAATGTGAATATGATTATCACAATCTAAGTATATATATATGACTTGCTCGAACCTACATATCATCTCTAGATGTATGATGTGAGACCAAGCCCCAGAGGGAAGGTCTGAAGTGGTCAAGCCCCAAAGGGAAGACCACTGAGCAGCCAGAGAGGTGACCCCATGTACCAAGCTCAGGATGGAGAAGGTAGCCTTCAGTCCCTTGCAAGGACTTAACCCTAGAGAGGGTATCCTAGAGGATGAGTAAAAATGGTTGAGAAGTCATATTAAAAAAAATAATCTTGCATTGTTAACCGCTCTTTGATGTGATTATGTTGTTAGAATATATGTGTAATGTTTTGATTATCACCACATACCAGAATATTCATTTATACCGACCGACATTTTGTTTGTCGGCATTTTAGAAATATCTAAATTGGACAAATAGTAAAGTGGAACTTGTGAAGTTTAAAGTTAATATTTAAAGGAGGATTTTGATAGTTAGAATTCTCTAAGGGTAGAAGATCCAGATTCCTAATTTTGAAAGGTATGTGATAAGTAAAATTTTATTCCAGTTTTCAGTTAGTCTTTGGTAGAATTTATTAATTATTTTTTATTAATTGCAAAACCATTGATCATGTTTTTGGGATAATGCCTCTGACTTCTTGGTCTTCCTTAATTGGGGGTTACTGGGAAGTGGGGTCGTTATACTAACCCCTCCTATAAATAGAGGGATATTGGGGGCTTCTCATACACATAATTTGCCTCTAAGAATTGTTTGTCTTCTCTGGTTGTGGTAACCAAGAGAACCCGAGAAAGTCCTACCCAATAAAGGGAGGGATAGCAAGGGAGAATAATTGTGGGGGAACAAGTTGGTGACTAGTACACCAACAGGATTGACAACTCCTTCCTGTCCATTCTAGTAGGACGACATGAGTTCTAGGTGGTCCATGTAGACTTCCATAGAGGCGTGGAGGCCATTGTCTATTTCTAGGAGGGCAATGACAACATGTGTCTGTGATGAAGACCAGGAGGCACAGTAGACGAGTCACGGTACAACTAGAAGACAGATGCACCACTACAATGACAAGAAGATGTCGTTGGACTTGCATCAGGACCAGGTAAATCTTCAAAGACATCCTTTACATTATATAGTTGTTAACATGATCCACTGGTTTTTGGAAAATATGGCATTAAAAATTTTGTTTCTGCTACCTATTGTGTCGCCATATTTCCCTACAATACACACACATATATATATATATATATATATATATATCTGTGTGTGTGTGTGTGTGTGTGTGTGTGTATGTATGTATATATATATCACTATTTGGTAAGGGACTATAACATGGTTGGATTATCTTATGTTTCACTTTCAAAAATGGTTACATATTGATTTTTTGGGTGATCCCTTTTCTAAGTTTCACGTCTGAGATATAAAATTATTTTTATTTGCCCATTCTTAATGTTCTACACTCTCTTTCTAGGAAATATTTACTAGAACAATTTCCATGATGGTCATGGAGTAGTCATTTTATAGTAAATGTCACTTGTGATTCTAAATAGAGCACTATATTTCTTAATAGTAAGGTATCCATTATATTATTCTCTAAGTAACACTTTACATTCTGATAATTTCAATGAAAATAAGGTCATTTGGTGTCAAGAAACTTTTAATTTCTATTGAGTTGCCCAAGGTCTCAATTCATATATAGGACTTCAGTCTATCATATAGGTATTGAATCCATTTTCAATATAAAACAATAGGTTCCATCATGTGAAATTACCATATTATTCAAAGTAATTCAATCTAAATATTTTTACTTCCTAAATCCATATTATATCTAATATATATATATATATACATATATATATGTGTGTGGGGGGGGGGGTTATTAGTCCATAGCGAGAATCATATCAGTGTTCTTTGAAAATTACATATGAAGTTTGTGAATTACTACCTAACCACTTAGTAACTCACATACATATATATATATATATATATATATATATATATATAAAATTACTAGTATCAATATGTATAATACTTTTTTTTGATTGCCAGGGAAACCCACCCCCAGGCGGAGGCTCATATAGCATGGATGGTAAACCCAGGAGACCCGTGCGCCCGCACACCGATATCTTAATAAGTCTAATAAGAGGCCGGCTGACGTTGCGGGAAATTCATTTCCGAGCAGTTCTTCCAGCGGGAGTCAAACCCGAGACCCTTCGTGAGGGGCCCCGAGCTGCGACCAGCTGAGCTACTGCTCGCCGACAATATGTACAATACTAAGGTAATAGAAACATAAGTCAGCTCTTCAAGTACAATGTCTTTTTATTAGTATTTAATCTTCAATTGAATGTATTACTACTAAATGGTTTCTTTGAGTTAGAAATTATATTCGTAACATGCTTATGTATATATTTCTATTTATTGATCTCATGCACATATCTAGAATAGATCGACTTCTCTAAGATTCTAGTATAAACAAGTTTTATTATCCTAGACCAAAGTAATCATCTATATATTTACATCCTATTATTATTAACTAATTAATAACACCAGTAATAGAAGGATAATATACTAAAATAGAGTCTTTCTGCATACTAGTATACTATTATACATTATAATTTTATTGTTAGAGAAGTTAAGTCATTTGGTTTATATGAACTCATTAGAAATGAGGTTTACTATATAATATCATAGATTGTTATGTAAGTTACTGATGTTGTTAATGCTACAAGTTAGATTTTTTTAATCTTGGATTGCACAATATTGTTTTGACCTTAAACTATCAAAACTTGAGTGATATTTGATGGTTCAGGTTTGGATTTCAATCTTGGATTGTTATTGCCTTATTTGAATTGGAGTAGAGATGACCTAGGATGGCATGGGTGACGACCAAATTTCTTAACCAATATGTTTTTTTAGGATGCATTCTTTTATAACTAAGATCTTACATAAGTTGAGGAAGGAACCGAACATCTACATAAGTTTCTTGGACATTGTGGCCATGAAGATGATCAACCCAATGGTAGGGTAACTCGAGGAGACTGAACAATCATGTTCCCATTGGGGTTGATGGCATATGAGGTGATCGAGCTAGCTTGGCTATGGTAGCTATTGGCTATGAGAATTTTTTATAGGAACTTGTATCAGGATAGGCTTGGCGATGGTGAACTCATTAGTGTGTAACAAGGTGTTGGTGGATGAATTTTAGGTTGATACTTCATCATGGTTTTATTTCTAGATCTATATAAATCAAAGTTTTGGCATGTGTTAGGCCTTCGAAGGAAGCTGGAATTTTAGATGATACATAAATAGAATGATTATTTTCAAGGTATAATTAGTATTAATTCATTGTGTCTTTACATTTTGTAACATTTTGGATGCTACTATGACTATTATCAGTTTGTCGTCGTCCCTTTGCAATTGCTCTTGTAGGATCACATACATTATTGTGAGAGTGATATTATGAACCTTCCAATCCAAATGTTTTAATTCCCATCCAAAGTAGTTTGTGCATTGTGTTGATGACCAACTAAAAGGAAAGGGCTATTTGATTAACATGATATTTCAATCATCATTCTATGTATCACAAACAATTAAAAGGAGAAGACTGTATAACTTACATGATCATTCAAACGCCTTATGTCTTGGTTTGTTTAGTCAATTATTATATGTATCATGATCAGTTAATGGGACAAGCCTATACAACTCACATGATTGTAAAAAATACCATACATTTGTTTTCTTTAATCATTATTATATGTATCATCTAATATTCTTTCATATTCGTCCTTTTCTTATTATTTCTTTGATTGTGGGAGTTTTGGACAACATTAAAATAGCACATCATGAAAGTCTTGCTATCATATTAGGTGAAGATAATTTTTACATAACAAATTTGTTTTTTGTCTATGAAAAGGACATTTTCATTTACATTTAATGATTCCATTTGTCTCTTGTTGCACATGCAAAATATCATAAATAGAAATATAGTGTGCCATCATCAACATCCTTAGATTTTGTCTTTCAATCTATAAAGGAAATTCTCTAGATTAATGGGGGTTACCCTATAATCTAATTAAATTGTACTAATCATTCAAAATATATAGAATTTACTAGTTTGCCAATAATATAACAAATATGATTAATCCGTTGTCTTAAGTCCGATCACAAATCACTAAAAAGTGGTTATAATAGATTCCAATGCCACTAGTAAACAAACATGAGCATTATCGAAATGGAATATAAAGGCATTATAATAAATGTCACATATTTTAAATTTAAAGGATACCAAGATAGTCACAAAGTTAAATTTAGATTCTAAATTATAATGTTTTGATCAAATGAGGAGAACTACAAGCTATATTTGGGAATATATTTATTACCTGTAATTTAGTATGTTACTACAATCCAAAAATTAAAGAGGATTTTGCCTTCATAATCTACCCATTCATATCATAGACAACAATCACGACATCAACCATACTACATTTTTCATTTGTTTGTAGCACTTACTAATTTATGAACTGGGATTGGGTTCACCAAGAGAGGCTTTTTATCTCTTATGACTAAGTCATATATATCAAAAACTTCTTCTTACTCATTGATCCACACTTAGGTAAAAGATTTCATGGTTGACATGACTAGTCAAGAGGTTATTCTTTTGAGGGGTTATATTGCAATTCACATACCATCAAGTGTGACTTGGTTCCTAAAATCATGAATAAAATCTTAACATTTTTTTATATATATAGCATAGTGATGGAAAATTAGTGTAACATACCTAGATTGAGGGCTTGGATATAAATGATCTTAAAAGGAATGATTAGACTACCCATATCACCAAGGTTCACCTCTTTTTCAGGGAGACATCACTAAAGAATTATGTGGTTTAGTGTGCTCAGCCCAAACTAGGACTACAATGGGTGACCAGTCAGAAAGCTATCCTGATTGCGTGTGAGCGAGAACAATGCATGTAGTTGAGGCTAGTGGTTGTCTATGGTCCACTCATCATTCCTAAAACTCTACTAGAGCCTTGGGAAGTGGGTCTGGGTGTTACAAATGGTATCAGGGCCTTAACACTCCAGTAGGTGACATGCCAGTATTGAGCCGTGTGGTCCATGCATGTTGGAAAGGGTTGTACATGGTGTTGTAGCCACCCTTGTGTTGGTATTCTATGATTGGGAACTAGATGTCCATGGGAAATTCTGAATCTGCACTAAAATGGGAAAATATTATGAGGACATATAATTGAGCCTTGGTGATGACATCAAGAGTCTAAGTGGGGAAGATTGTAACATCTTAGGATTTGAGGCCTTGGATATAATGATCTTAAAAGGAATGGTTGGACTACCCATATCACCAAGGTGCACCTCTTTGTTAGGGAACCCATCACTAAAGAACTTTGTGGTTGAGTGTGCTTAGCCTAGAGTAGTACTAGGATAGGTGACCATCCAGGAAGTTCATCCTATCTTCCTCATGAGTGAGGACAAAGCACATAGTTGAGGATAGTGGTGGTCTGTGGGGCCATTTCTCATTACGAAAACTATACTAGAGCCTTGGCTAGTGAGCCTGGTTGTTACAATCAGCTTGACAAAGAAAACTTTGTGATGAAAAATTTCAAATGGTTGGTCAAGTAACCAACTTTAACATCCAAAATAACCACTTCACCATCATGTACTTCTACTGGGAAAGTATAATTCTCCAAGCATGTACAAGTGCATCCTAAAGAATTTGTAACTTATATGATAATATATGTATAGTTTGCCATTATATTATGTCAAATTCTATGAAGTCCCTATTGGTTGCTTTAACCACTATTTAACACTTCACCTTAGTCATGCTCAATCCTATCAGGAGACTCATAACCTCATTATGGAACATTGGTGAGTTCATTGTTCACCCAATCAATTTTGTAAAATATTAGGGTTTACAAGACAAAGGGAACTATATGGGCATGAAACACTTAGTCTATCTAGGTAATTATATCTATATGACCTAAAAGAAATATATAGGAATCCAACCTTCATTGGGAAGGTGGTATAGATGAACTTCTAAGGATCTTCATAAAATATCAATAAATCACTAGAACTAATCCTAGTGTATGAGGAATTTAAATATTGAGAAAGATGGTATCCAAACTCCTAGGAAAAGAAGTTTAGGTAAAACCATAGCAAAACAATCTCCTTGTTGAAGTCAATGTTTTCCCTATTATAATGGATCTAGTTTAGGCTATCACTTAGAAAAAGGAACATTCATTACTCATAATTCTTTAGTTGGGGTTTATTGTTTGTTATCCATTCATGATCAATTCTTAAAGTGGAAATATTAAAGGAACACTTGAAAGACAAAAAGGAAAAGGGGCTAAGGAAGTAATTAGGGTTAAGACTAACTAAAAGTGCACAAGATAGCCTATACACTATAGTGGTTGGACTAACTTCCCTTTAATACTGGAGATAGGAAATAATCACTAGAAGAGACAACTCTTACATAGCAAAAGGTCCACCACCCTAAGGGGTGAGGATGAATGTCATTTACCAAAACTAAGTCTCAACCACTAAAGAGGTTTGGGGAGTAGTCAAGACCAAATCAAATAAGTGTTTTATCCAGGGTTGGTATTCCACAACTCAAAAATAGGTCCATGAACTGGCTCTATAGAGTCCATTAACTACCTAGACAAGGCATATATATAGGAACACTAGAGGATAACTTAAAATAGTCAAATGAACCGACTTCTCAGAATTGGGTACCATACTTGTAAGGAGTGGGACCTAAGAGTGGATATTATCATTACATATTGAGGAATGAAACCATATAAATTCAAACATATTCTCAAGAGGGAATTTCTAATTTCTTATTGAGGAATAAATCCACCTAAATCCAAAATTTTCATTGACCTAAATGATTATGTGTTAATGCATATATCTTTTAACAACACAGCTCCCCGAGTTCAACAACTCAGGATTCTTTATCCTTATTGTTTTGAAGCATACACTTGCATAGTACATGCACAGTTACGCATGCCAACTTAAACCTACAAATAACATTTCATTTATGAATATTCTAGTTGTTCCTAGAAGTTTAGCATTTCAATGTCAGAATAATAGTTACAGAGACAACTATATGATTGAAGATGACTAAGTCCAGCTATGGTAGAATCACAATGGACGATATATGCCACAGTGAAGTGTTTTTAGTTCACAAGGTTCATTAATAATTCCACATTGTAGTTGTAGGACAATATTGGTGACTACTAATGAAAACTTGTTTTCTCCATTGATCCCAAGGTCCCCATTGTGGGAGAGAAATGAACATATAGATCTAACACCAATGATTTACTCTAACATTCAATTCATCATTTCCAATCATTGTTGTATATATTTATCACACTAAGCATTGAGGATGCATGACTAAGTGAATATGTTTCTGATATGTTGGATCTATCAATTGCTTAATGAGCTATTGGACACAATGGAGAGACTCGAAGTCATTGCATACAAACTGATCATTTTGGGTGACTTGACAGGTATCTATTGTAATTCAATTTAAATGATACATACATATAATTCTTATAGCTTCTTTCATAGAAATGATATTGATAAAGAACACGCCACTAATAGTAAAATAAGACTTGAAATTAATTATATCCAAAATGTTAAACTTATTAGCATTATTGGTTGTTGTGGGTGCATTGAGTAGCTTGTCAGAGGGTGGTCCTCATCACCAATCGCAATGTCATTGTAGTTTCTACTATTACTCCATATTTGAGTTTCACAGTTCGTATTCTAAAAAAAGTAGTAGTGTTGCATCTGGGATAGAGATGAAATATTAGTAGTAATATTACCAAAACTAAAAATAGAACTCACCAATGTGCAAAGGGACCTGTGAATGGTAGTTATCTCTAAGAATATTAGGAGGGTATGGGTGCACTTAGGCTATGAGTTTATCCTTCAATTAGAACTTTGTATAAGCATGCCAAGACTAATTGGTGTTGGCTACATGCTTCAATACTAGAAGGTTTGTCAGCATTGTGACCGAATGTTGCTAACCTCGTCTTCACTGGCATCCATGGTATACTATAGGTAGATTCATTTCCCATATATATGCAAAAGGAGACAAATGCAAGGTGTGTGAGAATTCTAAGATGGATTTATTCCTCAACTTCTTCGGCACCCATGGTCTATTGTAGGTAGATTCATCTCATGTATGTAAACAAAACGAGAAAAATGCAAGGTGTGTGACAATTCTAAGATGCATTAATTACATGAAGGTATTCATATAGTAAGGTATGCATGTCTTGGCCTATGCCCCCTGATCTCTCAAAGGCATGTTGAGGAAAACAATTCATCGCCCAACAAGAAGATAGTGTATGATATTTAATAAGGAAAATATCACCTCATCTCCTAGTTGATTACATTTGTACGTCTTGATGATGAGAAATCCCCTTAATAGGTTATACATTCCCAATGAATATAGATGCCAAAATCCATAAAAGAGAAGCTTCAAGGTCTAGTCATTCACTTATCCCTTCTTATAGTAATAGTGGGTTCGACTCAATTTGTGTACTAATTCAAGATAAACACCTAGTAGATGGTTTTTGTATAGGTGGTTTGCACAAGGATACCATTCACTCTAGACAATTTTGTTCTATCCCATATGACACTAATAATGACAATCTAGAAATGTAAATCCCCAATATTCACTTGAACATGTGCTACAATTGCAGACTATTCCTCCCTCTATTGTGTGAGAACCCGTTACACTAAATGAGATTACTCAAAACATAAAACACAATCAATCACTAATTAATCAAAAATATGGGTAAATTAAAATTGATTTCAACATCAACACCTACTCAAAAACATTTGCATAAGAGTCCAATATCTTTCTTGTATCCATACTATGATAAGAATTTGATACAAATTGTTCTATGGATTTAGCCACAACATATATACATAGGAGAACAATATTTGTATATGTCACACAAACAAGCATTAACATGCTAACAAAAGTCTGATTCATTTGAAACACCATATACAAACTTTTCCTACCTGGATCTGAGAGTACATGGATGACTCTAGGATACACTAGACATCTAATCAACTTTCTCACATATTCATTACTATAGCTCCTCTTTTCTGCCACAGGTTCTGTTGTCGTCACTGTCGATTACCTAAAAAGATGTGGCGAACCACAAGGGTGAGACCCATGTCCCAGCAAGAGATATAACTTCCAACAATGCTTATTGATTACAACATTTTAAATAGTAGATAAATGAGTAGTTGGAGTATTTATTAATCAATTGAACATATTGAATAGTTCAAGTATGCTAAATAGATTAAGCAATTAATCTTAGCAACAAGTATGATTATCAATGTATATATGGGTAACAAATAAATCCATTTCTCTAGATAAATATCTACTCAAATTTCATCTAACTGCATTTAATAACAATCATCATCATTAATCTGACTATCATCATATTCCTTGCTAACAACACAAACAATATAGTAGCATAAACATCCCTAACATCATGAATATGTCTAGTAACGTAACGTGGGTATTAATATTGGCATCTCAAATGAAGGGAACAGATATATATAATAAGTAGAACTAACATCATATCACAATTAACTGCATAAGCATGATTAGTAGTTTAAGGATTTGTAATTACATAGGCATGACTAGCAATATTAAACATATCTAACAAAATCATCATAACCATCACTGTCAGTATATTTGACAACATAAGCATGTTTACAACATGAGCATAACTACAACATAAGCATATCTATTATCTTTTATTGTACTATACATGATCTCACTGAAAAGAAAGCAAATAAGGGTTATCATCGAATATGAAGCATTTTGTATAACCCAAAACAGATATGCTACATGACTATCTTACATAGTTTATTATGCCCTCAGGAATTTGAATCTTACCATCCAAAGTCCAACTGACCCCTGTGAAGGGATATTTGGTTCCGTACAAGATATAAGAGTGATGGTATCCTAAGATCTTGTAACATCCTAGGATTTGAGGCCTCAGATATTATGATCTTATAAGGAATGATTGGACTACCCATATCACCAAGGTGCACCTCCTTTTCAAGAAGCCCATCTCTAAAGAACACCATAGTTAAGCGTGCTCACCTTGGAGTAGTACTAGGATGGATGACCAGTCGGGAAGTTCATCCTGGCTTGCACGTCAGTGTGGACAAAGTGTGCAGTTAAGGCTAGTGGTGGTCTGTGGGGCCATTCGTCATTCCTGAAACTCTACTAGAGCCTTGGGTAGTGGGCCCAGGCATTACAAATGGTATCAGATCCATAACCCCTCCAGTAGGTGGGGCCCGCATGGGCATGTGGCATGCCAGTCTTGAGCCATGCGGTCCAGGCATGTAGGAAAGGGTTGTCCATGGTTGACGTAGCCACCCTTGCGTTGGTATTCCGTGATCGGGAGCTAGGTGTCCATGGGCCTTTGTCGGTCTGCACTGAAATGGGGTCAAATTATGAGGCCATATATTTGAGCCTTGAGGAGGACGTCAAGAGTCTAAGTGAGGGAGATTGTAACTTCTCAGGATTTGAGGCCTCGGATATAATGATCTTATAAGGAATGATTGGACAACCCATATCACCAAGGTGCACCTCCTTTTCAGGAAGCCAATCTCTAAAGAACTCCATAGTTAAGCGTGCTCAGCTTGGAGTAGTACTAGGATGGGTTACCAGTCGGGAAGTTGATCCTGGCTTACGCGTCAGTGTGGACAAAGTGCACAGTTAAGGCTAGTGGTGGTCTGTGGGGCCAGTTGTCATTCCTAAAACTCTACTAGAGCCTTGGGCAGTGGGCCAAGGCGTTATAGATCTATTCCCCTCTGTCAGTACGAGTAAAAAGGCAGTGACATATCAGTCAAAGACACCACTATAGTGACATATAGTCAAGCTTCTAACCACTAGTCGACCCTTGGTACAGGTCACGACAGTAGAAACCAAAGTATACAAAACCCTCTAATCTGAGGTACAACCGCAGTTGTCCTCAATCACATCAAATGTCTGAGGCATGACCATAGCCATCCTCCATAACCTGCATTGTGAATGACAAGGATATATCCTCAACTTGCCACTCCCACATACTCAACAATATGTGCTCCGAGTTTCCCTTAGGAATACTCATTTCACCATCCAACAAGTTGTGACATTGAAGATGGCTCTATGACACAGGGCACTACATGATTAGAGTTGCACTTGATTAGTTATGCCAATTGGGTGAATTAAGGCTACATCAAACAAGTGGAAATATAAACCCTAATTCACTACTAGCAAGCACATAAATATCACAACTTCAAAAGATATAAAACTTGTGAAACATAATTTGTCATCTCATCATCACATGTACTATTCGCGTGCTATTCATGAGACTACACTAGTCATCATACTATCACAAGATATAAATCTTTTTTCACAATATCACATATCAACCCTTATCAACCTAAGAGGATTACACCTCATTTAGGGCTCAACCATTCCCAAAGGTCATTAAGACCATCATACTATCCCATGTAAGGTCATCATTATCTTTGCATGCCTTATAACAAGGCTCAAAAACATCACTTACATATAATACACCAGATCAACACAATATTGCATTAATGATCTAGGAGATATTCATAAACAATAATAGCAGGGTTATATTAACATTAAGAACATTCCTTTATTACATCAACATAAAAGGAATCCAGATATGATTAACCCTCATCAAATTCAAAATGCACATGTTTAGCATAAGAAAGTATCAACCATGTGTCCATGATAACCACCAATTAACATATTAAGGTTATGAGCATATTAAGGAGGTTATTTCACCATCATTCCACCATATAAGAATGTCAAACATGAATACTCATCTTTATCTATTTGAATTATAGTTAGGTTCAACAAGATAAATTATATTAATGTTACTAATCAGTACTTATACCCAAACCCTAACTCACGACATTCCCATTGGATCATGGATGGATAAGGTGAAACATCACCATCACATTCCATACTATTCTCAAGTATGAATCCACACATAAACCAAGGTGTAACCATTGGGTTATAGCATACTAAGGTTTCAACAGCAATAAGAGAGTACTCCATGATTGTATTAATCATTCAAGGACTATTCAAACCCAATTACCATCATTTAATTATTTTAAAGCTAGGTATAACAAGCTATACCTCATTAGGGTTACCCATTAATTAATTATGGTGATTATCAATCATAATCATATGAGGTTATGGGTAAGGCTACAATTTTATGACATTTAACCATCAAATTCTCATCATTAGAATCATAACATTACATTATAGGCTTCACCCAAAACAATGGGAATATTAAGGCATCAACTTCTAACCATTAAATGTTGAAAAGGTAAATCCATTGGTCGTTTACATAAGTATACATCTTGAACAAAACACATATGAAGTCATTGAGTTGTTCTCTAAAAAGATTCACCATATAACCCTAGACATCCCTTGATTAACAACATAAAAAGTTCCATTGAGAGTAGGGTAAAACCCACAAGCGATTGTTTATTTAAAACAAGCCGTCAGTAAACGAGTGTCTTAAGTTGATCTCATAAAGGAAACCATTTAACTCACTTTATTAGGACCAACATATTACATTTAGGCATAATTATAATTTATTGGATGAAGAAACATTAGATCTTAGCCATTAGGTCAAGTTCATATATAAAACCATCAATTGAAGTATAGGTCCGACGATTGCATCAAATGACCTAAGAAACCATTGCTTTAAGGCTTAATTGATGCTACAACTACATGCTTAACTCACAATAGGTTGTGGAGACCTGATCCACCATTACTAGTGACCATTAAGTCACCATAGGTTGTTAGATCAACACTATATTTATTAATCACCATCGAATATCAAGCTAATGTCACCATTGATTGATAGCATCATTAGGGTACTTAGTTGTTGATCATTAAGCTTATAATTAGGCCAAAACGTGACCTAAGGGGTGAACGTCAGTTGACAACCTTGGTCACACCATCAGTTGTCATGAAGACAACACCATAGGGTTGTTGCAATGGTACACCATTGGGTCATGGGTTTATAGAAGAAATCAGCTTAAAACCCTAAAATTGACCATTAGTTGATAGGTGCTTAGCACAATAGGTTGTCAAACCAACCTGATCCAAGTCATATTATACCTTAGGAAGAATGTACACATGAATACATGTTCATCTAGAACTGAAATAAGAATATTTAACATTATAAAAATCAAAATCCAAGTCAAATATGGCTTTTTAGTGCATGGATCATCATTTAAAAGCAAGAACACGAGCTAGCAAGCTTATGATAAGCAATAAATGTGGAGCAAGTTATAAAAATTGCCTCTAATTAGAAGGTAAAATCCCAAACAGAATAAAACATGACCATGTAGGGTAGAAAATCCAAGCATAAGTTGTGAACTCGTCCATTTAGCACCTTTCTTCATCAAATGAGCAAACCCTAAGCATAAGGAGCAAGAAAGGTAAGGTTTTAGAGCATTAGAGCAATTTATAACGTGGAACAACAAGGTTCTGACCTGGAGAAAGGTAGGAGGAAGTATAAAAAAGAAATAAACTAAGGAAAGAAGGGGAGTTTTACTCTTTTAGGTCAAGCTCACTAGAAGGAATCTTTTTAAAACCTAAAAGTGAGAAAAACAAAACCCTAGGAGCTTCCACCAAGAAAATCACCTTCTTCTTCTACCTTGGATAGGTCCTCCATAGATAAATAGATAGGGAACGTGGTTCTTAGAAGGAGGGAAGTGGTGGAAAGCAAAACTTTCATTTGGGAGTTAAAAAATAAATATATAAAGCTCTAGGATAAGGGAGAGAAGAAGCATGAGGTGTCTAAAAAGCTCTCCATGCATCCATGACCTTAAACTATTAAGGATATACAAGCAAAGATAAAAGAATCTCCCCCACTATACATAGAAACCTGCTTATCTCTCCTTTTTCGAATTTCCAAGCCAAACAAATAAATCATTGGTTGATAGCTCTTAAAGGTTGCTCATCCATAAAGGGGTAAACCCTAAAATACCCTTGAGGAAAACACTTCCAAACCAAGGTTAAACTAGGATCCCCATGGATAAAAAAGCTCAAGAATGATGAGAGAACATCCAAAGAACATAATTCAAGTGATAAATTGTAAAGAAAACCTCTCAATTGGGTAAATTGTAGAAAAGTCCAAAATGTACATCAAATTGCGTAAGTTGCACAAACATTGTTCAAATTGGACCAAACTTGAAACTTAAGCTTGTATTATGATTCCAAAGCATATAACAAGGTTATATTATAGTTTTAAGAATTAAACCATGGTAATTAAGCATGTTAAACCATTTAAGCAATGTTAGGGGTCTCACAACCATAAACCCCTAACAGAGATTTTTCCCCCAAAATCCAAGGTACAAATAGATGGACACTTCTCATGTACGTCATCCTCAATATTACACATAGTTACTTTCATCACATGGTGATGTCACATCATCCTCATAGAAGACAAATTCTTCTCCCTCAACTCTTGCATGTGTCACCTTGGTTCAACATAAGAAACGTTGTGCCACCTATACAGGTCTGGTAGTACCTTTCAACTTTGGGACTCTACTGTCATCCTAACCTATTCTATCTATTGTATCACACATCACTCAGAGGACATACTTGTTGTCTCTTACCAAACATATAACATTATGTATATCTTATCATATGTAACTTTACAAGGTTTCATCTCTATGCTCCTTTAATGGTTGTTGTAATTAACAACTCAATCAACCAGGTAGGCATCCCCTAATTTTCAAGAAATGTGAGGAGTATGTTTCAGAGGATTCTCCAATCATCTCAATGGTGGACTGACCATCTATTTGGTTGAAGAATCATACACTTGTCTGTAGTTGTTAACAAATATAACTTCCCGATTGACATTGTTAGGGGTAGAGAAATGACACTGTCTTCATCTTTTTAGGATTCATATAACATACTTAACAGAGGTATCATAACTCCAAGAGGATACTTTAGTCAACCCCCAACTCATTCTTGCTAGACTTGTCACACATAGGTACAGTTACTTTAACATTCTTAAGGTTTAGCAAAGATGTTGACCATGTTACTGACCATCTCTAAAATAATTTTAGATGACATCATTCAAAGCTTGCTACAACTTGTAAGACATGACATGAACACTCTATTCCTCTTATTCATAAATTCTATTGGTACATTGGTTACTCTAAAGGACATAACCATATACTCATCACGGTCATGCAACTTATGTCGTCTACTCTAACTCTTATGCATTGATATTTGTTCCTAGGTTTATCTTAAAGGAACACAATAGCACATGTCTACTGATCAACAAACCATCTATCCTTGATAGCGGTCTTGCCCAGCTATCACAGAACCATACACAACATTATAGAATCACTTTTGTTTTTCCTTCCAAACAACATTTATAGGGTCATCATCAACTCTCTCTCTCTCTACGGGAGAGGAATACTTGGAATGTTCATTTAACAAACATCTCCAACCTTCACATACTTCCATACTATTGATACATCTTGGATACTAGGATTCATTACCTTGGTATCCACCTCATGCACTATAAGGAACTCACATCCTTATCTCATCTACTTTTACCAACATAAAAAATCTCAAGACATATAAGAGGAGTCTTCCTAATTATTGGAAGGCTCAAAAGTAAACTCATCACAAAATTTATGATCTTGGAACCATAGTCCAAGCAACCTTATGCTATAATAAGATATCCATCCTCATGTTTACAACAAATCCATACATACGAAGTGGTAATGATCCACTTGAAAGTTGCATCCTAGAAAGGAAAGACACAAAGGGAAACACACTTCCCACATCATAGTAGCATTCACTACTACAGAAACAGCCTTTGGCGTCGGTTGTTTAACCCCCTTTGGCGTCGGTTTCTGACCGACGCCTATGTGGGAGCCGCTAAAGGTCGAACACTTCGGCGTCGGTTTTTTAACCGACGCCAATAGTCAATATAGGCGTCGGTCTTTTAGTAGATAACCGACGCCAAAAGGGTTCGCGCCACAGAAAACGGCGTCATCTTGGACACATTCTGCGTCGGTTATCTACTAAAAGACTGACGCCTATATGGACTATAGCGTTGGTGTTTACTTGGTAACCGACGCAGAAAGAGTCCTAGATGACGCTGTTTTCTGTGGCGCGAACCCTTTTGGCGTCGGTTTTCTATAAAAAACTGACGCCATACTTCAAGACGACACGGCCGTGCTTCCCTGCACGGCCGTGTTTAGTACTATAGGCGTTGGTTTTATATGAATAACCGACGCCTTTTCCACCACGGCCGTGCTATCCTGCACGGTCAGGTTGTTTGTACTATTAGGCGTCGGTTTTTGTCCAATAACCGACGCTGTAGGTCTTTGCTGACGGTTTTCTGTAAATAACCGACGCCTATATCTATTTTTTTTTTATATCAGTTTGTGGGCCTGCTGTGGCTGGTCAGCAGGATGAGAACCTACAGTTCAGTTTTTTGAACTACAGGTTTACGACATCCATTGATATCAGCCTACAAACAAGCCACAAACCTGCAAAAGTCCCAAGGAAAATTTCACACAAGTAGATACATTCAGACATCAATTCAATTCTCACATTCACGCATATAGAAACATTCAAATACATGTATTAACATTCAGAAATATTTATTTACAAAGTATCATTCATTATCGCTATCAACATCCCAATTATATCTTACATTTGCCACTGCTTGTATGGCTTTTGCCCATTCTTCTCTTATTTCATCTAATGCTTCCATCGTATATGGAGCATGTATATTTTTTAAGCGTTTACCTATAGTGTGGCCAGTTTTAAACACCTGCAAAGAGAATGATGTATATATATAAGTAATAATATAAAAATAAGATTGATATATTTCATTCTAACTAATGAGACTATATATAATACCTCATGTATATTATCGATGTCCAATGCGGCATGTCGGATAATCATCTGCATAAATCGCATCACATAGTATGTGCATGCCCAGCCGTTGTCTTGTGTAGCGCACTATAAATTGAAACATACAAAATAATACAACTAAGCACAATTCACATCAATAATATATACATTGGAGTCGGGAACTTACTTGTACGTTCTGCCAATTTATTGGCTGGTTCTTTTTCCTTGGGACCGTTCCTCCAGCCTTTTTGAATGTATCTAAACCCCTACATGTTAATATAACACAGTAAATTGCATAAGTAAATAGTAATGTAATAACAGATGTTAATAGATACAAAAATGAAATATTTCTCACCAGAATAATGGCATTCTCATTACGTGTCCAATTTTAGTGTTTAATGTACTTCCCGCGGGATCTAGATAATAAACAGTTAACGTCTCGGGGACAATAACTAGTAACTCCCAATGTTTACCGCTAGAGGTAAAAAGTTAACAATTAATAACTCAAAATGCACAATAAAAATGGAATTTTCTTAAGTCCAAATTATAAATAAAGTAAACTTACTTGACATTGAATGGAGCTATTATTATCGTCTTCTTTTGCTGACCAAAAATTGTAAAAGCATCTATACAGTATTGTTGAACACTATCGGGGTCTTTAGCTACCATACTAATCAATGATGGAATAAAAAATCCCACATGATCAAATGCAAATTGTTTGCATTGATCTTTGACTAAGTAGCTGCAAAATATGTATTACGTATGCATTAATATATAAGAAACCAGATCACCGGATCTTACACAAGGTATATAGATGTATCAACAAGATCTCACCTTATCCATGTCTCTATCATTGATGTATTCAGCCAAGCATACATAAACAGCTCAATAATATCTTGTATAAATAAAGAGCTATCGTATGATTGACCTGCATAATCTGCATCTAAAGAAACAATTATAGGGCAATGTATATTATGTGCCCGTAGCCAACATGCCATTCCCCTACAAGCAGGACCTAACGGGTATGTTAGGTCAGTTGGAACCCAACTTGGTAATGCGGGAAGTGGAGGTGGAGGCCTAGGTGCTCATGGTGTCTTCTTTTTAACTTGTATATATAATTTCAGATCAGTTGACCTCATATATACACATGAACAGTCTAAATCAATGTAAAATTATCTTACAATTTTCAGTAGTGTAGACGACATCTGCTTTGGGCCACAATATGACCCCGCCTTCTGCCTCAGCAAGTGTATCAATATTCGGGTGGGGACATGGCAATGTAGCTTCCCTCCAATCGGGTAACACACGTAATGGGCCCACACGAACGTAGCCATGTGGCATTGGAGTCCCGTGAAACCTTTCCCCAGGAAGGGACGGGTAAGCCTGCGCCTCTGCAACAACATAGTCTTGTATTCTTAAGCGGCATGGCTTCAATGCCTACAAATTTACGTAAAGAATGTTATACATATATACATATCATCTTGAAAAAATATCATCTTGAAAAGACTAGCTACAATGTCATAAACAATACTTACAGCAGACGTGTTAGGTGATGTGTCTCCAGGATTACTCGCAGTCTGTGCATCAGGAGAAGAGTGGGTCGCCATAGGCTGATTGGAAGCCTGAGATGCCTACCACCGCAGCAATTCTTCCTTGACCTTCTCAGCAACTACATTGTTGACCTTCTTAGCAACTATATCCTCGACTCTCTTATTCTCATATACATGGATAAAAGAAACATTAGATTCTTATTATTGAATTTCCTTTTGCAGTAACATTCTAAAAAAAGAATAGGTTACCTCTTCTTGAGAAAGTCCCGCTCTGGGTTTGCGCTGGGATGGCCCAAAGAATGCTTTGATGCCCACACCAGCGCCTGCACCCCTAACATGTCCAGGATGCTCTGGGTTACCCAGAGCAACTGTCAATTCATCCCTTGTGCCCTGAGGGATGAACGTGCCTTGTTTCCTCTGCTCGTGCAGCTCCCGCTAATCACCATCAATAGAAATTGGTAAGTTAACACCACAAATAATCAATATTCAAACGATTGCTCTAAGAGTTGTATTTTACCATTTTCGCAACCGCCTCAGCAGTTACGGGCTTCTTTATTTCACCCTTCTTGTTTTGCCTCCCATCTATCCAGATATCATGGCGAGGCATGGGTGTGGCAGACTCTTGAGTAGGAGCAAACTCCTGAGTAGCCGCAGACTCCGCATGTAGTCTTTGGCGAACGCTTGCATAGCCTTTTGGACCCATAGTGTGGTCATGCACATTCAGTGCACGCCTTGCTTTTTGTGCGTCACTGAGGGCCTAGTTAGTATGCACATTAATGATTTGGTTAGTATCACTAAATGTTAATCTTGAATAGGTGAATACAATGTATATTAATTAAATTGGGAGTGACACCTAATACCTTGAATTCTTCACATTTTCTTGAAGCAAAAAAATTGTCCCAATCTTCTTTGTCCAAGAAGTTCCATTGTTCAAGGGCTGACTTCTTTTTCTTATCACCCTCTTTTATGTATTCTCTGTTCAGATTTGTCCTATAATTCCTAAGCATCTTTCCAGCGCGTTGCATCACACTTTTACGATGTAACTTCTCATCCAATGCAAACAGATTCTGTAAAATAGAAATGTTATTAACTAGTATCCAAAATAGAATTGCAAATAATAGAATTTGTAATCTACAAAATAGAATTGCAAATAATAATAACTCACGCATAAATCCTTCCATATCAAGTCTTTTTTCCCCTGAGGAACTTTATGCCAGTTATCATACTTAACACCACAATGGCTCCGAGTGGTACACCCAAGTTAGTTTACAAAATTATTGCGGTTCACTCCAATTGCATTTCCTCCATTATCAAACTCCACAACTAATTTGGATCCACTGCCACTAAGCGCTATTAACTTCTTCAACAGAGTGATGCCCCTTTTCTTGTTAAGTGTTTGCTGTTGCGCATCAAGTTGCTCCAGTGCTTCAGTGGGTACATGTGCATCATCAACCTAAAATTTGACAAAAATAAACACACTGAATTAGCCCAATATAGAAATATAAGATATATGACATAACTAGAAGATAATGAATTTTATAGAAATACAGGATATGTTTTTAGAACTTACATTGGTATCCTCGCCATGCTCGTCATGGACAGCATGCTCATCATGGACTTCATGCTCATCATGGACATCATGCTCATCATGGTCAGCCATCTGAAAATGTCATTAAAAAGGCAAACATTTAGCATTTGTATTAACTAGAAAAAGGCAAACATTTAGCATTTGTATTAACTAGAAAAAGGCAAACATTTAGCATTTGTATAAACATACATATCTCTAAAATTGTGATCTTTTATCAATTAACAATCCTTCATTGTGATCTCCGCGCACATATAAGTCATCATTAGCTTCAATATTTTGTGGAGTTGGCAACCCAACTGAGAATGGACTGGAGTCATCATACTTATCATAGTACTCTTCTTCATCTATAGGATCTTCAATGAACTGTCTTTTACCATGAAGAACAACCGACCATTTATCATTTGCAGGATCATCGATATAGAATATTTGTTTCGCCTGTGATGCCAATATGAATGGTTCACCCTTCTCGCCAATCTAATCAAAGTTCACCAAAGTGAAACCCAATTCATCCACTATAACTCCTTTGGTGTTATCAACCCAATTACATTTAAAGAGCGGAATTTTGAAATCTATGTAGTCAAACTCCCAAATGTCTTCAATGACACCGTAATATGACATTTTAGCTTCATGTGGACTCTTATCCTTTGCACTTGCAAAGTACATAGTCGACGCTTGAAGAGTGACCCCACTATTTTGGACGACACTCTTATCATCTTGGCGCTTTGTGTAATATGTGAATCCATTAATGTCAAACCCTTCATAAGACATAACATTCGGTTTTGGTTTAAAGGCGAGGCATTTGATAGTTTCTGTAATATCATTTGGTGTTTGAGATAGTTGATGTAAGACTTTATCTTCAAACCACTTAGTAAAAGTCTTATTATGCTCTCTAGCAAGCCACATTGAACTTGCTCGAGGATGTTGTCTCTTTATGAAATTGGTATGTTCCTCGATATAAACACTCACTTCGTCCATATTGTGTAAAATATACAAGTGAGCTTGTTCCAAATGCTCACGGTTGATTACTTTCACCCGTGATCCCAAAATTCCTTTGCCCTCCTCAATATTCTTGTCATTATTAGGAGTGTCATTACCACTGAGAAAGTCATTGCAAAAATCCATAACCTCTCTCGCCACATAACCTTCAATAATACTCCCTTCAGGCCGATAACGGTTTCGAACATCACCTTTAAAAACGCTCATGTATCGTTCAAAGGGATACATCCAATGCAAGAAAACTGGTCCCAACATTTTCACTTCCCTAGTCAAGTGGACAACAAGATGTACCATGATATCAAAGAATGAAGGAGGGAAATACATCTCAAGCTGACATAGGGTAACAACCACTTCTCTTTGCAAATTATCGAGAGTATCAGGGTCAATAACTTTGCTGCATAGACTGTTGAAAAAGAAACAAAGTCTGGTAATTGCAAACCTTACATGCTTCGGCAATATAGATCGAATTGTCACGTGCAATATTTGTTGCATTAGAGTGTGACAATCATGAGATTTAAGACCTATCAACTTCAGATCTTTCATTGATACCAATCTACGGATGTTGGATGAGTAACCATGTGGCACCTTAACATTTACCAAGCATTCACAAAAAGTTTTCTTCTCCTTTCTAGACAACGTGTAACAAGCGGGAGGTAAGTATGTTCTTTTATTACCCATTTCACGTAATTCTGTTAATTCTGACCTTATTCCCATTTCACATAGGTCCAGTCTAGATTTTATCCCATATTTAGTCTTACCTGGTATATTTAACAGAGTACCAATGATGCTATCACAGACATTTTTCTCAACATGCATTACATCGATACAATGCCTGACTGTCAAAGAACCCCAATAAGGAAGATCCCAAAATATTGACTTCTTCTTGAATGAAGAATTGTCACTCCGTGTGGCCATACGACATTGTGATTTCTTACCAAATTCATTGACAATGTCTTTTACTCTTGCATAAACAACATCCCCTGGTATAGGTTTAGGTGCACTCTGTTCATCATTCCATCCATTGAATGCTTTGCGCTTCCTACGATACGGATGGAATTTTGAAAGAAACCTTCAATGACCAAGATATACAGTCTTGCCGCCATGTTTTAGTCTTATTGAATCAGTATTTTCTTCACATATAGGACACGCTTTAGCTCCTTTGACACTATATCCAGACAAATTCCCATATGTTGGAAAGTCATTAACAATGCAAAACAACATAGTGTACAAACAAAATGTCTCTCTTCATGAATCACATAGGTCATCACACCTTCAGCCCAAAGTTTCTTTAAGTCATCAATCAAAGGTTCAAGATAAACATCGATATCATTTCCGGGTTGTTTAGGGCCCGATATCAACAACGACAACATAACGTACTTATTTTTCATACACATCTAGGGAGTAAGATTGTATATAACAAGCATGACTGGCCAAGTGCTATGTTGGCTACTCAATGTCCCATACGGATTCATCCCGTCTGTACAAAGCCCAAGTCTTAGATTCCTATCTTCTTCACCAAATTTGGGGTACAATAGATCAATCTTCTTCCACTGTGGGGAATCAGACGCATGTCGTAGGATCCCATCATTATTTTTCTTAACATCTGCATGCCACCTCAAATTCTTCGCATCTTTTGGATTTGCAAACAAGCATTGAAACCGTGATATTATAGGTAGATACCACAACACCTTGGCAGGAGAACCAGTTTTGGACTCCCCCGAAGTCGTCAATTTATACCTTGACGCACCACATTTTGGACAATCTTTCAAATCTACATAGTCCTTTTGAAATAATACACAATCATTCGGGCATGCGTGTATCTTCTTGGCCTCCATTCCCATTGGGCACAACATTTTCTTTACCTGGTATGTTGAGATTGGCAGCTCGTTTCCTTCAGGAAGCATTTCTTTCAACAAAGTCAACAATGAAGTGAAGCTTTTGTCGCTCCATCTATTGTTAGCTTTCAACTTATACAATCTCAACACAGCGCTAAGCTTCGTAAACTTAGCACAGCCTGTGTATAATGGTATCTCAGCATCATGCACAATGTTTCTAAAGATAGGAGGTGGATCGGTGTGCTCTACCCTACAACTATCCAGCATCGCATCAATGATGTCTGCTGGAACTGGTTCGTTCACATTTACGTCATCAGAGGCAATTTCTTCTTCCACCCAAGCACTACTATCGACATCTACTGGTTTCGATTTTGAAATCTCTCCATGCCAGTGCCATTCTGTATAGCCTTGTACAATCCCGTTGCACATGACATGAGTTTTGATTTCCTCACCAGTGTTGACTTTCAAGTTGTTACCGCAATGCCTACATGGACAGTAGAACCTATCTGTAGGTTTTTTCCTATGTTCCTCGACAAATCTAATAAACTGATCAAGACCAGATATAAACTCTGGGGTGCAACGATTACGAATGGACATCCATGATCTATCCATTCTATGATCAGAGAAAACAAGTATATATTAGGAAACAAGTATATATTAGGAAAAGATTAGGGTATACACTTACATCCTAAGTGTATAATGTGATGTCATTCTTATATATAATAAATGTGTACCACCTATCCCATCCTTGAACACCTAATCTCACTAGTAAGTGTATAATGTGTATTGGGTTTTCGAGAAAATTTCGGCAGCATTTCCCCGCTGTTCTCTAAGTACATATGTACTTAGAGAACAAACGGGGAAATGCTACTGAAATTTTCTCGAAAACCCAATACACATTATACACTTACATCCTAAGTGAGATTAGGTGTTCAAGAACAGTTCCAAACTGGGGACTATCCAAGATTTACTCCTAATGAGTCAATCTTGGACGGGTTTCTAGGCCAACAAACACAATAATAGATATGTACAATGAAGTCGGACTTCATACAAACAGTATATAATTTAGTGATTGTTCATTCTAATTTATACCAATGTACAAGTAATATAAAGAACAATGATTGTTCACTTTCTAGGTCAACAAACACATGTGATGTCATTCTTATATATAATAAATGTGTACCACCTATCCCATCCTTGAACACCTAATCTCACTAGTAAGTGTAAAATGTGTATTGGGTTTTCGAGAAAATTTCGACAGCATTTCCCCACTGTTCTCTAAGTACATATGTACTTAGAGAACAAACGGGGAAATGCTGCCGAAATTTTCTCGAAAACCCAATACACATTATACACTTACATCCTAAGTGAGATTAGGTGTTCAAGAACAGTCCCAAACCGGGGACTATCCAAGATTTACTCCTAATGAGTCAATCTTGGACGGGTTTCTAGGCCAACAAACACAATAATAGATATGTACAATGAAGCCGGACTTCATACAAACATTATATAATTTAGTGATTGTTCATTCTAATTTATACCAATGTACAAGTAATATAAAGAACAATGATTGTTCACTTTCTAGGCCAACAAACACATGTGATGTCATTCTTATATATAATAAATGTGTACCACCTATCCCATCCTTGAACACCTAATCTCACTAGTAAGTGTATAATGTGTATTGGGTTTTCGAGAAAATTTCGGCAGCATTTCCCCACTGTTCTCTAAGTACATATGTACTTAGAGAACAAACGGGGAAATGCTGCCGAAATTTTCTTGAAAACCCAATACACATTATACACTTACATCCTAAGTGAGATTAGGTGTTCAAGAACAGTCCCAAACCGGGGACTATCCAAGATTTACTCCTAATGAGTCAATCTTGGACGGGTTTCTAGGCCAACAAACACAATAATAGATATGTACAATGAAGCCGGACTTCATACAAACAGTATATAATTTAGTGATTGTTCATTCTAATCTATACCAATGAAGCCGGACTTCATACAAACAGTATATAATTTAGTGATTGTTCATTCTAAATTATACCAATCTCACCTTATTCTATAATAAGATATCCATCCTCATGTTTACAACAAATCCATACATACCAAGTGGTAATGATCCACTTGAAAGTTGCATCCTGGAAAGGAAAGACACAAAGGGAAACACACTTCCCACATCATAGTAGCATTAATTGTTCAAGGG
This sequence comes from Alisma plantago-aquatica, assembly GCA_963693085.1. NCBI lineage: Eukaryota > Viridiplantae > Streptophyta > Magnoliopsida > Alismatales > Alismataceae > Alisma > Alisma plantago-aquatica. Next base: position 442,867,114 of record OY856411.1, on the reverse strand, counting down.
TCACTAGCAAAAAGGTAACCAATTCTATTTTCATTATGCATGTTACAGGTTCTTAGGTATCATTTTTACCTTTTTCATTTTGGGTTCCTTTCCATTAGCATAGGAATCATCATGATTAACATATCTCATTACTCCTTCCTTGATGATTATTTATCACACTTTGATATGTTCTCTTATTTTATTATTTTTTTGAACCACTTATCCAGAGGTAAATCATCATATTCCACATTTTCTTCATTAAACATGTATCATCTCCCTTAATTTCTTTCACATGTCATTCTAATTTTACATTAACACTTTCTTACACACACAGGTTGGTCTGAGATTAACTCAGGTTCCACCATATTCCTTTGTCACTGTTCCCATTTATCTTCTCATTTTATACTTATCATTGGAATTCTCTCCATCTTATGTGAATTTCATACCTTGAATCACTTTATAAGAACAAACTTATCTATCTTTTGCTTATTTGTATTTGGATTTAAATTTCATGTTATTATATCTTTCTCTTCTAGTTACCAAACATTCAAGCTTTGATAGTTAATGATGTAATTCTCATCTTCTACTGAGGTAATATTGAGTTATTTGCACCATGATTTCTGATTCATTATGCTCTTTAGATTGTTTCAAAATGACAACTTGATCAAAGTAATAAAAAAGATAACAATCTAAGAGTTCCATACTTACCTTTTCTTCAATAATTGAATACCTATCCAGGGCATCCAAGTATTGAGATTAGGAAATATGCACCATATTTTTATGTCATATTCCTAATTTTGACATCATCCTAGTCCTAAGTCCTAGTGTCCCTTTAATCTCAGTGAATCTAAAGCTCGGATACCAACTTGTGAGAACCCATTACACTAAACGATATTACTCAAAACATAAAACACAATCGATCACTAATTAATCACATACCCAAAAATATGGGTAAATTAAAACCGATTTCAGCATCAACACCCACTCAGAAACATTTGCATAAGAGCCCAATATCTATCTTGTATCCATACTATGATAAGAATTTGATGCAAAGCATTCTATCACCTTAGCCACAACATATATACATAGGAGAACAATATTTTTATATTCTACACAAACAAGCATTAACATGCTAATAAAAGTGATTCGTTTGAAACACCATATACAAACTTTTCCTACCTGGACCTGAGAGTAAAGGGACGACTCTGGGACACACTAGACATCTAATCAAATTTCTCATAGATTCATTACTATAGCTCCTCTTTGTTGTCATAAGTTCCGTTGTCATCACTGTCGATTACCTAAAAATATGTGGTGAACCACAAGGGTGTGACCCACGTCCCAGCAAGAGATATAACCTCCAACAACGATTATTGATTACAAAATTTTAAATAGTAGATAACTGAGCAGTTGGACTATTTAATAATCAATTGAATAGATTGAACAGTTCAAGTATGCTAAACAGATTAAGGAATTAATCTTAGCAACAGGTATGATTATCAATGTATATATAGGTAACAAATAAATATTTCTCTAGATAGATATCTACTCAAATTTCATCAGATTGCATTTAATAACTATTGGTAGAGTATGCCCAGAGAGTCAATCATATGATGATTGCAATGAGGCATGTGATACTTGATTTGATAATAATAAAGGCAATTTCCATCTATATGTTTTAACAATTTTGAGATAATAGTATAGCATATTAGATGTCTACAGACTGACAATGCTCAATGACGTATGTCTTCAAGTACGTGACTTGAAAAATGAGATCATATGGATGTTAAGGCTTGTACATTCTCACTATTTTCCCTAGTCAGTTGTTATTATGGAAATAACCATAGACATCAATAACACAAAAGACTAGTGTGTGTTGGTTTATGACAGAATCTCATCAGTCATGATATATGATATCAAACCAAGAACACAGATACATGTTAGAGAACACTGTATCGGACAGACCCACCATAGGAGTGATGCATGGAAACCACACTTGGTTAGTCATGATCATCTCTTATAGTATTGATGGTGACTGTGGTTCTTAGACCTGAAATCACTACACTCATCACATGTGGTTGGGTACACTTTGGCATCATCAAACGCAGTCCTAAAACATGGGTTATTATAACAGTGATGATTGGGTGACTTTGACATATGGGGACTTGACTTTGAGTGATAGATATGGAATTTGTCCCTCATAAGGGAGTGTGATATCCTGGCCACTTGAGGAGTGAGACTGAGAAATGCATGGCCATGCAAATGTAATTCAATATATGATATTGAGCTTACATATATCTCAGACAATCTACTCGGAATCAAGAAATATGGATTGAAAGTTTGTAGAGGACGACAAGTCTATGCCTCGAGTTCAATCTGGATATCAGCGACAAAGGAACTATACATTCACTATAACACCAATAACAGATTGTAGGTTGAAAGTTGTTCTCCAACTTTCCTCTTCACTTGGGTAGCACTGATGTGAAATTAGGCACTACTCTTTGCTTGTGATGTCATAAGTTAGTTATGGACATTCACTGCCAACATGAAATGGAACCTATAGGGTCACTCACATAGGATTAACCTAGAAGAGGAGTTTATCTATGAATGATGTTTAGATTGATAACTAAAGTTTTTAGGTACTCAATTAAATATTCAATCAATAGACTTGACTTGGAATCATCAAGTTCAAGTGTTGAACCAACTGATTAGAGTGTCAGATTGATTGAGAACAACATTGACTGAGTTCTGCACAACCTGGACCACTAACTGACCAGTTCACTGGGTGAACCAATCAGTTCATGGTCAGTGAGATGACCAGTTCAAACTGGTGAACCGATTGGTTCACTTGGACCAAACGAGCAGTGTTGTATTTTTTTGATTTGTGAGAAAAGATTTTTATTTCACTGGTTCAATTCAATTGGGACAAGAATTAATCTTTGCATTAATTAGAAACGAATAAAGAAAGTCAGTTGTGGGAAAGTTTGGGAAGTGAAATGATCAGTTCACTGGGTGAACCAATCAGCTCACCTGCCCAAATGACTGGTTCATTTATGAAACGATCACTTCACCTGCCGCAGTACAATCAATTCGTAGAAAAATCCAGACCCTTCTACTTCCTCACAGACTGGGAACCATGACCCTACCGTCTACTTTAAATAGAGGGGTACACGAGGATTCTCAAAACACACAACTTGGAACATCAGTTGCTCTGCAAAGTTGTTGTCCTCTCTGGTTGTGGTAACCGAGAGAGCCCAAGCAAGTTCTACCCATCCAGGTAGGAACATCGAGGGAAAGACAACTACAGAAAAGTGACTGGTGGTGGGAGAGTGTGTCAGTGACTAGTATACTGACAAGAGGGGATGACTCTTTCTAGTCTTTCCATTAGGATGACTAGAGTTCTCGATGGTCCATGTGGACTATCTATAGAGGCGGGAGATTTTTGCTGCTTAGGAGGACGACCATCAACCACAGTCCAGGTCAAGACCAGGAGATGCACAGACACCGTCCAAGACTAGGTGGTTGAAGGCCATACTAGTTGCGAGGTATTTTTGTTTAGTAAGCCTCAGGACCAGGTATATCTCCCTAAACCATCTTTCCTATTGCATAGTTTTTGATGCGATCTACTGTTTATGGGTTTGTGGTTAGATTAAAAAAAAATTTGCTGCCTATTCTGTCCCAAAAAACCCAATGGTGGTATCAGAGCCACGTCAACATTCTATGTTTTAGGATTAATTGATATGATTGGATTTTGGCTTTTCGTCATTTATTTATTACATGCGATGTGAATACTTTAACTGGATAATGTGCATATATGATTAAACACCACAAATCCCTATATACATATATGATATGGTATATATATGCAATCGATATGTGTCGCCCTAAAACGGTTTTGATGGTGAATGTGTAGTGTGGTTATGACCTATAAACCCCTATGTGTGTGCTTGGTTGTTTTCAGTTGTTTGCATCTCGGTCTGCATACCGAGTCCTTTCTTCTATTCCAGATGTAACTCATGATAACTTGAGCCTTCTCTTCTACCTTTTCTCCCCTGAATGTAACTCGGGGTTTCCCAAAGATATATGTAAAAGTAGGATAGTTTTCTTTCCTGTTATGTCAAAGAACGGAGGGCGCCCAGATGAGCGATTCGAGGACCGAGATGATCGGATGATGGTGCGAGATGAGCGAATAGTGGTCTGATGAGGAGCACGATGACCCGACAAACCGACCGTCTGGAGGAGCCAGACGAATGGTTGGTGACAACTAACCGACCGACCGGGAGGCGAGCGGATCAGTCATAAGATGAGCTGATCAACCTGAAATGGACCAAGCACAAATTTTCATCAACTACAGGTTGATGCATGTGATGTAGACCTAGATGACCGTAACTTCTTGTGGCTCATGGAATTACAAATAGGATGGCCATAATCATCGCTTTATCACTTTACATGTTTTCTTGAGTGATATAGCATGTATATGATACATACTATATATGTGGTGATTGGATATGTATATGTATATAAATACCAAACCACTAAATATGAATATTAAGTTTAAGATGCCTTCCAAAAGCAGCACACATGAAAAACTTGATCAACTACGTGTGGGAACGCCCTAGAATGGTGCACCGTCTATCTCGTGGAAGTGTGATGGTGAATATGTGGGTCTGCCATAGCAGGGTGCATATTCATTGTGTTGGCATTTGGGTTGGACTTAACTAGGTGACCTTGATCGGATCAAGCACCTTGAGGCATGGAGATGTACATGACAAAGAGTTGTGCATGACATCTATCATGAGTTGCATAAGATGCAATTGGTAAAAGTTGCCTACCTGAAAGAATCTGGTTGTGGGTGACAACCCTAGCTGGTCTATGACTTAGAGGAAATCAGGATCTTGGCTCACTAGAAGGTTGTACATTGCAATCTTATGAATTGATGGTGCGGGCTATCAATTTGATCAAAATAGTGGGAGCGATAATTAATTAAAGACCTAATTAATATCATCAACTTTATCAAATCAAACAATCAAAAAATGTTTTGAAATGTTGCAAATTTCTTTTGTAGAATCCAAATGACAAACACTATTACAATATCATTGCGATCAGTTCATAAACGGGATAAACTTTAAATCTGGTTTGGGACCTTTGAGAAGTGTTCTCAATAGTGAGTGTAAACTCTAAAGTCCTTTAAAGACCAGAGCCAGTAGAACCACTCCAAATGTGCCTAAGGGTAAGATTGGATGCTTACTTGAAGTATGACAATGATGCCTAAGACATCATGAACCTTATGCTGAGATATATGAACTATGATTTGCATAAATAGCTTGAAGCATATACATTCTTGAGATGTTTATACATCTTAAAAATCATGTAAAGAGTGAAAGGTATAATGTCTTCAAAGATATATTTGAGTATAATCAGACAGATGGAGATCAAGTATAATCTGATACGCTCAATATGATTGTACATATAGATTAACTGTGATTTCTTATAAGTCAAGAGTTGACCAAACATATGATTCTACAAATTGTTGTGTGAATCATATAGCCAGTTTATCAAATGTTGAGAAACTTGGCAAAGCATTGTTTGAAGTGTTTGGCATGCTGATGCCAAAGCATAAATGAAGAAAGGACAAAACCTATGATAATGATCAGTAGAGTAAAGTCCATAAACTAAAGCAAGGTCAAGAAGTGTTCTGAAGCCAATCTTAGATCTAAGTCTTCATCACTCAAGATATGGAGAGGAGTAAGAAGGAAAGGAAATAACCTCTTTATATAGGATCTCAGGAATATGAAAGAGAGATAGAGATCTCTACTTTAGAAACTAAGAAGAAGTAAGCTAGAAACTATGCGGAGCAAGAGTTGCTACCATTATAGTTACAAAATGACATTCATGGGCATATAATAGAATTAGTGAATTTCTATTATACATCTGCCATCAATAAATCATCATACATCTTGTATGAACAAGAGTGTAATGAACTGATGTTTTGTTTCAATGAAATGTTCTTTGAAGGAAATGCATATGTCTCATCAACTATATTTGATAGTTAAAGAGACAAATGTGTGTGTCACATGTAATGAATGACATGATAACTCAAACTTGAATGCCTATAGCATAGTCATCTGTAGTACATATATGAGAATTGCATTTCTAGAAATCCATATGATGGTTATCTAGACTCATTCTGGTTATTGAACCAATAGATACATGCTAATCTCACTCATTGTGCAATATGACAAAGGTTCTTCACTAGATGTAGTGGGAGAACGATTATTCTATTAAGGATTATACATATTGATGTATATAGAACTTTTAGAATAAATGTTAAAGGTAATCAATAGTACTTCAATATATTTACTGATGACCTCAGTAGATATGGTAGTTTGTATTTAATAAAATACAAACATGAATCTTTTGAAGTGTTCAAGGAGATCATAAATGAATTACATAACAAACTTGGTATATGTATTAAATTATGATATGATTGATATGGAAATACTTTGAACCAAGAGTTTGAGAACCTTATGGAAGATCATGACAATGTATCATGATGGACTCCACCTGAAACACAATAATAGTGTATCATGAGAAGTGTATCAGAAAGAAGGAATCACACCTTGATAAGCTAGAGTGTGATTACTAGCTAAACTTCAAATTTCCTTTTGGGCGCATGCTTAACCCTAAAACAATGTACCATTAGTTCAAAATACACCATATGAGATATGGAATGGGAAGTGTCCCGATATGTCTTTATAAAGATTAGGATTGAAAGACTAAATAAGAAAATGTTTCTTAAAAGGTTTTGTCCCCAAATCGCATAAATGTTATTTTGTTGAATACTACTTTGATATCCAAATCCAACAACAAGGTGTTTTGGATAGATCCATTCCTAGAGGAGAACCTAGGAATCAGTGGGAGAGAAAAGTAGAACTCAAAATGTTTGAGAAAAACAAGAAAAATATTGAACTTAAAGAGGTACAATGGGAATAATGAGAATCACAAAATGTTGTGGAATCTCAAAGTTCCTTAAGTAACACGCAGATCTCATGGTTCTGGTAGAACACGCCTAGAGTTTGAATGATATATTATATCTTATGGACAATAAGGTGGTGAGTTGATCATATGATGAGTCAACAGTCTACCTAGAAGCTAATGAGAGCCAGAAACTGAGATATGGCTTGAATCCATGAAATCCAAGATGGACTCCATGTACATCAATAAGGTATGACCTTGGTTGATCCACTTGAAGGGGTAAAACCCATAGGGTACTTTTGGATCTTCTAGAAGAAGACTAACATGGAGGGTAATTTAGTTGCAAAGAGTTTATATCAAATTCAAGGTGTTGAACATGATGAAATCTTTTCAGTAGTTACTAAGGATACATCCATCGGGATAATGAAGTTGCATAGATCAATCTTTGGATTGAAGCAGGCACCTTAGAACTGGGATCTTTTGTTTGACAAGATAGTCAAAGAGTTTGAGTTGAATCAAAATAAAGAAGTAATGTGTGATTACAAGAATTTAGTGGGAGCATATGTATATTCCACATAATGATGGGGAATAACATCCTTATACTACAAATATTAAAACATGGCAACAAAGAGCATTCTAAAGTTATAAAGAAGCATCCTATGTGATAGGAATCAATATCTCTAGAGATAGATCAAGAGGGCTTCTTGACCTAAGAAAGAGAACATACATCGATAAGATGCTGAAAGGGTTCAACATGATGAGAGAAAACATGTCCATGTTTCATGGAGTTAGTCTCTCAAGAGCCAAGTGTCCCAATTCTTATGAAGAATAAGGAACACATGGATAGATGCCATATGCATTCACAATTGGATCTATCATGTATGAACTCATCTCATTATCATGTATGTATTGGACATGACAAGAAAATATGAACAAATTATCTTGTATGTATTGGACATGACAAGAATATACAAACTCATCATCTTGTATGTATTGGACATGACAAGAAGATCTGGAATCTAGTTATTTCGTATGTATTGGACATGACAAATGGATATCTTTCGCACTCCAGTAAGAGTTATTGGAATACCATGGACATCTTTATGCACTTATGAAGTACTGAAAGAATTAGTTCTTTAGTTATGGTAACATGGAAGAGTTGGGTATAAAGAGTTACACCGATGCAAGCTTCCGAAATGACAAAATTGTGTTTGACCTTGGAATAAGAATTGTTAGTTGGAAATGTTCCAAACATAAGACAATTGATTAATTCTACAATAAAAAGTCGAGTACCTTCGTGTTACGAACACTGAAAAGGAAACTGTATGGATCTAGAAGTTAATATGGATGAACTTATGGGAGGTTCCGACCATTGGTGACTTAGTAGTAATATTGTGACAATAATGGAGATACTAGTTAGACAAAGGAATTTTAGATAGCATACTACAGAACTTCCATCTCATACGAGCTGTCGTATAGTGAGGGGATGTGAAACATACAATATACCGACTTGAAGCAAATTTTGCTTACCCACTATAAAAGTACTTGTGTAGTAGAAACATGATGGACATGTTAAGATCACTTAGAATATGATTTGTGGGTGATTGGATCTAAGTGCAAGTGAGAGTATGTTGGTATAGTATGCCCTGAGAGCCAATCATATGATGATTGCAATGAGGCATGTGATACTTGATTTGATAATAATAAAGGCAATTTCCGTATATATGTTTTAACTATTTTGAGATAATAGTATAACATGTTAGATTTCTAGAGAATGACAATGCTCAATGACGTATGTCTTCAAGTATGTGACTTGAAAATTGATATCATACGGATGTTAAGAGTAAGTACATTCTCACTATTGTCCCTAGTCTGTTGTTATTGTGGAAATAACCATAGACATCAATAACACAAAAGACTAGAGTGTGTGTTGGTTGATGACAAAATCTCATCAGTAATGATATATGATATAATACCAAGCACATAGATACATGTTAGAGAATAGTGTATCGGACAGACCCACTGTAAGAGTGGTGCATGGAAACCACACTTGGTTAGTCAGGATCATTTCTTATAGTATTGGTGGTGATTGTTGTTCTTAGACCTGAAGTCACTGCACTCATCACATGTGATTGGGTACACTTTGGCATCATCAAACACAGTCCTGAAACTTGGGTTGTTATAGTGGTGATGATTTGGTGACTTTGACACATGGGAACTTGACCGTGAGTGATAGATATGGAATTTGTCCCTCCTAAGGGAGTGTGATATCCTAGCCACTTGAGGAGTGAGACTGAGAAATGCATGGCCATGCAAATGTAAGTCAATATATGATATTGAGCTTACATATATCTCATACAGTCTACTCTGAATCAAGAAACATGGATTGAACCACTAGTATAGAAATGACGTATAACGTCACATTTACTGACATCAGTTAAAATTAAAACACCGATGCTAATATACTACGATGTCAGTTTAAAATGACAACTAACACCTATATATGAAGGTTGGCCACTTTACAAAAGATAGGGGTATCACTTTTCCTTTAACATGGGTTGGTCGAAATAAAAACCGACGTCCAAAATCACTCGCGAAATACAATTTTTTAGGGAAAAAAATTTGCCTCCAAAATTTTCAATTCGACGTCGGTTGGAGAAACACTGAAGACTCATGTTCCGCACCAAGCCCCGCGAAAGTTTTATCCCCCATATGTCGTTGGTGGTTTAAAAAATAACTGACGACTAAATATACTTCATGAGGCAAATTCTTCATTCCTTATTTGGCGTCAGTTTTTGCACAAGAATCAACGAGGATGTTTGTTCGCGTGTTGTCCCCGTGAAAAATTCCCCCCACCCAATTTGCCTAATCGGCGTCAGTGTTGGGGGAGAAACCAACAACTATGATTGTAACTCAAGAACAATTTTTTTTGTCGACATATGTGGATAGATGTCGATTATTATATCTTAAAACCGACGACAAACACCCTGTCTCGCTACAAAAATTTTTGTTTGAAGTTGTAGATAGGTGTCAGTTATGAGTTTATACTGACGTCTATTGTCTTTAAGCGTCACTCTTACATGAAACTGATGACGATAATTAACTTAATTAGCACCCACATGTGTGATCCAGACTCTTCCCCTTCTCTATTTCATTCCTGATTCGCATGTTGTTGCCCAAGTTAGGTCTCGTGATTCTGTGTTGTATTTCGCCACCGCCACTGATGTTGTTGTAGAGACGAGCTCGCCACCTCTGTTGTGGAGAGGAGCTCACCGTCTCCACTGTGGAGAGGAACCGCCACTGAGGAGCTCACTACCGCCGCTCCAATTTAGTCACTTAGGAGCTCACTGCTGCCGCTCCAGTCGCCTGCTGCCACTCCAGTTTAGTCGTCACCACTGCCGCTCGCTTGCTAAGTCATCTCTGCCAATGACCACAGCCACAGCCCGCCATCCTGCCACCACTCGCCACTTGCTTCACCGCAGCTTAAGTCATCTCCACTACTGCCACTTACCACATGCTTCACCTCTAGCTGCGACCACCTTCACCTTCGACCGCCACCACCACAGCCTGCTCCGCCAGTGCGGTGAGTTTTTTGTACGATTATTATTAACTAATTAGGGTTGATTAATATTTATTAATAAGGGTTAAACGAGGAATGAATGAAATTAGTTCAATATATAATTGTTCTCTAAAAATTTTTAGTTGATTAATAATGATTAACTAGGGTTAAAGATGAATGAATGAATTTAATTAATTGATATTGCTTTCTTTCTCTCTTGTTAGTGATTGATTTAACTTATTTCAATATATAATTGTTCTTTAAAATTGTGTAGTTGATTATTAATGATTAATTTGGGTTAATGATGAATGAATGAACTTACCCAAATGGAAGAATGAATTGGATTAAATGATGTTACACAAAACCTTGAATATGAACGATGATATTGTGATTGTAGGTATATGAATGACAACATATATATGTATTTTGTTGGCCTAGAAACCCGTCCGAGATTTACTCATTAGGAGTAAATCTTGAATAGTCCCCAGTTTGGGACTGTTCTTGAACACTTAATCTCACTTAGGATGTAAGTGTATAATGTGTATTCAGTTTTCATGATGTTTTTTCAGCACTTCCCCATTTGCTATCTAAGTACCTATGTTAGTGGGCATTTGCCCATGTACATCGGTGTACTTGGAGAACTGTGGGGGAAATGTTGCCGAAATTTCTTGAAAATTGAATACACATTATACACTTACTAGTGAGATTAGGTGATCAAGAATGGGATAGGTGGTATACATTTATTATATATAAGACCCTAAACCCTAAATTTTTAACCATAAATCCTAATCTTTTAACCCTAAACCCTAATATATACTGGTTTTCTCTTTGATCATAGAATGGATAGATCATGGATGTCCATTCCAAATCACTGCACCCCAGAGGTTATTTCTGGTCTTGATCAATTTATTAGATTTGTATAGGAACATTGGAAACAACCTGAAGATAGGTTATACTATCCATGTAGGTGTCACGATAACAACTTGAAAGTTAGCACTAGTGATGAAATCAAAAGTCATGTCATGTGCAACGGGATCGTACAATGCTATACAGAATGGCACTAGCATGGAGAGATTTCAAACTTGAAATCAGTGGATGTCGAAATCAGTTCTTGTGTGGAAGAAGAAATTGCCTCTGATGACGTAGATGTGAACGAACCAGTTCCAGTAGACATCATTGATGTGATGTTGGATAGTTGTGGGGTAGAGCACACCGATCCACTTCCCATCTTTATAAAAATTATGCATGACACTGAGAGACCGTTATACATAGGTTGTACTAAGTTTATGAACCTTAGTGCTATGTTGAGATTGTATAAGATGAAAGCTAACAATAGATGGAGCGACAAAAGCTTCACGTCATTATTGTCTTTGTTGAAAGAAATTCTTCTTGAAGGAAACAAGCTACCAATCTCAACATATGAGTTAAAGAAATTGTTGTGCCCAATGGGAATGGAGTCCAAGAAGATACACACATGCCTGAATGATTGTGTATTATTTCAAAAGGACTACGTGGATTTGAAAGATTGTCCAAAATGTGGTGCGTCAAGGTATAAAATGACAACTTCGGGGGAGTCCAAAACTAGTTCTCCTGCCAAGGTGATGTGGTATCTACCTATAATATCACGGTTTCAATGCTTGTTTGCCAATCCGATAGATGCGAAGAATTTGAGGTGGCATGCAAATGTTAAGAAAAATAATGATGGGATCCTACGACATGCGTGTGATTCCCCACAATGGAAGAAGATTGATTTATTGTACCCAAAATTTGGTGAAGAAGTCAAGAATCTAAGACTTGGGCTTTGTATAGATGGGATGAATCCGTACGAGACATTGAGTAGCCAACATAGAACTTGGCCTATTATGCTTGTTATATACAATCTTCCTCCCTGGTTGTGTATGAAAAATAAGTACGTTATGTTGTCGATGTTGATATTGGGCCCTAAACAACCTGGAAATGATATCGACATTTATCTTGAACCTCTAATTGATGACTTAAAGAAACTATGGGGGGAAGGTGTGATGACCTATGTGATTCATGAAGAGAGACATTTTGTTTGTACACTATGTTGTTTTGCATTGTTAATGACTTTCCAGCATATGGGAATTTGTCTAGATATAGTGTCAAAGGATCTAAAGTGTGTCCTATATGTGAAGAGAACACTGATTCAATACAAATAAAACATGGTGGCAAGACTGTATATCTTGGTCATCGAAGGTTTCTTCTAAAAATCCATCTGTACTGTAGATTGTGCAAAGCGTTCGATGGACGGAATGAGGAACGGAGTGCACCTAAACCTATACCAGAGGAGGTATTTATGAAAGAGTAAAAGACTTTGTCAATAAATTTAGTAAGAGATCACAATGTACCATGGCCACACAGAGTGACAAATCTTTATTCAAGAAGAAGTCAATATTTTGGGATCTTCCTTATTGGAGTTCTTTGACAGTCAGGCATTGTATCGATGTCATGCACGTTGAGAAAAATGTCTGTGATAGAGTCATTGGTACTCTATTGAATATACTAGGTAAGACTAAATATGGGATACAATCCAGAATGGACCTACGTGAAATGAGAATAAGGACAAAATTAATAGAAGTATTTAGTAGTGATCGGAGAACATACTTACCTCATGCTTGTTACACGTTGTCTAGAAAGGAGAAGAAAGCTTTTTGCGATTGCTTGGTAAATGTTAAGGTACCACAAGGTTACTCATCCAACATATGTAGATTGGTATCAATGAAAGATCTGAAGTTGATAGGTCTAAAATCTCATGATTGTCACACTCTAATGCAACAAATATTGCCTGTGGTAATTTGATCTATACTGTCGAAGCATGTAAGGTTTGCAATCACCAACCTTTGTTTCTTCTTCAATAGTTTGTGCAACAAAGTTATTGATCCTGAGACTCTCGACAAGTTGCAAAGAGATGTGGTTGTTACCCTATGTTAGCTTGAGATGTATTATCCTTCTTAATTCTTTGATATCATGGTACATGTTGTTGTCCACTTGACTCGGGAAGTGAAAATGTTGGGACCAGTTTTCTTGCATTGGATGTATCCTTTTGAATGATACATGAGCATTTTTCAAGGTGATGTTCGAAATTGTTATCAGCTTGAAGGGAGTATTATTGAGGGTTATGTGGCGAGAGAGGTTATGGATTTTTGCAATGACTTTCTGAGTGGTAATGGTGCTCCTGTTAATGACAAGAATATTGAAGAGTATTCTAGAAAAGGAATTTTAGGATCACAGATGAAAGTAATCAGTTGTGAGTTGTTGGAACAAGCTCAGTTTTATATTTTACACAACATCGTCGAAGTGAGTGTTTATATCGAGGAACATACCAATTTCATCAAGAAATATTATCCTCGAGCCAATTCAATGTGGCTTGTTGGAGAGCATAACAAGACATTTATTAAGTGGTTTGAAGATAAAGTCTTACATCAAGTATCTCAAACACCAAATAATCTTGCTGAAAATATCAAATGCCTCACCTTTAAACCAAAATTGAATGTTATGTCTTATGAAGGGTTAGACATAAATGGGTTCTCATATTACACAAAGCATCAAGATGATAAGAGCGTCGTCCAAAACAGTGGGGTCACCCTTCAAGCGTCTTCATTGTTTTTTGCAAGTGTAAAGGATAAGAGTCCATGTAAAGCTAAAATGTCATATTACGGTGTCATTGAAGACATATGGGAGTTTGACTACGTAAATTGTAGAATTCCGCTCTTTAAATGTAATTGGATTGATAACACCAAAGGAGTTATAGTTGATGAATTGGGTTTCACATTAGTGAACTTTGAAAAGATTGGCGAGAAGGGTGAACCATTCATATTGGCATCACAGGTGAAACAAGTATTTTATATCGATGATCCTACAAATGACAAATGTTTGATTGTTCTTCATGGTAAAAGACAGTTCATTGAAGATCATATAGATGAAGAAGAGTACTATGATAAGTATGATGACTTGAGTCCATTCTCAGTTGGGTTGCCAACACAACAAAATATTGAAGCTAACGTTGACTTGTATGTGCACCAAGATCACACCGAAGGAATGTTAATTGATAAAAGATCACAGTATTAGAGGCATGTTTTTATTTTTTTATATGTTTTATTTTTCTGAATGTGAACTTTATAATATTTTATTATCTTCTAGTTATGTTAAATGTTAAATGTTTGATTTTTTAATGACACTTTCAGATGACTGAGCATGAGTATGATGACTGTGATGGTGATTACCGTGAGGGTGAGGATGTCAATGCGCCGCCTCACAATGTATGTTTTAAAATATATCCTATATTTCTATCTATATGTCCATTTATAAGTTACATCCTGTAAGTGTGTTTTTTTGTCAAATTTTAGGTTGATGATGTACCCCCTGAATAACTTGGGGCACTTGATGAGTAGCAAAAAAAATTGAAAAAGTGAGGGCCATCACTATGATGAACAAGTTAGTACAATAAAGGGGCAATGGACCCAAACTAGCTGTGAATTTTGATCATGCAGGAAATCCAGTTGGAGTGAGCTGCAACTCATTTATTTCATATCTTGGGGTTCTTACTCATAGCCATTGTAGTCCTAATGTAGAATCTTAGCATAAATTTCCTAAGGGGAAGAAATACTTAGTATGGAAGGAACTATGCATGAGTTATTATTATTTGAAATTATATTTTTAGATTGCTAATTTTTAGGATACTAGTTAAATATATGAAATTTTGCAGAGTATATTTGAACTGCATGAAAGCATGCATCGTAAATGTGTGATGCAACACTGTGGGAGGGTCCTAAGGAACTATAGGAAAAATCTCACCTGATATTACATACGAGATACTGAGAAGAGGAAGAATCAGCCACTGAGCAATGGAACTACCTGGACCCCAATGACTGGGAGGAGTTTGTTGCTAAAAGAAAAACTAATGAATTCAAGGTATTAAGCGCCACTCCCAATTTAATTAATATACATTCTTATGTATTCACCTATTCAAGATTGACCTTTAGTGTTACTAACCAAATCAATGTGCTTACTAACAAGGCTATCAGCGATGCTCAAAGAGTAAGGCGTGTACTAAATGTGCATGACCACACAATTGGTCCAAAAGGCTATGCAGACGTTCACCAAAGACTACAGGTTGTTGTTGCTACTGAGTCTGCTGCTACTCAGGAGACATGGAGTCCTCTACTGGTACTCCCGCACCTCTGCCTCACCATGTTGTGTGGATAGATGGGAAGCAAAACAAGAAATGAGATATAACCAAGCCCGCAACTGTTGAGACGGCTGCAAAAATGGTAAAATTCAACTCTCAGAGCAATCGATATTGATTATTGTTATGTTTACTTACCAATTTTTATTGATGGCGATTAGCAATAGCTTCACAAGCAGAGGAAGCAAGGCAAGTTCATCCCTGAGAGCAAAAGGTATGAATTGACAGTTTCTCTTCGTAACCCAGAGCATCTTGGACGTGTTAGGAGTGCAGGCACTGGTGTGGGCATAAAAGTGTTCTTTAGGCCATCACATCGCAAGCATGTCTCAAAAGTGGGATGTTCAAAAGATGAGGTAACCTATTATTTTTTTAGAATTTTATTGCAAAAGGGAATTCAATAATCAAAAACTAGTGTTTCTTTTGTCCATGTATAGATAGATGAGTTAATTGATAGGAGAGTTGAGGAAGCACTTGATAAGAGACTCCATGAAGCAATGAGCAAGTAGTAGGCGTCTTAGACTGCCACTCATACAGTACCTATGGCATGCCGCTCTTCTCCTTCTGTAGAGGTGGTTGGGAGTAGTCATGTAGACCTACCACCTAGCACGTCAGTTGTAAGTATTTTTATGACATAGTATCTAGTCTTTTCAAGATGATATGTTTATGTATATATGCATATAACATAATTTATGTAAATTTGTAGGGGTTGAAGCCATGTTGTCTAAAAAGTAAAGAATTTATTGTTGCAGAGGCCAAGTCTCACCCACCCCTTCTAGGGGACACGTTTCATGGCACTCCAGTTCTAGATGGTGTGGTTCGTGTGAACTAGAGGCTTGTACTCCCCCATTGGAGGCATCATCCATTGCTATATGCCCACGCAGATTCTGAAACGCTTGGTGAAGCAGAAGGCAGAGTGATATTGTGGCTCAAAATGGATGTCCTCTATACTAATATTATATGGTAAATTTACATTATGCTAATTTGTTAGCATGTATATGCGAGTCAGTTGATCTGAAATTATATATACAAGTCAAAAGGAAGAAACCCACTATAGCTTGGCCTCCACCTCCACCTCCACCTCCTCCTGAAGTACCTAGTTGGCTTCTAAAGGACCTATACGACTCGTTAGGTCCTAATTGTAAGGGTATGGCAATATGGATAGGCGAACATAACCCAAATTATCCTATAAATGTTTCTATTCTGGTAGATGTTATATGATAACAATCTATTTATACAAGATATTTTAGAGTTGTTTCATTATGATTGGCTGAATACATCTATGATAGAGATATGGATGATCTTGTTTATATATCCATATACCTTATTTTAGATATGGTGTTCTGGTTTCTTATATATTAAATGCATACGTAATATATGTTTTGCAGCCACTTACACATGATCTATAAAGATTTCATTTCCCCATGTGGCATATACCTCATACTACTTTGTTGCTTTTAAATATTTTGGTAAAAAAAAATAAGAGGTGATAATAGCTCCATTCAATGCTGAGTAAGTTTACTTTTCTTATAATTTGGACTTAAGAAAATTACATTTTATTGTGGATTTTGAGTTATTAATTTTTAGCTTTCTTAACTCTAGTGCTAAGCATTGGGAGTTATTGGTTATTGTCCCCAAGACATAGATTGTTTATTATCTTGATCCTTCGGGGAAGGAATTAGACTCGTTATATGGACACGTAATGAAAAGGCCATTATTCACGTGAGAAATCTTTCATATTTTATATCTGTTAACACATATTATTACATTACTATTTAATAATGCAATTTAATATGTTACATTAACACGTAGGCCTTTAAAACCATTCAAAAAAGCTGGAGGAAACATGTCCAAGACAAAGAAACTGTTACTTTGGGAGAATGTAAAAGTAATTTCCTGACTCCAATGTATATATTATTTATGTGAACTAAGATTGTTTATATGTGTTAACATTTTGTATGTTTCAATTTATAGTGTCCTACACAAAACAATGGATGGGCATGTGCATACTATGTGATGTGATATATCGACCTAATTATCAAACACGTTGCAATGGAAATCGATACCATACAATAGGTATTATATATAGTCTCATTAGATAATATGAAATATATCAATCTTACTATATATTATTAATTATATATATATGTCATTCTCTTTGCAGGTGTTTAAAACTGACTTCACTACAGGTGAAAAGTTATTAGATGTACATACTACCTATATGATGAAAGAATTAGATGATGTAAGAGAACAATGGGAAAAAGCCTTCCAAGTAGTGGGAATTTTTTATTATCATTGGCATATTGATGGCGATGATGACGATGATGATAATGATAATGATAAAGAATGATATTTATAAACTTTGTTGTCATAATTATTTCTGTATTTTGTGACATGTTAAACTTTCAAAGACACACATATATATACATGTCTGAATGATTTTTTTGAATTGTCTAATTATACATATGTGTGAATGTGAAGATGAATACATGAATGTGTCTACATGTGTCTGAATGTGAAAAGAGATGAATGAATGGAACTATAGTTTGCTACATGTGTGTGAATATGAAATGGAGGAATGAAATGGAACTAAAGGTTTCTACATGCGTGTGATGAATCATAATAATGTGTTCACATGATCCATATAATAAAATGTTGTCCATCCTTGTTAATTTTACAGGTTTGTGGCCTGTTGTTGGCTGAAATTAATGGATGTTGTAAACCTATAGTTCAGAAGTACACTGTAGGTTTTGCATCCTACTGACCAGCCAGACAGTAGGCCTGCAAGTTGATAAAAAGAAAAAAAATCAAAACATAGTTGTCGGTTAACAAAAGAAACCGACAACAAAAACTGAACTCGTCGGTGATTAATAGATAACCGACGTCTTTATCACTAATGGTGTCGATGACTAAGTGGTTAACTTACAAACCGTCAATAATTTTAGGTCAACGGAGTCAGTTTTTAGTTGCTAACCGAAATCTATGGTCTAACCTGGGGCCAATTTTTTGGTTCAGGATGGGATGCGGTGTCGGTTCTGAATTGATAACTGACGCCTATGGTCCCCCTGTTGGTGCATTTTTTTGGGTTGCAATTGGGGGACGACGTTGTGTCGTTAGTTATGAAACTGGCGTTGAAGGCGTCTACAGTCATATTTAACTGACACTAAAGGTGATATATGTACTAGTGAACGTTTGTAGAGGATGGCAAGTTCGTGCTTCAAGTTCAATATGGATATCAGCGGCAAAGGAACTATACATTCACTGTAACATCAATAATAGATTGTAGGTCAAAAGTTGTTCTCCAACTTTTCTCTTCACTTGGGTAGCACTGATGTGCGACTAGGCACCACTCTTTGGTTGTGATGTCATAAGTTAGTTATGGACATTCACTACCAACGTGAAATGGAACCTATAGGGTCACACACATAGGATTAACTTGGAAGAGGAATTTATCCATGAATGATGTTTAGATTGATTACTAAAGTGTTTAGGTACTCAATTAAACATTCAATCAATAGACTTGACTCAGAATCATCAAGTTCAAGTGTTGAACCAACTGATTAGAGTGTCAGATTGATTGAGAACTGCATTGATTGAGTTTTGCACAACCTAGACAACCAACCGACTGGTTCACTGGGTGAACCAGTCGACCGGCTCATGGTCAGTGAAATGACCAGTTCACACTATTGAACCGATCGATTCACTTGGACCAAACGAGTAGTGTTGGATTTTCCCATTTTGTGAGAACAGATTTTCATTTCACTTGTTCAATTCAATTGGGACAAGAATTAATCTTTAGATTAATTAGAAATGAATAAGGAAAGTCAATTGTGGGAAAGTCTAGGAAGTGAAACGACCAGTTCTCTGGGTGAATCGATCGTCTCACATGCCTAAATGACCGGTTCATTTATGAAATGATAGGTTCGCCTACCGCAGTACAATCTATTCATGGAAAAATCCAGACCCTTCTACTCCCACACAGACTGGGAACCCTAACCCTGCCCTCTACTATAAATAGAGAGGTATAGGGGGCTTATCAAAACACACAACTCAGAACATTAGTTTCTCTACAAAGTTGTTGTCCTCTTTGGTTGTGGTAACTGAGAGAGCCCAAGCAAGTTCTAGCCCTCTAGGTAGGAATAATGAGGGAAAGACAACTGTAGAAAAGAGACTAGTGGTGGGAGAATGTGTCAGTGACTAGTACATCAATAGAAGGGGATGACTCCTTCTAGTTTGTCCATCAGACGACTAGAGTTCCCAGTGGTCTGAGTGGACTATCAATAGAGGTGGGAGATTTTTTCCGCTTAGGAGGACGACCATCAAATGTAATTCAGGTCTAGACCAGGAGTTGTACAGACGTCGTCGAAGACTAGGTGGTTGAAGGCCACACTAGTTGTAAGGTATTGTCACTTAGCAAGCCTCAGGACTAGGTATATCTCACTAAACCATATTTCCTATTGTAAAGTTGTTGATGTGATCTGCTGGTAATGGGTTTGTGGTTAGATAAAAAATTTGTTTCCGCTGCCTGCTCTGTCCCACAAAACCCAACAATAATAATTATCATCATTAATTTGACTATCATCATATTCCTTGCTAACAAGACAAACAATCTAGTAGCATTAACATCCCTGACATCATGAATATGTCTAGTAACATAACATGCCTATCAATATTGGCTTCTCAAATAAAGGGAACAGATATATATCATTAGTAGAACTAACATCATATCACAATTAACTGCATAAGCATGATTAGCAGTTTAAGCATTTCTAATTACATAGGCATGACTAGCAATATTAAACATATCTAACGACATCATCTTAACCATTAGTGTTAGTATATTTGACAGCATAAGCATGTTTACAACATGAGCATAACTGTAGCATCAACATATGTATTATCTCTTATTGTACTATACATGATCTCAATGAAAAGAAAGCAAACAAGGGTTATCATCCAATATGAAGCGTTATGTATAACCCCAGGAAGATATGCTACACGGTTGTCTTACATCTTTTATTATTCCATGGGGAATTTGAATCGTACCATCCAAAGTCCAACAGACCCCTGTGAAGGGTTATTTGGTTCCGTATAAGATCTAGGATTTCTGGTATCCTAAGATCTCTTCCTTTCAGTTAGTATGAGTAAAAGGGCAGTGACATATCAATCAAAGTTGCCAATAAAATGACACATAGTCAAGTTGTTAACCACTAGTCTGGCCTTGGTACAGATCACGACATTAGAAACTAGGGTATACAAAACCCTCTAATCTGAGGTACAACCGCAGACATGAAGATGGCTCTACGACACATGGGACTACATGATTAGAGTTGCACTTGATTAGTTATGCCAATTGGGTGAATTAAGGATGCATCAAATAAGTGGACATACAAATCCTAATTAACTTCTAGCAAGCATACAAATATCACAAATTCAAAAGATATAAAACATGTGAAACATAATTTCTCATCTCATCATCACATGGTACTATTCACTTTCCATTCATGAGACTACACTAGTCACCATACTATCACAAGATATAAATCCTTTTCACAATATCACATGGTATCAACCCTTATCAACACAAGATGATTACACCTCATTCAGGGCTCAACCATGCCCAAAGGTCATTAAGACCATCATACTATTCCCTGTAAGGTCATCATTATCTTTCAATGCCTTATAACAAGGCTCAACAACATCACTTACATATAATACATCGGATCAGCACAATATTGCATTAATGATCTAAGAGATATTCATAAACAATCATAGCAAGGTTATGTTAACATCAAGAACATTCCTTTATTACATCAACAAGCAAGGAATCTAGATGTGATTAACCCTCATCATACTCATAATGCACATGTTTAGCATAAGAACGTATCAACCATGTGGCTATGATAACCACCAATTAGCATATTAAGGTTATGATCATATTAAGGAGGTTATTTCACCATCATTCAATCATATAAGAATGCTAAACATGAATACTCATATTTATCTATTTGCATTAGAGTTAGGTTCAACAAGATAAATAATATTAATGTTACTAATCAGTACTTATACCCAAACCCTAACTCACAGCATCCCCATTGGATCATGGATGCATAAGGTGAAGCATCACCATCACATTCCATGCTATTCTCAAGTATGAATCCACACATAAATCAAGGTGTAACCATCGGGTTATAGCATACTAATGTTTCAACATCAAGAAGAGAGTATTGGATGATTGTATTAATCATTCAAGGACTATTCATACCCAATTACTATCATTTGGTTATATTAAAGCTAGGTATAACAAGCTATACCTCATTAGGTTTACCCATTAATTCATCATGGTGATTATCAATCATAATCATACGAGGGTAAGGGTAAGAATACAATTTTAAGGCATTGAACCATCAAATTATCATCATTTGAATCATAACATTACACTATAGGCTTCACCCAAAACAATGGGAATATTAAGGCTTCAACTTCTAACCATTAAATGTTGAAAAGGTAAAGCCATTGGTTGTTTACATAAGTAAACATCTTGAAAAAACCACCTATGAAGTCATTTAGTTGTGTTCTAAAAAGATTCACCATCTAACCCTAGACATACCTTGATTAACAACATAAAAAGTTCCATTGAGAGTAGGGTAAAACCCACAAGCGATTGTTTATTTAAAAAAAGTTGTCAGTAAATGAGATTCTTAAGTTGATCTCATAAAGGAAACCATTTAAATCAATTTATTAGGACCACCATATTACATTTAGGCATCATTCCAATTTATTGGATGAAGAAACATTAGATCTTAACCATTAAGTCAAGTTCATATATAAAACCATCAATTGGAGTATAGGTTCGACTGTTGCATCAAATGACCCAAGAAACCATTGCTTTAAGGCTTGATTGATGGTACAACTACATGCTTAACTCACCATAGGTTTTGGAGACCTGATCCACCATCACTAGTGACCATTAAGTCACCATAGGTTGTTAGATCAACACTATATTCATTAATCACCATCGAATATCAAGATAATGTCACCATTATTTGATAGCATCATTAGGGTACTTAGTTGTTGATCATTAAGCTTATAATTAGGCCAAAACATGAACTAAGGGGTGAATTTTAGTTTACACCCTTGGTCACCACCATCATTTTTCATGAAGACAACACCATAGGGTTGTTGCAATGGTACCACCATCAGGTCATGAGTTTATAGAAGAAATCAGCTTAAACCCCTAAAATTGACTGTTGGTTGATAGGTGATTAGCACCATAGGTTGTCAAACCAACCTGATCCAAGTAATATTATACCTTAGGAAGAATGTACACATGAATACAGGTTCATCTAACACTAAAATCAGAATAGGGAACATTATAAAAATCAAAATCCACATCAAGCATGGCTTTTTAGTGCATGGATCATCATGTAAAAGCAAGAACACGAGCTAGCAAGCTTATGGTAAGCAATAAATGTGGAGAAAGTTATTAAAATTGCCTCTAATTAGAAGATAAAATCCCAAATAGAATAAAATATGAACAGGTAGGGTAGAAAACCCAAGCATAACCTGTGAACTCGTCCATCTAGCACCTTTCTTCATTAAATTAGCAAACCCTAAGCATAAGGAGCAAGAAAGGTAAGGTTTTAGAGCTTTAGAGAAACTTCTAACATGGAACAACAAGGTTCCAACCTGGAGAAAGGTAAGAGGAAGGATAAAAAGGAAATAAACTGAAGAAATAAAGGGATTCTTACTCTTTTAGGTCAAGATCACTAGAAGGAAGCTTTTTAAAACCTGAAAGTGAGCAAAACAAAACCCTAGGAGCTTCCACCAAGAAATTCGCCTTCTTATTTTACCTTGGACAGGTCCTTCACAGATAAATAGATAGGTAACGAGGTTCTTAGAAGGAGGGAAGTGGTGGAAAGCAAAACTTTCATTTGGGAGTTCAAAAATAGATATATAAAGCTCTAGGATAAGGGAGAGAAGAAGCATGAGGTGTCTAAAAAGCTCTCCATGCTACCATGGCCTTAAACTATTAAGGACATACAAGCAGCCATACAAGCAGCTCCCCCACCATCCATAGAAACCTGCTTAGCTCTCCTTTGTCGAATTTCCAAGCCAATCAAATAAATCATTGGTTGATAGCTCCTAAAGGTTGCTCATCCATAAAGGGGTAAACCCTAAAATACACTTAAGGAAAACACTTCCAAACCAAGGTTCAAATAGGCACCCCATGGATCAAAAATCTCAATAATGATGAGAGAACATCAAAAGAACATAATGCAAGTGATAAATTGCAAAGAAAACCTCTCAATAGGGTAAATTGTAGAAAAGTCCAAAATGTATATAAAATTGCATAAGTTGCCCAAACACTGTTCAAATTGGACCAAACTTGAAACTTAAGCTTGTCTTATGATTCCAAATCATATCACAAGGTTATATTATAGTTATAAGAATTCAATATTGGTAATTAATCATGTTAAACCATTTAAACAAGGTTAGCGGTCTCACACATTGGTTCCGCAAAAAATGCCAAACTAGGGATCTCTCGGATGGTGTCCAACTAGATAAAAAATAACAATATAGGATTACACCTAATAGATGATTGTTCCTTAAGATCTAACTCTTTTGATATGATGAAATGAAACAAGGCTACGCTTGGTTCAAAAGCAATCTGAACATATAATGGACTTTCTTGAGAAGACACCACTAATGCTTCCACTAGGTAGAGTTTTGACCCCAAATATCTTAGTGTTAGATTAACTCTCACCATTCATATATTGTTCTATTCTAAGGGATGCATCAACAACTCTAATCTACCTTAAAATGCATGTGCTTTTCCAACTCAATAAAAAACCATTTTAGGACATAAATGGGCAATCTTCAGATAGGTAGGCTCATACTCAACCACTTACATATTACTTCATCTGAGATTTTCCAAATGACACATTTTCTCACCAAGAAAGGTGGGTATGAAATAATCAGTACATGAATATTCTACAAAACTCGCCCATGTAAGAAGTTCATTGGACCTCTTGGCCTCCATTAAATTCCAATCTAACTCTACATCCCCTTTAAGAAGATAGTTTTTATGATTGAATCACTTGTCTTTGCATACTTCATAAGGAAAAAGACTTTCTCTATCTCCAGGAATAAGATATCAGCCACACCATGATTTGTAGTAGAAATTTTTGTACCTTCTAGTATACAGAGCATGTCATTGAATCTCACCATCTCCTTGGTATCACTAGACTCACCTCTACTTTCCTATATTTTTTTTATGAAAAAGAAACATTTTCATATAAAACTATGTTGCTTCCTAGTACTTATCAGTCTCTCCATCCATAGAGATATCCTTATCAGTAGTATAAGAATCCCATGGTGCTCCCTTACCTTTTCCATCCATCTATATAGAAATAATATTTGTTATTTCCAATAGAAATTAACAAATTAAAAATATAAATGACTAATGCCAGTCTTAGTGGTCTTTCAGGAACTCACACGTAAACATAATTTTCATACAAATAAATGTCAAGACCTAACATTGAGTTATCCATTAACACCAAGATTAGCATGACCAGATATGCTAGCTCAACTAATCCCAACTAATGTAAATCAATACTAAATTTTTGCCTTTAAATTAAGACTTCAAACATATAGGTATATACAAATAACAAACTAAATAATCTAGATTTTTAAATATCTCAAAATAAAGCATATTATGACTATTATGTAATGCAATATCTTAAAAATTCTTATGGATAATAAATTATTTTAGATCTAGTTATACTAAAACAAGTCTACATGTTATTACAATCATGACATGTTCCCTTAAAAACCTAAGTAACACCAAGTGATCGACTCTGGACTACTATGTACTACCTAGATATCAAAACACCTTCTTAGAGCAATGACTGGCTTACTTCTCTCTCACATCCTATAAAATATGGAGACAAATGATACAAACTCTCGGTGAATGAAACATTTAATAAAATAGATAAGTTCATAGTATTATCCATGTCTAGGATAGTAACCAGTATATAAGTGTAATATTACTAACATAGTAAGATAATAAGTTAAAGGACATCTTTTGCAGCTATATACAATTCTAGAAGAAGACTATGAGTAGAAGATAATATTCTACATATACATGACACTAACTTAAACTAAGACATGACACGTCCATGAACCAAACTATGACATATTATATATATATTTTATTCTTACTCCTAAACTCACCTGGATCATACCATCAAGGCAAAGGCCTTTTCTTACTTACCATAAACATTGTAAGGAAAAATCGAGGGTCTAATAAATAGTAATTGATTAACCAGAATCTAAAGTGAGGTTGTTGCATCTGGGCTAATAGTGGATAAATAAGGCCTTATATCCTAGGTACTCATGAGGGTATATGTGGGCTTAAAAGTGTGAAACTCCATGTAAAGTGATTCGAATAGATTTGACACGCAAAATAGAGTATTTGTGAAGTACTTAACTATGACAAACTAGTAGCAATGGCACCTAGCCAGTTAGTTCGGTACTAACTATCTGTATTGGAACATTGTAATGTGTGGTTCCCTATGACTAGGTCTCTGATGGAGCTTCCACTCACGTGGAATTGCGTGCACCACTAAAAATCCCAAATATAGTAAGTCTTTAGGTTTAGCCTTGCTTATACTAGGTTAAAACTCCACCCACGTATGCTGAGATACGTGGAAGTCTTATCGCAGTATAGTTAAGGGTCGAATCCACAGGACAACGGTCTTGTTGGCAACAACAAGATGGAAAATGTAAGAATTTCACTTAACTCCTTAATAGTTGATATTTAGTCTAAAGATTTGATTTGGTTGTTTTAAACTAAGTGCAAGTAAAGTAAAAGCAAGAAAGTAAACTTAGATTGTTAACAATGATAAGGAATCACTAGGATGTGATCGGTTTTCACCACCACTACGCATGGATCAAGACATGCAACATAAAAACATAACCTGCAATAAGAGTAGATCAGTTGGTATCTTTGTAGACTTAGCTTCCTTTCGGAGAAATAACTACGAGGAGCGTGGGAA
This sequence comes from Alisma plantago-aquatica, assembly GCA_963693085.1. Lineage (NCBI taxonomy): Eukaryota > Viridiplantae > Streptophyta > Magnoliopsida > Alismatales > Alismataceae > Alisma > Alisma plantago-aquatica. The sequence continues at coordinate 442,840,338 of OY856411.1, read as the reverse complement.
TGTTGTAACGCCAGCCATCCTTGTAGGAATGGTCACTTACTTTACAACATTCCCTCCACAAAGTATGTTCCTCGACTTATCAAGGTTGTACTTTCATACGTCAACTGATTCCATTTCATAGTATGAAAGTGCAACGATGTAAGTGAGTTTACTTCACTTCTTGGAAAGCACTCCTAGATACCGAAATAGGTGCATGGTGGATACATGCACCAAAAACCAACATACGATCGAGTTTCGAATCTAATAGTACAAACATAGACAATTCATACTAAAAGATAAAAGATAACACAAGTTGGTGATCAAGAAACAAGCATTCATTAAACGATTGATGTCGAACTGAGAAGAAAGTATATCTCTATTGCAAACTATGGATTACATTGCATGATATGAAACATGGGTAGCGGGGCTACTCCCCGCACCCTAGTGAAATGAGACTACTCGCTCATAGCAAGGACAAAGAAGGAGGTGAGAAGAGAGAGAGAGAACGTCATCCCCACGAAGGAGAGAGGAAAGTCAACCCCTTGGAATGAGAGAGAAGGACGATCTTCACACTTCACAGGTTGCTCAATGATGAGGACTCCCTTCCCACCTTCTTTGGCGATGAGAGAGAAATCATCTTGGGAATGGAGCGTGAATCTCAGACCGGTAGCCTTTGGGTGGAGGATGGAGGATGGAATAGCTCTGGAGTAGGAGAGGCAGCCTCTGGGCATCTGAAACTTCATGATTTTGGGAGGACCCCTTGGGTCTTATTTATAGGCCTTAAGTGAAGTTCAAACGATTTGGTAAATTTTGGGTCCAAACGGTCTTGGAAACCGTTTGGACCCTGAGACCGTTTGGACCCCGATACCATTTGGACTCCATGCAGTCTTGAGATCGTATGACTCCATGCGGTCTTGAGACCGGTTGGCTTCATGCGGTCTTTAGATCGTATGACTCCATGCGGTCTTGAGATTGTATGACTCCATGCGGTCTTGAGATCATATGACTCCATGCGGTCTTGAGACCGGTTGGCTTCATGTGGTTTTGAGATCGTATGACTCCATGCGGTCTTGAGACCATTTGGCTGCATGCGGTCTTGAGATCGGTTGACTCCATGCGGTCTTGAGACCAGTTGACTCCATGCGGTCTTGAGATCGTATGACTCCATGCGGTCTTGAGGCCGGTTGGCTTCACACGGTCTTGAGACCGGTTGACTCCATGCGGTCTTGAGACCGGTTGGCTTCATGCGGTCTTGAGACTGGTTGGCTTCATGCGGTCTTGAGATCGGTTCGCTTCATGCGGTCTCGAGACCGATTGGTTTCATGCGGTCATGAGATCGTATGACTCCATGCGGTCTTGGGACCGTTTGAGTCTTTTGTGATTTTTTTGTATATTTTTCTGTAAGTAAAAGGGAGAAAAGTTAATATAGCAGTATGTTTGCAATAAAAGAGAATAGTTAGAGATTTTGTCTACTTTATCTAAGAAAGAGTGTGGAAAACTGAAGAATATTACTAAGATAACATCACAAAATTGGAGGTTATCACCCCCCTAACTTAGATTCTAGCTTGTCCTCAAGTTAGATAGAGCTGAGGCATGTAATGGCGAGGCGATTTTATTCAGTTAAGATTTCCATACTCTTGCTTCAATTCTAAACCTGAGATCTCTTAAGGTTGTATCGGAGCTTTTTACCTTAACTCTTTCAAGTATTGAGAGTTGCTTGGATCCCAGGTTTCTTCCATATCTTAGCCCGCATTGGGACCATTTTTTTCTTTATTCGGTGCATGTCGTTGACTCTAATCAGTTTTATACTCCTCTAAAAATCCTACCGGAAACTAGAGTGGGTATGAGAGTTGGCTAAAGGCTTAGTGTGTAACTCCCCCTTCAAGTGGGGGAGGGGTTTTCTATGCTTTTAGGATCTCACTACCGGGCATGATACATCTGCCTTCTTGAGGGCAGCTGAATGTACCGGCCGAGTGAGTCCTTTATCAGCCTTTCATATATTTAGATACCTTAGGGTTTCACTACCGGGCACGACACATCTGGCTTTGTGAGGGCAGCTGGATGTACCGGCCGGGCGAGACCTTTGTTGGTTCTTCATATAGATCCTTATTTATGGCACAACTCTCATGGTTTTATTCAACACTCTGGCTTTTATTCGTAAACTCACAGGCTTGGGATTTGGATAGTTAGGGATTTTGATTTGGGCGGCCAAGCCTCTTTTATTTGGAGAGAAGAAAACTATTCTTAGAGTTGTTCGACATGCACTTATTTGGTTTCTACTAGTGGTCCACTTGAAAGGCTTCATGATTTGGATGGCACCTGATCTCCCTCTCATCCTTGAGATTGTTTTGGCTTATTGCAGCCCTGATGTTGTCCTGTGGAGAGTCAGATATAGAATTGAAACAGAAGCATGAAAATTGAGTGAAGATGATTTATTAACTCGCCATTGCATGTCTATGTGCTATTCTTGTTATTGCTCTTGAGGGATATTGGATTCTAAAGTTATCTAGGGATGACTTTGTTCCAAGTAGGTTTTATTATCAGGAAAGAAATTAAAGCAAAAACTAAGTATGTGCAAAGAAAACTAAGAAAAATTTTATACAGGATTGAAAAAGAAGATAGATAGGGAAGGATTTAGAATTGATACCTCACCCTTGTCCAGTTTACTCCCCCCTAACTTATCACTCACTCTGTCCTCAGAGTGTCAAAGGGATAGGTTGAGAAGTACAAGGACAAGGGCATCAGGCGTCCGATAGTCCTTTATTTGTGCCATGTGTGCGAACGAGATTAGCAGCAAGCTTTCCATGTAACGCGTGGTAATCCACATCTGTCATATCCTCTACTGGTTTTTGAAGGTCCATGATGGTGTACATCTAGTGGAGGACGTGGAAGCCGCAGTCGTTTGATTCCCGAATTTGTTAGGGACATTTATGGTTGAAGGATGGGCGATGAAAGTGTTCTTTTCCGTATGCCCTAGTGTGCTAACTTAATAAATCGATTAGTTTGTCTGCACATTCCTTCGCCACTACCTCCGTGGGCATCTTTGGTGTCACTACATAATTCTTCTGTCGGGGATTGAACTGGTTGTCGGAACTGTTGTAGATGGTAGTTGTTCCTTCACGTAGGTGTGTTGCCAGAAGCATCCAGTGCTCATAATAAAGGAAGGAGAGCATGATAAACTTCGGTGTTGTATGTTGTAGGAAGGAAATGAGTGCCTCAGTTGTTCCGAAGTTCTTTAACTTTAATAAATCATCCTTCATGTAGGGGGATGCCATATATGTTGTGGGGTAATTCTATCCGAGAAGGAACTGATAAGCGGCCATTAAGCTGACGGAGAGAGACCCTTTTAGATGGATAGTTTCTCGTAGTGCATCTGTCATTACCAGAATTTCTCCAGACATGAAAACGAGGTCATCGTTCTCAGCGTAAAGCCTTGACATGATGAGACGAAGTTCATTGTTAGAGAGACTTTTGCAAGCACTGAGGTCGAAATCTGGAAATGTTGGTTCTATGGCGGATAAGGGCATCATTTGTGATGAGGTTCTCCCGGTGTGTGCCCCTGACAAAAGATCTATGTCCCCTTTGTCATGTGCCAGATCAAAGTGGGAAGGGTCCCCTTTTCTCTACTCGGGGACTATTGCTGGATGTTTATTTTTCTCTAATTCTTTTAGAGTTTGTCTGAAAGGTCGCCTTTGCAGACGTTGGATTGCTGAAAAGAGGTAGCAGGGGACGTCATCTGGTGCCATTGTAGGGTCCTTGAAGAACCTTCTATCACAAATAAGCTCCATGGCATAACGCCCTCGCAGGGAGTGAAAATCTTCGGCGACCAGCTCGGTAAAGGGGATTTCTTGGTTTAGCGCTTGAATGTGACAGATAGTGCAAAAAGCGCAGTCCCCAGATCCCTCAATAGCTTGGACTTGTGGGTTAATTATTTGGAACCAGGGTTGGTTCCAGTCCTGACGGAGGGACGGGCGTGCAGCCCAAATTAGCTTAAGAAGCCGGAAAGGTATACATCTTGCCTCTCCTACTTCTTCTCCAACAACATTTATTGTTCCGGCTGGTAGCTCAGCGGCGCAAAAATTGTACACCTTGGCGTCCCGAGCCTCGGTGTCCACAATCATAAACAATCAGGGATCGGAAACTTGAAATGGCATGGTAAGATATCGTGCCCTCCGCGCTAAACCAGCACGCAGCCGCTCGATTGACTTTACTCGTATATCTTTGTATAACAAGCCGATAGATAGAGCAGGTGAGGCATTGAATACTAGTTGCTGCCTCTTAGAGCTTCTGTAAACTTCTATGCAGTTGGCAAGTAGGACATGGAAGATTGCCATAGACATCGTTGACCGTGGTCGCAGGATGTTGCGGAAATCTTCACGTGTCAGCTTGCGCTTAGTCTTTGTATTGTGGTAGATGATGTCTCCCCCTTCTTTAGCATCGTCGACAATAGTGTTCACGATAAAGATGTCCTGAGCATCTAGTGTTGAGATGGCCGCCATATCTAAATCGTGCATCTTATGCGGTAGAGGTGGTGGCGGGGGAAGATCCTGCGGAGGGGGTGAAGAAGGTTGTTCCAAAACTTCTATATAGCCTTGCAGATCTTCATATGAATCGGAAGCAGAATCGAGTTCTTCATCTTTATCTAAATGTACTCATTCTGATTCTTCATGTTCTGGGGGAAAGGGCACTGGTTGGGCAGGTGCGGAAGAAGGGTGAGCGGTTGTTGCTAATGGGCTTGTGTTGGTTCCTAAAATACATTGGTGGAACTCAGCAAAGGCCGCATCTTTTGCAAACTCCCCTATAGATCCCAAGGCAGAATAATTGAGGAATTGGTCCCCATATGATATATTTACATTTTCGTTGTGGGTGGGGGACTTGGGATGATGTCCACCTTCTTGGTGGTCTTTGCCATATCCTTGCTGAGAAGGTTCTGCTCCTTGGCTTGGGCCCTCCCCAGCTTTATCTGGGGTATCGGATTTTTCATCAGAGGAGGTGGTATCGTCATTAGAATCAGCTGAGGAGTCAGAGTCATCTTTGTCATCTTCATCACCTTCTTTGTCAGCTGCGGATTTGTCTGTTAGCTTCTTGTGTGCTGTCTTTTTGCACTGTCGGTGGATGGTTTGTAACTCGTCAAACGCCACTTGCACATGCTCGTGTGTTTCGAGTAGTGCGTCGTGTGTTTCCTTGAGATTTGTGTATCGGCCCTCGGCAGAGAGGAGTCGCACTGTAAGATCTGTTACTGAAGCTCGTAATTGTTGGATTTCAGTGTTTTTTGACTCTTCTTGGCGATTGTTGAGTTGTATGAGAGTGTTGCTGATGTCATCCAAGCGCGTGCTAAGAGCTGATTGTTGCTGCTTGAGCTCGCGGAGAGCCTTAGGCAGAGGTTGAGTCTGCGTAGAGATCTCATCGACTTGCTTGGCCATTGCTTCTTGCTGGCTTTTTACCCCAAGGATCAGCTCGGGCAAGTTGTTGAAGTGGTTGTCGATGTGATCAACTTGCCTGGCCACTGCATCTTGTTGTTGCTGAAGACCTTGGAGGATGCTTGGCAAGGCGCGGTTCTGTTCGTCGATCTTGGCTACCTGTTTAGATAGTCCATGCACACAAGAAAAAATGGAATGCATTATGTTAGAAGGGTCGGTGAGGAGGTTTCGGATGGTGTCAAATTGACGTCCGAATTCCTCACCGACATTTGTAAAAGGGACCCCAGTTATGGAAGGGTGGGATGGTTGGGGTCTGGATGGGAAGGGTGTAGTGTCTTGCGGAAGAGACATTGTTGATGGTTCCGCGAACTGCGTGGTGACTATAGATGGTCTCACCAGCGGTGTTGGGGTGGTGGTGGATGGGAAAGGTGGTGATGTTGATGGTGAAAATGGTGGGATTGATAGTGGTGGGGGAAAGACTGCGGGGATGGAGGTGAAGGTGGTGAATTCGGGCATAGTGGTAGAGAAGGGGATGCCTGAAGAGAAAATGGGTGAAGATGAGGATGTGGGTGGTGGTGTAGTTGTGGAGAAAGATGGGAGAGTGGTGGATGGTGGAAAGGTGGGGGTGGTGAGGTGGTGGTGGTAAGCTCAACAGTTAGACTCATAATGAAGGAGTCAAGAGATGAGGTGGTGATTTGTTCATCGGGGAGGGGGGTTTCTGTTTTTGGATGTGGTTTTGATGTTGGTGTCCCCGATAGCTATTGTTTCTACGAAAGTCTTGTGGAGGGTCGTTTCATAGGAATTTTTGTTACCCTAGCTGTCGAGGCGGTTATGCTGAGTTCTGTATGCCCTGCCTTTGCTTTTTTCGCTGGTACTGTCACCGTAGCTATGAGTTTTGTAAGCTCCTCGTTAGTGAAGAGGAGCTTTTCCTTGTCATAATATGTGAGCTCCGGGAGCGGTAGCAGGGTTCGAGAGGATTTGACTGTAGGGTAGAAGATGTAAAATAACTTTGCATCCTTGTCTTTGATGATGTAGGAGTTTTTCAAAGTTTGTTCATTTGTTAGGATGTCGCCCTTTATCTGCGTACATCTTGGTAGGGGTCTGTCCATCTTGAGGTATTTGATGATAGATGTTACATGACCCCCCATGCAAATTTCCTTCCCCAGGGCATAACTGGATATCTTCTGGATCATATGACGGCCAATGTTGACTGGCATCCCATGTAGAATTGACCAGAGAACAAAAAGATCTGAAATTATGACATTCCCTCCTTCTGTCCTGGGGAAGAGTGCGCCTGTAATAATTTTATGTAAAGTACGCACTAGTCCAGATTGTATGTTTGAGGCTTTGCATGTCTTTGCCTCGTAGGTGGGGATCCCTGTCAGGGATTTCCAAAAGTTATGTCTGTTGAAGCTAGTATTTTCTGTTCCAACAACTTTGGCTTTCTTGAGCTGCTCCTGGTTGTCTATAAAGATTTCATTCAGCATATTTTCTGTTATGACAACCTTACTGCCGAAGAGTCTGGTGACCAGCCTACGGTCACCTCCATCCCTTGATCTATCCATGATGTCGACAAGTTCTTTATTGAGAAAAATGAAGAATTCAATTGTAGGTTTAGTGTAGGAGATCGCAGGTACAAAACACAGCCTTGAAAGATAGGCATTGTCTAGCATGGTGAGGATTCTGTCGTAGATCCCCATCTTGAGCAGTACGCTGGAGCAGACATACTTTGTAGGTTTTAGGGTTTTATCAATGGAGGGAAGGGTGTGTATGTAGAGGTTTTCTGGTGGTGGTGTTGTAGTGGTGATGGGAGGGAAGGAAGGGATAGTGATTATGGCGGGAGCGGCAACGGAGGTGGTGGTTGGTGGAATATTTCCTGCCAGGGTTTTCTCCCTTGCAGTGACAGGATGAACATGCTTCCTTGCTCGCTTCTTTGGTTGCTGAGTTGTGGTGGCTTCCTGGGCCATCCTTTTCCCTTTTCTCTTTGTGGTGGGGGATTCCGCCTCACGAGTCGGCTCATATTATGAGCCTTCATCATCATCGGAAGAAATTTCTTCCACTTCTTCTTCAGGTGTCTCGGCTAGGCATTTGTTGATGCAGTCAATTTCGCACAAAACTGCCATGATGTTGACCTTTGGTGGGGCCTTCCCAGTCTTGTTGTAGTTGTCGATAATTTGTTGGAGCTTGGTTCGGTCCTCTATTAGTTCCTCTTGTGTCCAGTGAGGGTTGTCAGCAGTTCCGGTTGGTTATTTTGCTGGAGAAGCCATTTCTGAAAATAGAAAGTCATGTGTTAGCATAAAAATTGATTATGTATGAGTTTTTATATATTTTCATGAAAAGCAAGCAGTGCTTAAAAAGACTAAATGGTTTTGAAGATTGTTTGGTTCCAAACGGTTTCAGGATCGTTTGGTCCCAAACGGTTTCAAGACAGTTTGGTTCCAAACGGTTTGGAAACCATTTGGAAGGTGAAACGTCGGGGGTGCTGTGGACTGGAGAGAGGCGGAACTCGTGGTGAAAGCAAAGATGGCAGAGATAGAATGGGGAAAGCCGCGGCAGCGCCGAAGATGTCGATGGTGGGAAAGATGGTAGCAGAGGCGAAAAAGGCCCAAGGTGCGGTCAAGGAGGTAGCTGCGACGGTAAAATAGGCATCGGCGAAGATGGTGCGACTACCTTATTGTAGAGGGCGATGATAGCGAAGCAAAAGGTAGTGGCACAGCGGTAAGGTCACTGTGAAGAAGTACGGGAACTGGATCGACGGTGGCAAATGGAACACGAGTTGCGTGGGAACAGGAAGACAGAGGCGATGGAATAGTGCTTGCGCTAGGTTTTAGAAAGCTCGGGAATCGAAACAAAGAAGAAGAAGAAAGAGGGGGCTAGGGCTATATTTATAGGATTCGGGGGGGGGGGGTTGACCTAACAAAACCCTTAGGTGAAATGGTTTGGCGACCATTTGAACTCCAAACGGTTTCAAGACCGTTTGGCTCCAAACGGTTTCAGGACCGTTTGGACTCCAAACGGTTTCGAGACCATTTGGCTCCAAACGGTTTCAGGACCGTTTGGCTCCAAACGGTTTCAGGACCGTTTGGCTCCAAACGGTGTCAAGACCGTTTGGCTCCAAACGGTTTCAAGACCGTTTGGGAGGGTTAGGGTTATTTTGATTTTTATATTTTTATGTTTGTTTTGGTTATGTGAATTTTGATATTTTCATAAGATAAACCTAAGGTAACTTAAAAGAACAGAAGATAAAGAAAAACGGTGGTACTCAGATCTTGGGTTGCCTCCCAAGTAGCGCCTGGGTTTTACGTCACTGGCTCGATGAGGTTTTGATATTGTTATGATGATGTTGTGGCATCTCTGATCTCAGTAGTTTGTCTCAACATTTTATCTGCTGGAGTGTAGTACTTTTTCAATCGATGGTCGTTGACTGTCCTTTCTCCCCCATTGTCATCAACAATTATGACAGCTCCAGTTGGGTATATATGTTTGATGGTGAAAGGCCCGGACCACTTTGTGCGGAGTTTTCCGGGGAACAATTTGAGCTTGGAGTTGAAAAGAAGGACTTTATCTCCGATGTCGATGTCTTTTCTTTTTAGATGACCGTCATGCCACATCTTGGTTTATCTTTATAAATCCTGGCACTTTGATACGCGGTCATTCGGAGCTCCTCTAGCTCTTGTAGTTGGAGTTGTCTGCTTTCTCCGACATTGTTGAAATCGAAATTCAGTTGTTTAATGGCCCACCAAGCCTTATGCTCTAGTTCCACGGGAAGATGGCATGACTTCCTGTATACCAAACGGAACGGGGTTGTCCCGATTGGAGTTTTATAAGCTGTTTGGTAAGCCCAAAGGGCATCGGGAATCTTGGTGGACCAGTCAGTGCGGTGTCTATTTATGGTTTTCTCTAAAATTGCCTTTAATTGTCTGTTTGAAACTTCAACCTGTCCACTCATTTGTGGATGGTAAGGCATGGAAACTTTATGATTGACTCCGTATTTCTTTAAGAGAGCTTCAAAGCTTCACTCTAGAAAATGGGTTCCACCATCAGATATGACAGTTCGGGGAACTCCAAATCTGGGGAAAATGATATCTTTGAACATCTTTATGACTGATTTGGAATCGCTGGAAATTGTGGGTATAGCTTCTACCCATTTCGAGACATAGTCCACAGCGACCAGTATGTAAGAGTATCCATATGAAGAGGGGAAAGGACCCATATAGTCTATCCCCCAGACATCAAAAATCTCGATCTCCTGCCACATGGTGAGAGGCATTTCATTTCTTTTTGTTATACCACCGGAGAGTTGACACTTGTTGCATGATTTGACAAAATCATGGGAATCTTTTGCCATTGTTGGCCAAAAGAAACCCGATTGTAGGATTTTCATGGCTGTCTTTTTCGAACTCATATGTCCTCCAGTGGGGCCGGAGTGACAATGTTCTAGGACAGGAGTGATTTCTTCCTCAGGTAGGCAGCGGCGGAAGAGTCCATCTGCGCATAGTCAAAAGAGGTAAGGTTCATCCCAATAGTATTACTTGACATCGTGGAGGAATTTCTTTTTGTCATGGTAAGAGGCGGAAGGATGAATGATTCCCGTAGCCAGATAGTTCACAATGTCAGCATACCAGGGGAATCATGTTGTAACTTTCATTAGTTGGTCATCCGGAAGGGAGTCTCGGATGGGCACTTTATCCTCGTCCTCAACTTCGATATGGCTGAGGTGATCAGCGACAACGTTCTCCACCCCGCTTTTGTCTTTGATCTCCAAATCAAATTCCTGAAGCATCAACACCCAGTAGATAAGTCTGGGTTTTGCGTCCTGCTTCTGAATCAGATATCGTATAACAGAGTGGTCGGTGTAGACGATGAGGATGGCTCCAATCAGGTAGGAGCGGAATTTTTCGAACGCATAGATGACCGCCAAGAACTCCTTTTCTGTGGTGGTATAGTTCTTCTGCGCTTCATCAAGCGTTTTGGATGCGTAGTATATAACATAAGGTTTCTTGTCGATTCTTTGCCCTAACACAACCCCTATGGCATAATCGCTGGAGTCACACATGATTTCAAAGGGTTGTGACCAATCCAGGGCTCTTAATATGGGTGCAGAGATTAAGGCATTTTTCAGAGTAGTGAAACTTTGTAGGCATTCTTGGTTAAAATTAAACTCGGCATCTTTGGTCAGAAATTGGGTCATGGGTTTTGCTATTTTTGAGAAATCTTTAATAAATCTTATGTAAAACCCAGTATGACCTAAAAATGCTCGAACTCCTTTTATGTCTTTTGGTGGTGACAATTTCGAGATAACATCAATTTTTTCCTTGTCCACCTCAATCCCCTTATCACTTACTCTGTGTCCGAGGACGACACCTTTAGTTACCATAAAATGGCATTTTTCCCAATTCAGAATGAGGTTCGTTTCCTCGCATCGTTGTAAGACTCGTCCAAGGTTGAGTAGATAGTTATCGAAGGAGTCTCCGTAAACTGAGAAATCATCCATGAATACCTCCATTATAGATTATGTTAATCCTGCAAAGATAGAAGACATGCACCTTTGGAAAGTAGCGGGTGCGTTACACAGCCTGAATGGCATTCTTCTAAAGGCATAAGTCCCAAAGGGACAAGTAAATATAGTTTTCTCCTGGTCTTCCGGATGTATAGGGATTTGGTAAAATCTGGAATAACCATCTAGATAACATAAGAACTTTTGATGAGCTAAACGTTCAAGGACTTCGTCGAGAAAGGGCAGAGGGTAGTGATCTTTTCGCGTTGATTTGTTTAATTTCCTATAGTCGATACACATCCTCCACCCTGTCACAGTCCTTGTAGGTACTAGCTCGTTTTTTTCATTTAGCACGACAGTGGTCCCCCCCCTTTTTGGGGACCACTTGGATAGGGTTGACCCACTGGGAATCTGAAATAGGGTAAATTATGCCAGCTTTCAGAAGTTTGAGGACTTCAAGGCAGACCACCTCCTTAAGGTTGGGGTTTAGCTTTCTTTGGTGTTCCCTTGAAGGCTTGAATTCCTCGACCATGGGTAGCCTATGCTTGCATAGGGCAGGATTTATACCTGTCAAGTCAGTTATTTTGTACCCAATGGCCATCTTGTGCTTCTTTAATTCGTCGAGCAGCCTTTCTTCTTGGTCTTCTGTCAGAGTGGAACTGATGATAACTGGTCATAATTTTTCCTTGTCCAAGAAGACGTGTTTAAGTCCTAAAGGTAGAGTCTTCATCTCAGGAGCCTTGGGCGCCTCTGTTGTTTCTAAAACAGTGCGGATTTGAGCTCTTCAAAGGTGGCCGTAGGTGCTTCTTCGGCTTTTTCTAGGTGCTGCAGGCATTTTTGAACCAATTCATTAGCTGAGAATTCGACTTCTGGATTAGTTAGAACATTCTCCAACTCATCAGGTGGCTCAGATATTTCCAGTTGGGACATTTGGTGAATTGCATCTAGAAGAAAAACCTCCTCTTGAATGTTGGGTCCTTTCATGCTATTGAGGACTCAGAATTGAATTGCTTCTTTTCCCAGTCTCAAAATGATCGTACCCACTTCAATGTCTATGAATGCCCTGGCGGTGGCAAGGAAGGGTCTGCCAAATATTATGGGGTATCTTAAATTCTCTTTGATATCCATGATGACAAAATCACATGGGACATAAACATCTTTGCCTATCCTAACCGGGATGTCTTTGATAATTCCTAAGGGTGCAGTGATAGTAGAGTCAGCTAGCTGAATAGTCATTGTTGTGGGTAATAAGTCTGTAAAACCCAATCTTTTGCACATAGAATAAGGCATGATCGATATGCTAGCTCCTAAGTCAGCTAATCCCTTCTTGCTTGAAGCATTTCCAATACAGCACTGGATACCGAAGGAACTAGGGTCCTTCTTTTTCTTTGGCATCTTGTTAAGGATGATATCAGAAGTAGTCTGAGCTAGTTTAACAGTCTCTTGCTCTTCTGTAATGTACTTCCTTGATAGAAAAGTTTTTAGGTATTTAGCCCAAGCTGGTACCTCAGATAGGGCATCGAGGAGAGGGATGTCGATATAGAGTTTCTTCATCTCCTCCTTAAATTTTTGGAATCTGGTGTCCATCTTAGTCTCTTTCAATCTACCTGGATATGGTATCCTAGGTTTATATTGCGGGACATATGACTCCTTGGAGGCTTGTTCCTTTTCCTTGCCTTTTTCAGTCTCTACAGAATTCTCAGTTGCTAGACTTGGGCTTGCATTTGAAACAAAGACAGATGTATCATCATTATCAGGAGTGACCCTTGTAGCTTCGCAAAAGACATGACCTGACCTGGTAGTGACAGCATTCAGTTGCTCCGGTCTATTCTGGTCATGTCTTGGGTTCGACTCTAGTTGGCCAGCAAAAGTGCATGTTGGAGGTTTCAACTGGGCAGCAATTTGTGCTAATTGAGCCTCTACAGCCTTCTGTTGGGCTTGCTGATTAGCGAGCATAGTTTGTTGCGATTATAGCATTTGCCTGATCATGGTTATCTCATCAGTGGGCTAAGAAGGGATATTTTTCTGTTGAAATTGTTGTTGTCCTTGAAGTGGCTGTTGTGGCGGTGGTGCTAATTGAGGCTGCTGCGATTGCTACAGCTGAGGGGGTAGTTGTGGGTGCATAGGAGGATGGGTGTATTGGTAGTAAGCGGAGGGATTCCTTTGGTAGTTGGACCTTGGTAGGTTATTTCTAAGGTTCCCTTGATTCTAGTTAAAGTTGCTTTGAAATCCTGGTGGCAGTCTATTAGAAGACCCCCCTTGCGTTTGGTGTTGTGGATTGGCAGTCCCCGCAGGATTTCCATATTGGAACCCGGGGTGGTTTCTTGGTTGGCTTGGTTTATAGTAAGCTTGTCTCGGTATGGAATGAATGGACTTTACTTGCTCGGGTATCTGTTCTTCAGGTTGTTCGATAATTGGTTCATACTGCTGTTGCGACAGTTGCATATCCATCATTACATTGTAAAGCAATCCACATGATAGCGTGGGGTGATCAGATGCGTGACAAGCTTCACAGGTCCCCGTAGAAGCTTTAACTTGCTGAATTTGGGGGTTTTTCTTCTTATCATATTCCCCAAATGAAGCTTCGAGTGCCTGCTGCTTGTGAGCGATAGTCTTTAAAGCTTCAACAATAGCTTTAATTTCCATTGATTCTTCAGCTTTATAAACCTTTAGGACTCCTTTACCAAATGATCGTCCCCAATTGGATTGGTTTTCAGCTCCAAGAGTGACAATCTTCCAAGCATCTTCGTAATTTTTCCTCATAAAATTTCCTCCAGATGAGGAATCCAGAAATTGTTTGATGTCATCACTCACTCCCCTATAGAATGTTTCTATCAATTGATTCTGGGAGATACCGTGATGGGGGAACTTTCTTAAAAGCTCCTTAAATCTTTCCCATACTTCTGCGAGCATTTCTCCGGGAAGTTGGGCGAAGTGGTTAATTTGTCCCCTAATTTCGTAGGTCAACGACGGAGGGAAGAACTTCTCCAGGAACTTCTCTTCCAAGGGAGCCCAGGTGGTGATGATTGGCTCCCTATCTAGAGAGTTGTACCAACACAAGGCCCTTCCAGATAAGGTGAAGTGAAAAATATGTAGCATTATTACGTCGAAGGCAACTCCGGCTTGCGGGACCAGTCGGCAAAGTGCTTTGAATCTTTTCAAGTGGTCCATGCAGTCGTCTCCAGAACTACCAGAGAATGAAATGCCCTGCATGATTTGAATCCATTGCGTTCGGATCTCAAAATGAGGTATGTTGATGATGGGTGGCCGGACTGGGTGGTTATCCTCATAGTTCTTTGGGACGAAATAGTCTCGCAGTTGCTTGTTCCTTAACTCTAACTGGGCAGCCTCATTCTCAGCTCGGATGCGAGCTTGTTCTTCAGCTCGGATCTCTGCTTGAATATGAGCACGAGTGTCAGCGATGAGTTGTGCTCTCTGGGCGGCTATTGCGGCATTGACCCTTTCCATAACTAAGGCAATTTGTCGTCGGTCTTCAGCCATTTTCCTGGCTCTTTGGCGGTTGAGTCTAATGTGGCGGTGGAAGCTTCTCTCTACCTCAGAGTCGTACTCTGGATCAGGGGAGAATCCGAGGTTATGTGATGGTTGCATACACGTCTTCTACCTGAGTAGAGGAAGAAACACACTTGTTAGATAATGCAGAAGGTGTGATGAAATCAAGAAGATATGGAGTAATGTTTAAAGAAAAGTGAAAAACCCTAACCAACTAACAAGATGGTAAATGAAATTAAAACGTTCCGTTGTCCCCGGCAACAGCGCCAATTTTTGATGGAGCTTCCACTCGCGTGGAATTGCGTGCACCACTAAAAATCCCAAAGATAGTAAGTCTTTAGGTTTAGCCTTGCTTATACTAGGTTAAAACTCCACCCACATATGCTGAGATATGTGGAAGTCTTATCGCAATATAGTTAAGGGTCGAATCTACAGGACAACGGTCTTGTTGGCAACAACAAGATGGAAAACGTAAGAATTTCACTTAACTCATTAATAGTTGATATTTAGTCCAAATATTTGATTTGGTTGTTTTAAACTAAGTGCAAGTAAAGTAAAAGCAAGAAAGTAAACTTAGGTTGTTAACAATGATAAGGAATCACTAGGATGTGATCGGTTTTCACCACCACTACGCATGGATCAATACATGCAATGTAAAAACATAACCTGCAATAAGACTAGATCAGTTGGTATCTTTGTAGACTTAGCTTCCTTTCAGAGAACTAACTACGAGGAGCGTGGGAATGTTGTAACGCCAGCCATCCTTGTAGGAATGGTCACTTACTTTACAACATTCCCTCCGCAAAGTGTGTTCCTCGACTTATCAAGGTTGTACTTTCATACGTCAACTAATTCCATTTCATAGTATGAAAGTGCAACGATGTAAGTGAGTTTACTTCACTTCTTGGAAAGCACTCCTAGATACCGAAATAGGTGCATGGTGGATACATGCTCCAAAAACCAACATACAATCGAGTTTCGAATCTAATAGTATAAACATAGACAATTCATACTAAAAGATAAAAGATAACACAAGTTGGTGATCAAGCAACAAGCATTCATTAAACGATTGATGTCGAACTGAGAAGAAAGAATATCTCTATTGCAAACTATGGATTACATTGCATGATATGAAACATGGGTAGCGGGGCTACTCCCCGCACCCTATTGAAATGAGACTACTCGCTCATAGCAAGGACAAAGAAGGAGGTGAGAAGAGAGAGAGAGAGAACATCATCCCCACGAAGGAGAGAGGAAAGTCAACCCCTTGGAATGAGAGAGAAGGACGATCTTCACACTTCACAGGTTGCTCGATGATGAGGACTCCCCTTCCCACCTTCTTTGGCGATGAGAGAGAAAGCAGCTTGGGAATGGAGCGTGGATCTCAGACCGGCAGCCTTTGGGCGGAGGATGGAGGATGGAATAGCTCTGGAGTAGGAGAGGCAGCCTCTGGGCGTATGAAACTTTATGATTTTGGGAGGACCCCTTGGGTCTTATTTATAAGCCTTAAGTGAAGTTCAAACGGTTTGGTAAATTTTGGGTCCAAACGGTCTTGGAAACCGTTTGGACCCTGAGACCGTTTGGACCCCGAGACCGTTTGGACTCCATGCGGTCTTGAGATCGTATGACTCCATGCGTTCTTGAGACCGGTTGGCTTCATGCGGTCTTGAGATCGTATGACTCCATGCGGTCTTGAGATCGTATGACTCCATGCGGTCTTGAGATCGTATGACTCCATGTGGTCTTGAGACCGGTTGGTTTCATGCGGTCTTGAGATCGTATGACTCCATGTGGTCTTTAGATTGTTTGGCTTCATGCGGTCTTGAGACCAGTTGACTCCATGCGGTCTTGAGACCGGTTGACTCCATGCGGTCTTGAGATCGTATGACTCCATGCGGTCTTGAGATCGTATGACTCCATGCGGTCTTGAGATCGTATGACTCCATGCGGTCTTGAGGCCAGTTGGCTTCACACGGTCTTGAGACCGGTTGACTCCATACGGTCTTGAGACCGGTTGGCTTCATGCGGTCTTGAGACCGGTTGGCTTCATGCGGTCTTGAGACCAGTTGGCTTCATGCGGTCTCGAGACCGGTTGGCTTCATGCGGTCTTGAGATCGTATGACTCCATGCGGTCTTGGGACCGTTTGAGTCTTTTGTGATTTTTTGTATCTTTTTCTGTAAGTAAAAGGGAGAAAAGTTAATCTAGCAGTATGTTTGCAATAAAAGAGAATAGTTAGAGATTTTTTCTACTTTATCTGAGAAAGAGTGTGGAAAACTGAAGAATATTACTAAGATAACATCACAAAATTGGAGGTTATCAGTCTCACTCCATGTAATACTCTCATGGTATTCATTATTCAATTACATATTTCAATCTTTCTGATACACCTCTTAGAAGAGTTATGTAGTGTTAATGTCCCTAATTACTACTAATTACTCTTTATAATTATGTGTATTTAATTGACTTCATAATAATTGAGCATTAACTTGTTCTAGTAACGAATAGGGTTAGTTCTTCCCCCTTCTAGGGTAAATTATTTGAAATATGCCCCAAATTACTAGCAAAGGAAGAAACTAGTTCTATGGATCACGAAGCAACTATGCTCACAACACAAATTCCAAGGAATAAATTGATGAAAGATGACTAGAAAGACCTCAAAATAGTAGGCCACTTGCTTCTAACCTATGATTCAGCTGACCTCCTTATAAGTTGGTGTAACCTATAGGGTTGGTTTTTTCCAAAATGACTTCCAAAGCCAGTCAACTAGGGCTCAAGTCAAAGTCATTCTGACTTGTTACAAGTTTATCAACATCCTATAGATATTTCATAAAATGCATAAAGTTGCATGTTTGTTGATTTAGGAATTCCAAACATGGTCGAATGATCTCACCTTACCCTAAATTGGTTGAATTCTCATATATACCTTGGATCAAATATCTAAACTTTAGTATTATGCATCATGTTTTATCTCAATCTAAGTCTAACATGTTTAAATGTGTAAATACACTCTAATGAAATCAATTTATTGATTATTATCAATTTCATGTTTCAGCTCAATATTAGGGTTTACTGGATCTAGCTAAGTTGAATTGTTGATTTCTTGTTGAATTTACAAAATACAAAGATTCTAACAATATGTCATTGAATTAGAGTTTACTTAAAGTGATGCAAAAAATAGTGTTTTACTACAAACCCTAGTGCACACACAATACAACATACATATAGCATATAATGATGAGTTATGCTACTTTAGGTTTCTGAACCCTTAATTATGTTCTAAGTTGATGTGGGGTTATAGTGGGAATCTAATGTGAAGTACAAAAGATATCATAAAATATAAATGGTGGGTTATTTTTGGATCATATCACTACTGTTAAACGCACTTACTCTGAGCTAACGACTATTAATCAAAGTGATGAAGAGGTGATAAGATCCTTACAATGAGGTTATTTTGTAATGATAGGGATGTAAGAGATTAAATTTATTTTGGGAACAATTTCTCCAATCAAACAAGCTACAATTCTACAAGACCTATCAATTATCAACTTAAGAAAATATCATTTAGTAATCCACAATACACAAAGGAAAATATTAGATGCTCACATATCATTGGCTTTTCATAAAAATGTTTTTGTATAGTATGATCAAGGTTGATAAGGGGAACTAAAATTTTGGGTTTAAGCATGTATCTATTAAATGCATAAAATATGAACTATTTGAATATGGATTGTCCATGTTTTGGACACTTTTTAGAGTTGATTCAAGATCTTTATGGGTGTGAAATGGCTTTAGATGGGATTTTTGCCTTTTTGATATTATGCCAAATACATTCCAATGATGCACATGATTCCTATTTGTGTTACTCACATTTATGTTAAGTTTCTTAGATTTTCATAGAGCTTAGACAAGATCCAAGAAGAATCTTGAACAAAATTGATGCATGTTCTAAGCTTTTGGGTCATTGTAATCTAACTTTTACCTATTGTAATGGCTTGTACTATTTGTAAAAAGGGATGTAATTCATGTAATATCAAGTGATGAATGTCCCTCAACCATAAGCTAGTTTTACACCTTATATTATAGGTACAATTTATACAAGGAACTATATGAGCATTTTTTTAAAAATAATGGTGTTAGTAGATTAGACTAATTGGGGATGATACAATTGTTCAAGTGGACTTGTATCTCAAACATAAAATAACTCAATATATAGACATTACACCAAATCAGTTCACTCTATATCTTGGTCAAACTGTATCTTGAAAGAACAAAAACATGTTAAAATTGTAGTAGATAAAATTGATGTGAAAAAACTTTTATGTTAGTACATAGTTAGTCTTTTAATCTCACTCATTATCCTATCATGACCAGTGGAGATTTTGTCACATCTTGAGACTTCCCAAACACTAGTCAGACTATTCCAAAGTATTTTATATATATAGTGAAACCTTATAAGACCCAAAGTACATTGGAGAATATTTTTACATTCTAATTTAACTAAACCTAGAGCCTAATATTTCAACTGCCTAGTTTTTTAAAGTAAGTCACATCCAATCTAGGCTTAATTGTCCTACTCCACCACAATAAAACCTTAATAAACCCTTATCGAGTTGTAATTCATATATTATTCTTTTATAGACACTATATTGTGGTCTAAGATAGTGTAATTTCCTTCTTCATTTGTTTTTTCATGTTTGTTCTTATGATATGCTTCTTGTAAGAAGGTTGTGTTTGAACTTGGAATGAAAGTAGGATATTCTTCTCCAACTGTGCTCTTCTTCATCTCAAAAGACGAGGAGGAGGTTTGGATCTAGATCATGCAAACATATTTGGGTGGTCTTTAACTTCCAACAAATAAAGAAACAACTATATTAAATCAAAAAAATGAGGTACATATTTGATTTTAAAAAGACATTGGTGCTAACAACTTGTATCAAAATAGCAAAGAAATTAATTACTTGTTACAATAATCTAGTAGGAAACTATTAATAGTCGGTTTATGGCTTTCCTACCAGAATTAGGATATATCTTGTGACTTTACTGGTTACTTTTATTGGTTGGCTTCTTATCTTTTTTCTTGATGCTTATGTCTTAATTCAAAATTATTAATTAAAATCCTTGTGTTAAATTTTACATTCTAATTATATCTATTATTTGCCTCTTGATATTTCAATTGGTATTGATATCAAAGTAGGTCTTTAAGAAGCTCCCATGAGTCTTGAAGAACAGAAAAAACTTACTTGTCCAACTCAACATTAAAGGATAACATTTTTACCGCTCAAGTATCTTTGATGACTCATACTACACGTACATATTGGAAGCGATGAATGTTTTTCTTCTTCCAATGTATTGATTATAATTTATGGATAATAGTCATACACTACTATGTGTTTTCCAACAAAGGAACTTAAATCATGGGACACAAATATGGCAAAAAAAATCTAATCTTGATGCTAGGGTGATAGTATTATTCATTATTTCCTTTACTCCAGTGAGAGTTTACTAAAGTGATATTAAATATAAAACAATGTATGTCTTTTCTTTTCAGTTTATCTTACTGACATTGCAATCAGCTAATAACTCTAATATCATACCTCTCTTTTTTCTTTAGCTAGATAAAGCAATACAACACACATTTACAAACTTCTAAGACTCAAAGTGAACTAATTTTCTCAAACAATCACATCACATGGGATATACCTTGTGTGAAAGAAAAGTTGTCAATTTCCTTCTTAGTAATTAAGTGCACTCCTATTGTGCTAGACTTTTAGTCTGCCGCCTATGCATGTAGTCCCCTGAGAGCTAAAGATAAGGTCTCACCAA
Organism: Alisma plantago-aquatica; assembly: GCA_963693085.1. Classification (NCBI taxonomy): domain Eukaryota; kingdom Viridiplantae; phylum Streptophyta; class Magnoliopsida; order Alismatales; family Alismataceae; genus Alisma; species Alisma plantago-aquatica. The sequence continues at coordinate 442,820,108 of OY856411.1, read as the reverse complement.
ATGAAATTGGGCGTGCAATAATTCAGAATTAAAAAAAGACCTAGATTGTTAAACTTAAATATACTAAAGTGTAACTCATAACATATATATATATATATATATATATATATATATATATATATACATATGTGTGTGTGTGTGTGTGTGCGTGTGTGTGTGTATGTGTGTGTGTGTACAAGTGAGTAGGCGCTTGTGCATGTGTATTGGTTCAAAACATCTTTGTTGGACAATCACTTTAAATTTATACCTAAAAAGTAATTCTATCATTGCAAGTATTATTTAGTATATAAGCTTGGCAAAGTACCTCACTATCATCATTAATTTGAAGAGAAAAAAAACTTAATGAGAACTTACTATAAAAAATCAAATTAATCATCGAATCTCAAAGATTTACCTATAGCATCTGATTCAAATTTCTATTAACTTTATATAAAAAAAGCTCTATGAGAATTGTAAATTTTATTATGTATACTCTATGTTACAAGGAGACCACACAAGAAAAATCCAAATTTTGCACTCCCAAGGGAAATTGTATGGTGTCCTTTTACCAACTCAATTGGAACACGTCAAAAAAACCTATTCATAGGATGTTTGAAACAATACATGAGGAGGAGACATCCGATCTCAATCTCAAAGCAGTCAAATAAGTCGGTTTGCTCTCACATTGAAAGTTGATAACCCAACACAGAGAAACAAATTTAGACCTATAAGTCTAACAAACAATCTATGAAAAATTATAGCTAAGGTGTTTATCTCAATAATAAAATGTCACGTGCACCATATCATTAGTATTAAACAAATTGGTTTTTGTTAATGTTCAATGTATACAAAATTTCCATATAATGACAAACGAAACATTGCATTCTTGTTAATAGAAGGAAAAAAAACCAATGCTTACACTCAAACTTGAGTTATAGAGGTGGTTGATAACATCAATTTGAACTCTCTTAACTTTGTGTCTTAGTGGTTATCATTTTCCTAAAAAAAAGTAGATTAATTGGTTAACAGTGTGTACCCATATTTGTCGTTTCTCTGTTAGTGGTTATCATTTTCCTAAAAAAAGTAGATTAATTGGTTAACAGTGTGTACCCATATTTGTCGTTTCTCTGTTATTATAAAGGAATATGATATTTGGACCAGACTTCCCTCTTCTATTTTGTTCTATAGCAAAAAAAAAAAAGACAAAAATGGTTTTAAATCTGATCCCAAACCTAGTCCCTATAGCATATCTTTATTATAAATTTGAGGTGCTGAAATTGCAAGGACAGTACTCCAACACTTTGTAATTAATAAGTTTCAGAATAAATGTGAATAAGCAATATGTCAGCTATATCAAACCGGTGAAAATCCCAAGTCAATTGAGCCTAGAAAAAACTGAGCGCCTGTGCATATGATCATTTCAAGAGTAGGTAGGTAGGTGTGTGTGTCCAAAAGCTAATTAGAAGATTGGTGGGTGAACGGCGGATAAAGCTTTATTAGCAGCCTCGAGGGAAGACAGGTGGTGTAGGTTTTGTTTTACTTGTCAGTCTGATATGATACGACCACACCATGCCAAAGCGTAGGTTTAGACGGTGGGTAGTAGCATTTTCAACAGACTGTTCCTTTCCCTCCCTCTCTCTCTCTCTCTCTCCAGTTCTCCATGACTCGTTCTTGCAGGGCGCCAGCTAGACAGTTGTATAGCAAATCTCTACCATTCCTCTCTTCGCTACTATATTTGAAATTGTTAATTAACCAAATCGAGAAGAACCACTTGATTCCACTTTCTAGGTTTTATACTACTTGTCAGTCTGGTATGATACGACTGGACCATGCCAAAGCGTGGGTGTAGAGAGCTGCAAGTAGACATTTTCAACAGAAATATGCCATCCTCCTTTTCCCTCTTCTCCGTCGATCGTCCCAGTGATTTGGCAAATCAGCTGCCAGGTTCTGTTTTCTAATTAAACCAGTTTCCGTGTTGTTAATTAACCAAAATATATCATCGACCCGTCTCCACGCGCCGGTCGCACGCGGGTCGACATCATTGCCCGGTGCGTTCGAGATGCATTGATGGAGAAGCGTCTGTTTTCTTGTTAGCAATAAAGGCTTCCGCACCTTCTTCTTCCGGATACTACAGAAGATCGATCGAGAGGGAGACGTCAGTCAGGATGTGGTTGTTTGTTTCCGTCCATATTCTTCACTCCCTCCCTCCCCAACAACAACACACAACAGCAACACACCAGCCAATCCGCTCTGTGGCGTGAGTGTGGTAGCAAAGCATATACACAAACGGATCCCAACGATCTTACATCAGTGCTACTGCACTGCACGCGACTACGCTAGCAGCAGTAGTAGTAGGGATTATGTCATTTGAGATCCTCCCACGATTCACTCTGCAACCCCTCGATGACCAAATCCCACCTCTTAATTGCGGATTCAAAATAAAGTGGTATAATGAATTAATTAAGCCCCCTTCAACTGCATGCTGCTGCGGAGACCGGAACAGTGAAAAGTATAAGAAAAAAAAACCAAAATGGCAAAGTTTGATAAGTAGTAGGGATTATGTCATTTGAGATCCTCCCAGGATTCCAAATGGAGCGGCGTTTTCACAATTCTGATCAGAAAAATACCAATTCTGATTAAAAAATGTCAATTTAAATGGCGTTTTATTAAAAAAGTAGTTTATTTTAGTAATTATTTTCATAGAAGTGCTATTTTCGGAATTATTTATTTCAATGTGTGTCATTTTGATTTTTTTTCCAAAGTATAATGTGAACCGAAGTGAAAGTCCACTAACTACTGTTGCCGCATCGACTAGCTGGTGAGGATCCAACCAAGCAGCAGCTTAGTTCAGGTATTAAGGAGCAGAGGTTGATTCGGTTGCTACCTAGCTATCTAGTCTGACTGTTAACTCGGCAGCTGAAAAATATTGCTGTTGAGATTGGATGATCTTCCGTATGAAGGTTGCATGCATGCATGAATGCTATCGCAGCCCCCCTGTGATGGGAAGCAAGCCAGCCGGCCGGCCCACTTATGATCTTCTTTGATGATCTCCGGCCTGTCCCTACTGAACCCTTGTGACAGTGGTGCCAACCAGAGGGACAAAAGAGAAGATAGGAGAGTAGGCAAGCTAAGCTACCCACCCAGCTCTTGGCACCCACATCAAACCCAGTCAAACAAGTAACATCAGTAGTGGTTGTGATGTGCTGTGGCAAGCTACTAGCTGCCCTGGATTCATTGCTCTTTGCTGCTGCAGCAGCAGCTGCAACAGCATTGCGCTGCGCACCAGGGATATCACGATCATCATCCAGGAGATTCACTACCGTCATCATCACCACCTCAGCTTATAGCGGTGGGCAGAGGGGATGGGAGGAACAATAAATAAAAACAACCCAGTTCTTCCCCCACAATTCCCCAAATTGCTTTCCGCGCTTCATTTCCAGCAGGGCTGTAATTAGCATATCAGCAGATCTACGTACGCCGACCTCAATCGGGATACCGATGGACGGGAGCACATATTAGAGGCAGCAGATGTACACATCTATCTATCTTTTCACCAGGACGAAATCTTGTTATTAACCAACGGATCAGATCGGATCACATCCCACCCAACCGCGCTGGAGGATCGAACAGCTAGCTAGCTGCCCCTGCCCGCTGACAGTGACAACTCACCGCCATGATTGAACCTACTTAACTGCATTGCAGGTGCAGGCACGCCACCAGGCAGCTGAGGAGAGGGGAGAAGCAGGAGGAGGAAATGGGAAGAAGAGGAAAGGTTTCCTACTCGTTATTTCTTTGCCATATTTGGGAGGCGTGTAGGAAATCATGGTGGTAAGGAGGGGAGCAAGCAACAGCTGCTAACACCTTTCTGGGGGTTTGTGAGAGATCTCTCTGCTCTGCTACCAAGTCAAGTCTCGTTCCCCAGTTGGGCACCCACCCATGCCAACCGCACTCGAGTGGATACGAGTACGGGTTAGTTTGCCAGCTGCAATGCGACCGCCCATGCCGTAGTAGTACCGCTGCTCCTGTAACAACCCAGCGCGATGCTGTGCGATCAGGGAACGACATCAAATGCGTTAGGGCAAAGTTGACAAGGAAAGGGTATATACACTTCTGTACACGCGTTTGGATTTCTTTGTCCTCACGCCTCAAGAGTTGTGGACATGAAGAGAGACCTGTCATAACTATCCAATTTTAGAAGGTGAACACCTCTAGGCCTTGGGTTCTAGAATTCAAATTGAGTTAATATGGTCGATGAGAACTTGGTTGTCTGATTACCTATTGTGATGTGCACTGGACCTAAGTTATGCACAATTGCATTCTTTTGGCTGTGACAAATAGAATAATGCATGTGACGCACATCTAGTTCTAGATATGGTTAATGTGTTAACTTAGTGCCTTTGCATGTGATCGTCTCATTTGAGAATCAAATGGGTTAAGTTTGCTTCATGTTCGAGTTTGAACACTTACATAGGAGTTGATAAACTTGAACTTACAAAACTAATCGAGTTAGTAGCAAACGCAGTCACGTTGATGTATAAGTTGACAGGGGTTGATGTAGTGAACTCGTCCAAAGTTAAGAAGGAACTTATCCGATTTGGGGTGGGATGGGTCAAGTTCAAGGTGAACAAGTCAGACAAAGTTATTCAACTCGGGAAGAGTTCCTCAAGGCATGAAATCGACTAATGTAAGTGTGTGCCTGGCCTAAACCCAAGCAGAATGAAATGGAGCCCTGAAACCCCTGCTATCTCACTCTCTTCGTTTCACCAGTTAACAACATCGATGCATGCACCACTATGAGACTCGTCGTTGGACAAAGAGCAACACTCGTTCAACCGAAGCCTAGTTAAGACAAGACCAAGATCAAATGGTGTGTGTGCCTTGCCTCCACTCGCATTTCGTAAGTGGGGGTGACTCATTGCCACCCCTGATCTCGTGTGGTTAGCCTTTGACCCAAGATCAACGATCGTCGTGCCACCAGGTAGTCTCTCTCTCTATCTCTCTCTCTTGGTGAACCTGATCTCCTTGACCCTTCGATCGTGCCCCAATCAGATCTAGTAGTGACGGTCGTGCCAATTTAGCAACCGCCACCATGCCCAAGCAGAGTGGAGAAGACCCACTGTAGTTGTAGGATCTGAGCCCACTTTATAGTTCTCCCATGATCAATGACCAACTTTTTTCACGATTAAGGTATTTTTTCTGCTCTACCCAAATAATCACAAAATACCCAAAGCTTACTTAAATCTTAATAAAAAGATCCTAGATACAAATGATATAAATAAATAGTCTATTTTAGTCAATAAATGAAAGGAACATGAATAAAATACATTCAATACCTTGATCTATCTCTTTCTCTACAATAAATTCAAAGTATGCTCTTTTTGAATATTAGAAAAAAGAATATACTCTTATTGCAAATATAGACCACCTTAACCTAAACCCACTAGGAATCTTTTGAAGATACATAGATCTCAATCTTTACCATAATGGTTATATTAATGTTAGTAATAATATAACTCAAATTTTAATGATGATGAAACTTAGTGTTTTGAATGAATTTAGGGTTTTTTACCCAAAGTAAGGGGTCGAACTGATGCAAACTCTAGTTACCATTTGTAGTTATTCCAGTCCCAAATGTTAACCTTAGAACCATTACTAAAACATCAACAAAGTATTATTGGAGAAATTCATAAGACTAAATGTGTTATAAAACTATTTTCATAATAGGGCTTGGATTAATAGGAATTGGGCATCTACTACTCTCCAAATAGATATATGGGTTGTCCATGGTTAATAAATCACCTTAACTGTTCTCTGTTGGTTTTCCAAAATTTTATATACTATTGAAATTCATTGATTGTTTTGTTTCTACATATGTTAAAGACATGTCTATCATAACATTAGGATAATCAACAAAACCAACATTGAAATCTCATAAGGTATCATCACTAAGAAGGTCAATAAAGATGCATATGTCCTGAGAAGTCACCATGAACAAGAGTCCAGTGTTGGACCATTTTATAGAGTCCATTCCTGGAAATGAAATAGAGTACATTGTTGAAACATGAGTTAAAGTTTGATGCTAGAAGAAACACTAGTTCATCAAGTGATATAATTGATTGTGATTTGAAAATATAAGAATAATTTGTGAAGTTTATTAATTGTAGAATAGTGACATTCATTGTCACAAAAAGAAAGATTACTCAAAACAAAGTGTAGATTTTCTCTAACAAACATATTACAACAAATACAGGGTAAATTAAAACCATTTTCAACACAGAATTTCAACAGGATTATATCACATGCAAGCCTCAAACTTAGGCCATCTGTATTCATATATGCCCAAAGATATTACATTTCATGTTCGAGGCTCGCAAGACACCACTGTTACATATTACAACCTATTTAGATATATACATGTCATTTCCATACAGCAATGGCATAAAGCCAAAAACCTTGTTTCGATTTATAAAACAACAAAATCTTCCCAAGGACCTGAGAGTATAGGGATGACACATAGGACTCTACTACAAAAATCTAGTAGAATGTCCAACCTTCTAACATCTACTGCTCTCCTTGTTGTCCAGCATCGGTTGCATGACCTCTACCTCCTCATGCACGACCACCTAAAAGATGTGGAAACCCACGGGGTGAGACCAAACGTCCCAGCAAGAGATATAACTCTTAACTTTCAACTATTATAAGCACAACATAATAATATAAAAGATAAGGGGCAATTAACACTTATTGAGCAGTTTAAGCATTTACACCTGAGTAGTAGAACATCGTATACTTTTAAAAAGGAATATGAAGAACATGTACAACTGTTATAAGGTAAACAATATAAGAAATAAGGCATGGGGTCATCGAATGTGATTTGTATTTGACCCTAAGCAATACATTATACTATATTTCACTCTTTTAATTAATGTTCCCTAAGGATTTGAGGTGTACCACTCAAACCCAACTGACAACTGCTAAGTCGAAATCAATACCATACAAGATCTATGGAAGAGTCAGACTCCATGACCATCACCTGCACTACTTGGTCAGTTCGAGTCTACAATGCAGTGACATATCAGTCGGACTGTAGAACATCAACTTATAGTCAAAGATATAGTCTTGTAGGCAACAACTCAGAGTCAAAGCTATGATACTATAAAATAACTAGCTTGCCTAGGTACATGGCACAACACTAGAGAACATGCTCATCCATGGTCGTTCAAAAATTAAGCATCATACCATTATAACAACAATATAAGGTTACAAGAGGATACCTCACTTGCACCCTGTATATTCAATAATATGTTCTTCGAGTTTCTCAAAAGAGTTACTCGTTTCACCATCCAGCAAGATACTAACGATGAAGATGGATCTATGGTACAAGGCAACTGCATAATTTGGGTTTCACTTAATTAGATATTCCAATTGGGTATCTTTTAATGCATTAATCAAGTTACAACGTATAAATCCTAAACATACACTACAAAGTTAAGGTAGGATACAACTCCAGAAGATATAAAATGTACAAAGAGAAACTTGTCTCATCATTACATGACATTTGGATCACTGCCATTACGAGGCCATTGCTAATATCACATCACTATGAGATATCAATCCCTCAATCACATATCTAGAGTATTTCACCTCAAACTGTGCCTGAGGCACTTGTTAGGTCGTTAGACCCAATCACATAATTTGTGCACATTCAATATCATAATATGTCTCAACATTACTCATAATCACCACCATGTATACATAAGGATCACATAGACTTCTCATAGATATGGCATTCATTTCACCTACAAGTCAGGGTTACACAAGTAGGAGAGAGACAACACTATCATGGAATAATAATCTTCAAGTAGAGTGAACACATACATCACATTATCACAAGATTAGGGTTAGGTTTCATGTGTAGTTGTTTAGAGTTTCATAACATCATTCAACTACTAAACCCTAATTTCAATGCCTCTCACATGTTTGGAGAGTATTAGTATTAAACATCATTGCTAATGATTAGTTATACATCATCACATCATCACACATAGATCATATGCCTTGTGTTGTGGTCAATGAAGTAGTAGGTGTAGCGACCTACACCCTGTAGTGACCATGTACATACATGTGTATAGGTGTCTCGACCCAATCCTCAACCATAGTGTCACGACCATAACATATCTAGGTGTCACGACTGAAACACACACCATAACAACCTATTACGGCCATGACACAACATGGTTATGTGTTTCGACCACTTACACAAACTTGCACAAGTGTTACGACTGTGGCAACTAGTATAGTGCCCCATATAGGTTAGTATCTGTTAAAACCTCTAGGTTAAGCACATTAGTTCAAGGAACACATGTGTATTGACTTATACACCTCACTATCCAAACCATAACATTAACCAACAAGGTACATATCCAAGCAGCAACGTTGCATTATGACCAACAAGGTGTAGCGACCCCCATCTTAGGGTTAGGGTTGTTGAGGTTGCAACAATCACCCACCTATGGTATCGACCAAGAGGAAGACAAAGGGATGTTGCAACCCCAAGTCAGACATGAACTCAACTCAAAAAAAGGTCCAAACATGGTCGATACAGATGATCAACATTAGGGAATACTAAATGTCATCTAAGAACTCTCCATTCAAAGGTGTTCATCAACCCTAAATCAAAGGTCATAGAAGATTACCAAAAGAACCATGTTTAGAGAGAGAAATCGGATTTCTTTCATGTGTAAACAAACCCAAAAGCTCCTATTATTCAATTATAAATGAACGATACACAAAGTAACACAATCACATAGATAAAGATCCAAAGAAACATGTCAATCTTTTCAATCACCACCAAAATGGGTATAATGATTTTAGGGTTTATAAGAAAGAGTAACCTTCTTGAGAATACTAAAAAATTAAACCCTAAAATGGTATCTCTTCTTCTATCATAACAGAAACACATTTTTAAGATTTATAACAGCAACGTATAATCAGGTTTAAGGTGCAAGTAATATATGAGGTAAAAGTTATATAACCCCCCTTTAATTAATGATCAAAGATCCCAAGATATTAAGCTCCAAGAGAGAGAAAGAAGCCTCAAATTGGATCACCACTCAGCCACAAGATCACGTCCAAAAGGGAAAAGAATGCCACGGTTAAAAGAGAGCGCAGGGAATGGAAAAACTCAAACCCTAGGTCGATTTTTAAGAGAGAAAGAAGAGGTCTTCTTACTCGGGTACCACCATGTCAAAACATGGTCTATGACCCTTGTGAAGAATATATCTCCAAGAAAAGACGCCATGGATGATCCATAGCCTAATGGTCGAGAGGAAGAAGAAGATGATAGGGTTTTCAGAAAACTAAAAATGTGATCAAGAGAAAGAGGTCACTTACCAAGAGAAGAATCACCAAGAATCACCACCAAATCATTGATTTAGCACAAGATCTTGAAAATGCACAATTGATCATCCACCCAAGCTTCAAGATCAGACCTCCTTTGCTCCCAAAGATCCAAGGTTGGTCACAAGAGAGAAGGAAGAGAGTAGGGCCAAAAAACATGCTTGCAAGTGAAGAGAAGGGGTTACATACACAACGTAGGAGAGAAGTAAGAGACTATGAGGTGTCAATACAAGAGGTTATCAAGGGACACATGTCGGATAATGCTTATCTAAAAAAATGTAGCGACCATCTAAATCGGCTACCACTTTATTTCATTCGAAACACTTCCTTGCACTTGTAGTGATCAAAACCCTAGGTCACCATATACACATAGTCAAGACACTTCACTAGAGGACAACCCATCTCGGACAAACCATCTCTAGGTCGTCATTGTCAAGAAACCAACACCTAAAATATGTGTTGCGGTCACTACACTCATCCAAAGTGAGGCAGTGGTCGCAACACTCAAACCCTAGCATGGACACCACATCAAACAACACAAACCTAGAAACCCTAATATTACTATGAGATGTCACATCACCAACCAATATTCAAACAAGGCACCCCATAGCATCATCTTCTCTCTCATGATGCTAAATCATGAGATGCACTCTCTTCATGTGACAATTTGCAAGATAACCCTCTCTCATGGGTAAATTGCAATCTGGTCCAAAATAAGCACATACATAGCTATTATAGCTCAAACATCATTCAAATTGGACCAAATTGAAAATACAAGCATGTCAACTATTATTAGGGCTTCTCAAAAGATTAGGTTAAGGTTTAATCACTCATTATACAAAGTAAACATAATTAAGCATAAAGCTAGGTCGGGGGCTTACAACCATAAACCCCTAACATGGATTTTGCCCCCGAAATCCTATGCAAAAAGAGACGGATACTTTTTCCCCATTTCATCTTCAAGCTCCCACGTGGCTTCCTATATTTCGTGATGATGCCATAAAACCTTGAATAACACAATTCCCTTCTTCTTCAACTTCTTGATCCTTCTTTCTAGGATCAGAATATGACCTTCCACATAAGACATATCATTATCCAACTCCACCTCAACAGGATGAAGGGTGAACTCCGTATCAGGGCGACACTTCCTCAACATAGAGACATGAAACACTGAATGTAACTTGTGCAACTTAGGTGGCAACTCGAACTTATAGGCCACCTTTCCAACACGTGTAATCACGGGGTAAGATCGCATACAACGGGGAGCTAACTTACCCTTCTTTCCAAATCTCAAAACACCTTTCCAAGGAAAGACTTTAAGATACACCATGTCCCCTACTCGGAACACTAAAGGCATATGATGGTTATCAACATAAGACTTCTGCATTTCCTATGTTACCTTCAACTACTATTGAATTACTTTGACATTTTATGTAGTTTGTTGCATTATCTCATGACCCAAAAGTTGATATTTCCCTGTCTCACACCAACACTAAGGAGATATAAAACCTCTCCCATATAATGCCTCATATGGTGCCATGTTAATGCTCCTTTGATAGCTATTATTGTAGGCAAACTCTTATCAAACTAAAGTGGATATCCCAACTTCCCAAAAACTGAAATACATAGGCTTTTAATATATCCTCTAAAGTTGTATAGTCATCTCTGATTGTCCATTTGTTTGTGGATGGAACACAATGCTAAACCCCAACTGAGTACCCATAGCCACATGCAGACGCTCCCAAAAGTGACTAGTGAACTAAGGACCTTTGTTTGACACAATGGTAGTTGGGATACCATGTAAACGCACTATCTCATCGACATTCACCTATGCAAGTTTCTTAGTTGTATATGTCATCTTCATAGGAAGAAAGTGTGTTGACTTAGTCAATCTATCCACTATCACCCAAATGGAATCATGACCTTTTGTTGTCCTAGAAAGTCCAACCTAAAATTCCATCGTGATATGATCCCATTTCCACTAAGGTATAGGTAATGGTTGCAAAGTCCCTACAGGCTTCTGATGCTCGGCTTTAACCTACTGACATACTACACAATTATCCACGAACTCGGCTACATCATGCTTTAATCTTGGCCACCAATATAGATCTTTCAAGTTTTGATACATCTTTGTACTACATGGATGCATATCATACATAGAAGAGTGAGCCTCTTCCAGAACTAATGTCCTCAGATTATCAACATCTGGCACAACTGCCCTTCCATGATAACACACAGTTCCTTTCTTGGTCTCATGGAAGCTATCACGCTTCTCATTGCCAAACTCTGCTCGGATATGTTGAACTGTAGTATCATTCTATTGTGCATCCTTGATCTGCTTACTCAATGTCGTTTTCACTTGTAATTGTGGCAATAGACGTGCTAACCTGGACACCTATAACTGTACATTCATCTGACATAAAGACACCAACATGTTTCTCTTATAGCATACCAAAGCACTCAGTTATGCCTTGTCAGTGGATAATGATGAAGAAGATTTTCTACTTAAAGCATCTACCACCACATTTGCCTTCCCTGGATGGTAATCTATGGTACAATCATAGTCCTTGCTTAACTCCATCTAGTGTCGTTGTTGCATGTTTAAATCCTACTTTGATAAAATATATTGTAGGTTCTTGTAGTCGGTGAAAATATGACACTTTTTTCCAAACAAGTAGTGTCTCCATATCTTCAAGGCATGGACCACAGTGACCAACTCCGTATCATGTGTCAGGAAGATCTCCTCATGTTTCTTAAGTTGTTGCGAAGCAAAAGAAATCACGTTCTTATCCTACATTAGCAAACAACCTAGACCATTCTTGGATGCATCATAGGAAATAATATAACATTTTCCTTGCTTTGGCAGCACTAACAATGGTGCACCAATCAACCTCTCCTTTAGAAGTAGAAAAGAATGCTGGAATTTTTCATCCCAAACAAATGGCACATATTTTCTTGTTAGTTTTATTGGGGATAACGCTACTGCACTAAATTTCTCAATGAACCTCATGTAATATCCTACCAAACCTTGAAAGTTGTGAACCTATGTAGGTGTATTTGGCTGATCCTACTCCAGCACTGACTGCACCTTCTTTGGGTCTACACATACTCCTTTAGCAGATATCACGTGCCCTAGAAAAGCCACTTCCTCTTGCCAGATTCACACTTACTAAACTGTATCTATAAATGATGTTGTCTCTGCAAAGATAAATCCTGACGTAGGTGTTTCTCATGTTGTTGACCGTCACTGGAGTAGATAATGGTATCATCTATAAACACAACTAAAAATTGATCTAGATGGGGCTTGAACACTCTGTTTATCAGATCCATGAATGTTGTTGGTGCATTGGTTAGCCCAAATGACATAACCACAAACTCATGATGACCTTACCTTGTTCTAAAATCTAACTTTGGTATCTCATCTGCCTTAATCCGCAACTGGTGATATCCCAAACTCAAGTCTATTTTGGAGAAGACTGTGGCACCTCGTAATTGATCAAACAAATCATCTATACGCGATAATGGATACTTGTTCTTAATTCTCATCTTATTCAACTATTGTAATTAATGCATAGCCTCACTGATCCATCCTTCTTCTTTACAAATAAAAGGGGAGCACCCCAAGGACATGTTCCTGGTCTGATAAAACCTTTCTCAAGCAGTTCTTATAACTATTTTTTCAACTCTTTCATCTCATCTAGTACCATCCAATACAGTGTCTGTGCTATAGGTTTGGTACCGGGAACCAGACTGATCTTAAAATCAATCTCTCTGGGAGGGGGTACACCTAGAAATTCATCAGGAAACATCTTCAAACTCCTATACAACTGACACTTCCTAAATACTAGGACCCTTGAATGTTGCATCCTTAAAAAGAAAGAACACTGGATGGACACACTTCCCGTAGCTCGGCGGAACCAACTAGAGGATTTTCTAGATGAAGACTGTCATGTCAACGACTAACAGGCAAGGAACAGCTAGCTATCACTTCTCTAGTGAAAAAAGAGTGCATCACACCCTGATCAACCAAAATAGACATAAAACATGAAGAAGAAAAGTCATAATGAAATAACTCCATCGGACATGTCACAATCTAAGGATTAACAACTCCTTTTGGCTGACTCATTGCATAGAATCACATCATTTCCTATTGTCTCCCCCTTCCTCTGCCAGCTTGTCTTGAAGAACCAGCCTATAATGCTTGTTTGTGTCCTCTGCCACTATACTATTGTCGTTGTTGTGACTGTTAATGACTCTGCCTTGACTGCTGAGTCACCTCTTCATATTTCACATGGCAGAACCACTTGGTATGCCCAACCTATCCACACTTGAAAAAGGTTTTATTCTCGTACCATAGCCTAGACGGACCCGTCATTAACACTAACGGTGCATTGTGAGCTTCCGTATGTGGAAATCTATGACCTCTTCCTCTGCTATGTGTCTGTAACGAGTGAGTCACGGACCTATGCTGAGCCTGAGGTGTTGAGGACATAGGCTTCTTAAAGCCTCTTGAAGATTATCCTTGGTATTGTGGATGCCTCTTGTTGGCCTTTGACTCACACTTGTCCATAAGTGATTGTTCCACCCTCCTAACTAACTCTTCAAACATGGAAAAACCTGTAACATCCCTGACCTGGGTTATAACCTAACCCTAGATGTTTTGCCTAAAAATGTAATTAAGTCCTTGTGATTATCTTTTGGCATGTAATTAAGTTCCTAAGGGGCATACATTTTCATTTTTGTCCTTTTAAAACAATGTTGTAGAATTATTTTGTAATGCAGGGGCCTATGTGCAAATTACCCAGTTAAGGGGTTTAACTTGCAAATTTCACAAGTTAAGATGTTCCTCTGATGATGAGACATCTTATGAGTGGATATGATGAGGTAAGATGGATTTCCCAAGCCTGGGCATCAAGATGCAGCTTGTGAAATGATCCTTGTGCTTAAAAACCCTAATTTGGGTTAAAGTGCAATTTACCCAAATGAGTGGTGCAACTTATAAAATACACCATCTAGAACATCTTTTATGACTTTTTGACATCATTTAGAGTAATAATGATGAAGGGGGCACTTCCTTTGAATAATCATATAATAAGGAACACCTTTGTAATTAAATCATCAAGTTGTAAGTAAGGAGACCCTTATGTACATATGTACCTTAGTGATAAGTTGATCTTTAGTTCTTGGTTTTAGAAGGAGTTTTACCTTAGAAAAGAAGAGTAGGGACGTGCCTAAAAGAAATGAAGGACCTAGTTGTGAAAAGGAGGAGTAAGTTGTCCTTATGATGAAAATAACCCCAAAGGTACTTATACACTTTCCTTTGCAATCAAAGGCAACGTTTCCCTTTCACCCTTCACTTATCTCTTGCTGTGGCCAACTAAGGAAGGAGATTAGGAGCAGGGGAGAACGGACAAGTAGGTTTGGGTAAGTTTTGGTTGCCTTCTAGCTCAAATCCATGGAGGAAATCGCATTACAAGGTTGGTTTCCCTAGTTTTCTTACTTGGTTCTCTTTTCTAGCTGATCTTTCCCAACCATTTCTTGAAGAATTGACCTTGGCCAACCTGTGGAGCTCAAGTCACCATTAAAGCTCGAAGCTTGGAGCTCTAGAGCTGGTTCTAAGGCGGGTTTTATAACTCTACACCTTGCTTTGTTATACATACTTTTATTCTTGCAAATAATAGTTAGTTCTTCTTCTTCCCCATCTTTCTTTGCACTCTTACAAGCCTTTTCGTGAAAAATAGACCTTGGTTTCAAGGTTGAAGATGAAGGGCGTTAATACCTATGTTGGTCCTTATCCAACTTTATCAAATGGGTTCAACTTGTTTCACCTCAATTGGGTTCAACTCGTTTCACCTCAAATGGGTTCAACTCGTTTCACCTCAAATGGGTTCAACTCGTTTCACCTCAAATGGGTTCAACACGTTTCAACTCAAATGGGTTCAACTCGTTTCACCTCAAATGGGTTCAACTCGTTTCACCTCAAATGGGTTCAACTCGTTTCACCTCAACTGGGTTCAACTCGTTTCACCTCAAATGGGTTCAACTCGTTTCACCTCAAATGGGTTCAACTCATTTCACCTCAACTGGGTTCAACTCGTTTCACCTCAAATGGGTTCAACTCATTTCACCTCAACTGGGTTACACTCGTTTGAACTGAAATAGGTCACACTCATTTCAATCCAAGTAGGTTCACAGTCGTTTAGGTCCAAACGAGTTCACACTCGTTTAAGGTCAAACGAGTTCACACCCATTTAAGCTCAAACGGGTTCACACCCATTTAAGCTCAAACGGGTTCACACCCACTTAAGCTCAAACGGGTTCACACCCATTTAAGGTCAAATGAGTTCACACTTGTTTAAGGCTCAAATGGCTTCCAGGTCGTTTGAGATTAAACAAGTTCAAGGTCGTTTAAAACCTAAATGGGTTGAAGATTGAAGGTTAAACCCTAAACCAATTGGAGATTTTCAAGGTTGATTGTACTTAATCACTTGAAGGTGTAAATGGTTCAAAGATGATCTAATCTAAACTCTAAAGGTAACTTAAGACGTTAAGGGACTAAGTGACTAATGAATTGACCCATGATGATGATCAATGGGTAAATTACGAAAATGCCCTTGAAAGGTCAATTTGAGTGATACCTTGTTCTAAACAAACCCTAATCATTTGATAGTGGTGATTTGGTTTATGTAGATCAAAGGGGACTTAACCCAAATTAATCTAGACTGGTGTAATCACCATCTACTAGTGAGAGGAGAGAGAAAGTACCACTTATAGTGGAAACTCAAGTAAAATACCTTCAATATACATGAATATGCAAGATTAGGTATGATCCACTTATGTGAGATCATGGAAACCCTAACTATGATAATGGGTGAATCTTAATCCTATTTGAGGGCTTTAATGATGATGTTTCTCATGCATGGTGATGTTATGAGTTCAATTCACCATGAGGTGAATAGTAAACCCTAATTCTAGGGTGATGACATGTAATGTGAATAGTAAACCCTAATTGATGAAAATCAGGGAACTTAACCCTTGTAAGAGTATGAGGGTACAACTCTTGATTCAAATTGATTACTGTTATCAGTTGAATTAACCATGCAGGTTCTTATACATGATAATGATCATATCCAGGTAAGGATTATGATTCCAATTTCATTGAAAGCATGTCATTAGCTTTATGAATGATGACATATGTTGATGCCTAGTAAGTGGCATCTTATGAGAATGATAGGTTATGAGAGCCATGAATATCATCAAGGTCATACTTGTCAGATGACTTGTGATGAGATGATTGAGAAATGATAATTGATATAATTTAGACTTGATACATTTAGTATTCTATTTTCGTAGCTGCTATGCTAATGATTAATGTTTGAGAACATGTATGATGTTAAAGAATACTGAAATGTACCTAACTAATCAAGTATAATCATACCATGTAGAGCCCTGATCATAGATCCATCATTGTCAGGAGTTAAATGATGGTGAAACAGGTTTTCCTAAGGGAACTCCTGGATCACATAATTTTGAGTATATGGGGAATATGGATGTGAATGCCCTTACATCCTAGTATAGGAATTGATGTAGATGTACTTTATTCTATCAATCCTTCACTATGTATTTATGCCAGGGTGATGTAACACTAATCTCCTGAGGAAATCTTTTATACCGCATCGATGAGAAATAAACAAGAAATCTTTCGATGGCGAAGAGAGTACAGAATGCCACTGTGACTCTAATAGCGAAGTACCAGAATACCCTGGTAAGCTATTGTAGCAGAGACATTAGATGTCCTACATGTTGATCCTCTTACTGACTGAGGAAGATGAGGTCATAAGAATCCGGCTCTTTTGATGACCTATGTATGATACTGATGCGACATAATAGTGATCGGTTGGAGTATGAGCGGTATACCTCATCTCCGCAGGGCATAACAATGTTTCTAAAACATAATCAACCGCGTAGCATATCTGCTTAGGTTGAACTACGAGATACATTGGTTGAAGTTACATTACTCAGTATACATGTTCTTCATATTCCTTAAATGTTGTTCCTCTACTTGATAATAATCTGCGGTTGATTACCTTAAAGCTTTTATTGCTTGTGTTATCATTTGATTGCTATAATAAAGCTTCTGGTGGAGAGTTATAACTCTCGCTGGGACAATTATTTAAAATTGTCTCACCCCGTAGATTTCAACTTTTTAGGTGGTCGTCGAGGACGAAGGAACCAGTCTGCAGGTGATCAGAATCAGCAGCAGTAGCACCAGGAGTAGCAGTGAATCTCAGGTGGAGATACTGACTGCTGAGTCATATAGTTAGATGGTCTTATGTCGTCTCTGTACTCTCAGGTCCTTGGAGTCTTTTGGTCTGAGATTTTGGGTTTTAAATCTTGAGATTTTGTATCTGGCTGTGTATAATCACTCATGAAATGATCTAACAGAGATGTAATATGTTTACTTTGTTTCTTATAAAAGGAGTTTTATGATTTCAAGATTTTGTCTCAAAAAGTTTTAATTTCCGATGATTTTTTTTGTATTCCGCTGCTAATCAATCGCTTCCGCTATGTTTATATCATGGTATATGGATCTCATCGTTACAATTAGTGGTATCAGAGCTCTAGGTTCGCTGAGTCTACAGAGACATAGGACTTAGGATGTTGAGTCTATCCTTAGTGTTTCTTTCCTATCTAATAGAGTCTTCTGCTCCTCAGGAGAAGAAGATAAGTTAAGGATGTATGGACCACACGAAGAACATGAGGAGTATGAGGCTGAGAGTAGTGTCGCTGCACCCCGAGGATGTGCAAGAAACCCGGAGATAGAGCAACCTGTACCTGAGCCACCTATGGAGCCACCTCAGTTTGACCCAGATGACATGGGAAACCCAGCTGTTCAAACCATGCTCGGGCAGTTTATGACTGCCATGACACACATCACCGACAGGATGCCCATGCCTGCACCTAGGGAACCTACCCAGCCTGAAGGACAAGGTATCGGTAACACATTCGAGCGACTTCGTCGTGTCAGAGCAACCGAGTACTTTGGAACAGTTGATCCTACAGATGCCGATCTGTGGTTAACAGAGTTAGAGAAAGCTTTCAGAATCTTGAACATCCCAGAAGCTGAGAAGGTTAGACATGCTGTCTATCTTCTCAAAGGAAGTGCTGGTCACTGGTGGACCATGGAAGAGTAGAAGAGGCCTGGAATAGAGATCTCGTGGGAAGACTTTCGTCGGGAATTTGTCCACATATATTTTCCAAAAACCTTCTTGGACGAGAAGATCTCTCAGTTTGAGAGATTGAGACAAGGCATGATGAACATTAGCGAGTATGAGGCTAAGTTCATGGAGTTGCTATGATTCTGTCCGCACATGGCTGCCACAGAAGAAGAGAGGATTAGAAGGTTCGAGAAGGGTTTAAACGCCGACTTGACTACTCCCGTGTCCGCCCTAGAGAGTTGGGAGAGGTTTGCTACCTTCGTTGAGTCGGTCCGAAGGATAGAGAAATCCATAGTCGAGAGGAGACAAACCCATAAGAGATATCCGCAGTTCCAGGGTTCTTCATCTAGAGACTTTAAGAAGCCTAGATTCTCTGCACCTACACCTCCACCACCCAGATCTGGTTTTCAGACATAGTGGTCCCCAAGTAGAGGTAGAGGACGAAGCCTACCACTACAAGAGACTCGCAGTTCAGCATCAATGTCATTCACAGGACCACCGAGACCACAACAACTGGAAAGAAGCTGCTACAACTGTGGGAAGGTGGGACACTTGATGAAGGATTGCAGGTCTAGGCATGTCAGTGTGACACAGCCTCTGAGGCAGGATCAACAGGGATCACAGAAAAGGCAGTCTCAAGGAGCAGCTAGAGGACGTGGGCAAGCGTCTCAGGCTGGATCGTCAGCACCAACTCAACCTCAGGCGACAGCGAGGTTCTATGTTATGAACCCACCAGAAGCAGTAGTCAATCCACGGGTTGTGGTAGGTCAGATGGAACTTTTATATTCTGATATGTCTAAATCCTGTGTGGTATCTGTTTTGATTGACCCAGGTGCTACACACTCCTTTGTCACTCGAAGAGTGATTCATAACTGTAATATGACAGTTAGACATAGGGCAGATAGCTTGTTGCTTGAAACTCCATTAAGAGGATCTGCTGTTTTACAAGAGGTATGCTCTCCCTGCATCCTCTTCTTTTCTAATCATCGCATTCAAGTGGATCTTAGACCACTTGATATGCAAGGATTTGATATAATCCTGGGGATGGATACCTTAGAAAGGTATAGAGTTGTCTTGGTTTGTGTATCCAAGCAGGATGTGTTTGCTGATGAGAGCAACACATGGATCTTTCAAGGAGAGAGAAAGATTCTACCCACCTATCTTGTGTCTGCTATGGTTGCTGATAAGCTGATGAGGCAAGGATGTTATGCATTCTTGGCCCATGTGATAGATACCACCATGTAGAGTCCTAACCCTGCTGAAGTTCTTGTAGTCAGGGAATTTGAAGATGTATTTCCTGAAGAACTTCCAGGTGTGCCACCGCCTCGGGAAATTGATTTTGAAATCAATTTGGTCCCCGATACACAACCTATAGCCCAGACACCGTATAGGATGGCGCCTGCTGAGATGGCAGAACTCAAGAAGCAGCTTCAAGAGTTGCTTGAGAAGGGTTTCATCCGACCGAGCACTTCACCTTGGGGTGCTCCAGTTTTGTTTGTTAAAAAGAAAGACGGGTCAATGCGGTTGTGCATTGATTACATACAACTAAATAAAGTAATAATAAAGAATAAGTACCCTTTGTCGAGAATTGATGATCTCTTTGACTAGTTGCGTGGTGCAACCGTCTTCTCAAAAATAGATTTGAGGTCTGGATATAATCAACTTTGTATTAAGGACTGTGACATACCCAAGTCTGCTTTTAGAACAAGGTATGGTCACTATGAGTTCACAGTTATGTCGTTCGGACTAACTAATGCACCGGCTGCATTTATGGAGCTCATGAATAGAATTTTCCGACCTTTCCTCGATCAGTGTGTTGTCGTCTTTATAGATGACATTCTGATCTATAGTAGAGATGAACAGCAGCATGAACAACATCTTCGTCAAGCTCTAACTTTGCTAAGAGAACACAAGCTATATGCTAAGTTTAGCAAGTGTGAGTTTTGGTTGTCGAAAGTATCTTTTCTTGGACATGTGATATCTACTTTGGGTATTCGTGTTGACCCTAAAAAGGTAGAATCCGTTCTACAATGGGAACAACCGAAGACACCAATAGAGATTCGTAGTTTCTTGGGGTTGGCCGACTATTATCGAAGGTTTATCAAGAAATTTAGTTCCATAGCCTTACCCTTGACTAAGTTGACCCGGAAAGAAGCTCCTTTTGACTAGAGCGATAAGTGCCAGCAATCTTTTCAGTTGCTGAAGGAGAGGTTAACAAGTGCACCAGTACTTGTGTTACCTGAGCAAGGCAAAGGATACATAGTTTTCTGTGATGCCTCCAAGAATGGACTCGGATGCATGTTGATGCAGGATAAACAAGTGATTTCTTTTGCTTCCCGACAGCTTAAGAAACACGAAGAGAATTATCCGACACACGATCTGGAGTTAGCTTCTGTGGTTCATGCCTTGAAGATCTGGAGACATTATCTCTACGGAGAGACATTCCAAATTTTCATTGATCACAAGAACCTTAAGTATATCTTCTCTCAGCATGAACTTAACATGAGGCAACGTCGCTGGATGGAGTTAATCAAGGACTACGATTGTACAATTGATTACCATCCAGGAAAGGCCAATGTTGTTGCAGATGCCTTGAGTAGGAAATCAGCAACATCAACCATGGATAGAGCACAATTAAACTCTTTATTATGCTCTAAGAGAGATACGCTTATCCCTTTGAGGCAAGGCAATGTACAGTTGAAGGTGTCATTGTTAGCCGGATTGTTGGCTGAGATGCATATAAAGCCTACTCTAAGAGAACAGATCAAAGAGGCACAACAGGTTGATGCAGCAGTTCAACAGATTAGATCGGAGTATGGTGATGAGAAGAGAGATGGTTTTCATGACTCAGAAGATCAAGTAACATGCTATCATGGGAGAATGATAGTACCGGATGTGGATAACTTGAGAAAGTTAGTCCTGGAAGAAGCTCATTCTTCGATGTATGCTATGCATCCAGGGAGCACCAAGATGTATCGGAACTTAAAGGATATGTATTGGTGGCCCGGGATGAAGAAGGATGTTGCGGAGTTTGTAATGAGGTGTCCTGTGTGTCAGCAAGTTAAGGCTGAACACCAGAAGCCTGCAGGGTTAATGCAACCTTTACCCATACCACAGTGGAAGTGGGACCATGTGACCATGGACTTTGTTGTTGGCCTACCTAGGACAAGCAAAGGACATGATTCCATCTGGGTAATAGTTGATAGGTTGACAAAGACAGGTCATTTCTTACCTGTCAAAACAACCTATTCTGCTGAGAGGTTATCACAGTTGTATATTCAAGAGATAGTGCGTTTGCACGGAGTTCCTGTCACTATAGTTTCTGACAGAGGTCCCCAGTTTACAAGTCGTTTTTGGGAGCAGTTGCATAGAGCCTTAGGCACAAAGTTAAGGTTTAGTACAGCCTTTCATCCATAGACTGATGGACAGTCAGAAAGGACTATACAGACCTTGGAAGACCTGTTGAGAGCATGTGTTCTCCAGTTTACTGGAAGTTGGGATCTGCACCTAAGCCTAATAGAGTTTGCCTATAACAATAGCTATCAACATAGTATTGAAATGGCACCTTATGAAGCTTTGTATGGTAGACGTTTTAGGTCACCCTTGTGTTGGTATGAGACTGGTGAGCATCAATTGTTAGGTCATGATCTTGTGCAGCAGACTACGGAGAAGATTAAAGTAATACAACAACAGATTAAGACTGCACAGGATAGGCAGAAATCTTATGCTGATAAGCGTTGTAGCCCGTTAGAGTTCCAGGTTGGAGACAGAGTGTATCTCAAGGTCTCGCCTTGGAAAGGAGTTCTTCGCTTTGGAAGGAAAGGAAAGTTAGCTCCTAGATTTATGGGGCCTTATCCAATCATTGAACATGTTGGAAAGGTAGCCTATAGACTAGAGTTACCACCAGAGTTGCAGAAGTTACACCCTGTGTTTCACATTTCTATGCTGAGGAAATGTCACACTGACACCGAGTCAGTTCTACAACCTATGGAAGTAGAATTGAATGATGATATAACTTATGAGGAAGGACCAGTGTCAATCCTTGATAACAGAATTAAAAAACTAAAGAAGAAAGATATAAGCCTTGTGAAAGTCCTATGGAACCACCGTGGTGTTGAAGAAGCCACTTGGGAACTAGAGGATGAGATGAGAAGGAAATACCCTGCTCTTTTATCTTAGTATGTTTTATCGATTTTGGGGATGAAATCCTTGTAAGGGGTGGATGATTTGTAACATCCCTGACCTGGGTTATAACCTAACCCTAGATGTTTTGCCTAAAAATGTAATTAAGTCCTTGTGATTATCTTTTGGCATGTAATTAAGTTCCTAAGGGGCATACATTTTTAGAGCTGGTTCTAAGGCGGGTTTTATAACTCTACACCTTGCTTTGTTATACATACTTTTATTCTTGCAAATAATAGTTAGTTCTTCTTCTTCCCCATCTTTCTTTGCACTCTTGCAAGCCTTTTCGTGAAAAATAGACCTTGGTTTCAAGGTTGAAGATGAAGGGCGTTAATACCTATGTTGGTCCTTATCCAACTTTATCAAATGGGTTCAACTCGTTTCACCTCAATTGGGTTCAACTCATTTCACCTCAAATGGGTTCAACTCGTTTCACCTCAAATGGGTTCAACTGTTTCACCTCAAATGGGTTCAACTCGTTTCACCTCATATGGGTTCAACTCGTTTCACCTCAAATGGGTTCAATTCGTTTCACCTCAAATGGGTTCAACTCGTTTCACCTCAAATGGGTTCAACTCATTTCACCTCAAATGGGTTCAACTCGTTTCACCTCAACTGGGTTCAACTCGTTTCACCTCAAATGGGTTCAACTCGTTTCACCTCAAATGGGTTACACTCGTTTCAACTGAAATAGGTCACACTCGTTTCAATCCAAGTAGGTTCACACTCGTTTAGGTCCAAACGAGTTCACACTCATTTAAGCTCAAACGGTTTCACACCCATTTAAGCTCAAATGGGTTCACACCCATTTAAGCTCAAAGGGTTCACACCCATTTAAGCTCAAACGGGTTCACACCCATTTAAGCTCAAACGGGTTCACACCCATTTAAGCTCAAATGGGTTCACACCCATTTAAGGTCAAATGAGTTCACACTTGTTTAAGGCTCAAATGGGTTCCAGGTCATTTGAGATTAAACAAGTTCAAGGTCGTTTAAAACCTAAATGGGTTGAAGATTGAAGGTTAAACCCTAAACCAATTGGAGATTTTCAAGGTTGATTGTACTTAATCACTTGAAGGTGTAAATGGTTCAAAGATGATCTAATCTAAACTCTAAAGGTAACTTAAGACGTTAAGGGACTAAGTGACTAATGAATTGACCCATGATGATGATCAATGGGTAAATTACCAAAATACCCTTGAAAGGTCAATTTGAGTGATACCTTGTTCTAAACAAACCCTAATCATTTGATAGTGGTGATTTGGTTTATGTAGATCAAAGGGGACTTAACCCAACTTAATCTAGAGTGGTGTAATCACCATCTACTAGTGAGAGGAGATAGAAAGTACCACTTATAGTGGAAACTCAAGTAAAATACCTTCAATATACATGAATATGCAAGATTAGGTATGATCCACTTATGTGAGATCATGGAAACCCTAACTATGATAATGGGTGAATCTTAATCCTATTTGAGGGCTTTAATGATGATGTTTCTCATGCATGGTGATGTTATGAGTTCAATTCACCATGAGGTGAATAGTAAACCCTAATTCTAGGGTGATGACATGTAATGCGAATAGTAAACCCTAATTGATGAAAATCAGGGAACTTAACCCTTGTAAGAGTATGAGGGTACAACTCTTGATTCAAATTGATTACTGTTATCAGTTGAATTAACCATGCAGGTTCTTATACATGATAATGATCATATCCAAGTAAGGATTATGATTCCAATTTCATTGAAAGCATGTCATTAGCTTTATGAATGATGACATATGCTGATGCCTAGTAAGTGGCATCTTATGAGAATGATAGGTTATGAGAGCGATGAATATCATCAAGGTCATACTTGTCAGATGACTTGTGATGAGATGATTGAGAAATGATAATTGATATAATTTAGACTTGATACATTTAGTATTCTATTTTCATAGCTGCTATGCTAATGATTAATGTTTGAGAACATGTATGATGTTAAAGAATACTGAAATGTACCTAACTAATCAAGTATAATCATACCATGTAGAGCCCTGATCATAGATCCATCATTGTCAGGAGTTAAATGATGGTGAACCAGGTTTTCCTAAGGGAACTCCTGGATCACATACTTTTGAGTATGTGGGGAATATGGATGTGAAAGCCCTTACATCCTAGTGTAGGAATTGATGTAGATGTACTTTATTCTATCAATCCTTCACTATGTATTTATGCCAGGGTGATGTAACACTAATCTCCTGAGGAAATCTTTTATACCGCATCGATGAGAGATAAACAAGAAATCTTTCGATGGCGAAGAGAGTACATAATGCCACTATGACTCTAATAGCGAAGTACCAGAATACCCTGGTAAGCTATTGTAGCAGAGACATTAGATGTCCTGCATGTTGATCCTCTTACTGACTGAGGAAGATGAGGTCATAAGAATCTGGCTCTTTTGATGACCTATGTATGATACCGATGCGACATAATAGTGATCGGTTGGAGTATGAGCGGTATACCTCATCTCCGCAGGGCATAACAATGTTTGTAAAACATAATCAACCGCGTAGCATATCTGCTTAGGTTGAACTACGAGATACATTGGTTGAAGTTACATTACTCAGTATACATGTTCTTCATATTCCTTAAATGTTGTTGCTCTACTTGGTAATAATATGCTGTTGATTACCTTAAAGCTTTTATTGCTTATGTTATCCTTTGATTGCTATAATAAAGCTTCTAGCGGAGAGTTATAACTCTCACTGGGACAATTATTTAAAATTGTCTCACCCCGTAGATTTCAACTTTTTAGGTGGTCGTCGAGGATGAAGGAACCAGTCTGCAGGTGATCAGAATCAGCAGCAGTAGCACCACGAGCAGCAGTGAATCTCAGGTGGTGATACTGACTGCTGAGTCATATAGTTAGATGGTCTTATGTCGTCTCTGTACTCTCAGGTCCTTGGAGTCTTTTGGTCTGAGATTTTGGGTTTTAAATCTTGAGATTTTGTATCTGGCTGTGTATAATCACTCATGAAGTGATCTAACAGAGATGTAATCTGTTTACTTTGTTTCTTATAAAAGGAGTTTTATGATTTCAAGATTTTGTCTAAAAAAGTTTTAATTTTCGATGATTTTTTTTGTATTCCGCTGCTAATCAATCGCTTCCGCTATGTTTATATCGTGGTTTATGGATCTCATCGTTACAAAACCTCTCTCTTCTCGAAAGACGACACTGGTACTTTGAGCTTGGTAATCAAACCCTTCTCAAAGTGCATGATCCTTTCCTTGTCCATTGTTTCCATGTGCGGACAAAACCTCAAAACCTCCATAAACTTAGCTTCATAATCACTGATTGACATAGATCTCTGACATATCTTCTCAAATTGTACAATCTTCTCATCCAAATAAGTCTCTAGAAAGTTTGACTCAAAAATTCCCATCATAATTCTTCCCAAGTAATCACAACACCCGACCTTGTCTCTTCTTCAATGGCCCACCAATGGCCAACACTCCCTTTCAATAGATACACAAAATGTTTCACCTTATCCTCTTTAGGGATGTTGAGGATCTTGAAGGCATTTTCCACTCAGTCAACCACATATCTGCATCATTTGGATCAGATGTACCAATATACTCCAACTCCCCTACACATCAAAGTCTTTCAAAAGTCTTCCTAGAACCATGACTATCAGCTCCGAGGACAGTTGCCCTAGGTTGGGTTGCATGCATCCTATCCACCATGTGCGTCATTGTATCCATAAATTGTCCAAACATGGACTATAAAGTTGGGTTGGCTACATTGATTGGGTCAACTTGAGGCATTTCTGGCACGACATCTTCCCTCTCTTGCCTCCTGGAACCATCTCTAGGTGTAGGAACACTACTCTTGATAGCTTGTTCCTCATGTTCACCAGACATCTTTTCTCCTCTTCTTATTCTTCTTCTGCATAGGCATAAGTGACCATAAGATATATTGGAGGATACTAGAATAGACACAAACCCTAATCCTATATCCTTGTAGACTCAGCAAACATATAGCTCTACTACCACAAATTGTGACACTCATTGTCACACAAAACAAGATTACTCAAAACAAAGCCTGGAATTTTCTCTAACAAAAATATTACCACAAATACAGGGTAAATTAAAACCATTTTCAACATAGAATCTCAATTGGATTATATCACATGCAAGACTTAAAATCAGACCATTTGTATTCATATATGCCCAAAGATATTACATTTCATGTTCAACACTCTCAAGCCACCACTATTACATATTACAACATGTTTGGATATATACATGCCATTTCTATACAATCATGGCATAAATCCAAAAACCTTGTGTCCATTTACAAAACAACAAAATCTCTCGAAGGACCTAAGAGTACAGGAATGACACATTGGACTCTACTACAAAACTATAGTAGCATGTCTAACCTTCCAACAACTATTGCTCTCCTTGTTGTTCAACACCGGTTACACGACCTCTACCTACTCGTGCATGACCACCTAAAAGATGTGGAAACCCACAGGGTGAGACCAAACGTCCTAGCAAGAGATATAACTCTTTCTTGTCAATTATTATAAGCACAACATAATAATATAATAGATAAGTGAGCAATTAACACCTATTGAGCAGTTTAAGCATTTACAACTTAGCAGTAGAACACCTTATAGTTTTAAAAAGGAATATGAAGAACATGTATAACAATTATAAGCTAAAAATTATAAGAAATAAGGCATGGGGTCATCCAATGTGATTCGTATTTGACCCTAAGAAATGACTGTTCAACTCTTATAATTATTGTGCCCTGAGGATTTGAGGCATACCACTCAAATCCAACTGACCATTTCTAAGTCAAAATAAGTACCATACAAGATATATGGAAGAGTTGGACTCCATGATCATCACCTGCACTACTCGATCAGTTCGAGTCTACAACATAGTGACATATCAGTCGAATTGTAGAACAACTTATAGTCAAAGCTATAGTCCTGTAGACAACAACTCATAGTCAAAGCAATGGTCCTGTAAAATAACTAGCCTGCCTAGGTACATGGCACGACTCTAGAGAACAGGCTTACGCATGGTCATTTAAAAATTAAGTATCATACAATTATAAAAATAATTTAAGGATACAGTAAGATATTTCACTTGCGCCCCACATATTCAATAATATGCGCTTTGAGTTTCCCGTAGGAGTTACTCGTTTTACTATCTACCAAGATATTGACGTTGAAGATGGATCTATGGTACAGGGCAACTACATGATTAGGGTTTCACTTAATTAGATATTCCAATTGGGTATCTTTTAATGCATCAATCAAGTTACAATGTATAAACCCTAAACATACACTACAAAGTTAAGGTAGGATAAAACTCCAAAAGATATAAAATTCACAAAGTGAGAACTTGTCTCATCATCACATGACACTTGCATGTATCACTTCCATTACGAGTCCATTACTAATATCACATAAATATGGGATATCAATCCCTCAATCACAAATCTAGAGTATTTCACCTCAAATTGTGCTCAAGGCACTTATTAGTTCGTTAGGCCCAGTCACATAATTCCTTCACATTCAATATCATATATGTCTCAACATTACTCATAATCACCTCCTTGTATTACATAAGGATCACATAGCATTCTCATAGATATGGCATTCATCCCATTTATAATTTAGGGTTACACAAGTAGGAGAGAGAAAACACTATCATGGAATAATAATCTTCAAGTAGAGTGAACACATACATCACATTATCACAAGATTAGGGTTAGGGTTTCATGTGTAATTGTTTAGATTTTCATAGCATCATTCAACTACTAAACCCTAATTTCAATGCATCCCACATGTTTGAAGAGTATTAGTGTTAAATACCATTGCTAATGATTAGTTATGCATCATCACATCATCATCCATAGATCATATGCCATGTGTTGTGGTCAATGAAGTAGTAGGTTTAGCGACCTACTCCTTGTAGCGACCATGTACAAACATGTGTATATGTGTCTCGACCCAATCATCAACCATAGTGTCACAACTGTAACACACCTAGGTGTCAAAACCAAAACACACCATGCCAACCTGTTACAACCATGACACAACATGGTCACGTGTTTTGACCACTTACACAAACTTGCACAAGTGTTATGACTGTGACAACTAGTATAGTGCCCCATGTAGATTAGCATATGTTTTGACCTCTAGGTTAAGCATGTTAGTTTAAGGAACACATGTGTATCGACCTATACACTTCACTATCCAAACCATAATGTTATCCAACAGGGTACATATCCAAGCAGCAACCCTACGTTGCGACCAATAAGGTGTACCAACCACCCCCCTTAGGGTTAGGGTTTTTGCAGTCGCAACAAACACCCACTTATGGTATCGACCAAGAGGAAGACCAAAGGGTGTTGTGACCCCAAGTCTGACATGAACACAACTCCAAAATAGTTCCAAACATGGTCGATACAAATGATCAACATCAGGGAATACTAAATGTCACCTAAGAAGAACTCTACACTCAAAGGTGTTCATCAACCCTAAATCATAGGTCATAGAAGATTACCAAAAGAACTATGTTTAGAGAGAGAAACTGGATTTCTTGAATGTGTAAACAGACCCAAAATCTCCTATTATTCAAGTGTAAACAAACTATACACAAATTAACACAGTCCCATAGATAAAGATCCAAAGAAACATGTCAATCTTTTCAATCACCACCAAATCAGGTACAAGGATTTTAGGGTTTATAAGAAAGAGTAACCCTCTTGAGAATACTACAAAATTAAACCCTAAAATGTTATCTCTTCTTTTATGATAACTAAAATACGTTTTTAGGATTTAGAACAACAACATATTATCAAGTTTAAGGTGCAAGTAATAGATGAGGGAAATTTTATATAATCTGCTTGTAATTGATGATTAAAGCTTCCAAGATCTCAAGCTCCAAGAGAGAGAAAGGAACCTCAACTTGGATCACCACTCGGCCACAAGATCACCTCCAAAAGGGAAGAGAACACCATGGTTAAAGGAGAGCTCAGGGAATGGAAAAACTCAAACCGTAGGTCAAATTTTAAGAGAGAAAAAAGAGGTCTTCTTCTTACTCGAGTACCATCATGTCAAAACATGGTCTTTGTCCCTTTTAAAGAAGAGATCTTCAACAAAATCCACCATGGATGATCATAGCCTAATGGATGATAGGAAGAAGAAGATGATAGGGTTTCTGAAAAGGAAAACGTGATCAAGAGAAAGAGATCACCTACTAAGAGAAGAATCACCACCAAATCGTTGATTTAGCACAAGATCTTTAACATGCAAGATTGATCGGCCACCCAAGCTTCAAGATCAGACCTACTTTTCTCCCAAAGCTCCAAGGTCGTTCACAAGAGAGAAGGAAGAGAGTAGGGCTGAAAAAGATGCTTGCAAGTGAAGATAAGGGGTTATATACACAAGGTAGGAGATAAGTAAGAGTTTATGAGGTGTCAACACAAGAAGTTATCAAGGGACACATGTCCTCTAAAGGAAACAACCTTACTTCCACTCACATGCATATATTGAAGGGTAATGTTTATCCAAAAAAGTGTAGTGACCATCTAAGTTACCTACCGCTTTGTTTCGGTTGAAACACTTCCATGCACATGTAGTGATCAAAACCTTGGGTCACCATATACACATGGTTGAGACACTTCACTAGAGGACAACCCATCTCAACCAAACCATCTCTAGGTCATTGTGGTCAAGAAAACACCACCTAAGGTATGTGTTGTGGTCACTACACTCATCCAAGTGAGGTAGTGGTCGCAAGACTCAAACCCTAGCATGGTCACCACATCAAACAAGGCAAACCTAGAAACCCTAATATCATTATGAGATCTCATATCACCAACCAAGATTCAAACAAGATGCCCCATAGCATATTATTCTCTAACTTGATGCTAAAGCACAAGATGCACTCTCTTCATGTGACAATTTGCAATATAACCCTCACTCATGGGTTAATTGCAACCTGGTTTAAAATAAGCACATACATAGCAATTATAGCTCAAACATCATTCAAATTGGACCAAATTGAAAATACAAACAGGTCAACTATTATTAGGGAATCTCAAGAGATTAGATTAAGGTTTAAGAATCTCATTATACAATTAAATAGAATCAAGCATAAATCTAGGTCAGGGGTCTCACAAGAACATTTATTTACTTAACGTCAAATATATAGTCATGTCTATATGCATTGTTGTGGATGCAATAACATACACAACGTATTGATATGTTGAGTTGTTGTTTTGTAGGTATTATAGGTTAAAAATGATCTACTAGAGTGTAATAAAAGGTCCATTAATAAATCATTTTAGTGTACTAGTGATCTACCAACGCACCTTCCATGAATGATGGCATGCGATCTATTATTTTTCACCCATGATTAGATAT
Source organism: Alisma plantago-aquatica (assembly GCA_963693085.1). Taxonomy (NCBI): domain Eukaryota; kingdom Viridiplantae; phylum Streptophyta; class Magnoliopsida; order Alismatales; family Alismataceae; genus Alisma; species Alisma plantago-aquatica. Next base: position 442,788,902 of record OY856411.1, on the reverse strand, counting down.
TCTTAAAATTCATGAAACCTAAGGGTTTATGTAAGTCATGCTTATATTAATGATCTAAAGTCTAATGTGATTTCAATGAAATAAAAAATTATATGTAGCATAAGTAGGTTGGAGGTGTTAATAGTGGATGTTTCCATAAAGACCAATAACTTGGAAACCTTTTTAATGAGAAGAGATATTATACAAATGTAAAAAAACACAAAAGAAGAGAATAGTCAAAATCTAATATACAATTGAAAATGGAATTCTAGTTCTAATTGAATGTGGTCTCTTATTACATCAACTTTTACTATATTTAGTTGTTAAGAGATACACATTATTGACAACCTAGGAATGAAACTTATTTATTTATTTTTAAATCTTTACAGTTTATGGACCATAACTTGCAAAGAATGTCTAGATTTATGATAATTCATTGGTTTCTTCTAGTTTGAATGTGTATCATATTTGAGTTTGAATCTTTCTATTCTCATGAATATAATATGTGAATTAGGATTAATACTTAAAGTTGTTTTCAATAACTTCTTTTTATTAGACATGGGAACCAATCCAATGGAAGAGCCGCTTTGGTAACCCCACCCCAGGAATGGAAACCCCCTTCACCCTCATCAACTACATGCACACTAGAGTGGAATTTAGATCACATAGTGGGCCAGCTTGTGTGATGAGATAATTCATTTCCAAGGTGAACAACCTAGATTTCAAACATGGGTCCCTTTGTTGGGGAGCCCATTCTTATACCATCCAAGCTACAACCTTGTTGTCAAAAGAAAAAATTGTTGAGACTGAGAATTTAACTACATACCAATATACAAGGAGTCCCACTACAAACCATATTGATGATATAAGTAGTATCCTTCTTTTTTAATTGTGAAAAAATGAGACAACTCAGTGGACCTCTATGCAACATGCACCATCTTTCTCTTCTTTAGTTTTCTTTATCCAATCCTCCTTTAGCAATCATGATGCCTTAGACTCCTAAAATATCTAGAAACAACTCATATGGATTCATTTCAAATGAGTTCTTATGTAATACTGAAAAATGATCTATATCCCAAATAAATTAGATGATGTGAAGAATGTAGAGAAAATGAAACAGAAGAACCAACAATGTTCGAGTTTCAAATAAATGAGAGTAGAGGTTTATTCCTACTTGGGCAATCTTATCTTGCATATCATGTTTATCATGCAACAATTGTATTATCTAATTTATGTTTTCTCAAAAATAGAGTAATCTATAATCATTCATAGAACATAATTAATATTTCATTCCAAATTCTGATCATTTCTTATCAACAACCATGACTTACTCTTTTGTTTAAGTCAATCCACATTTAATCATCGAAATTAATTAATCCTTAATTCTTAATTACTATCACTTTACTCATAGTATTAGGGTTAGAAGTTCTGTGAAATAAAATTTCAGATATACAGTTAAAATTTCAACTCATTGAAATTTTAACTGCAGTCTTGTTACTTAAGTTCTAGGGTTTTTAGATATAGTTTCAAATATTGCTTTATGTACTGGTGACTCAAAATGATATGAAATTTTAACCATATTATTCATTAATATCATTAGGGTGTGTAGGGATTCATTAATACTAATCATACACATGGAAACCAAAGTTTTTTATTCCACATAATTCATCCATCAATTATAAGTATGTATTGATTCATTAGCTCATCTGAGTCAAACCGTCAATCCTAAGACTATACATGGAATAGCTCCATTTCAAACCCTCATATTTTTCATCTTGTAAATTACATATGTAATTATAGAAAATATTCAAGAATAAATATGAGGAACTCATTCTTATTTAGTTCAAACATGCATGTCAACTCAATTTCCAAGCATATCATTCATTAGGTTGATTTTAGGAAATATTGGCACAAAGCAAGGTAGTTATTTTACAATAAAATTTTCAAATAGAAATTGAATGTAAGTATCAAGAGATAAACAAATATACCTCATTAAGAGTACAATTAAATGAGTAGTATTCAGTTTCCCAAGATTTTCCACAATTGATTATCCATCCACATAACAATACAACCATTGGTTTCTTTGATTCTTAGACACCTAGAATTAGGATTTTGATATGATTACAGATCTTGATAGGTACAAAAACACCCACTTAAGAAACCAAGAACCTTAAAAAGAATGTCGTTGTTCTGAATTTTCAAAAATCCAACCAACTCCTAGAGGTTCAATTCATTTCTTACTCTTTCCAACTCAGTCTCCCTAGAAAAGCGGAATCAAAAAGAAAGAAAGAGAAAATAAGATAATTTGATATCTTTTTTATTCAAATAAGAGGGAGGACATAATATAGATATAATAGAAAATATTCACAATTAAAATATATATAGAGAAGTAAACTTACTTACTTACGTCACTCGTCAGAAGAACCCAAGATCAACATCTCTACTCCATGTAGCTGACCCCAACATAGTTGGGACTGAGGATTAGATGATGATGATGATAAGTAGAAATATTTTTTCATAAAGGTAAAATGAGGTTGTTATCTTTTATCTACCGAACAATATTAAAAGATTATGAAAATTTATGAAATTGTCTCAAATATTGTTTAAGATATACAATTAAAATTTTATCTCATTTTGGGTAAACAATATACAAATAATAATCAAACACCATATTTCTATACAACGACCTATAGCATGGTCAGTTGAATTGGATTTTGAACAACCAATAGATTCAAAGGACATATTAAATTCTGATTTTTTTTACTAACACAAATATTTGAGTTATTCAAGCTATATCAAAGTAAAAATGAATCAAATATACATATAGAATACTAAAAGTTATTTATTTCCCAATATTTTTATCACATTTTCATATTCATATATAGTCAAGATCCTAATTCAATTGACTAGGGTTTTCAATTGCAAACCCTAATTATTCAAATCAAATAATGCTTATTATGTATTATTAATTTCATCATATCATGTATAAAATGGACCATTAATTAAGCTTAATCAATGATCAATCTAGTAAATAATGTAACCAATGAAGCAAACCTAATTAGATAGCCAATATACAATTAGGACATTGCATTCATCATCGTATATTTTTCTTGTTTTAACCTAAAATTGGCTTATATGAATATTATAAAAAGGATTCAATACCAATTATCAGGCAATGTGTGGGTACTAATGCCCTACCCACTCATAACAAAATCTATGGGTTGGGTCTTTGACCTCGCTTTCCAACTTCCTTCCATCCGCCTTCAGGTGCAGTTCGGTTTGGGTTTTATTGTGTTTTCCTATGGATTAAAATGCATTACTCCATTTTTTCTTATTTTACAAATAAAACTAGGTAGTGACTCCGAGCTTTAATGTTTTTTTATCGAGTTTTAGTAACTATCAAACTATCATCCTCGAAAATTATGTGGGGAGATAAAACAATTTGGTGACTCTGTTGTGGAGTACTAAACAACTTGAATTGTTTATCCATTTTTAGATGGTCAAGTTTTTATAGATGGGTCGATTTTTTTATCATGTCATGCATAGGCCATATTATGATTTGGTTCAAAGCTATCGAAACTACTAATTATCATCATATATTGATGAGGAACAATTCTGGATAGTTAGGCTCAAGAATTCAACCATTTGGGCTCACAATGCGAAAATTGATGACAAACACCAAAATTTACACTATAGGTAATCTATAAAGATCACAAATTTGAGCTATAATACATGAAAAGGGTTTTTCGATTTTGTATTAGAATAGAAACTAACTATAAGGAGAAAGACAATTTTGAATGTCATAAGATTTCATCGAAAACACACCCTAGAATCTCATTTCTATGTCATATAACAAGCAACTAATGAGATTAGGTGATGATAGATAGAATTACATCACAATGATTACTATATAGAAGTCATATCATTTGCCTTCCATATTGTATAGTGTGGAAGTACCAAACCCTAGATCAAGAGCTTCATCAAACAAGCTCCAAATGTCCAACATTGCAAGCACCACCTCAAACTAGCTAAATAAGGGAAAAAAGAGAAATTATTAATAGGAATTTAGTTTTCTTGTAATGTTTGTAAAGAACTATGTCAAAGAAGGTAGAGAAGAGAAAAAAAATGAGAAGAAAGGAAGAAACTTACTTAGATAGAATCTCTTCTAGGTTATAATGATGATACAAGCTTAGATCTTCAGAAAACTAACAAGAACATCAACAGACAAGGAGATGTCAACCAGGAGCCACTGCTCCATCTCAAGAATGAACATAAATAAGTTTTGAAGTCACCATGTGTATGTATAGAGAGTTTAGTTTTAGTGAAAAATTCAATTTCATCTAGAATTTCAAAATTCAATAAACAAATCATATAGTCGACTAACTTTCCACAAGTAAAACTGACTTTTGGCTTGCAATGGTCCAACTTTTGTTCTACAATGGGCCAATTAGTTGACCCGGTGTCACTGTATTTGACTGGATTGTTGATCTGACTCCTCACAAATAGGCCAACTTATGGCTCCATCAACAGTTGGTCAATGACAACAGTCTCTCGCTGCTATCTAACGACAGTGGTTGCTTTACAATGACCAACAACAACAATTGCTTACAACAATCCCATCAAAACAATCACTCACAAGAATCGAATGATAGGGATTTGACCCTCACTATATGTAGGGAAATATGACATCAGATAGGTAGCGGAAAAAAATTTACTGACATATTTCCCATTAACCAACAGATCGCGTCAATAACTATGCAATGGAAAGGATGGTTTCACAAAGATATACCTGGTCCTGGAGCAAGTCCAGCGAAAATTATGAGACCTCTAACATTGCTTAAATTGTTGAACATGTTTAATTACCATAATTCAATACTTTAAACTTAATATAACCTTGTGATATGTTTTGGTATCATTTGACAAATGTAAGTTTCAAATTTGGTCCAATTTGGACACTTTTTGTGCAAGTTATGCAATTTTATGCACATTTTGGACTTTTATGAAATGTACCCAAATATGAGGTTTTACTTGAAACTTGTCACATGCATTATAATACTTATATGTGTAGTTATCATTTTGGAACTTTTTGGTCCATGGGGTGCCTTGTTGAACCTTGGTTTGGAGGTGTTTTCTTCAAGGGTGTTTTAGGGATGACCCCTTATGGATGAAATACCTTTAGGAGCTATCAACCAATGGTTTTTGGCTTGTAAATTCAAAAAATGGTGGCTAAGTAGGTCTCCATAAATGGTGGGGCAGCTTCTTGTGTGGATTTTTGTATATCCTTAATATGTTAAGGCCATGGACACATGGAGAGCTACTAGGACAACTTATGTTTTTTCTTTTTCTTTATCCTAAAGTTTTATATACCTATCCTTAAGCACCCAAACAAAACTTTGGTCCCCTATCTGTTCTTATTCTCCAGATCTCATATTTTCCCTATTAGTAGGTGGAGGAGCTTCCCAAGGAAGAAGGAGATGTTGATATACTTGGTGGAAGCACCTAGGGTTTTGTTTTGCTTCCTTTAGGGTTTCTAAAGTTTCCTTTTTGGTGATCTTGACCTAAACGAGTATCTCCTTCTTTCCTCCATGTCATTCTCTATTCTTCTTCCTCCTACCTTTCTCTAGGTTGGAACTCTATTTTTCTATGGTAGAGTTTCTCTAGAACTCAAATATCTACCTTTCTTGTTTCTTCTTCTAGGGTTTTGCTTCTTTGTGGAGAAAAGTGCCCACTTGGCCAAATTAAGACCTAAACCTAGGGTTCTTTACCTTCTTTTCTAGAATTTTCTTATTCCTTGAACTCTGATATTCTCCCTAGAGGTGAATTTTATAACCCTCTTCACTTTTATTACTTATTAAAAGCTCGATTACTCATTTTCTTGCTCTAAAATGAAGATATATGCATATAAAAGCTATTCTTGCTTAGGATTTTGAAATAATGGTGTTCCTTCATTAGTTTCCAATTCTATATGAACCTAAAATAATGTGAAAGACCTTCTTGAGGTAGAAGAATACTAGGTACTTGCTTAAATACCAACCAATGGTGCTAAGTATCTATCAAATGATGGCATATCCTTAGTGTTTTTGGCTGATGTTCAATTTTATACATGAACCAATGCATGACCTTATATTAGAACCGATGGATGTGACTTTGTGGCAACTGATGGTGATGACCCATGGTGACAATAGATAATGTTTACTATTGGTCACACCTTATTTCAGTTCTAGACTCTTTTGGGAGCTCAATGATGGATGGTTTAGTGCCCTAAAGATGATATGATCCAATGGTAATTTTAGCAGAACATCCAATTGCACTCATTGATGGTAGTATTGACCTCATCAACTAATGGTGGCATAATGTGTCACGAGTGATGGTGGTTTAGGTTACAACACGATGTTGTAATTAGGTATCATGAGTTGCTTCAATTAAGCCTTAAGTCGATGGTTTCTTTGGCTATATGATCCAAAGGTGAAACTTACATATCAACAGATAGTTTAAAATGTTAAACCTAATCCAATGGTTGTGAATGGATGCTTCAACATATAATGAATTAGAATGAATCCCATAGTGTTATATGTGAGTTCTAATAATCTGAATTTGATGTTTTTCCCCATGTGATCAATTTAAGGAGCTGTTTGTTGACAATTGATGGTTTGCTTTAACATGCAACTGGTGGGCTTTACACTCACATTCAATGATGTGTTTTATCCCTACAGTTAATGGTACCCTTTATGTTATTAATAAAGGGAGGTATAGGGTTAGATTATTACTCTTTTTTAGTCACAACTTAATGACTTTTATAGGTGGTTTGTTTTTTTAGGTGCTTACTTATGTAAGAAACCAATGGTTTTACATTATCAACAATCCAATGATTCTAAGTCAGTGCTTGTGGTAGTTTGGTATGGTTTCATGATGTTGGGACCAATGGAGGTTTGCCTTTAATAAGGTAGTCTTACCTTTGCCCTCATATGAATAGAATGGATAATGATCATATTGTGTTGATATGTATCCCTAATGGGTTATAGTTTGTTACAATTAATCCTAATGAACTCAGGTGATGGTGATTAACTATGATCAACCTTCCTTAGTAGAATAATAAAAAAATGGTGTACTCTTTTATTATTTTGGGACACTAGTATACCATAATCTGATGGTAATATCTTGAATTATGCATGGACCAAGTAAAAGAGTGAAATCACCCCTTTACTAAAAATTTGAAGAATTGACATCCATTCCAAACACACTCAGAGGTACAATGGAATGGGCATAAATTTTCCAAATTTATAAACATTGGTATACAAAACACCATTGGAAAGAAGCGGAAATGACTATATTCAATTTCATATAAAGGTTTACAAAAATACATCAAATTCTCCCATTAGGGTTTACATCAAGATACACAAATAGGATCTAGATAGAGGGAACTTTAAACTACTACAATCTTGTCTCCAAAGAAACATCTCCATCAACCAAGTCCAAGCCAAAAGCTAAGATCTTCATGTCTTATCCATCACCTTGCTCAGCACTTGGGTGGTTGGGAAGGCACCCAACAAAAGGGAAAGGAAAAACAAGGTATGTGTCACAAAACTAGTCTAGGATAGCAAGAAAAGAAAAGTAATAAAAATGGGCTATGGTTCATCATAAGATGAAGATAACAAGAGAATGAGGCTATATCAAAAGAAACTTTCCATTAACAATTATATTAAAAGGGGATTGCATGTAAGATAATTATGTCTACCTAACTAAGTACAGTTGAGGCACCTACCAGACCTCTAACCTTAGGTGAGGAGATAATAAGACATTCCTAGTCACCTACAATAATATGGGGAGAATAAATACATTCCCCAGGGTGAATAAATACATGCCCTCTGTGGGTGGGTTGTACATAAGTACCACTACTTTAAATTAAATAGAACATAAATCTACATGCTAGAAAAAAATAGTTATGGCAAGAATAATCATGTGAATCAATAAGCATGGAAGTGGGGTTTAAAACCCAAACAATAGAAAATATGATCTAATTTGAGGCACAAGAAATTAGGGTTTCAAGAAAAGAGTTGGGTTCAATTTAGCCTCATCAGTGAATATTAGGTTAAGGCAAAAATATCCCAACAAAGGTGTTAGATGCACATACATCTTCCTTCGAGTCCTAGAAACCACTTTTTAGAACCTTTGAATGAGATCAGAGTCCACTTGTCCTAATATCATTATCATATCCGAGTATTAGAACTGTGTACATTCATTAAAGACTTAAAATCCCAAAGTTACCAACTTTTTCTACAACCCATCGATTTAGGTCCTGAAAACATCACCACTGTCTTACTTAGGGTTTTTTTATCAAAATAACATATAATTTTAGGTATTTTAGATGTATGGGCTTTTAGATGCATTTTTGGTGATTTTTAACTAATTAATTCGTTTTCTAGAATATCACCTTCGATAAAACTCGAAATCAAACCATGAAATTATTTTTATTAGAAAGAGAATCTTTTTCTGAGTTCAGAACATATTTTATTTTTATTTTTGGACAAAGGAATAAATAGTTATGATTTATTGAAATTCAGCCAATTGGAAACTACCACGTCTCAAACTAAGTGGGGGGGCACCTAATAACTTGGCCCAATAATGGGCAGCCAAGTCAAGCGGTCAAACCAAGTAAAAACAAAGACAAAAAGGCAGTAATGCCCTTGCGTGAATCAGAGACGAGAAGAGAAGGTAGCGGGGGGGGGGTAAAAGTGACATTTCGCAAGGAAACTCATCCCCTTCCCTTGCTCGCGCCATGACGACAAGCTACAAGCAGCAACGTGCTTGGGATTTTGGCCAAATCGGGGATACATGACAAAAATCTTTTTACAAGTATGCAAAAGAAAGAGAAGAGAAATCTGAATCTGATAGTACCTTCAATTGGTCTGGAGATGAAGTGAGGAGGGAGAGAGGAGCGCCGCAAGCCCTATGTCTTTGGCGGCTCGTCAGGGGTCAAAACGGTGGCGAGTTGAGCAATTGGATGAAGGGTTGAGTTACAAATGTTTCGGAGAGACTCGGGGTAGGGGTATTTATAGGCAAGGGGGTATAGGTTAGGGTTTTGGTACACGGGGTGAGAGGAGTGCTTCGGCCAAATTGGGGATTTCTTGAATGTTCATCAAAACATGAAAACTTTGGGATAATGTAATGTAGATTTGAACAAGGAATCCAACGAGTCAAATAACTCGCAATTTGGTCGAGTATACATCGAGATAATGCCAAACAAAAATTTGCAACTCTGTTTTCTACTTTCCTTGCCCGAACCAAGGTAGGAGACAACCCAGACCCATCCGATCGGTGGACGTGGATCCACGGGTTGCTCTCAGCCATTAGATCATGTGTGTGGAACCTTAGCTGGGTGACATTTCATTTTCCTATTTGAATTATCACTCGACAAAAGTGTATACATATTTATTTCCTTTTTCTCTCTCCTCTTTTGAGGGTGCAAACAAATCCCAAATTTAATAAAAATTGACACCTTGACTGATATTGAGGTGTAGAATCTAAATATGAAATTATTTTTCCTTTTGAGGACTTTTATTAGTTTAAATAATTCAAAACTCATTTTCTCTTTCCTCCTTCATTTATGACTCTATGATTATCCAAATATGATCAAATTTCACCCACTTGTCCTAATTAATGTCTTAGATACGATTTTGCCATTATTTGGTCATAATTGTGCCATTTATTTAATTAGTTATCAAAATGAAGGTTCTACACACTTTCTCTCCTACTTTTCACATTGTCCAAATATTATCCAAATTAATTGAAAACTTGCCCAAAGGCTTATTTTTATTCCTAGTTTACAAACTTGGAGTTAGTTTTCCAATTTGGGAACATTAGATATTTTATTTCTCTTTCTTGGCTTATTTCCTATTTTCCTATAATAAATGCTTATATATATTTATATTTTCCTAATTAGGTGATACTTGGCTCTTAAGTAACTTTTAGTTCAAGAAACAAATATTGGATATCAAATTATCTCGTGGTTTCCTATTTGTGATTTGAAACCATATATTCCATATTATCTCCTTTTATCCAACATATTCCATATGATCTCAATTATTACATTTATCATCTCCTTTATGTATATTTCAAGATTTCCTTTCTTTTTCATATTCTAAAAAGTCCTAGAAAGTTCTAGCACAAATTTCTTTATTCTTTTTATCACTTAAGTGGACATTTTACATATTAGACCCATTATTAAGCTTACATTGAGGTATTTGTGCATAAATCCAAATATTGGTGTAAAAGGTGAACAAATGTTCATTAAACCACTATATTCTCCACAAACTAAATAGAAAGGCCAAAGAGGATAGAATTGAAAGAAAAAGATGGGAAAGAGGGTCAAAAGACAAAATGTCCAAGATTCAGTATGTTACAGACCCATACTTGAGAATGGTATGGAATATGATAATGATGTTGTCTTATTCATATATGATTATATGGGCATGCTATGGGTGAGGGTTTGTGAATTAATGTTGAACTATAACTTCAATGCAACCTACCTTGCTAAACCTAACCCTGATGCAAGTAGAGAATGGTGGTTTAACATGTTATCCTTTCGTGAATGATTAATATAATGATGGAATGTCCTTCCTAATGATTGATTGAAACTCTAATGGGTTTAACTAGTAGTCATAATAGCTTCATGATCTATGTATTATTATGCTAAACTTGTACACTACAAGTGTGATGATGGCCAGTTGTATCTAGCTTCTTTATATGTTGAGATAATAAAAGATTGCTCTTAATTTCTAAGATACTCCTACAATGTTATCATGTGAACATATGTTAGTTCTTTAATGTGAATTATGTTGAGCCTGTGTATCACATGTGTGGTGATGTTTGTTGTACCTTGTTATAAGGCATAGAAATATAATGATGAAATTTTAGGAAATGATACGATGGTCTTAATGACCTTTGGGCATGATTAAGCCCTAAATGAGGTGTAATCCTCTTATGTTGACAAGGGTTGATACCCTATGATATTATGCTAAGGATTTATATCTTGTGATAGTATGGTGACAAGTGTATTCTCATTAATGGCAAGATAATAGTACCATGTGATTATGATGTGATGACAAGTATAGCCTCTTGATTGGCATGTGAATACTATATGGTACTATTGTGATGTTAAGATGAGAAATTATGTCTTATATGTGTTATATCTTCTGAAGTTGTTATATATCAATGTTTGTTAGAGATAAATTTGGGTTTGTATGTCCACTTGTTTGATGCAACCTTAATTCACCCAATTGGAGATAACTAATCAAGTAAAACTCTAATCATGTAGTTCCATGTGTCGTAGAACCATCTTTAGTGTCAGAAGTTGCTAGATGGTGAAATGAGTATTCATAAGGGAAACTCAGAGCGCATACATAACATGTTGAGTATGTGGGGACAACTTGGTACCCTAATATCAAGCAATTGAGGATGGCTTTAGGCATGCCTCGAATATTGTGATATTGTGATGTGTGAAAGGCAACAATATAACTGCAGGATGCCTCTTATAGAACGATCATGTGTGAGTCTGTTCTCTAGTTCTGTGACCTGTACCAAGGGCAGACTAGTTGTTAGCAGCTTGACTATATGTCATTGTAGTGGAAACATTGACTAATATGTCAATGCCTTTTTACTCATACTGACTGAGGGGAAGAGATCTTAGGATGTCGACTCTCCTAGATCTTGTACGGAACTGCCAGTAGCCCTTCGTAGGGGGAGTTGGACTTTGGATGGTAAGATTCAAACTTCCCAGGGCGTAATAAAAGATGTAATACAGTCGTGTAGTATATCTGTTTAGGGTTATACGCAACGCTTCATATTGGATGATAACCCTTATTTGCTTTCCTTACATAGAGATAATAGATATGCTTATGTTGTCATATATACTGACAATTGATAGTTAAGATTATGCTACTAGCTATGTCTAATACTTCTAGCCATGCTTTTGTAATTAGAAATGCTTAAACTGCTAATAATGCTTATGCATGTAGTTATGCTTATGATGATAGCTCTACTTATGATGTAGACATGTTCCCTTTATTAGATATGAAAAAATTGATAGCCATATTATGCTACTAGACATACTTATGATATTGGAAATGGTTATGCTAATAGATTGCTTGTGTTGTTAGCAAGGTATATGATGATAGTCAGACTAATGATGATGATTGTTATTAGATGCAATCTTATAAAACCTGAGTAGATATATGATAGAAGAAATAAACTTATATGTTACCTGTATATACATTGATATTCATACTTGTTGCTAAGCCTACTTGCTTAACCTATATAGCCTACTTGAACTATTCAATCTGCTCAATTGACTATTAAATACTCCAATTGCTGAGTTATTTACTGTATAATATGATGTAATCAATATTTGTTGGAGAGAGTTATATCTCCCGCTGGGACTAGGTCTCACCTTGTGGGTCACCACACCCTTTTAGGTGATCGAAAACAATGTCAGCAATACCATGGAAACAATGAGAAAATGAGTGATGAAACCTAGATATAGTTGTTTAGTTGTCTAGTGTGTCCTAGAGTCATCCATGTACTCTCAGGTCCGGGCGGGAAAAGTTTGTATATGGTGTTTCAAATGAATCAGGATTTTTTTAGCATGTTAATGCTTACTTATGTGGCATAGTATGAATACAATAAAGATGTTCAACTCTTATGAAAATGTTTTGGAGCATGCATTGATGTTGAAATCGGTTTTATTTTACCATGTTTTTTGGGTATGTGTTTAATCGGTGATTGATCATGTTTAGTGTTTTGAGTAATCTCATTTAGTGTTATGGGTTCTAACAACAATCCTCATTGATGTAGATGCACACTCTGTCTTAGACGGTGTCTATGTAGATCCTGGTTGCACTGGGACTCGTCTAACTGCTCCTCCACGGATAGTAGACTCAAACATCGTCGTCTGTAGCAGCTCCTCTCGTCATGGACTGCTGGCTAACATTGTCCACCTTAGCGACGGGGAGACCTGTCAAATGGGTGGGTGGGTTGGGTTTGGGTTGGGTCATTGCAGGTTTGGGTCTCGCAGGTGTGGGTCAAAATGATGCAATTCTAAACGGGTCGGTGAAAGACAAATCCAAACCCGACCCAACGGGTTGCGGGTCACCCGGGGGTGCCCATACAATATGTGTTCAATAAAAAATATTTTACAAGTTACTACTCAAATGATAAAAGAAGGCCATTCTCTAGTTTTTTAAATAAAATAGAGCACAAAAATAGCCAACTACTATACAATATTCCTATCAAATAAAAAAGTATGTTGTTAAGCTTTTACAATCATTTAATCACATACCTTTTCAGATAAAATCATTAGATCTATGATTAAAATCCTCAAATGTATGGTCATGATCGACAAACTAGTGTTATAAACCTAGTACTACAACTCCATATTAAGTTTTACAAACCAACTAGATAATGTAGAATACATGGATTTGTTCTTACCCATATCTCCCTCTTCAATATCAAATCTTGTTGGGCAAGTTCTAGTTTGTACTGAAACTCCTTAACAAATAATAAGTAGTAATAGATCATCATATACATAATAAGTAATAGTAGATCATTATATTTATTTTTATATGATCAATAATTTAGCGGATCACCCGTGGGACACCCACGAAACCCACTAAATAAACGTGTGGGTTTGGGTTTGGGTTTGGGTAATTTCCAGTGGGTGGCAAATTTCATCACCCAAACCCAACTTAAATGGGTTGACCCATGGGTGCCCATGGATTTTGACCCAGTTTGATCGGTCTAGTGATGGGAAAAGGTCACTTCGCCTCTACAAAAGTTCACACAGACTAACTAAAACTCATGTCGACCTGCTAGAATGGATAGGAAGGAGTTATCCCCCCCTTTTGTGTACTAGTCACGGACTTTCTCTCTCACAACAATGATGCTTAGTTGTTTCTCTTCTGTAGCCATCCCTCCCTAGTAGGGTAGGACTTTCTTGGGCTCTCTTGGTTTCCACAACCAGTGAGGACAACAATTGTTAGAGCAACGCTCTGAGAAGCCCCCAGTACCCCTTTATTTATAGTCAGGGTTAGGGTTCCCAGTCTGTGTGGGAGTGGAAGGGGCCAGAAGATCTCTAATTTTCACAACAATTCTAGAAACTTCGTAGCATGCAGTACTTGAAACGTCTGACTGGAAATCGAGATGATCGCCCGGCACGTGAGACGGTCGTCTCACACTACGATACGGTCATTCACACTGCGAGACGGTCATTTTGTAGTTTCCCAGTTTTGTGCATGTTTTGACAGTTCAAATCCAATTAGTGCACATCATGACATCAACATCAATCCTAGATGCAATCGAATTGCATCCCCAAACCGGTCGTTTGGTGAAAATGAGACATGCATCTCGCACCATGCCAGACAGTCATCTCACACAAGTGAGACGGGCGTCTCACAGCCTGGGTCAGGCTGAATTCCAACCAATGTACATTAGAATCCGCCTGACACTCTAAACGTTTGTCTCAACACTTGAACTAATTGTTTGGCGGTCTAGTCAGCTGATTTGTTGAATGAATTGAATACCTAAATATTTTGGTAATCAATCCAATCATCGTTCAAGATCAAACTCCTCCTCTAGATGAGTTCCTATGTGTGTGACCCTATAGGTCACATATTATGTTGGTAGTGAATGTCCATAACAAATTATGACATCACAAGTAATGAGAAATGTCTAGTCACACATCATTGCTACCCAAGTAAATGGAAAGCTAGAGAACAACTTCAACCTACAATCTGTGTATGGTGTTACAATGTTTGTATACTTCCTTTGTCATTGATATTTAGATTGAACTCGAGGCATGGATTTGTCATCATCTTCAACATTCAATCTATGTTTCTTGCTATAGCAGACTGTATGAGATATGTGTAAGCTCAATATCATATATTGACTCACATGTACATGGACATATATTTCTCAGTCTTGATAACTCAAGTGGCCTTGGATATCATACTCACATAGGAGGGACAAATCTCATCTGTATCACTCACAGTTAGTCCCCATGTGTCACACTCGCCCAATCATCACCTTTATAACAACCCATGTATGTTTGATGATTGTATTTGATGATGTCAAAGTGTACCGAATGACATGTGATGAGTGTAGTGATTTCGGGTCTGAGAACCACAGACACCACCATCACTATAAGACATGATTCTGACTTACCTAGTTAAGGTTTTCATGTATCACTCTCATAGTGGGTCTATCCGATACAATGTTATCTAACATGTATCTGTGTGCTTGGTTTGATATTGCCATATCATGACTAATGAAGTTATATCATCAACCAACTCACACTCTGATCTTATGTGTTATTGATGTCTATTTACCTTCCACAATAAAAACCGACCAGGCACATAACAAGAATGCACATACTCCTAACATTTGTATGATCTCATTGTTCAGATCCTCAACCTGAAGACATACGTCATTGAGTAATTCCATTCTCTAGACATTTATTATGTTATTTCATTATCTCAAAAAATTGAATAAACGGAACAAATTGGAAGCTTGTATTCATTATTAATCAAATCATTTACAAATTATTCCATTACAATCATCAAATGATTGGCTCTCTGGGCATACATACCAACATTATGGCAAGTCAGCCCGACTAGCCAAATGTTTATAATTAATGGCCCATATGTAGCTTCAACAAGCCTAAGGTGTTGTTTAAATTTTATGTTATAGAAAGAGAAAAGTACCACTAGAAGTCCTCAAATTCTTTGAACTAGGGTTCCATTCATCCAAAACCCTAAGTATTCATAACTAAAATAAGTGAATCGCATGTATGAAGCATTTAGTTACATTATGATCATTCAAAATAAATAAGATCAAACCATGTAATTGTGCAAATATATAAATTCAATTAGGATAAAATAGAAAACATGGTCTCATGAAGTTGGTATTTGGCCTTGCTTGTGATCTACACAACCAAATCTCCTTCATTGCAAAAAATTGTGATCTGAGTCATGTTTTTTTAAACTGAGATTGATATTGCAACTGGTTCTCATTTCTATGAGGATGTGCTTGGAGAAAGGAAATGATTCTATATAGAGTATGTTATGACTTAAATCATTAATCTACATTTTGAGGATCTTGACTATGTTGTCTTAAATTGAAATGGATAGAGATAGTGTTGAACGAGTTTTTTTCCATTAACTCCATCACCTTTCTCAAAATTCCCCCCTCCCCAAGGAAAAAGACTTATCTTTTCCTGATTCCAATTAACCTGCTCTCTCTCATACATATTCCAACTAGGCACTTCTCATCACATGCCGTGATAGAAACAAGAAATGGATGTTTACTTTTTTCAGTGATTATCTTGTCTCAACTTAATGCATTGCTATTGATGTAACATGAGATGTAACAACAAGTTGTAACAGCAGATTTGAGGTCTTAATTGTCAGGTTCCCCTCTCGCTTTTATGCACTCCCACCCTGTAAGTTCTTTCACTGAGGAACGTGATTTCTATGGAGGAGAATCTTTGTGTGAAGGTTGGATGAAGAGAAGAGTGATTGGTAGGAGTTTGCACTTCAAGGAAGATGTAATCATATATGGTGTAGAGAGTTAAACTAAATATATATAGACAAGTTAGCACTGTATATGTGATATTTTTACCATTATAGTTATTGAGACAATGGTTAAGCGAGTGTCATATTTTGCGAAGGACCTTGAGTCAAGTCTCACCTTTGGTAAATTCATATGTATATTTGCGATAAATGTAACACTAGGATTAAATTTAACAGCAAGTTGTAATAGCAGATTTGAGGTCTTGATTGTCATGTTCCCCTCTCTCTTTTATGCACTCCCACCCTGTAAGTTCTTTCACTAAGGAACGTGATTTTGCTGGAGGAGAATCTTTGTGTAAACAATAGGTTCTTACCGTATTTTCATCAAAACACAAAAACTTTGGGATAATGCAGATTTGAATAAGGAATCCAACGAGTAGAAGAACTCGCAATTTGGTCGAGTATACATAGAGATAGTGCCAAATGAAAATTCGCAACTCTGTTTTCTACTTTCCTTGCTCGAACCAAGGTAGGAGACAACCCGGACCCATCCGATCAGTGGAAGTGGATCCACGGGTTGCTTTCAGCCATTAGATCATGCGTGTGGAACCTTAGTTGGGTGACATTTCATTTTCCTATTTGAATTATAATTCAACAAAAGTGTATACATATTTATTTCCTTTTTCTCTTTCCTCTTTTGAGGGTGCAAACAAATCCCAAATTTAATACAAATTGACACCCTAACTGATTTCGAGGTGTAGAATCTGAATATGAAATTAGTTTTGCCTTTTGTGGACTTTTACTAGGTTAAATAATTCAAAATGCATTTTCTCTTTCCTCCTTCATTTATGACTCTATGATTATCCAAATATGATCAAATTTCACCCACTTGTCCTAATTAATGTCTTAGATACGATTTTGCCATTGTTTGGTCATGTTTGTGCCATTTATTTAATTAGTTATCAAAATGAAGGTTCTACACACTTTCTCTCTCCTACTTTTCACATTGTCCAAATATTATCCAAATTAATTGAAAACATGCCCAAAGGCTTATTTTTATTCCTAGTTTACAAATTTGGAGTTAGTTTTCCAATTTGGGAACATTAGATATTTTATTTCTATTTCTTGGCTTATTTCTTATTTTCCTTTAATAAATGCTTATATATATTTATATTTTCCAAATTAGGTGATACTTGGCCCTTAAGTAACTTTTAGTTCAAGAAACAAATATTGGATATCAAATTATCTCGTGGTTTCCTATTTGTGATTTGAAACCATATATTCCATATTATCTCCTTTTATCCAACATATTCCATATTATCTCAATTATTACATTTATCATCTCCTTTATGTATATTTCAAGATTTCCTTTCTTTTTCATATTCTAAAAAGTCGTAGAAAGTTATAGCACAAATTTCCTTATTCTTTTTATCAATTAAGTGGACATTTTACATATTAGACCCATTATTAAGCTTCCGCTGAGGTATTTGTGCTTAAACCCAAATATTGGTGTAAAAGGTGAACAAATGTTCATTAAACCACTATATTCTCCACAAATTAAATAGAAAGGCCAAAGAGGATAGAATTGAAAGAAAAAGATGGGAAAGAGGGTCAAAAGACAAAATGTCCAAGATTCAGTATGTTACAGACCCATACTTGAGAATGGTATGGAATATGATAATGATGTTGTCTTATGCATATATGATTATATGGGCATGCTATGGGTGAGGGTTTGTGAATTAATGTTGAACTATAACTTCAATGTAACCTACCTTGCTAAACCTAACCCTGATGCAAGTAGAGAATGGTGGTTAAGCATGTTATCCTTTCGTGAATGATTAATATAATGATGGAATGTCCTTCCTAATGATTGATTGAAACTCTAATGTGTTTAACTAGTAGTCATCATAGCTTCATGATCTATGTATTCTTATGCTAAACTTGTACAATACAAGTGTGATGATGGCCAATTGTATCTAGCTTCTTTATACGTTGAGATAATAAAAGATTGCTCTTAATTGCTAAGATACTCCTGCAATGTTATCATGTGAACATATGTTAGTTCTTTAATGTGAATTATGTTGAGCCTGTATATCACATGTGTGGTGATGTTTGTTGTACCTTGTTATAAGGCATAGAAAGATAATGATGAAATTTTAGGAAATGAGATGATGGTCTTAATTACCTTTGGGCATGATTAAGCCCTAAATGAGGTGTAATCCTCTTATGTTGACAAGGTTTGATACCCTATGATATTGTGCTAAGGATTTATATCTTGTGATAGTATGGTGACAAGTGTATTCTCATATATGGCAAGATAATAGTACCATGTGATTATGATGTGATGACAAGTATAGTCTCTGGATTGGCATGTGAATACTAGCCCTGTAATGTTACGATGAGAAATTATGTCTTATATGTGTTATATCTTCTGAAGTTGTTATATAGCAATGTTTGTTAGAGATAAATTTGGGTTTATATGTCCACTTGTTTGATGCAACCTTAATTCACCCAATTAGAGATCACTAATCAAGTGAAACTCTAATCATGTAGTGCCATGTGTCGTAGAACCATCTTTAGTGTCAGAAGTTGCTCGATGGTGAAATGAGTATTCATAAGAGAAACTCAGAGCACATACATAACATGTTGAGTATGCAGTGACAACTTGGTATCCTAATATCAAGCAATTGAGGATGGCTATAGGCATGCCTCGAATATTGTGATATTGTGATCTGTAAAAGGCAACGATATAACTACAGGATGCCTCTTATAGAACGATCATGCGTGAGCCTGTTCTCTAGTTCTGTGACCTGTACCAAGGGTAGACTAGTTGTTAGCAGCTTGACTATATGTCGTTGTAATGGAAACATTGACTGATGTGACAATTCCTTTTTACTCATACTGACTGAGGGGAAGAGATCTTAGGATTTCGACTCTCTTAGATCTTGTACGGAACCGCCAGTAGCCCTTCGTAGGGGGAGTTGGACTTTGGATGGTAAGATTCAAACTTCCCAGGGCGTAATAAAAGATGTAATACAG
The DNA here is from genome assembly GCA_963693085.1 of Alisma plantago-aquatica. NCBI lineage: Eukaryota > Viridiplantae > Streptophyta > Magnoliopsida > Alismatales > Alismataceae > Alisma > Alisma plantago-aquatica. Next base: position 442,769,325 of record OY856411.1, on the reverse strand, counting down.
TTGTGTAGCATATCTATTTAGGGTTATACACAACGCTTCATATTGGATGATAACCCTTGTTTGCTTTCCTTACATAGAGATAATAGATATGCTTATGTTTTAGATGTGCTTATGTTGTCATATATACTGACAATTGATAGTTAAGATTATGCTACTAGCTATGTCTAATACTTCTAGTCATGCTTTTGTAATTAGAACTGCTTAAACTACTAATAATGCTTATGCAGTTAGTTATGCTTATGATGATAGCTCTACTTATGATGTAGATTTGTTCCCTTTATTAGATATGCCAAAATTGATAGCCATATTATGCTACTAGACATATTTATGATATTGGAAACGGTTATGCTAATAGATTGCTTGTGTTGTTAGCAAGGTAGATGATGATAGTCAGACTAATGATGATGATTGTTATTAGATGCAATCTTATAAAACCTGAGTAGATATCTGATAAAAGAAATAAACTTATATGTTACTTGTATATACATTGATATTCATACTTGTTGCTAAGCCTACTTGCTTAACCTACTAGCCTACTTGAACTATTCAATCTGCTCAATTGACTATTAAATACTCCAATTGCTAAGTTATTTAATGTATAATCTGATGTAATCAATATTTGTTGGAGAGATTTATATCTCCCGCTGGGACTAGGTCTCACCTTGTGGGTCACCACACCTTTTTAGGTGATTGACAACAGCGTCAACAATACCTAGAGATAGTTGTTTAGTTGTCTAGTGTGTCCTAGAGTCATCCATATACTCTCAGGTCCGGACGGGAAAAGTTTGTATATGGTGTTAAAAATGTATCAGGATTTTGTTATCATGTTGATTCTTTCTTATGTGGCATAGTATGAATACAAGAAAGATGTTCAACTCTTATGAAAATGTTTTGGAGCATGCATTGATGTTGAAATCAGTTTTATTTTACCCTATTTTTCAGGTATGTGTTTAATTAGTGATTGATCATGCTTAGTGTTTTGAGTAATCTCATTTAGTGTTATGGGTTCTAACAATAATCCTCATTGATGTAGATGCACGCTCTGTCTTAGACGGTGTCTGTGTAGATCTTGGTTGCACTGGGACTTGTCTAACTGCTCCTCCATGGACAGTAGACTCGAACGTCGTCGTCTGTAGCAGCTCCTCTCGTCACGGACTGTTGGCTGACATTGTCCTCCTTAGTGACGGGTTGACCTATCAAATGGGTGGGTGGGTTGGGTTGGGTTTGGGTTGGGTCATTGCGGGTTTGGGTCTCGCGGGTGTGGGTCAAAAAGATGCAATTTTAAACGGGTCGGTGAAAGACAAATCCAAATCGACCCAGCGGGTTGCGGGTCACCTGGGGGTGCCCATATAATATGTGTTCAATAAAAAATATTTTACAAGTTACTACTCAAATGATAAAAGAAGGCCATTCTCTAGTGTTTTTAAATAAAATAGAGCACAAAAATACCCAACTACTATACAATATTGCTATCAAATAAAAAAGAATGTTGTTAAGCTTTTACAATCATTTAATCACATACCATTTCAGATAAAATCATTAGATCTATGATTAAAATCCTTGAATATATGGTCATGATCGACAAACTAGAGTTATAAACCTAGTACTACAACTCCATATTAAGTTTTACAAACGAAGTAGATAATGTAGAATACATGGATTTGTTCTTACCCATATCTCCCTCTTCAATATCAAATCTTGTTGGGCAAGTTCTAGTTTGTACTGAAACTCCTTATCAAATAATAGGTAGTAATAGATCATCATATACATAATAAGTAATAGTAGATCATTATATTTATTTTTATATGATCAATAATTTAGCGGATCACCCGCGGGTGCCCGCGGGCCACCCACAAAACCCACTAAATAAATTGGTGGGTTTGGGTTTGGGTTTGGGTAATTTCCAGTGGGTGGCAAATTTCATCACCCAAACCCAACTTAAATTGGTCGACCCATGGATACCTGTGGATTTTGACCCAGTTTGATAGGTCTAGTGACGGGAAAAGTCCACTTCACCTCTAGAGAAGTCTACACAGACTAACTAAATCTCATGTCGTCCTGCTAGAACGGATAGGAAGGAGTTATCCCTCCCTTTTGTGTACTAGTCACGAACTTGCTCTCTCACAACAATGATGCTTAGTTGTTTCTCTTCTGTAGCCATCCCTCCCTAGTAGGGTAGGACTTGCTTGGGCTCTCTTGGTTACCACAACCAGTGAGGATAACAATTGTTAGAGCAACACTTTGGGAAGCCCCCAATACCCCTTTATTTATAGTCGGGGTTAGGGTTCCCAGTCTGTGCGGGAGTTCGCAATAATTCTAGAAACTTCGTAGCATGTGGTACCTGAAACGTCTGAATGGAAACCCAGATGATCGTTCGGCACATGAGTCGGTCATCTCACACTACGATATGGTCGTTCACACTGTGAGACGGTCACTTTGTAGTTTCCCAATTTTGTACATGTTTTGACAATTCAAATCCAATTAGTGCACATCATGACATCAACATCAATCCTAGATGCAATCAAATTGCATCCCCAAACTGATCGTTTGGTGAAAATGAGACAGGCATCTCACACCATGCTAGACAGTCATCTCGCACAAGCGAGACGGGCATCTCACAGCCTGGGTCAGGCTGAATTCCAACCAATGTACAATACAATCACCCTGACACTCCAAACGTCTGTCTCAACACTTGAACTAATTATTTGGCGATCTAGTCAGCTGATTTGTTGAATGAATTGAATACCTAAATATTTTGGTAAGCAATCCAATCATCGTTCAAGATCAAACTCCTCCTCTAGATGAGTTCCTATGTGTGTGACCCTATAGGTCCCATATTATGTTGGTAGTGAATGTCCATAACAAATTATGACATCACAAGTAATGAGCGATGTCTAGTCACACATCATTGCTACCCAAATAAATGGAAAGTTGGAGAACAACTTCAACCTACAATTTGTGTATGGTGTTATAATGTTTGTATTGTTCCTTTGTCATTAATATTCAGATTGAACTCAAGACATGGATCTATCATCATCTTCAACATTCAATCTATGTTTCTTGCTATAGCAGACTGTATGAGATATGTGTAAGCTCAATATCATATATTGACTCACTTGTACATGGACATGTATTTCTCAGTCTTGATAACTCAAGTGGCATTGGATATCATACTCACATAGGAGGGACAAATCCCATCTGTATCACTCACAGTTAGTCCCCATGTGTCACACTCGCCCAATCATCACCTTTATAACAACCCATGTTTGATGATTGCGTTTGATGATGTCAAAGCGTACCGAACGACATGTGATGAGTATAGTGATTTTAGGTATGAGAACCACAAACACCACCATCACTATAAGACATGATTCTGACTTACCTAGTTAAGGTTTCCATGTATCACTTGTTAGCTAAATTGGACATTATTATAATCCCTTTATTTTGATGATGACAAACATTTCTTTCTTATGGTTTTAACTTGCTATTTGAGTGTTTCAGGGACAAGCATATAAGGTGGTGGATAGAGAAGATTTGGAAGATCAATTTGCTAAAATTGCTTTATTTTCATGATTGTAATCAATGTAAAAAATTGTACAAGTTTATAATGTACAAGTACTTAAATATAATGTAAATCAAGCGTTTAGTTCTTTCCTATCCACTCACAACACTTAGATAGGTCATCCCCTAAGATAGTATCACAATTGCACATTGATACACACACTTAGTAAATGAATACATTGAATCAGTAATATTCTCGGTCGACAAATACTTCGACCGAGACACTCTCGGTCGAAAAACTCCTCGACCGAGAATAGACCCTATTAGCTGTTAGACTGAGTTAGAAAAGTGGTTGGTGTTGGGTTTTAGAGGAGGCAGAGAAGCAGCGGAAACAAAAAATTTCTCCCAAAACCCAGAACAAAAGGAATCACGTCAACGTCTATACAATAGGAAAGATGGTTTGCGGATGCATACCTTGTCTCGAGGCTTGCTCGGCGATTGTACCTCGCTCCTTGCGCAGTCTTCACCTCCGGTCTTGGACGGCGTCTGTGCAGCTCCTGGTCACACCGGGACTGAAGACTCCTGGTCTCACTGGGATTGTCGGGATTGACAGTTGTCCTCTGAGCGGTAGAGGTCTCCCGCCTCTGCAGTCGTCCACACGGACTGCCTGGAACTCCGATCTCCTTGTCACATAAGGAATCGGAAGGAGTCACACCCTCCTGTTGGCGTACTAGTCGCCAACACACTCTCCTGCCACCAGTCGCTTTCTGCAGTTGTCTTTCCTTTGATGTGCCCTTATCGGGTAGCACTTGCTCAGGCTCTCTCTCGTTTACCAAAACCAGAGAGAACGACAACTTCACAGAGCAACTGGTTGCACTGGGTTGTACTTTGAGAAGCCCCCAATACCCATATATATATGAGGGTCATGGGACAGGGTTCTCTATCCCGGGCAATGCGGGACTAAAGCAGGAGTAGAAGGGTTCAAGATTTTCCACAAAAACAACCAACTCGCAACCTGAACCGATCATTTCATAACTGATACGGTCGGTTGGGGATCTGAGCCGGTCGGTTGACACCTCAACCGATCGGTTGGGACCCATGAACCGGTCGGTTCACTTCTAAACCGGTCGGTTCGTGGTCCTGATCAGTTCCCGATTGACTTTCTTTCTTTTGTTTCTAATTGGTATGAAATATCAATCCTTGTTCCAATCAAATTGGGCAAGTGAAACGAAAGGATATTTCTCACCAATCTTACTTTCCCAACTTGCCCGGTTGCAACAGTTGAACCGATCGTTTCAACACTTGAAGCAATCATTCACCCTGTCCATGAGCCGATCGACTCACTACCTGAGCCGATCGGTTCACCTAGCTGAGCCGATCGGTTCATCACATGAGCCGATCAGTTGGGAGTGCAGATTGTGCAGAATCAGTCAATTGCGGTTTCAATCAATCCGATACTCTAATCAATCAGTCCAACACCTTGAACACTATGATATTGAGCTATCAATTCATTGAGTATTTAATTGAACTATTAAACTCCTTTAGTAATCAATCTAAACATGTTTGTGGACAAACTCCTATTCCAGGTTAAATTCTATGTGTGTGACCCTGCAGGTCCATTTCACGTTGGCAATGAAAGTCCATAACACTTATGACTTCACAAGCAAAGAGAGGTTCCTAGTCACACATTAGTGCTACCCAAGTGAAATAGAAAGTTGGAGAACAACTTTCAATCCTACAATCCGTGAATGGTGTTACAGTGAATGTATAATTCCTTTGTCAATGATATCCTGAATGAACTCGAGGCATGGAACAGTCATCCTGTCAACATTCATTCATTTCCTTGATCTCAGAGCAGACTGGGTGAGATGCGTGTGACATCAATATCACATATTGATTCACACGTGCATGCGCATGCCTTTCTCAATCCTACTCATCAAGTGGCCAAGGACATCAAACTCCCTTAGGAGGGACAAATCCCATATCTATCACTCACCCCTCAAAAGCCCCATGTGTCAAAGCCACCCAATCATCACCTTTATAACAACCCATGTTTTAGGACTGCGTTTGATGATGTCAAAGTGTACCCAACGACATGTGTTGAGTGTAGTGATTTCAGGTCTAAGAATCACATTCATCACCATCAATATGAGAGATGACTGTGACCACCAAGTCATGGTTCCATGTGTCACTCTCACGATGGGTCTGTCCGGTACCTTGTTCTCTAACAAGTACCTATGTGCTTGGTTTGATATCACTATATCATGACTAATGAGATTCTGTCATCAACCAACACACAATCTAGTCTTCAGTGTTATTGATGTCTATGGTTATTTCCACAATAACAACCGACTAGGGACTAAACAAGAATGTATACTTTTAACATCTGTATGATCTCATCATTTAGGTCATGAACCTAAAAGCATACATCATTGAGTAAAAACATTCTTTAGACATCTATCATGTTACACCATCATCTCAGAAACAGTTTAAACATATAGATCGGAAATTGCCTTTATTATTATTCAAATCATTTACAAAGTATCCCATTACAATCATCATATGACTTGCTCTATGGGCATACGTACCAACAGTTGGGAGTTGAGTTGAACGTTGCAATACACTTTCCCCAGACTCACCCTCGGTCGACAATTTCCTCGACCGAGAGACACTCGGTTGACAAACTTCTCGACTGAGAAGAGTTTTATCTGCACTTTTCAGAACTAATCAACTAGCCATTACAAACGCAATTAGTGGATAACTAACGACTAGTTGAGCACTAAGAACCCCCTAGAAAGTGTCTAGAACGTCCCTAAGTACTTGTAGGCCATTCCTATAAATAGGACATGCCTTAGGACACCTAAACACACTTGAGTACACAACTTGCATATACAATTCACTTGAGATCACATTGTAGCAAGCCATTAGCAAAGCTTTGACTTGCAAAACATTTCCACAAGTTGTGAATTCGTGTCCTATAGACTGATATCTCCTATCCACTATACATTCACGTCCATCCACTTTGGTTAGGAGATCAAACGCTTGATATAGGATTCAAGCCTTGTGCTACATTGGTAAAGTTGTACTGTCCTGCTTCTTTCTTGTTCCTTTTTATTGCTTTGGTTCTCCTTTGCTACTCCTAGGTTGGAGGTTGCGGAAAGGAGGTTGTTGGAGCTTCTTCAGGTGGTGAAGGTAGCTCGGCGGACTTAGGATTACTTCAAGAAGGTTGTCTCAACGAAAAGCTACTTCAAGAGGAAAGCTACTTCAAGGGGGAGCTTGGAGTTACTTCAAGGAAGGCTGCTTCAAGTGTTTTTCATCACTCTCATGGTGGGTCTATCTGATACACTGTTATCTAACATGTATATGTGTGCTTAGTTTGATATTGCCATATCATGACTAATGAAGTTATGTCATCAACCAACTCACACTCTGATCTTATGTGTTATTGATGTCTATTTACCTTCCACAATAAAAACCGACCAAGGACATAACAAGAATGCATATACTCCTAACATTTGTATGATCTCATTGTTCAGGTCCTCAACCTGAAGACGTACGTCATTGAGTAATGTCATTCTTTAGACGTTTATTATGTTATTTCATTATCTCAAAAATTGAATAAACACAACAAATTGGAAGCTTGTCTTCATTATTAATCAAATCATTTACAAATTATGTCATTACAATCATCATATGATTGGCTCTCTGGGCATACATACCAACATTATGGCAAGTCAGCCCGACTAGCCAAAGGTTTATAATTAATGGTCGATATGTAGCTTCAACAAGCCTAAGGTGTTGTTCAAATTTTATGTTATAGAAAGAGAAAAGTACCAACGGAAGTCCTCAAATTCTTTGAACTAGGGTTCCATTCATCCAAAACCCTAAGTATTCATAACTAAAATAAGCAAATCGCATGTCTGAAGCATTTAGTTACATTATGATCATTCAAAATAAATAAGATCAAACCATGTAATTGTGCAAATATATAAATTCAATTAGATTAAAATAGAAAACATGGTCTCATGAAGTTGGTATTTGGCCTTGCTTGTGATCTACACAACAAAATCTCCTTCATTGCAAAAAATTGTGATCCGAGTCATGTTTTTTGAAACTGAGATTGATATTGCAATCGGTTCTCATTTCTATGAGGATGTGCTTGGAGAAAGGAAATGATTCTATAGAGTATGTTATGACTTAAATCATTAATCTACATTTTGAGGATCTTGACTATGTTGTCTTAAATTGAAATGGATAGAGATAGTGTTGAACGAGTTTTTTTCCATTAACTCCATCACCTTTCTCAAAATTCCCCCCTCCCCAAGGAAAAAGACTTATCTTGGTCGGATTCCAACTAACCCGCTCTCTCTCATACATATTCCAACCAGTCACTTCTCATCACATGCCGTGATAGAAACACGAAATGGATGTTTACTTTTTTCAGTGATTAGCTCGTCTCAACTTAATGCATTGCTATTTATGTAACATGAGATGTAACAGCAAGTTGTAACAGCAGATTTGAGGTCTTAATTGTCAGGTTCCCCTCTCGCTTTTATGCACTCCCACCCTGTAAGTTCTTTCATTGAGGAACGTGATTTCTATGGAGGAGAATATTTGTGTGAAGAGGTGGGATGAGTTTGCACTTCAAGGCAGATGTAATCATATATGGTGTAGAGAGTTAAACTGAATATATATAGACAAGTTAGCGTTGTATATGTGATATTTTTACCGTTATAGCTATTGGGACAATGGTTAAGCGAGTGTCATATTTTGCGAAGGACCTTGAGTCAAGTCTCGCCTTTGGTAAATTCATATGTATATTTGCGATAAATGTAAAACTAGGATTAAATTTAACAGCAAGTTGTAATAGCAGATTTGAGGTCTTGATTGTCAGGTTGATTTTGCTGGAGGAGAATCTTTGTATGAACAATAGGTTCTTACCGTATATATGGTCATACTGTGGAAAGGGAAACGACATTTTCCACAGCATTTAACAGTCCCGCAGCTTATATTTCCCAAAAGGTATAGTTAGATTCATGTAAGATAGGAGATACTATTTAAACAGAGGTTGTAAGTTGTAACAGGGGGCTTCGTTTAAGTGACTGCAGCTAGCCAGCGAGACCAGTCAATTGAAGCATCTACTAATAGCAACAACAACCGAATCCTGTTTTTGTATTGAATGCATCACCAAAGCAAGAGCAACCAAACCAGAACGAGTTGTTGCCTGTTTTTCTACAAAACTTTGGCGTCTGGTACTAACAACATATCCTTTTCTATTCGAACACGACACTTCCAGGAGCTTGCTGCAGTGCACACCCACATGTAGCGAACAGGGGTAGGGAGAAAGAGGGAGTGAGAAAACAGAGACACCCTTGTTTTGCGCCCTACATCGAAGCAAAGGGGGGTCGGAGAGGAGTGTGGCTCAGCAGCTGCTGCTTGCGAGTCCTGTGTTGTAGAAACTTGGACACTATTGCGAGTCTTCTTCTGTTCACGTTCCGTTGTTTTCTGAACCACCATAAATGACTATGCGGATCCCACGCCCATGAAGTCGATGAATGGTAAGTGGGAGCAGCAGCCCGTCTCCTTGTGCAGTTGGGTTGTTGTGCTTGGTCCCTTGTTGTCGGTGTAGTGGCTTGGACCCGATATGGCACCGGATGCCTCGGAGGAGTAGGAGTCGGAGTATCCCGCCGTGTCGCCGACGGCCGCCGTCGCCATGGACGCCGCTGCGTCCTGTCGGTCAGTACTAGCAACTCCTCCTGCTAGAATATTACAGACGAAATATTAAGAACACGTAAACATCACTCAAACGTCACGGCAAGGAAGAAGAACAATGCACGCGGAGGAAAGAAAGCCCACTCCCCACGGGTTGTAACTAACCAACCCACCCTCCTCCGTCACGAGAAAGTTAAAGTGTGAAGGAGAAAGACAAAACGGAAAGAATAAGAGGACTCAATCGAAACAGTTTGATTGGGCAGGAACAGGGGCAAAAGGAATCGCCAAAAGGCGCGAAAGCTGCCTGCTGCTTTCTTTCTGGAGTTTTGAGGATACTCCCCCCGGAATTGAACGAACATGATGTAGAGTGGAGAAAGGTACTAGTGCTGAGAGAGCAAGAGAATGGAGATAATTCGGTAACCGACCCTAGGAAAGAAACAAATTAGGAGGACATGTGTGTGTTTCGGTTTTTGGCAGATGACATACCACCGAGAAAGCTGAGCTGCTGCTGATGTAGGTGGTGGTAGTGTTGTTGCCACTGGTGTAGGGACGCGCAGGGTCCTCCGATGAAAATGTCACCTGAATGATGATGATGAGTCTCCGGGTTGGGAGCAGCTGGTGAGCCCCCGCCGCCGAGGGAGAGTTCCGTGGAAGTCGACGCTGACTCGTCCACTGCGCTCGTAACGGTCGACTCTCCGCTGAAGGCGTTGGTGGTGGCGTTCTTCCCGCCGTCTCTAACTCTGCTTGCTACCACGCGTTTTACAGCCGTAGGAAGGGACAGATGCGAAGGAGCCGCCGCTGCCGCCGGAGATGGCACACGGAAAGGGGATTGCGGCTGTGGTACGGTCTTCCGCACCCTGCCGGACTGCTGCTGGTGTTCCCGATGCCGTCGGGCCATGATCACGTGCCAGTGGTTCTTCACGGCGTTGTCTGTCCGCCCGGGGAACAGTCGTGCGATGAGCGCCCACTTGTTGCCGTACACACGGTGCGCCGCCAGAAGACGCTCCTCTTCCTCCTCACTGAACGACCGCCGGTTGATCCGCGGGTCCAGCTGGTTGAACCACCGAAGACGGCAGCTTTTGCCTGCAGTGGAGAAAAAAATCAGAGCTTTGTTGTTGTTATGGATGATCAAGAACAAAGACATATTGTTGCTTGCTGAATCGGGACATCACTCATCACTCACAATACCTGATCTGCCGTCCAGCTTCTCCGCGATCATGTTCCAGTTCTGTGGCCCGTACTGGGCCACAAGCTCCCGGAGCTTCGCGTCTTCTGCTGGCCTCCAGTGACCCCTGGCACAGAGCCTGGAAGCCGAGGAACTCGCCAGACAGCTACCGCTCCTCACATTGCCGCAGCTCGCCTGTTCCGTGGACATGCTGCTGCTGCTTCCGTGTACCATGAACATCCCGCCGCCGCTTCTCTCAACACAGCCACTACCTCCCAATGCCATCCACGCCGGCTTCTGTGCCTCCTCCATTCCGCATCGCCTCTCCAGGAGAGAATGCATATGCCCGCGAGGAGGCCCCGAGAGTGGGAGTGGAGGTGGGAGAAAACGGCTGCGTAGGGGGTGCTGCGGTTTCAGCTCGAGCTCCATCGGTTGGTGTGCTTTATAGTAGCGAGAATGTGAGGGGAAACAAAAGACGAAGAACGATCGGTAAGGAGGATCAGAAAGAGTTAAAAGACCACAGTTTTAGGCTCTTCTCCTCTTTACCTTCTTATATCATCAATGTCTTCTTCCCTTCCAATTAATAAGAGGAGGACAACAAGTGCCTAACAACCCGTCCACCCACAACGTCGGTTATTCGTCCGTTTTCCACTTTCCCCTTGTAAAACAGACAAATGCACTCACCGGAGCCAAGATTCCTCCAACTCCCTGTTCTTTCACGGGGAGTGTGGGGTTCCTTTCCAGCACTAAATGAACTCAGCTATCTAGTTCAACACGAACAAGAAACCAGAAGAGGGGCTACTGGAGAAGAATACAGAACAGAACAGAACACAAGGGAAAGAGAAGACGTCATGGTTGGGGAGAAAGCTCAAGAGAAAGGGATAAAATCCGGACGAACAGACGGACGCTTCTCCTCCTCCTCCTCCTCCTTTCTTCGTGATACGTCGTCGTCCGCCTCTCACTTTGAGACACTTGCGTCCCAGTCGGTAACAGTCACAGTGGACATGGGGCTGCCTCTCTGCAGCGGCAGCAGCACAGCAGGAGCATGCACAAGTTTCAAATGTGAGCTAAACCAGCCAAACCCCCTCGTGTGGGTTTCGACAACACCTCTCCCACCTCTTATAACCGCGTCCGTCCGTATGTGTGTATGTGGCCTGCTGCTGCTGTTGTGCTGTCTCCCAAACACCCCACCTCCAGCTTTCTACTTTTTTTTTTTATCCTATGGAAATTGTTAAAAGGGGGAAATAAGGTTAAAAGTAGTTAAAATCTTTAGTGTCCGGGATAATGTGCCTAATACATCCGGATAGCACAGTCTATTATGGGGTTCAAAAGTCTAAAAGTCTATGGATGAGATATTATGAATCCAAAGGTGGGTAACGAGGTTGGGTACATAAGATTTGGGCCCGTTAAAAGTGATATATCAACTCATAATAAACGTAGGAGGTTACGGAAGATGGGTGGGGCACCCACGTAGTATAGGAGGCCTCTTATACTTATTGTAGGGGAAAACTAATGAGATCACCAAAAAAATCCAACCCATAAAAGAATTAATGGTGAGGGATATTATCTTTTTAATACTAAAATTTAGTTAGCACAAACAAATTCTGATTGGTCTCCTACAATTTTTATAGGAGGCCTCCTATAGAATAGGCGTTCAGGCACCTACAACAACCTAACCTTAACTAGTGTCGCTTGTTGCACCTACCTACAACAACCTAACCTTAACTAGTGTCGCTTGTTGCACCTGTTGTTTCATTCAATCTTAACCGCACATTTATCCTAAAGGCCCACTCCTATAGGGTGATTTCACGATCGAGATTAAATGCAATAGAATTGCAACAGCTAACCGGAACAACGAATTTGGACCCATAAAAAATCTATATTCCTTTGTATAAGATTGTCATCTCAAACACATTCTCAAAGCAATCTCTTATATCTCCACACACAACATTCTTCAAACCTCCTTCTGCTTTGATCTCTAGTTTTAATGACTAGCTATTGTTGTTGTGTTGTCTCCCAAATACCCCTCCCCTAGCTTCTCCTTCCTTTTTTATCCTACAGAAAATGGTGACATAGTAAGGAAGGTCAAAAGTGATATATGAACCATTAATAAAAGTCTCAAATATATTGTTCCGAACTTGATGTGCACATATCTCCATCAATTTATGTTATAAACACAACTAGTTAGTTTTTTAGGGTGGATTTTGGGGGTAGATGTATGAAAAGAACTTTTTAGGACACAACCAAAATAGCAAGCCCTAGACAACAAATGTATAGGCACAATAAGCCACACGAGTAGATTGAATGGAGCGACATCAATTATTTTGGAAAGGCACTGCCAGCCCATCTAAAATTTGATTTGGTGGGACTGGAGGTGTCCTTATATAATAAAAGTGTACCCCAATGATAGGATGCTCGATTAATCTATATTCTAATCCATTTTCTGGAGCAAGGAGTCGAGATAGGCATATTCTATTCATCAATCATAAGTATACATTGATTAATTGACTCATTTAATTCACTTCCTCAACACAAACCCTAATTAGGATATGTGGTCACCTCACACAGATCCTTATACATATATTATATTCAATTCCATTCACATTCAACAATACACTTGTATAATACAATCTAATACAATTCAAATATGATTTTATATATGTCAATTCAATTCCAAGCATATCGGTCATTGGGCTGATTTTTAGGGAAAAATCACATTAAATAGCATAGTAATTTATCCATAAGATTACCCATGGATCCTCAATAAATAGATCAGGAACTAATCAAGTTCCAATTAATGAGAAATAATCAAAATCATTAGAATTTTATCCCCTAATATATTTCCCAAATAAATTATCAATCACCTACATATACAAGCAAGGTTTCTGATTACTTTAGCTAGATCAAATTAGGCTTTTAACATTAATATAGAGCTTAGGAGGAAAAAAAACACTCACCTCAGTTTCCAAGCACCTTAAATTCGTAGGTCAAACTCTGAATTTTTGGAAACCCAATCAAACTCTAACAAATGAATCCAATTCTTTCTCCTCTCAACTCTGAAACCCTAGAAATGAGGATTAGAAGAGAAAGAGTGAGAAAAGGGGGAGATTTGATGTGATTTCAAATCAAATCAGAGGAGCGACGGAATCTTGCATGTGAGAGAAGATTCACCATGAAATGTTATGCAAAGATGCTAAACTTATTTGATTTCATCATATCTTGGATAGAGAAACCCTAGGTCAACATGTCCACCACTTTCTCTTCTCAAAACCCTAGCTCTCCTATCTCTCTATAATTTCATTTCTTATATAGGAATGATGATTTATGAGAAATCCTTGTGTGTTAGGTTAGTAATATAGATGAATTGAGGTGCTTAGAACAATTGCAAACAAGCCCTTCATTGTATTTTTATTTTGCTCAGACTGGTTGGTCGGCTAAGTTATAAACTCGACCTACACCACACTTTTTAGAACTCAAAAATCATCCAAAAATTATAAAACTTTATCCCAATGTCTGAAATTGATTTTATACACAATAATAAAACTTTTAGATCATTTGGAGTTACCAATAAATAACTAAAAATCAAATACTATACTACTAATTTGCAGTCTGCAGCATGGTCGGTCAAGTTTTTCCTGCACAAAACTCGACCAACATCCCTATCTGTAGAGATGAAACATCATCCAAAAATTACTCCAATTTAATATTATGTTTATAATAGAGTTTCTCAACTATAGTTAAAATTTGAGATCAATTGGATATACCAATAAAAAGATAAAATTCAATTACCACACTTCTATATTAATCTAAAAATATGGTCAATCGAGTTTGAAACTCAACCGACAAACATGCCAGAACATTCTTCAAAATTTTGATATTTTTCAATAATTCTCACATTTGAGATATCCAAATCATATCCAAATTTCAACTAATTCAGAGTTACACATAAAATACTAAAAATTGTTTAGTGAGACACTATACTTATTAAATTATGTATTCATATGTCATCAAAACCAAATTGTGGCCAATTAGGGTTTTCAATTCTTAAACCCTAATTATGTGAATCAAAGTATGATTAGAGTTTCTCATTAGATTCAAAACATCAAAATTAAATTACCATCGATAATCAACCTATAAACAATGATCCACCTAGTTAAGCATGCAATCAATCAAGTAAACCCTAATTAGATGGTTAATATGAAAATGGGTCATTACAAATTCTCCCCTCCTTTTAGGATTTTGTCCCGAATTCCAAGATAAGATTTGGAAGAAATTCATATTATCTAATTGTTCATCTCACTCGACACCAAGTTAGAAAGTCTTCCATTTTATCTTTCTTTCACATGACACTTTTTTGTTGTTGTATTAGATGGATATTTGATCCCATGTCATCATCATATCTCTCCTTCAGTATTATAAACATTTGAATCACAAATATTAGTAATACATCATTTATCAATATGTGGCTCACATCACCCTTTATATTCTTTTCAAATTTGATTATGCATCTCATGGATTGAGATTATGACTCATTCAACATTATTGTCCTCATTCATCAGTTTTCTTCACAAGAAAGATCATTTAGCATGCACCATTTAGTTCTTATCCTTTTCTTAAAATTTCAGATTTCATACTCAAATTCAAACTCATTAGAGATTATATTCATAATTTGTTAGGCTGTCATCTTTCTTATAGGAACTTTCCTGCTTTTCATAGATTCAATATTGACTTATACAATCCTTTTCTCTTTCACCATTTTATCATCATTGTTTTTTTATCATCATGCATCTTTATATACTACCAAACTACTTCATCTAAAAACTTGGTCAGGGCATCCAAAAGAAGTACAATCGGTAGTTCCATACTAGCTTACTTCAGTACCCAAGTACTTGACTAGAGTATCTGGATACTGAGTTTAGTTAGTATGCACATCATTTAGGTTATATTCAACATCGACATTATCTTTTAGTCCTAGGTCCTATTGTCCCTGTAGACTCATCTAACCTAGGTTCTGATACCATGATGTCAGGACCTCTCTTTTGATTAGCATAAATACTAACCATTAGAGATAATCCCAAAGCCTAAACCCAAATTATGAAATAAGATAATGAATTCTCGACAAAGGTGATTAAACAATATACGAAAAACATATATAAATTGTTTCCTTTTTCTTTCTTCACAAATTCATAAATTGATGTCACATCAAGGACATCACATTTAGATATTACAAATCTGATTCAACTCTATGAAACCAAAATCAAATCTTGTTCTCATATGTAGTTCAGTTTACATCAGATACATGTACATTGATTAACAAACTTAGTCTACAACCCATCTTGGGAAAGAGAGAGTACATGGACATTCTAATCTATCTAGATTATGCTATTTATATCTTCTTTGTCACAACCTCTCAGCTGGATAGCACTATACCTAAAAACATTTGAAACAACCTCATGAGACTCATATAGAGCCCCGATGAGTGGATACTTCCCACTCAAGCTAGGTACATGCACCAACATCAGATTAAGCATAATAAACTTAAAAGAAACATGCAGATACTGAAAAGTCTAGCAGATAGTTCTATCATAAGTCAAATCTAGCTTACAATGGTAATCTAATCCAACAGATAAGGTAATCACTTAAACCAACTATAATTTTGAAACATCTTTTAGAGCATTTCTATGAACAAATTAGTAGATACTTCTTAGTTCATATTAAGAATCCTACTGCATGAGTAATAAGTGAAGTTCTAAGTATTTTGAATTAATACATAACAATAACATTATCTTTGTGACACTCCACCAGCCAGACCAGGAACACATCATGCAGTCTTGAAGCTGAAGTACACATAATACATATCTACCAAACAATACTATCAAATAGAAAGCAATCCAGCTCATATTTAGAATGGATATAAATCCCATCATTTATAACTTGTCAAAATGACATATCATAATACGAAATAGAAAATATCCATATCAACATGATTAATTTCCACAATAAGAAGCATAATCAACAATGACAAATCATCATGTAGCAGTATAAGGAATGTAACAACCATTCAAATCATGTTCTACACGACTTATCATCTTTTATCCATTTTCCATGAAACTACTTGGCTTGTACCTCACCAAGTAGAAGTCACCATGCCTGATTCTCGTGTCAATGACTCACTGTCACTATCTTAGGGTTTGACCGACCACCCAAAGATATCAACAATAGACCCTGGCTACCTTAGGGTTGCCTAAAGAGGCTCACATCCTCATCTCGGGTACACGAGATGGAAACCAACAAAATAGTATATCACATATCACAACATTTTACATATATTCACATTTCACATATTTCATTTCATCAAAGTCTATTCCATCTGGACATAGACTTTCATAGCAAGGATTTAGGGCCAGAGGCACTCCAGATGACTGACTCCTAAATCTTGGTGGTCTAACCTTTGAAGTCTTGATCCACACTCCAAAAATCCTTCTCATAATTCATCGATTGCTACAAGAAGAACTGTTTTGTTTCCCAAGTGTGTTCCTCGAGGGAAACTCACGGTGTTCATGACACCTAACTAGATGTTCCATCATTTCACTTGTTATTAATCTCTTTTACTCTTCTTAAGAGAATTCAAAACATCATATATCATATCTGTGTATTCTCGCATAACTAGAATAACATGAAATAGATTAAGTTTATCAATAAGGACAATGATCAAAGCAAGAAGCACAATAAATCTATAGATTGCAACACATATGATTATTTCTATCTTCTACATCATCTCATAGAAATTATCAACAATGGGCTTTCAGCCCGAGACATAATCGTATTGTCCAGCATATACCCCATCAGGGTTTTATCATCATCAGTGGGCTTTCAGCCCTAGACATAATCTCATTATGCAACATTTACCCTTATAAGGGTTTCACAAATGTAAGGAGTGCATATTAAATTCAATTTCAACATATTTCTTATCAGTTCATTGTATCTCATAGTTCTTAACAAATATTAGCAGAGGCATTAGAACTAGCAATAGTAAAAGCATATAGATATCATGTATCATTCATCATACTCAGAATAGATTTATCATACAACATATGCTTGTTCCATCCAATCTCAGTAGATGCAAATAGATTTCATGCATATACATGCATAAAATACTTAGTTCTCTTCTTATTTTATTTCAATTTCTTCAGATGGGGTTACTAATCAACACATGTTGACTATCATTTGAAGTTTGTACTATGAGTCCATTCTCAGAGTACAAGTCATAATTCAAGAACACATTCTTGTAAATCAATTCAAATACTTGAATTTTATCTTTTAGTTGAATTCATCTACAATTATGTGCATCCCTTAATCCCTCATTTGATATTGCCATTCACTAGCATCATCAAACTTATCATTTTAGGGTCAGAGTTACATTCTTAGAATCATCTACTAATTCCCATCTTTTTCCTTCATTTTATATTTAGTAGTCTCAATTTCTTTCATTTCATGTTCATTACATTATTCAGACTAATCTTTCTTGATTAACTTTACATACAATGCTTCTCTTCTACTTAACATTTATGAAAGTCCAATTCTTAGTATATTTCATTTCATTTGGGTTAAGCCACATTATATTAAAATAAAAGATAAAATACTTCATCATACTAACTTCATTAGTTTCATCTTTAACTTGCTATCACCATTAAGTACATCTTGTTCATACTGTCTCTTATATTTAGATAAGTGTACCATTTCATTGACTACTAATGTCATTTCCATAATTAACATTGATCATTCTTTATTATACTAATCACTTTAGCTTAAAATAATGGTTTAGGTTACATGTTCTTACATCATAATCTCTGATCATCCTTCACAAATCATTGTTATGTAACTTGTATGAAAGGACCCACATTCATATGAGGGCTACTCATTATTCCATAAATTGTACTAAAATAAATGCAATAGGCTTAGATCATATTAGTAAGACTCATCATCTTTAATTAAAGTATTAGTACTTACATTCAACATTTCATCACATTTAAAACATCATATGCAAGTTCTAGCTTCATCACTCATACTCATCTTAATACTAAACATCTAGGGTTTTCGAGAAGTCATCCCTAGTTCAACACATCATAAGAGACATATCACTAAGTAATTTCATAATGATGCATAGAGGTTCATTAGGGCTATTCACACACATGGAAACCCTAGTTTCCATTTTCACATATTCCATTCATCAATCATAAGTATACATTGATTAATTGACTCATTTGATTCACTTCCTCAACACAAACCCTAATCAGGATATGTGGTCACCACAGTCTGATCCTTATACATATATTATATTCAATTCCATTAACATTCAACAATACACTTGTATAATACAATCTAGTACAATTCAAACATGATTTTATATATGTCAATTCAATTCCAAGCATATCGACCATTGGGCTGATTTTTAAGAAAAATTCACATGAAATAGCATAGTCATCTACCCATAATATTACCCATGGATCCTCAATCAATATATCAGGAACTAATAAAGTTCCAATTAATGAGAAATAATCAAAATCAGTAGAATTTTATCCCCTAATATATTTCCCAAATCAATATCCAATCACCTACATATACAAACAAGGTTTTTGATTACTTTAGCCAGATAGAATTAAGCTTCCAACATTAATATAGAGCTTAGGATGGAGAAAAACACTCACCTCAGGTGCCAAACACCTTATATTCATTGGTCAAACTCTGAATTTTTGGAAACCCAATCAAACTCTAGCAAATGAATCCAATTCTTTCTCCTCTCAACTCGAAAATCCTAGAAATGGAGATTAGAAGAAAAAGAGTGATAAAAGGGGGAGATTTGATGTGATTTTAAATCAAATCAGAGGAGAGATAGAATCTTGACATGTGAGAGAAGATTCACCATGAATTGCTATGCAAAGAAGCTAAACTTACTTGATTTCATCATATCTTGGATAGAGAAACCCAAGGTCAACATCTCCACCACTTTCTCTTCTCAAAACTCTAGCTCTCTTATCTCTCTAGAATTTCATTTCTTTGATAGGAATGACAAGTTATGAGAGCTCCTTGTGTGTTAGGTTAGTCATATAGATGAATTGAGGTTATTAGAACAATTGCAAACAAGCCCTTCATTGTATTTTTATTTTGCTCAGACTGGTTGGTTGGCTGAGTTATAAACTCGACCGACACCACACTTTTTAGAACACAAAAATCGTCCAAAAATTATGAAAATTTAATAAAATGTCTAAAATTGAGTTTTTAAGAAATAATAAAAAAATTAGATCATTTGGAGTTACAAATAAACAACTAAGAATTAAATACTACACTACTATGTTGCAGTCTGCAACATGGTCGGTCGAGTTTTTCCTGCACAAAACTCGACCGACACCCCTATCTATAGAGATCAAATATCATACAAAAATTAAAAAAAAATTAGTAGTATGTCTATAATAGAGTTTCCCAATTACAGTTAAAATTTGAGATTAATTGGATATACCAATAAAAATATATAATTCAATTACCACACTTCTATATCAATCTAAAAATATGGTCAGTTGAGTTTTAAACACAACCAAAAAAAAGGTCAGAACATTCTTCAAAAATTCTGATATTTTTTAGTAGTGCTTATATTTGAGATATACAAATCATATCGAAACTTCAATTAAATCAGAGTGACACATAAAATACTAAAAAAATTTTAGTGAGACATTATACTTATCAAATTTTGTATTCATATGTCATCAAGACCTAATTGTGGCGAATTAGGGTTTTCAATTCTTAAACCATAATTATGTGAATAAAAGTATGATTAAAGTTTCTCATTATATTCAAAATATAAAAATTATATTACCATCATTAATCAAGCTTTAAACAATGATCCACCTAGTTAAGCATGCAATCAATCAAGTAAACCCTAATTAGATGGTTAATCTGAAAACGGGTCATTACACTTTGTAATGGATAGGTAAGTCCTTTGGTGGGTCTTGTGTTGTAACTCTTATAGGTGAATATACAATGGAAATCACTTGAAAAGTCCTAGAGGTTGATGTCTCTAGGTAGTGGATTAACTCTCTCCTAGTTTGGAGAGTGGAACCACTCTAAATGACCTTCTAGAGAACTTCAAGATGGGCAAGAAAGAAGGGATTGCAGAGATGTACTCTAGGCTCAATGTCATCATCAACGGCCTAGCTACTTTGGGCAACACTTTGGATAGAGGTGTAATCAACTCCAAGATCTAGATGACTCTACCAAAGATATGGGATTCAAAGGTGACCTAAATTGAAGAAGTGAGGAGCCTTGATGACATCCCAACCAAAGAGCTCATTGGCAATCTCCAAGCTCATGAGCCAAGGCTTGACAAGAAAGAAGAAGAAGCCAAGTAAGAAGAGAAGGAAGCCAAGAAGATCAAAGATAGTACTTTCAAAGCACAAGTGGAGGTGTTCATCCTTCAACAACAACTTGCTTGCCAGACTTTTCCTTCCTCCTCTAGTGAAGATGATGGCCCTAGTTAGCATGAAGACAACTACATCAAGGGCAAGCACTTTAAGGGAAAGCAAACCTCCACTTCTACTCCTAGATGCTACAAGTATGAACAAAAGGGACACTACAAGAGTGAATGTCCCTAGTCAAGAAAGTCACACCACAAGGGTAGCTCTGAAGAATATGGAGAGTTCCACCCTGCACTCATGGCCTCTACTAGTGAAGAAATTGGTGAGGTAAGTGAGGAAAAAGGAAGATGGATTGTTGATAGTGGCTGCACTAAGCATATGACAGGTGATATAAGCCATTTCAACAACTTCACCAAAAAGAAAGGAGGTTCAGTTACCTTTGAGGACAACAAGAAAGGTAAGTTCAAAGGTGAAGGTGATGTAGGTGAATCCTTGTGTATCAAGAATTTATTTTTGTGGGTGTCCAAACATCACAACTTAATTAGTGTTAGTCAATTATGTGACAATGGTTACCTTGTGTTATTTACTTCCTTTGAATGTTTGATTCTAGATTCCCTCACCTATCATGTTATATATAAGGGATATAGAAGTGGTAATCTTTATGTCATTGTGCTTGACTCTATTAAGCCTGTTGTTGGTAGATGCGTAGTAGTCAACTTGAATGATATTTCTCTTTGGCATCGTCAACTTGGTCATGTAAATATGCATCAGTTGAAGAAGTTGAGCAAAAATGACTTGGTCAAGGGACTTCCCAAATTGGATTTTGAAAAGGATGAGGAATGCCAACCTAGTACCCACGTAAAGCAAACTCAGTCCTCCTTCAAATCCAAAGGAGTCCTTAGTACCATAAGAGCTCTTAAACTTCTTCACATTAATCTATTTGGACCAATAATGTCACACCCCGATCTCACACTGACCACTAATCACGAGATTAGGGCGCGACGGAGGGATTACCACATAAAC
Organism: Alisma plantago-aquatica; assembly: GCA_963693085.1. Taxonomy (NCBI): domain Eukaryota; kingdom Viridiplantae; phylum Streptophyta; class Magnoliopsida; order Alismatales; family Alismataceae; genus Alisma; species Alisma plantago-aquatica. The sequence continues at coordinate 442,747,515 of OY856411.1, read as the reverse complement.
AAATCACTGAGAACTTTTTCTATTTAAAACCTCGTAATGATATCCAGATTATTGTTGTAAACTAAAACATAATAAAATATTGCAGAAGCATTTCATTTAAACTGGCTAGAGTAAGCAACAGAGTTTACAACATGTAACATTGTTTAACATAAAGTAAACATAACATTTAATTTACATCTTTATACACATTCCACATACACACTCTCTCTCACCCACGCCATGTCCCAAAGACCGAGGGGAAGGGACTAAGAGACCACTATCTAACTAAACTAATTACATATACCTTCTACTGATTAAGCGTTAGGACGAAAGGATCCTTCAGATTCCTGCTGCTGACGATAACCTGAAAATGTTTTGAGTAGAGGTATGAGCCTACTCGCTCAGTGAATAGCCTTTCATTTAGCTATCACTAAACAACTCATCAGGTTTATAGAATTGAAATAAACATAAATACAGTACAAGCTGGGCATTTCTAATGACATAGCAGATTACAGAATATAATCGCATTTCTATGCAACAACAGGTAATTTAGACCAATAAACAGATATAATGAATTGGCACAAAAGTTCGGATATATTAATTTACTGTGATCCTATATGATTACATAATTATATTATTATTATGCCCTAAATATATGCAGTGTACTCTGCATATAAAGATCCGCAGCAAGTTCATGCTACGGTCCCACCGTACAAGACTTAGCGACACACCCGGGAAATGCTAAGTCTGACTGCTGTCCTGGTCTGCTACAGGACTCTCAGGCTCACACGGCCTCACTGCACTCTCAAAAGAGTGTACTCTAGACTCCTCCTTGAACCTGAGCACACAGGCGGAGAGTCGGGGTTACCACCGTGACACACGCACGGATTATTGTTGAATAACCCCCATATACTCCAGTGCCACCGTGACACACGCACGGATTATTGTTGAACACTGCCTTTCTGCCCTCGTGCCACCGTGACACACGCACGGATTATTGTTGAACACGAGTCACCGACCATCTAGACACACGCTAGGTAGGTCGTTTCACCCCAAGGTGCAGACCTCACGAGGGGTTCTACGGCGTTAGGGCACCTAAGTCTATTAACTGATTGACAAATAAACATTTAAACAGGAATATCACATTTACTGATTTCGTATCAAATCACAATACACTGTCATTCTAAACCATCAGAGCAATATATTTTAAATCATTGTAATTTCTGAGAAATTCTCATACCATGCATTCAGACAAATTAGAAATGCATAAATAACCCAACTTATTTCAATTTGGCACATACATAGCGAATTTACGCAATTGAACATCTTATTGCACAAATTAAAGAAATTTACTTCACATATGAGAATCATACTCAACAATTATCAATTCTCTAAAATTCTCGAAAAGCGTGCACATTAACCCAAATCCTGGTTTGTGCATCACTTAACTCAATTAAGAGTTAATTACATATCACAACGCAATTTAATAACACTACTTGAGAATTTCTGGTAATATTTCAGAGAAATGTGCCATTTCATGTAAATATCAATTTACACATATTAACGTCAAAAGATATATGCAATTAGGGTTTTCTTGCATGTTTTTATTTATTCATATCAACTTTGAAATCGTACATCTGATAATTTATCAGAAATCTTCATTATCTGGGTTCATACCCAAATCATACCATTTTTAGACATGAATTTCTAATTTCAACATTCAAATAAGCAATTTAGGTTCCAATGAACCATATAAATCTACCGATTCAATCCACACTGATCAATTACTAAATTTAATCATATAACAGCGTCTAGAAACAATTTATGAAATAAAAAAAGTCGGGCGACGCCAAACGCCGCCCTACGCCTGATAACGCCTGTTATCAGCGTAATTTGCGCACAAAACAGAAAATATTCAAACGCCTGAGTTATTTAATGATAAATGAATGAAATCCTACTCACATTGATTTGGTCTGTCTGGATTCGTCCGGAAATACGTTCAGGGTCTAATTCCAGGCGATTTCAGATCGTCTTCTTCCTTTGAATTCTTTGTTTACCATTCTGTTGTCCACAGCAACCCCACATACAGGTTGGAACTGGACGATCGATGGCTGAACTTGGCTATTGGCTGCGGATCTCCACTTGGGACTCGTAGCTGGGCTCAATGGCAAGCTTCCCTTGAAATTCCGTGCGCCCAAGCTATTCCTGGTCGAGCCTGCTGCTACCAACGGCAGTTTCTTCATGCACAGGTTGAGGAGGATGTTTTGGTTGGGTTCCAAAATGCGGCTAGAAGCTGTTGTAGCTTACTGGGACCTCGAGGACGGAGCTCAAGGGAGCTCCCCTGCTGCTGGGTGCACCCACGTTGGCTCCCCTGGCCGTGCGCAGTAGCTTACTGCTACAGGACGGCCGCAGGCCAAAGCTGCTGGTCAGCGAAGTTGCTAAGTGGGTAAGGGAGGAAGAGGAATGGAGGAAGAAGAAGAGGAGGAAAAGTAGAAGCTGCGCGGCTGCTGGCTCTTGGCTTAGGGCGCCTAAATTCACCCTGCCCCTCTCCCTAACCTGCTCGATCGGGCTGCAGTTGCAGGTCAAGCTGCAGGTTGGGGGCGCCGCTAGGGTGCAGAGATGAGGGGGGGGGGAAATGGAAAGGAAAGTAGAGGAAGACGATGGAGGAGGTAGGGCGCAACTGAACTAAAGCAAACCAACTCAAAATCGACCGCCCTCACACCCCCGCTTGTTCCTGTTTTATCGGCGCATTGTGCGCCGCCTCTCTCTCTGTTCTATCGGGTGGAAGGGAAGACGGGATAAGGAAGAAGGGAAAAAGAAAGAAAGAAAAAAGTTATAGCCAAATAAATGGTTAATTTGCACTATAGGTCCAAAGAACATAAAAATGGCATAAGTATTGCCTCGGAGGTCCAATTTAACTGTTTCTTTTTGCCAAACTTCAAGCACAAGGTCCTCTACACTCTCAAGGCACAAAAGCATACTGATTAGACTGTTTCACTGGATCAAAGCTCTAATTGCATCTTTGCATTTAACTTAACTCAACAATCATCATTACTATTATCATTAATTACCTCAGATGATTAAATCTTGACTATTGATCCACATGTTGTCTTATCTTGATTATTCATAATGTTTAACAAAACTTAGCACTAACTGAGGTGTTTTACGTAATTCAAGGTATTTATTGACTAACTCTGATATGGGTCGTAACAATCTCCCTCCCTTATAAGAATTTCGTCCCGAAATTCCTAAAAGAGAAAAGGAAACTTGTCATTCATTCCTAACTCGTGTTCCCACGTGTCTTCCTCTAGGTCAAGATTTCTCCACAAAATTATTACTAATGATATCTCACAATTCGTGAGTTTCTTGATCCTCCGATCAATCATCTGTATAAGTCCCTTAACCTAGAACACATCTGATCTGATCCCAGACCAACCCACAAAACTGTCTTTCCTGAATCGTTATAACAGTATCTCACTTTATGGTAATTACCAAGAAATTTTTATACTATTCATGCAAACAGACTAAAATTCTTAAATAAACAGAATACATGTCAATCTGGTGCTAAGTTAAAATCATGCAATTTAACTGTTAAAATCATCACATCTCATAATGAAAATTAATATCAAAATACTTGATTCATCGTACACCCTATCCTCAGGGTTTCATTTGCCTTGTTCATTCATCACATGCCAACACCCTACTCTTAGGGTTTCCTCATTCACTAACCACATGGCAACACCCTACTCTTAGGGTTTCCATTATCTCATCTGTTAGATTTCAATTCAAATCACAATACGGTATCATTCTACAATTGGCAGAACAATATATTTCAAATCATTGTAATTACCGAGTAATGTTTATATCATGCATGCAGACAGATTAAAAATTCATAAATATTCCAAACTCAATCAATTTTGGCACATACATACCGGATTCATGTAATTGAACATCTTATTACATCAATAAAAGCTATTTACTTCGCATATAACAAACCATCTGTACTATTGTTCAATTACTTAAATTTTCTCGAAGAACGTGCATATTAACCAAATTCCTGGTTTATGCATCACATAACTCAATTAAGAGTTATTTACGTATCATCACACAAGTATTTAATAGTACTTGAGAATTTCTAATGATATCTTAATGAAAAGTGCCAAATCATGTAAAATGTCAGATCACACACATTAACATAACAGGAAGCAGGTATTTAGGTTTATTTACATATTTTAATGCTATCTTACTATCTTGAAATCATGCACCTGATGGTTTACCAAAACTGTGTTGTCTGGGTTTTTACCCAAACTGTACCATTATCGTTTGTGTATTACTAAACTCAACATTCACATAAGGCAACTTGTATAAGACTTAAACATTCATTCTTACTTCCACTGTAAAGCAAAACACATGCTCTCAGCATGTCCTCAAGAGTCTGAATGGTTCTCTCAGACTGGTCATCCGTCTGCAGTTGAAAAGGTTATATTGAATCTTAACTTTGTGCCCGAAGCACGATGCAACTGTTTCCACAACCTAGATGTGAACTTAGGATCTCAAAATGACATGATTGGAACTGGATTATCAAGCAACCTAATTATTTCATCCATGTATATCTTAGTCAAGTTTTGAGACATCAAAGGTTGACTTAATATGAAGAAAGCGAGCAGACTAAATTAATCTGTCCACAATCATTCATATCGAATCACAATCTCTAAGTGTCCTGGGAAATCTTACCACAAAATCCATTGTGATAATTTCCCATTCTCATTCAGGCATAGAAAAAGATTACAAGGTAGCTATAGGTCTCTAGGGTTTAGCTTTAACCTACTGGTACACACTACTTCTAACCACGTACTCAGTTACATTCTTCTGCATATCTGACCATCCATTTCAACTTCTTGGATTTCATATACCTCTTAGTGTCTTCCTAAAAACATAGCATACATCAATACATACACTTCTATAAAAATTCTTTTCTTTCAGCTTTTCCCCTTAAAGAATTTTACACTATCTTGAGATACACACAACATGTCATGTCAATATAACACCTTATCATCATAAAAACTTAAACTGTAGTCTCTTTTTCTCCTATCAGGTCATGCATGGTATGACTTAAGTCACTATCACCCTTTTTATAGTTTCTTGATCTGATCATAAGAAGTAAGCTTAACTTACATCTATACAATCAAATCACTCTGTGTTATTACCCCTAAGCCTAAGTTCAACTTCCATATTTCTATTAGCAGGTCTCTATTGAAACCTGTCATAGAGAATGCATTGGCTGTTGAACTTGACTTTCTGCTAGAAACATCATCCACCACATTCTCTTTACCAGGGTGATAATCTATTGTCACATCATAAAGATAGTGACACCATGTCTTTAAAACATGAACTACATCAACTATCTTTGGATCATAATCGGATAATACTCCGATTTCTATGCTACTTACTTATTGTTACATTTTAGGTTTATGTCTTACTTATTCCTATAAATCATCTCATGTTGTTCATGTACCGATCAGGTTATCTTCTTCAAAACCCTAGATCGTTATCAAAACCAGTTTACTTTTCATAGAACAAATCCCAAGATCTTTATTTAACAAAGATATTGGCATACAAGGTTACATCACTAATGATACCCTTTAAACTACTTCAACCCTAATCATCCTAGGGTTTTGGTCTAAATCAATATCATAGCATTATTGTGTGTGGTCGATTATATAGATCAAATTGATTTGCTTGGGGCAATAACATATTAACCCAGCATTCAACTTTAATCACATTCAGCTGAAAATTCAGTTTTATAATAGTTTCTGTAATTCGTTTATTAAACTGTAAACAGAAACTCCAAAAATTTTGAAAATTTTATATGTTGTGCCTAATAAAGTTTTAAACCTACAGTAAAAATTTCAGGTCATTTCAAGTTACCAATAATTAATTAAAAATCGAACAGTGCGCTGCTATATAGCAGTCTGCAGCAGATTCGGTCGAGTTGCAACTCGACCGACACCTTACTGAAGAGATCAAAAGTCATCCAAAAATTACGCCAAATTAATAGAGTGTCTAAAATTTGTGATTTTCAAACATAATTAAAATTTGGGATCAATTGGACGTACCAATAAAAAGATAAAATTCAATTACCACACTGCTATATCATTCAGAAAATGTGATTGGTCGAGTTTGAAACTCAGCCGATGAACAGGTCAGAACATTCTTCAAAAATTCTGATATCTTCCAATGTTGTTCACATTTTATATATCCAAATCATATCCCACTTTTAGCCAAATTAGAGTTACATATAAGATACTAAAAATCATTTAGTGAGACATTCTATTTATCAAATTCTGTATTCATGCGTTATTTGAATCCTAATTTGGGCAATTTAGGGTCTATGTTTCTCAAGCCCTAATTCTCAAGATTAAGAACATTTATACTTCTATTCTTATGTTACTTGTTAATAGGAGTCATTAGATCCCAGTAACGCATCCTGCCAGCCGGACCAGGCCGAACCTGTAGTCCTGAAGCCAAGAGCTACTCGGGATTAATCAACCCCTATTTATCTTAGACATGTGGAAAGAATATCCACTTAGGGCAAACTCAATTAAACAAAAGTTTCGGGTCTACTTTAATACAAAGAAACCAACATTAAACAGTTCACTTCATGTCACAGTATTATAAAAAGATCATACTTATTGTACAAACTGCAAGTCTGAATTCATGCATATAAGATCGTTTCTAATGATCTTTAATCAATAAGCATTGTAAGGTAGGAGTTATATCACATCCTTTATTTAATCTCTTACTCCTACATTATTTTCTTATTTCTTAACCCTAGGATTTCTAGGGTTTTCTTCTCTAGCCTATCCTTCTTCTGCATACCTGGCCAGGGCATCCAGAGAGGAACAGACAGAGTAGTTTGATACTGGTCAATCTAAGTATTCAGACACCTGGCCAGGGTATCTAAACACTCAGACCTTCCAGAGCTAAAACACATCAACTATTGTTTGCCTTACTTATAACTTTATCTTTTGATCTTAATGATTCTTATCGACTCAACTTAAGCTCATTACTTGATTCTCGTGACCACATCCTCTTCCTGCTATCTGCAATAGTATAACAGAACATTTCCTGTTATAAAATCACAGTTAGAAGAAAGACGTCTAAGTCCTAATCCTATTGGTCTCTTATCGTCCCCTGACTTGGACTCTGAGTAACTATGTACTCAACCTAAGCTCTGATACCAAAACTGTCACACCCCGATCTCACACTGACCACTAATCACGAGATTAGGGCGCGACGGAGGGATTACCACATAAACAAATCACTGAGAACTTTTTCTATTTAAAACCTCGTAATGATATCCAGATTATTGTTGTAAACTAAAACATAATAAAATATTGCAGAAGCATTTCATTTAAACTGGCTAGAGTAAGCAACAGAGTTTACAACATGTAACATTGTTTAACATAAAGTAAACATAACATTTAATTTACATCTTTATACACATTCCACATACACACTCTCTCTCACCCACGCCATGTCCCAAAGACCGAGGGGAAGGGACTAAGAGACCACTATCTAACTAAACTAATTACATATACCTTCTACTGATTAAGCGTTAGGACGAAAGGATCCTTCAGATTCCTGCTGCTGACGATAACCTGAAAATGTTTTGAGTAGAGGTATGAGCCTACTCGCTCAGTGAATAGCCTTTCATTTAGCTATCACTAAACAACTCATCAGGTTTATAGAATTGAAATAAACATAAATACAGTACAAGCTGGGCATTTCTAATGACATAGCAGATTACAGAATATAATCGCATTTCTATGCAACAACAGGTAATTTAGACCAATAAACAGATATAATGAATTGGCACAAAAGTTCGGATATATTAATTTACTGTGATCCTATATGATTACATAATTATATTATTATTATGCCCTAAATATATGCAGTGTACTCTGCATATAAAGATCCGCAGCAAGTTCATGCTACGGTCCCACCGTACAAGACTTAGCGACACACCCGGGAAATGCTAAGTCTGACTGCTGTCCTGGTCTGCTACAGGACTCTCAGGCTCACACGGCCTCACTGCACTCTCAAAAGAGTGTACTCTAGACTCCTCCTTGAACCTGAGCACACAGGCGGAGAGTCGGGGTTACCACCGTGACACACGCACGGATTATTGTTGAATAACCCCCATATACTCCAGTGCCACCGTGACACACGCACGGATTATTGTTGAACACTGCCTTTCTGCCCTCGTGCCACCGTGACACACGCACGGATTATTGTTGAACACGAGTCACCGACCATCTAGACACACGCTAGGTAGGTCGTTTCACCCCAAGGTGCAGACCTCACGAGGGGTTCTACGGCGTTAGGGCACCTAAGTCTATTAACTGATTGACAAATAAACATTTAAACAGGAATATCACATTTACTGATTTCGTATCAAATCACAATACACTGTCATTCTAAACCATCAGAGCAATATATTTTAAATCATTGTAATTTCTGAGAAATTCTCATACCATGCATTCAGACAAATTAGAAATGCATAAATAACCCAACTTATTTCAATTTGGCACATACATAGCGAATTTACGCAATTGAACATCTTATTGCACAAATTAAAGAAATTTACTTCACATATGAGAATCATACTCAACAATTATCAATTCTCTAAAATTCTCGAAAAGCGTGCACATTAACCCAAATCCTGGTTTGTGCATCACTTAACTCAATTAAGAGTTAATTACATATCACAACGCAATTTAATAACACTACTTGAGAATTTCTGGTAATATTTCAGAGAAATGTGCCATTTCATGTAAATATCAATTTACACATATTAACGTCAAAAGATATATGCAATTAGGGTTTTCTTGCATGTTTTTATTTATTCATATCAACTTTGAAATCGTACATCTGATAATTTATCAGAAATCTTCATTATCTGGGTTCATACCCAAATCATACCATTTTTAGACATGAATTTCTAATTTCAACATTCAAATAAGCAATTTAGGTTCCAATGAACCATATAAATCTACCGATTCAATCCACACTGATCAATTACTAAATTTAATCATATAACAGCGTCTAGAAACAATTTATGAAATAAAAAAAGTCGGGCGACGCCAAACGCCGCCCTACGCCTGATAACGCCTGTTATCAGCGTAATTTGCGCACAAAACAGAAAATATTCAAACGCCTGAGTTATTTAATGATAAATGAATGAAATCCTACTCACATTGATTTGGTCTGTCTGGATTCGTCCGGAAATACGTTCAGGGTCTAATTCCAGGCGATTTCAGATCGTCTTCTTCCTTTGAATTCTTTGTTTACCATTCTGTTGTCCACAGCAACCCCACATACAGGTTGGAACTGGACGATCGATGGCTGAACTTGGCTATTGGCTGCGGATCTCCACTTGGGACTCGTAGCTGGGCTCAATGGCAAGCTTCCCTTGAAATTCCGTGCGCCCAAGCTATTCCTGGTCGAGCCTGCTGCTACCAACGGCAGTTTCTTCATGCACAGGTTGAGGAGGATGTTTTGGTTGGGTTCCAAAATGCGGCTAGAAGCTGTTGTAGCTTACTGGGACCTCGAGGACGGAGCTCAAGGGAGCTCCCCTGCTGCTGGGTGCACCCACGTTGGCTCCCCTGGCCGTGCGCAGTAGCTTACTGCTACAGGACGGCCGCAGGCCAAAGCTGCTGGTCAGCGAAGTTGCTAAGTGGGTAAGGGAGGAAGAGGAATGGAGGAAGAAGAAGAGGAGGAAAAGTAGAAGCTGCGCGGCTGCTGGCTCTTGGCTTAGGGCGCCTAAATTCACCCTGCCCCTCTCCCTAACCTGCTCGATCGGGCTGCAGTTGCAGGTCAAGCTGCAGGTTGGGGGCGCCGCTAGGGTGCAGAGATGAGGGGGGGGGGGAATGGAAAGGAAAGTAGAGGAAGACGATGGAGGAGGTAGGGCGCAACTGAACTAAAGCAAACCAACTCAAAATCGACCGCCCTCACACCCCCGCTTGTTCCTGTTTTATCGGCGCATTGTGCGCCGCCTCTCTCTCTGTTCTATCGGGTGGAAGGGAAGACGGGATAAGGAAGAAGGGAAAAAGAAAGAAAGAAAAAAGTTATAGCCAAATAAATGGTTAATTTGCACTATAGGTCCAAAGAACATAAAAATGGCATAAGTATTGCCTCGGAGGTCCAATTTAACTGTTTCTTTTTGCCAAACTTCAAGCACAAGGTCCTCTACACTCTCAAGGCACAAAAGCATACTGATTAGACTGTTTCACTGGATCAAAGCTCTAATTGCATCTTTGCATTTAACTTAACTCAACAATCATCATTACTATTATCATTAATTACCTCAGATGATTAAATCTTGACTATTGATCCACATGTTGTCTTATCTTGATTATTCATAATGTTTAACAAAACTTAGCACTAACTGAGGTGTTTTACGTAATTCAAGGTATTTATTGACTAACTCTGATATGGGTCGTAACAAATAAGAACTCAATCACTTCATGGTTCCAAGTATTGCCTTGTTATTGTCGATGATTTCTCTAGATATACTTGGACCTTCTTTCTCATTTCCAAGAGTGATATGCTTGATGTTTTCTCAAGCTTTTGTAAATGACTTGAGAATGAAGCCTCTTGTCGCATCATTTTCATCCACACTGATCATGGGGGAGAATTTGATAATGATCTTTTTGAATGTTTTTGTCAAGAATCTGGTTATGCAGATAACTTTTCTTCACCTCAAACACCTCAACAAAATGGGGTTGTAGAGAGGAAGAATAGGTCACTACAGGAGATGTCTAGGACCATGCTTTTAGAGTATGACAATCCAAAGAAGTTTTGATCTGAAGCCGTCAGTACCTCATGTTTTGTGAAAAACTAGGTTTTTACACATCCTTCTTTGAAGAAAACCCCCTTATGAGCTATGGCATGGTAGAAAGCCTTCTATCAAGTATTTCCATGTTTTTAGATGTCTATGTTTTGTTTTGAATACAAAAGATTCTCTCGACAAGTTTGATCCGAAATCTTACAAAGGCTTTCTTTCTTGGCTATAGCACTACTAGCAAGGCTTATATAGTGTTTAATATTGATCTTGCTAAAGTAGAAGAATCTATAAATGTTAAGTTTATTGAGACTAACCCCTCTATTCCCAAAGATATTGTTCCAAATGTTGATGTTGCAGATGAGGTAATTCCCATTCTAAAAGATCTCAACATCACCCAAAAGGGAAAAGAGGTGGTGATTCAAGAAGAAGAGAAAATGAAGAGAAGTAGGATCCAACTCCCTGATTTGCAAAGAATCATCCAAAAGAGTTGATTTTAGGTGATCCATTTGAAAGAGTGAAGACTCGGGCTACATTCAACAAAGAACAAGCCAACAATGCCTTCATCTCACAACTCAAGCCAAAGAACGTCAAGGAAGCTCTTGGGGATGATGAGTGGATCCTAGCTATGTAAGAAGAGTTGGAGCAATTTGAAAAGAACAAGGTATGGACCCTATTTCCAAGACCAAGTGATAGAAAGATCATTGAAACCAAGTCTGGTAAGGAACAAAGCAAGGTTAGTGTCTAAGGCTACAACCAGCAGGAAGGTATAGATTTTGATGAAACATATGCACCTATAGCTATACTTGAGTCCATTCATATGTTGCTTGCCTTTGCTAGTTATAAAGACTTTCTTCTGTATCAAATGTATGTTAAAAGTGCATTTTTGAATGGTACAATTGAGGAGGAAGTGTATGTTGCACAACCCCCGGGCTTTGAACATGATAGTTTACCTAACCATGTTTATTTGTTGCAAAAATCTCTCTATGGACTCAAACAAGCACCTCGAGGTTGGTATGAGAAATTAAAGAACTTTTTGTTAGATCATGGGTATAATGGGCAAAGTAGATTCTACTTTATTTCTAAAGTACACTTCTAACAATTTTCTTATCATTCAAATATATGTTGATGATATCATTTTTGGCAGAACTAACCTTGATATTTGCAAAGAATTTAGTGATCTTATGCAACATGAATTTGAAATGAGCATGATGTGTGAGCTCACGTTCTTCCTCGGCTTTCAAATCAAGCAAACCAAAGATGGGAACTTCATCAACCAAGGCAAGTACACAAGTGAGCTACTTAAGCACTTTGGGATGGAGAACACCAAGCTGATGGACACACCCATGTCAAACACCATCAAACTTGACAAGGATGAAGAAGGTGAAAAATGAGATGAGAAGCTCTATAGAGGTATGATCAGAAGTTTACTTAACTTCCTCTAGACCTAAGATAATGTTTAGTGTTGGCTTGTGTGCTCGCTTTCAATCAAATCCTAAGAAATCACATCTTATAGCTATTAAGAGGATTATAAGGTACTTTGCCAAAACCCAAAATTTTGGACTATGGTATCCCAAGTCAATGGACTTTACTCTTATAGCTTATAGTGATGTGGATTACGCAGGATGCTTGATTGATAGAAAGTGTACAAGTGTCACTTGCTTTCTCCTTGGACCATGCTTACTGTCTTGGTTCCCCAAGAAACAGAGCACAGTGGCATTATCAACCATTGAGGCTGAATACATTGCAGTCGGGAGTTGTTGTGCCCAAGTTCTATGGATGAAGCAAATGCTCTAAGACTTTAACATACATTTTGATGCTTCTCGTATCTTTTGCGATAATACTAGTGCAATTAACTTGTCATATAATCCTATCTTGCATAGTATATCCAAGCATATAGATGTTCACCATCATTTTCTTCATGATCACATTGCCAAAAAGGATATCTATATCACGCATGTGGACATAGAAAATCAATTGGGGGGCATTTTCACTAAACCTCTAGCTAGAGAGCAATTTAACTTTATTAGATCTAAACTGCTCATAACTTCTTTGAATGAATCTGATATGCCTTCTAGATAGTTTTCATCTATCTTATATGCTCTTCTTATGTTTTGATCACAATTGCTTGCTAATATGCTAAAAATCAGTTTTCATGTTCTTTTTGCCTTGTTTTTCTCTTATTTTTGGGTATTTTTCACAAACATCTATTTTATCGCAAAATAGTACCCAATGGTGAGTGATATGTGCCTAAGTATGTTCAAAATGCAAAATGGACTTGAAAAAAAAAATTATTAGCACTCTAATGGCTAGAAATTAGAATTTCTAAAGTTGGTTCAGGTTGACCATCGCTCGAGTTGCCAACTCGACCGATCAAAATTTGAGAGATTTTTTAAAGAGCCTATCGGTCGAGTTTTCGAGTCACATAACTTGATCAATGGTCGGGATGGAGCAAACACAAGCTAGGTTTGGCTGACTTTTCTCTCTCAACTAGAGAAAAATTGACTGATCCAACCTCTAGATCCCTCAAGCTCTCAGCCCTAGCCCTGACCTTCCTCTCCCTAGCCCTAGTTAGACATAGTTTAACCTTCCTAGACCTCCTTCCTATCAACCCTAGGTCTAGGATGAGATTTGGTGGTGTTCTTTTCATTTTTGTTCTCTCTTTCCTCTCCATTTTGTCTCCATGGCGTCAAATAGGAGAAAGAGGGCCGCCCCAGCTAGTGAACCTTCATCTTCACCCAACTCTCGCTTGATTCCCTTTGATGAAACTTTCTTTATCTCAAATGCGGCTCTAAATAGGTACAAGGAGCACCTTCCTAGGAACCCCTTTCCGTTTCGTGCCTTGTTTGAGCCATGCCCACGAAGACAAGAGGTCATTGATCAAGTGGATGAGCTGTTGTATGACCACCATCTCTCTGCCTTGTGTGTCGAGCACTTGTGCTACAATAATTCCATAACAAGCACAAAAGCCATTCATGAATTCTATGCTAACTTGCAATGTAATTATGGCACACTCATACCACCTCCCAATACTCAAGTAGTCCTAACTTCCATGATCACCGGGAAGAAATTCCAAGTCTCTAAGGATATCATGAACATCTTCTTTTCGGGTAATGAAGTGACTAACACCTGGCAAAAGGACTATCCCGAGTATTATGACCTAGTCGAGCCTAAGGCCTTCTACAAACAGTATGATCTTACTCTCCTTCATATTCATAAGTTCTTGAAGAAGCCTCAATTCCCATGTAGGAAGAAGTGCACCCTTCTGTCCTTTGCCTTAGACCTCAAGAGACACATACTTGCCTTAGTTGTTAACTACAATATTCATACAAAGAAAAATCAGACTGAAATTGTAGAAAACACTGTGGTTATTATGCACTATCTCTTGAAGAACATAAGAGTCAAGTGGGCAAGATACATTCTCCACCACATGACCTTCTTTGACTCAGCCAAGAACACCCGTGGCACCCACCCTCCCTACCCAACCCTGATCTGTGGTCTTTTCCAGCTTGCCACTGGCAAATCTCTTTTTCATGACCTTCACTACAAACATGCTCGGAAAGGAGTTTACATCAGTGAGATGACACTTCAGGAGTTTGTTCCCATCCCATCCTCTACCACACCTGGTGCCTCTACCTCCACCTCTACCTGTGCACCTCCACCACCTCAGCCTACCTGACCTGCACGTGCATCGTTCCATGTGTCAAATGAAACCCTTATGGTCTATATAATGCATCAACAGGCGTACAACCTTCAGGGTTAGGAGCATTTGTACCATGACCTCTATACCATCATGTCTAACAGGAACCTATCCTATGCACACCCTTATCCTTCCTACCAGCCCTTTCTAGGAGGTGACTATTCATCCTATGCATATGCTCACTTTTACCCTGCCCCTCCACTTGCTTCTTCTACTGCTACACCCTCTGATGTTGGTGGATCTGTCCCCGGAGTGCTGCCTCTGACAGATGGCCCCTTGGCCACTCTTCTTGCTAGTCTTGGCAGTTCTGCTCCTTTCTTCCCACAGGCCAATGAGCTCCATGCTCTTGGCATATCTTGAGATGAGTAGAATACCCGTTGGCTCGATTGTAGTTTTGGTTCTCTTACTGATGAGGATATGCCAGACTAGGCTGATGAGGAGGTTTCTGTTGACGAGGAGGCTGATGAGGATGATGGTGATGCTTCTGATGATGGCTCTGATGGCTTTATTGGTGCCTCTGGTGATGAAGGAAATGTTGTTATCTCTCCTACACCTTTAGACAGAGATGATGATTACGAGCCAGAAGCTTCTGATGATGATGTGGACATAGATGACCTAGATGTTTAGATTTTCTAATTTCTAGTCTAGATGTTGATCATATATATCATTCTAGACTATTTTGTATTAAAAATATCTGGGCATATTTTCGGAGCTGTACTATTTTATCATCTAGTTTTCATCATTATGACTTTTAGTTGTTATTGAGAACATGCTTTCTGGGTTGTAATCTTAATCCTTTGTACATTTACTCTTTGATTCACTATATCTCATGAGTTGGTGCCATGTTTTAGCATATTTTGATCATGACTTAGATTGTATGTTTCTCTCGTTTCTGTTTGGTGTATGCTTTGAGATTGCATGTTGTAGATGTATGTTTGGTTGTTCTTAGAGAAGACCCATTTCTGTTCTCTTCTACTCCCTTATTTTTTGATAATGTCAAAAGGGGGAGAGAAGTTCTATGTTTTGGAGCTCAACCATATTGTATTGTTTTTATTGCTTATGTGATCCTTTTCTTATTCGTTATATGTTTTATCATGTGACTTTCGAAAGGACCATATATTACATATGTCATGTTGCTTTGTGTGGATATACTAACTCTGCAGGTAAGAGTAAGCATAGATTGAGGGTGAGCAATTCACATTGTTCAAATCATCAACCCCCCTACAATTCACAAGGCAAAGGTATAACTTTACATATCCTTTTCAATATGATTGAGGAATGGTTTGTCATTATCAAAAAGGGGGAGAATGTTGTCTTGAGAGTTCTACATTATCCTTATTTTTATAGTGACAACCATTCCATTCCTATGTATCTAATATGTTTGTTCAAGATTGATTTCAGGTTTTAGGTAAATGAAAAGGATCAAATTACACAAGTCCTAGCTTTTTCAAGTTCAAGACAAAAGCAATGCAAGTGCATGGTTGGGAAATCACTCCAAATGACCTTCTATGATTTTTCTAATCACTTGTATTGATGATATGACTTGTAACTAAGATGAGAAAAAATCAGGGACACTGAATTCCAAGGTTTAATCACTCAACTGTCAATTTAGAAAATTTGTCACAGGTTGTTTATCAGTCGAGTTGGAATCTCAACTGACCCCATGATGGATTTTCTGAAGAGACCTATCGGTCAATTTGTACACTCATAGAACTCAACTGAATGACTCACTAAGAAAAAATGATTTTAGCTCATCGGCCGAGTTTCCCAGAACAAACTCGACCTATAGTTTGAAAATTGGCTTTGTCTCTTAGTGGATAGGTCGAGTTACCTTTATTGAAACTCGACTCAATGTACTGTATGGAAAATGCAGAAAAAGTGATTCTAACCGTTGGAGAGTTGTTTTGAATGAAAATATATATGTTGAAACTTTGAAAATGGCTATATTTCTCCCTTAAGTGATCCCACACTCAAGGGAACACCCCCAGCTATAAATAGGACCCCATAGAGTTTATTCCAAGTTTGCTCATTCATGCTATTCTAAGTCCTTGCTATAGTTGAATGTGTTGCAACTCTTTGATCCCCTTTCTCTCTCTCATTTACATAACATTTCATGATTATGAGTGAGTTAGGCCAGTTGTAAGAGATCTACTTCCTTATGCTTGTAAAGCTCTCATTCCATTCCATCTTCCCTACCCCTTTTCTCAAAGAAGCAAAGGTGAAGCAAGCTACTCCGAGTGAAGGTGAAGTTGTTGTTGTTCTTCTTCAAGGTTTAAGAAGAAGTGAAGATATCCTTCAGGTGAAGGAGAAGGCAAAGGTTTAAGATCCAAGAAGAGTGGGTGATTCCTTGAAGGCTGAAGACTTATGCAAGAGTAGGTAAGTCCTTGAAAGAAGGTGGAAGACTCTTTGTAAAGTGGGTAAGTCCTTGGTAAGATTGAAGACTCTTTTATAATGGATAGGTAAGTCCTTTGGTGGGTCTTGTATTGCAACTCTTATAGGTGAATATATAGAGGAAAGCACTTGCAAAGTCCTAGAGGTTGACCTTAATAGGTAGTGGATTGACTCTCTCCTAGTTTGGAGAGTGTGGAACCACTTTAAATAACCTTGTCCAAGTGCTTGTTTCATTTTCTCTCATCCTTGCTATGCTTGTTAGTTAGCACTTCAAATTGCACTTAAGCTATTGGTTTTGATTGATATAATTTGAAGGTCTAACTTATCTTGTGAGAATTTTTGAAGCTCTATTCACCCCCTCTAGATCCCTAGATCCAACAGGAAGTGCAAGGACATGATCAATAGATAGCTTGGTATTAAGTTATAAGAATCCAAATTCACTTGCATTCAACCAAATAAACATTCTCCTTCACGAGCAAGGTTTAGTGATAGGCAATTTTGTCTTGCCAAAGCAAGGTATGAAACACTGATAACAACCACCTAGATTGAGGAAACTACATACCTTCAAGACCTTCTATGGAGTTTCCACTTAAGAACAAGAATACCTATGTCGTGGTATACAAAAATTTTCTCAGTAGAGATAATTTGACCCAAAAACATGACTTTATTGGTCTAGAGTTCACAACTAGAAAATTTGGCATAGATATTTTAAGATTAGATACTATATAGAAATCTTCAAAGATGGATACAATGTCACTTGACATCTTAGGAGCATATAAGGATGCATCAATGAAGGATACCACAAAATCATCAGGTTAAGGTTGTAGAACTCCAATAAAAGGTTTGTGAAGACGCACATGGCATTGGTCAACCTAAAGGGAATGACAAAAATTCATATTGCTTGTATCCCATTCTAGAGGTTGTTATAGGGATCTTATCATCCTTGCTTTTGAATTGATGGTATCTAGACTAGTGATTGAAAAGAGAAGAGTATGATGAATTTGATTGAATAAATCATTAGTCCTAGGAAGTGGGTACTTATTTTTCATAGTGGCTTGATAGATCATATGGTAAAGCATACATGCCCTTGAAGATCAATCTTTATTTTTGACACAAGGGCCCTTGATTCCAAAGGGGAAGTACTAGGGTTGATATACCCTTGAATGAAAAATATTGTGATTATTTCTTGAGCCTAACCAACTCCAAATATGCCATCCTATGCAACACCATAGAAATAGGTGGGGTTACCTTATGTGAACTCTTACAAAACAATTATATCATACTTGGAGGTGGCCCTATAACCACCTCAAGAAAGACACCAGGTACTCACACTCAACATCAATATTATCTAGAATAGTAGTATCAAGATTGACTATGGTAACAATTGTTTGGTGTTATCTGCACCCTTTATTCATTATAGATTGAGATACAATATAAGAGAAAAGAATATTAAGGCTTTATCCTTTTCTTCCTAGAAGAACAAGAATAGGGGAACTAGGCATGTATGCAATAATATTGTTGGATCGACAATAGATCATGAAATGATTTTAATGTAGTTGATTCATCCCAAGATTTAGGTCAGTTTGTTATATGTCATGAAAAATGAACTCGGACTGTGGTTGATGATTGGGACAATAAATAGGGACCTTTTCACTAACATGGTACAAGGTATGGATCCTCCTACTAGTAGAAATTATATTAAGTATATAGCATATGTCTTACAATTTCAAATGGAGTATAGAGGCCAGACGCCTAAACACACAGGTTTGGGTAGATCTAGGGTTAAAAAGAAAAACCATTATGTGACCATAGATGCATACCATACCTATATACATATACACATCATATTAGATTTTCTAGTTTTAGGCACAAAATCCAATTATGAAAGATGACCAAAGTAAAAGATACCTTCTATAAAGTGATTTACATTAATGTGTGCCCCCTTAGCATTAAGACCAAAGGGCATAGCTTGGTGGTGATCATCCAGTGTTGATTTCACAATGTATAGCGGAAGAGGACATGGAAACTTACTTTGAAATGTCCCCATTCTTAAAGTAACTAAACATAAACTTTTACTTGTCTTGGATGTAATGTCGAGATCCATAGTTGTACAACTTGTTACCCTCTAGTCATTGGCCATTACCTCTATTTGGACCTTGATAATTACCTAGAGATGGTTCTCTATTTTAGGGGGGGCAAATTTCTTTGGCCATTGTTCCTATTCCCATTCTTAGTGTTGTAGTGACAAGATTTCCCTTTATACTTAGGTTTTATGGGAATCACATTAGTAATATGTAGTTAGTCTAGGCCCTACTATTTCCCTTGTCCAACCTCTAAGGTTCTTTTCATAGAAAGGGCTTGGCATAGATTTCTTGAAAGGTAGTAGGCTTGGATGAAGATATAAATGCACTAATACTGATATAGAGCCCATAAAGGACCTTCTCTACTCTATCTTCTTTAGTAAGGCACTTGACATTAAATTAAGGAAATAAAAGTTCCTAGTGTATTCATTACAGATAGGTTTCCTTGGCAAGTCTATAATTTTTTTATCCTCTCTCTGTTAGAAATGGGCGTGATGTAAAATTGGATTTAAGAGATTCTTAGTTTAGGGGAACAATTTGTTGGGCGAAAGGAGGCAATGGGCCACCATAGTTTTTCCAAACCCTTTAACTAGTATTTGGAAATGGTTACCTTGTCATTTTATGATCTCACCCCTACAGAGTGGATTTTGAAGCAGATTTCCCACCCAATCTTGTTTTTAGGAAATAGGTGTATTGAGCATTGGGCACTAAGCTTCAATCATCTCCTCTGGCCCAACTATTCCAATTGAGATAGAGGTAGTTCATGCACCCGGTCATCCCATAGCATAGAGCGAATGAGTCTCCCCCCAGTAACCCTACACCCCCACCCTAATAGAAGGAGACAAGAAAGAGAGGCAAACGACTTGAGTTGAGTAAAGTATGGGTTGGATGTTTCCGTGAGCAGTAAGAAGCGGATCTCCCCTTTTTGGGGGAAGCTGGTGGCCCCTTTGGCGTATGGAGTCTTTCGATGGGGTGACCTGGCTTGATTCATTTGGTATATTCGGTCGGGGTGGTTTTTGTTTACCAACGCGTAGGCAGTCTGACCTTCCTATGACTGAGTCTTTTTGGACCCTGTGAACATTTTTTCTGGAGGTATTAAAGAGGGCCTCTCTAACCGGTTCATAGTGGTAGGTGTCCACTAACGACCATTCCTGGCTCGTCTTCATGGAAGAAATTTTGAGAGGATTCAGGGGGGCACTGGATCCCTTCAGACCTGGAGAAGGTGTGACACTGGTTCAGGGTTTGGTGAACCAACGGGTCACTCCTTGGGGTCAAGTATCAGGCCCCTATTTCATTTCCTAGGTTACACCTTCGGAATACCCTTGAATGGGGGTTTCACTCTACTCCCCCAAATCTTCACTTTACACCACGCCGACTCTCCGTCGTGGAATTAGACCAAGGGGAATCAATAGGAAAACTTCATCTTTTACACATAGGGGATAGATGTGTTTGGGTAGGTCATAAGTAGAGAATTGCCCCGACCCCCCATGGAGGGACAATATACAATGTATAGAATTTAGAGAGAATGATTTTTCGGGGGGGGGGGGTCTGGTCGTACCCGAACAATGAGATTCTACAACACAGTGAAAAACTCTCCCCTAACCAGGCAATCCACTTGGTAGGGCTCTTCACCCCTGTACTCTAAATGGAGCACCATGTAGACCTGAAAGCACCTGCAAGCTGTCAACCTCCTTTCCCTTTCACATCAGATGTTGGAACCCCCTCAAGCCATGAATTTGTGTGAGATGATTCCAGACATGGAGTAACAAGAGGTGTAATGATGATGAATTGCTAAAGTAGGCCGCACTCACGAAGGCCCCTAGTCCAGGAGCATATCGTGGATAAAATCCGTGTGATCTGTCAGAAGGTACTCCCCAACCCTTATTCATTTTCCCTTACAATGAGAAACCAAATAGATTAATAATTGTAATCAGTATGGTTTGAAAAAATAAAGATAGATGAACTAGTAATAAATCAAGCAGGTCCATGATAATCAACAAACCCACATTAAAACGTAGATACACATTGGTCTTATCTGACACACACATGTATGTGTACGACATAGATAACTATATATTTAAATTGATGCACCATTAGGAATTAATAAATACAAATGGAAAAATGTCCAATAAATATAACCCATGATTTAAACCATAAGTTGAATGCACTTATTAGTGATTCACATAATTTAGATTGCAATCTAATAAATAAGAAAATGAATAAAAGGGGACATATATGGAGAAAAATGAACCCAATGGATCAAAGTCATAGTTCTAGCTATGTTACTATTTTAGCAACCCATAAAGACATGGAAACACCTCCCTAGAAAATATTTACCCTTAAATTATGTGTATGCATGTGGCGTATACTATTGTATTACATAGGTAGTTGATACGTGCTAATTTAAAACCTCTTTTCACAACCTTTTTAGTCATGTCACGTTGAAATTCTTATCTTTATCCACTAAAAAGAAACAATTTTCTATTTGCTTCCTTTTATCACAATTTAGCTTAATCTCACCCAAAATTATGAATTTCTTACAGACTCAGAAGACCAGACGAGTGGTTCAGATGATTAGCCGATTGTCTCAGCCAATCTAGATGAACGGATCTGTCTTTCCAGTCGAGCGTCTTACATGATCTAGACACTTGGCTCACTTGTTCTGATCAATCAGTTGGTACCACCCCACCCTTGTCTAGATATTTTGTTTGATGGCGCACCCCTTGAATCTTAAATGGTCATTTCAAGGGTAAAGAGAGAGTTTTCCCTCCCAAACCGAGCGGGTCAAGAAGTGCCGCCACCCGAGATTTAGGGTTAACAACTACTGCCCAGACTCCCACCCTTACCAGACCTCCAACTGATCGGTTCGCTCCCCAACCGATCAGTTGGCAGTGCGTGGCCAGTTCAAATAAGCACCTGCCAACCCCTTTTTGGCCACAACCCTAATTGTAAAGCTCCCCTCCTTCTCCTATAAAATGAGGGGCACTTCCTCCTCCCATGATCACCTTTGGTATCATCTTTATATGGGATTTTAGAGAAATCTTTCTTGCGTTCTTATGTTATTGTGTTATATTCATAAATAAAGTTTGGTTTTGCAAACTAACTATTTTCTTCAATTGTTGTTCTATTACCTTGCTCATTTAGATATAGTTTTCTTCTTATTATTCTTTTGTGGACTGGAGCAAGGAATTAAGCGTCGACCATTTCACTGTCTCTAGTGTAAGGATCCAATCCTTTGATAAGTCTAGACTATGGCTAGAACTCTTCTTTCTTCTATCTCCCTTTTCTCCACCAGCATGAGTGAGTAGTTCTCTATTGAGGCAAGGGGAATATCCCCTTAGCCATGGCTTAAATCGACTATTTCCTTAGAATGACTTCTAGATGGCTTTTAGTTCTAATAACCGTTGATCTATCAAAGTAATTAATTGGTTTGATCACATGTTAATCTGAATGGATATGACCATGGAAATATGGATTTAAAACAATAGAATCAATCACATAGGGGTTTTGAAACGACCATGGATCTTACTCTTTTTGGATGATGGACTAAGAAACATGAGCACCAAGACCAATGGGCTCATGAGGAGTCCATCTTTTGTGGATTTTTATTAATTCACATGCCTTCGTCATAATCGTCATTTTTAAGGGTTTAGTCTATTCTCGCCTAGGCTAAGGTGGTGAAAACCCTCTAAACCCTCGATTCTCCATCTCTTGATCTATTCTTGTGTTTGATCTGCCCTCTTTACATTCTAGTCTTTCTTTCATAGTACTCTGTTGTGCTAACAATCATCTCCATTTTCTTTGTGACATGGCAATTTAATTCTTATTTAGTGCAATTTAGTTATTATATTTCCATTCCACTTTAGTGATAACCAACCATACCCCAAATTTGATCTTTACTTCCTATTCCAAAAACTAAAATACCAAAAAGAAATAAATAGTTCTTCAAAAACCTTTGGGATTAGAGTTAACAATCTTAAAATCATTGTCCTTTGGGATCGACCCTTTCTATACTAACCTTAATCGGAAGGTAGAAAAAGGATTAAACTCTAGGATAATTATCTTAGTGATTGTAGTGCACTATGACACATTAACAATTAGGCACCGTTACTGGGGAACATTGATTGTTTTCTCGAACCCCCAAAAAACTTCTGAAAAACCTTTTTTCATTTTTTTATGCATTCCGAGTAACATTCCGGAAGTGTTACTCCTCCTTCTACTGAGTTTCCATTCTGGCAGTCTGTTTTTTTTATGCACACGATTAACTGCTTATTTTGTGCATGCAATGTCTGAACACTGATTTTCAATCATTTGATCCTGAGATAGATAGAACTTTCCACCATCCAAACCACCAAAACCAAAATCAGAATATGTTGGATGAGGAAGAAGTCACCCGTAGGATCAACCAGGCTTTAGCGGCTCAAAGAGAGAACATCTTAGAAGACCAAGCGGCTAGAGAAGTCGCTTTACAAACAACCTACATGACTGAACAAGAAACCCTAGAAGTGAATAGGAGGGAAGCCGAAAGGCAAAAACAATTGAAAGATTTTTCTGTTCCCAAATCTGCCTATGCCCAACACCCAGTCGTGCCTCCTAACATCGTTGCTTCCCAATTCGAGATCCAAACCCAATGGATCACCATGATCTAAGCTAATCCTTTCTTAATCAACAATGGGGAAAGTTTCCAGGATCACCTTTAAAGGTTCATTGACCTTTGCTCTTTGAACAAACTCCTAGGCATCTCTGAAGATGCCATCCGCCTTAGATTGTTCAAGTACTCCCTTTCCAGCCAAGCTAGTAGCTGGTACAACACCTTGGAGAATGAAGAACATGTCACAACTTGGAAAGTTCTACGGAATAAGTTTCTTGAGAAATGTTACCCTCCTTCTCTTACCTACGAACTCAGGGAAAAAATCACTCACTTTTCTATGTCCCCAGGAGAAGCCTTAGGAGAACCTTGGAAAAGGTTCAAGGACTTGCTTAGGAATCCTCACCAAGATATATCTCAAGCCCAACTCATATATATCTTCTATCGTGGTGTTGATGATGATACCAAATTCTTTCTTGATTCCTCATCTGGAGGAAAATTCATGCACCAAAGTCTGACTAGCGCATGGGAAGTGGTAAAATGAGCTTATGAAATAAGGGCTAGAAGGGGAATTGGAGGAGTCCTTAAGGTAGCCAAGGCTAAAGTAAATCTTGATATTTAAAGCATAGCATAAAGCCTCAAATTAATTGCCCTAAAACAAGATTGGTTAGAGTCATCCCTAGGCACCCTTAGGGAGTTACCCTAATAAGTAAAAGCCATGGAATCCCTGTGTGGCATTTGCCAAGGATACGACCACACAACCCTGCATTGTCAATACCTCTACAACACCCCAGTGCAACCAGAAATGGGATAACAACTAGAAGACCTCAGCTCAATCCATACAATACCAGGATAAGGTTACTACAATCCCAACCAGACTAGAAACCATCCTGGCTTCCAATATGGGAACCTTGCAGGTGCTGAAAACTCTAGCCAACTTCAATCCCAACAAAGGCCTCCCTACCCTCAAGGAAACAATCAACCACCGCCTGGATTCCCATGCAACAACCAAAGGAACTTTGGGACCCAAGGAAACTACCAAGGAAATCACCCAAATTGACCAACATATCAAGGACAACAATTACAAAACTTAAACCTCCCCCCCAAATCTCAATCAGCCACCTCCTCAACCACCACCAAGTGTTCCAACTCCCACCCCCTCAGTTGATGAAAGGATATCTACCCTGGAACAAATCATTATTGCCCAACAAGATCATCAAAAGGCAACTGACGCCCAGCTAGCTCACTTTTTTGCCCAGCAGAAACCCCATGTTGGAACTTTTGCAGGGCAACCTGAAAATAACCCCAAACATCTTGAACAACTTAAGGTTGTCTCCACTCATTCGGTAAAGGTGCAATCCCCTCCCCCTCCAAAAAAACCTTCAGCTCCACATCTAGAATTCAAGGATGAGGACATGGTAGTTGTTGAACCTAAAGCTACACCTAAACCAACCATCCCCAAAACCCCCCCAGGCAGAAGCCGAAGAACCAATCTACAAGCCACGACCTCCCTACCAAGCCCGCCTCAAACAAACAAGGCTTGACACCCGCTTTATGAAATTTAGGGATGCTACGAAAAAACTACATGTAGACATTCCCTTCCTTGATTCTTTGGCAGACATGCCTGCCTGGTCCAAGTACATGAAAACCCTCTTGACTAGGAAGTACGCTACTAGACAATACGAGACTGTGAAACTTGCTAGGACCACTTCAGACATATTCCTAAGTAAGATGCCTAAAAAATAGAAGGACCCTGGTTCTTTTGGGATAGGATGCTACTTGGGTGACAATGCTTGTAGAAAGGGCCTAGAGGATTTAGGAGCCAGTATATCCATCATGCCTTACAACCTTTGTAAAAGACTAGGATTCAATTACATGTTACCCACAACCATGACTATCCAACTAGCGGACCCATCCATGACCAAACCCATGGGAATCATAGAAAACATTCTGATTAAAAGTTGGAAAAGATGCCTATGTCGCATGTGATTTTGTGATCATGGACATCAAGGAAGATTTATGCTACACTCTCATTTTTAGACGTCCCTTCTTAGACACTTCCCGTGCCTTGATTTATGTTGAGGCCAGTACCATTTTGTTAAGATTAGGGAAGCAAACCCAAGAGTTTAGGGTGTTTGAAAGCATGAAGGGACCTAGTCATGAGGAAGAGGTCTACCTCCTTGATTGCATTGATAAATTATGCCAACTAAGGTAGGAATGGGAGTTAGTTGATGACCCCCTACACACAACCCTCACTATCCACGCCAAATGTGATTTTGACAATGAACAATTAAATCAATGTAAGGCTCATTTAGATAACTTTGAGGAGATCCCCAATGCTAAAATTGAGGACCTTAAGATGATCTCCACCATAGAAGAAAAGCTCAAACCGCTAAAGGCCCCTGAAATGAAGACTCTCCCCATAGGGTTAAAATATGTCTTTCTTGATGAGCTAGAGTTGTATCATGTCATCATAAATTCTGGCCTTACCCTCGAATAAGAAAACAAACTTATGGGTGAACTTAGGAAAAAAGGAGCTTCCTTGGGGTACAAAATGACAGATCTAGTTGGAATAGATCAATCCATTTGCATCCACAAAATCCCAGTGATAGAAAACCACAAACCTTCTCATGATCCTCCATGGAAACTCAACCCAAACATGAAGGAAGTTGTATGTCTGGAGGTGATTAAACTTTTGACTCCAGGAATCATCTATCCCATCTTTGACTCCCCATGGGTCAGCCCAGTTCAAGTTGTTCCCAAAAAGGGAGGGACTACTATCATTCGAAATGATAAAATGAGCTCATTCCCACTCGCACGGTCACAGGGTTCAAGATGTGCATTGACTATAGGAAGCTCAATAAAGCAACTAGGAAAGACCACTTCCCACTTCCCTTCCTAGACCAAGTTCTTGAATGCCTAGCCCATCAACAATTCTTCTGTTATCTAGATGGATACTCAAGATTTTATCAGATCCCTATCCATCCTGAAGATCAAGAGAAAACCACCTTCATATGTCCCTTTGGTACCTATGCTTTTAGAAGAATGCCCTTTGGATTGTACAATGCAACATCCACCTTCCAATGATGTATGTCATCCATCTTTGCAAGATTGATCGAAACCGTCATGGAAGTGTTCATGGATGACTTCTCTGTCTATGGAGATTGATTTGATTCATGCCTTAGGAATCTCACCCTTGTTCTTGGTAGATGTATTGAGTCACACTTGGTCCTTAATTGGGAAAAGTGTCACTTCATGGTCAAGGAGGGCATCGTTCAGGTTAGCAACCAAGACATAGAGGTCAACAAAGCAAAAAATAAAGTTATCACCAAGCTTCCACCCCCAACCTCAGTCAAAGACATTCAATCCTTCTTAGGACATGCTTGTTTCTATCGATGATTCATTCATGATTTTTTTTTAAATCACAAAACCTCTCACCAATCTTCTTCAAAAGAAGATGCCTTTCCATTTTGATAAAGCATGTATGGATAGCTTTCTATGTATGAAAAATGCTCTCACAACCACTCCAATCATTCGTGCACCAGACTGGGCCCTACCCTTTGAAATCATGTGTGATGCTAGTGACTATGTTGTAGGTGACATCTTAGGACAACACATTGATAAGAAACATCATGTCATATACTATGCATCAAAGACTTTAGATGAAGCTCAACAAAATTACACTGTGACTAAAAAGGTGATGCTAGCCATTGTCTATGCATTTGACAAATTTTGCTCATACTTAGTTGTCTCTAAAGTTATTGTCTACATTGACCATGCAACCATCTGATATCTCATGACCAAAAAGGATGCCAAACCCAGATTCATAAGATGGATTTTGCTATTGCAGGAGTTTGACCTAGAAATCTTAGACAAAAAGGGGTCTGAAAACGTCATGGCTGATCACCTAAGTCGTCTTAGCTACAACCCAATTGATGAAATCCCCATAAATGACTCTTTGCTTGATGATCAATTGCTTAAGGTAGACTCCTAATTTCCTTGGCTCGCCAATTTTGTAAATTATTTAGTTGCCGATGTATTGCACCCTGAGTACAAGGGACATTCTAAAGCTAAGTTTTTACATGATGTCAAAAAATAGTATTGGGACGAGCCTTATCTATTTAGAATTTATGTCGCCGGTCTGTATTGCCACTGTGTCTCTCAAGAAGAAGGTACTGACATTTTGGAACAATGTCATTCTGGCCCTTATGGTGGACACATGAGTTCCCAAAAAATAGCAAGAAAAGTCCTACAATGTGGTTTCTATTGGCCCACCATCTTCAAAGACTCATATGATTATGTGCTCTCATGTGACCAATGTCAAAGGATGGGTAACATTTCCAAGCGTGATCAAATGCCCCTAACCTGTTGGCAGGAATTATAGATTTTTGATGTCTGGGGGGTTCAACTACATGGGCCCATTTCCATCTTCTTATGGGTTTTCTTACATTTTAGTCATATTCGATTACGTGTCAAAATGGGTTGAAGCCATACCCACTAAAACCTACGACTCCAAACCTATTAAGAAACCCTTTAAAGAAAATATATTCCCTAGATTTGGAGTCCCTTGCACCATCATTTCTGACAGGGAATCCCATTTTTTGGAGAAAATGTTGAGGCTCTATTGAAAAGATATGGAGTTCACCACAAATTCGCCACACCTTACCATCCTCAGACCAGTGGACATGTTGAAGTATCCAACAGACAAATCAAATCCATTCTATAGAAAAATGTTGGATGCATTAGAAAGGATTGGGCATTGAAAATCAATGGCACTTTGTGAGCATACTGTACTGCCTATAAGACACCTATAGGCACCACCCCTTTTAGGCTGATTTATGGCAAATCATGCCATCTCCCGATAGAGTTAGAATACAAGGCTAGCTGGGTTATCAAAAGCCTGAATTTTGACCTTTCTACTATTGGAGAAAATCATCTTATCCAAATAAATGATCTAGACAAACTTAGAGTGAGCACTTATGAAAATGTGAGAATCTACAACGAGCGAACTAAACTTTGGCATGATGGTCACATCAAGTGCAAGGACATCAGAGAAGGCGACCAAGTTCTAGTGTTTAATTCGAGACTAAGGCTTTTTCCTGGAAAGCTCAAATCCAGATGGTATGGTCCCTACCTCATCAAGTGTGCCTATCCACATGGCACCTTCCTTCTTTGGGATAAAGTTTTGGGTGAATTTAAGGTTAATGGGCATCGACTTAAAAGATACATCACCACTGAAGACCTTGTCACTTCAGATACCAACAAACACCCATCCTTGGAGGATCTTAAATTGACAGACCCTCAGACTCCCATATAATCACAATAAAATGGTTTCTCATATGTCATGCCTACGACGTTAAACAAGGCACTTGTTGAGAGGCAACCCAACCCTATCTTCCTTTTACTATTTTTTCTTAACGTTGTTATTTCATTCTGTTTTCTCCTTCTCTAACAATCCATCCGATCAGCTCAGAAAGCCAACCGATCGGTTGGGGATTCCTAAATGATGGCCCTTGAACATCTCAAATGATCGATTGGTCCACAACCCAATCGTTTGGATCCAATCAAACATCGCCTGAGCCGACCATTAGTCAAACGTGAGGCGTCCCGACACCTTGGAACCCTCCATATGACCATGTTAGTTAAAACCACCAACCGACCGACTTGATCACCAGCCAATCGGTTCTGAACCCTGGCTCGACTATATAAACTCCCCGAGGCAAGCCTCAACCTCACTCACTCCATTCTAACCTAGCCACCACTCTCAGTCATATGAAGTTCTCTCGTGCACCTGAGCTCACGTCCAACCAAGCGAACTGCTCCCAGCCGATCAGTGAAGCCGCCAGTCGAGCGTCTAGCACTCCCAGTCGATCGACGTTGTAACGAGCGACCACCTCTCCTACTCGAGCTCGTCCTCTGCGAGCCGACCCCTTCAGTAGGCCAACCACCCCACAAAGGAAGTCGACCGGACAGTTTGCCAACTGAACGATCTACCTTTAAGCCGGTCGTCTCTGCTCTAGCCGACCGTCTCATCTACTCGGCCAGTAGTTCGACTCCACTATGCCTGCTCTTACAGCCACCCATATCACACACCAACCACTCGTCTCATCTACTCTATGAGATGCCTATCGCGGTCTCCGCAGACACCTCTGAGCCGCTCGTCTTACAGCTTAGCCGATTAGGTCAAGCGGCGTCGCTTGGCCTACCTTCACCCTCAATCCACAGTGGAAAGCACCAGTGCCCCCCTTAGCTATTGAGACACCCGTCTTCATCATCGATTGCTCATCTCAGCATTCCAACCGATCAACTCAGGTCTCCAGCCAATCTGCTCAACGCTCCCACAACAGCCATGTTCAACAGATTTTGCAAGAATAAGGGGAAGTCTACAGCTTCTTTGTCCTAGGATCCACCTCGCCAATCTAGATCTCACACTGGGATCTAGTTTTTCACACCATCCCCCACCGATGAGTCCTCTCCTGAGCCCAATGAGGACATGCTCCATGACATCAACGAGGCAGAAGACCTTCTCTGAGAGATGGAGAGAAACCAAAAGGTGAGAAATGACCCAGACTCCACTATCCATTATTCACCCCACATAACCCCCATTCCCTACAGTTATGTCCAGTTCACCAACACCGACCACCTTCAACGTTATGAGAGCTTGTTTGCTATAGGTGTCTCCCTCTCCCGTTGGGCATGTGGCACTACCCTTGAATCCCTAGGAATCCGTGATGCCACTGACAACATCCTCCAAAAAAACCACATCCTCCTCTTTCCCTACCATGTCACCTTAGTGTATAGTGATCTCACTCTTGAGTTCTTATCCACCTATCATCACTATCACTGTTCTCAAGGAAATTCTAGCCGCAAGATCCGGATTTTTGGGGGAAAATATGGAGATATCTGCCTGTCAGTTCACTTCCCTTATCCTTGACGATGGTGATGATTACTGGTTAGATCGTTGTATGGAGCGACCCCATGATTCCTACCCTGACCGATACGACAAAGATAAGTTCTGGGATGAGATCACTGGCCTCCTTCCCTGCCTTCCTAGTGGGCCCAAGGCTTCTAGTATTCACAACCCAGTAATCCGCTACCTCCATCGTATCCTTTCTTGCACCATTTTTAGCAGAGAAGGTACCCAGGAAGCCATCCCCCATATTGAGCTCTATGCCCTTTGGTGCCTCTTGAATGAAGAACCCTTCAACTGGGGGAATGTTGTTTTGGAGCACCTCAACACCCAGGCCAGCCGTACCACCTCATCATCATTTCTCATTGGCCATTTTGTCACCCAGCTCACACCTTTCTCGGCTACACCCACATCCCTTTCCCACCACTTCCACTTAAAAATCACCTGATTGATAGCTATTACTTGAAAACTAGCAAGTTCATCCACATGGGTTCTAATGGTGTCAACTACCTACTCTTCAAGGATTCACATGAGGTTCTACAACTTCCTCTTTATGCAAGGTTTACTGCAGCAAACCTTATCTATGAACTCACCAATCTAGTAGGACACATCCAGAGGTACGGTCTTCAACACCCAGACCCATATGACATCCCAGTGCCTCAGGCCCACAAGAGGAGTGTTTCTTTAGAGGCTCACGATGATGCCTCTAGTCCACCACCACCGCCCCGCTGCCGCACCAGGCATTGACCAGATGACGATGCAGGTGCCTATGGGTTCTATGAGGTCCAGCAGTAGCTAGATGAGATCCAGCATGAGCAGCAGCACCAGGGCCACCAGCTCAACCATATGTATCTCATGCAACATTCACAGGAGTCTTGGCATGTGGACTGTGGCCACTATGCCCCTAGCCGTCCATCCTATGAGGAGTATGGAGCCCAGCACGCCTACCCAAATCCCCACTCTCCTTACTGGGGCAACTACTACACCTCCTACCAGTAGCATCCACCACCACAGTGATTCTCTTCCCTCCGTCTCATTGTAAGGGTTTGCTAGAGATGAGAAAAACTCTATGTCCGGGGTGGGAATGGATGGTAAATTTTCCACCCCTTATCTTCCCTTTTCAACATTTGACTTTTGTATTTCAAAATTTAGTTTTTTTCCCTTTTCAAAACCTTGGCCTTTACCTAGTTGATCAAATGATGTATCTTCATTTTCAAATTAGATAAATCTTTATTTCCCAAATTGCTCAAAATTTTCATTTCTTTTTTTGAAAATACCAAATTATCCATACCTCTATTAGAAATATTCATGGAAAAGGTGGCAAGCCTTAGAGTATCGAATAGAATCAAATGAAAATTTTCTTATCTTTAGCATTCAATTAACTAATCAATCTTTCTCATATGTACTTATAGGATTTCTCTTACTAATGCAACAACGCTCGAAAAAAAAACCTTTTTTTGCATGGGAAAATAATCCGCACGCCAAACCCTAAGTTCGGGGTGGCGTGCTCCTCGTTTCTCCATCTTCCATACCCCTTGTAAATTTAATAGGAGTGTACTGCCAAAAGATGCCAAAAAAAGCACACACAAAATTATGGTCAATATCCTGAGTCAAATAGAGGAGGGATTATTCGTCCACACCCCTTGTAAATTTAATAGGGGCACAAATCAAAAAAATTAAAATCCCAAGTCAAATAGAGGAGGTATCCCTTTTTCCACACCTCACCTTTTCTTATTCCCATGCCAAAAAAAAATCAAGTGTTGAAACGCAAGTAGGATTAAGATTTTTTTGCAAAGTATATGATTGAAAGAAAAGGTTATGAAAAATGTTGTTGTAAGAAATATAGAACTTGTATTTCATGGTTCTAGGATATGGGTTGATTGGCCATAAAGAGGATAGAAGATATTGCTAATCAAGGGAGGATGAAAATGTTGTTTCAAGGAAATTTTTGAATTATTTTGAATAAGCTTGAGGACAAGCAAAAGCTTAAGTCTGTGATATTTTGATACATGCTAATTTAGCACCTCTTTTCACAACCTTTTTAGTAACGTCACATTGAAATTATTATCTTTATCCACTAAAAAGAAACAATTTGCTATTTGCTTCCTTTTATCACAGTTTAACTTAGTCTCACCCAAAATTATGAATTTCTTACAGACTCAAAAGACTAGATGAGTGGTTCAAATGATCAGCCGACCATCTCAGCCAATCCATACAAATGACATTGTCATTACAACTGAGCATCTCACATGATCCAAACGCTCGACTCACTTGTTCTGATCGATTGGTTGGTACCGCCCCACCCTTGTCTAGATATTTCATTTGATGGCGCGCCCCTTGAATCTCAAATGGCCGTTTCAGGGATAAAGAGGGATTTTTCCCTCCCAAACCGAGTGGGTAAAGAAGCACCACCACCCAAGATTTAGGGTTAACAACTACTGCCTGGATTCCTTCCCTTGCCATACCTCCAACCAACCGGTTCACTCCTCAATCGATCGGTTGGTAGTACACGACCAGTTCAAATCAGCAGCTGCAAGTCCCTTTTTGCCCACAACCCTAATTGTAAAGCTCCCCTCCTCCTATAAAAGGAGGGAAACTTCCTCCTACTAGGAGCACCTTTGGTATCATCTTTTTATGAGATTTCTGAGCAATCTTTTTTGCGTTCTTATGTTATTGTGTTCTATTCATCAATAAAGTTTGGTTTTGCAAGCTAAGTGTTTCCTTCAATTGTTGTTCTTTTACCTTGCTTGTTTAAATCTAGTTTTCTTCTTCTTCTTCTTCTTCTTCTGTGGAGTGGAGCAAGGAATTAAGCGTCGACCATTTCACCATCTCTAGCCTAAGGATCCAATCCTTTGATAAATCTATACTATGGCTAGAACTCTTCTTTCCTCCATCTCCCTTTTCTCCACCAGCATGAGTGATTAGTTCTTTATCGAGGCAAGGGGAATACCCCCTTACCCATGGCTTAAATCGACTATTTCCTTAGAATGACTTCTAGATGGATTTTGGTTATAATAACCGTTGATCTATCAAAGTAATTAATTGGTTTGATCACATGTTAATTCAGATGGATATGGCCATGGAAATCTGGATTTAGAACAATAGAATCAATCACATAGGGGTTTAGAATCGACCATGGATCTTCCTATTTTGGGATGATGGACTAAGAAACATGAGCACCAAGACCAATGGGCTCATGAGGAATCCATCTTTTGTGGAATTTTATTAATTCACATGCCTTCGTCGTAATCGTTGTTTTTAAGGGTTTAGTCTATTCTTGCCCAGGCTAAGGTGGTGAAAACCCCTAAAGCCTTGATTCTCCATCTCTTGATTTATTCTCATGTTTGATCCACCCTCTTTTCATTCTAGTCTTTCTTTCATAATAGTTTTCTTGTGCTAACAATCATCTCCATTTTCTTTATGATAGGGAAATTTAATTATTGTTTAGTGCAATTTAGTTCTTATATTTCCTTTCCACTATAGTGATAACCAACCATACCCCAAATTCGATCTTTACTTTCTATTCTAAAAAGTAAAATACCAAAAATAAATAAATAGTTCTTCAAAAACCTTTGGGATTAGAGTTAAAATCTTAAAATCGTTGTCCTTTAGGATCGACCCTTTCTATACTAACCTTAATCGGAAGGTAGAAAAAGAAATTAAACTCTAGGATAATTTTCTTAGTGATTGTAGTGCACTACGACGCATTAACAATAATATTATCTAGTATGTGAATTTATAAATTATAGATACTATGAACATGAGTAATAAATATTATAGTACATGTGCATAACTATATGACTACATTGATGGGGATGAACCTAATGATCTCAACATAATACATTATAGCAATAAAAATATGCTTATTAAGATATCCTACTAAGTAAGAGGTAAAATGGTAATTTCACCTATTAAAAAAAAGCTAGAAAGTGATTTCCAAGTCAATAAGAATCAAATAACCCTAATACATTCTCTCTTTCTAGATTTTGATACATTGGCTTCTTTGATTCTCATGGACACCTCTATTGAAATTTCTCAATTGGAGATATGTACTAAATTCTCAATTTTGTTATTGAGCTATTTTGTTTCCTTTTTTAATCTCATTTATATAACCTTTGCAAAAGTGATGAACTAATGTTGTTATTAGCCTTTCCCTCTTGTTGAAGGTCACCATGAATAAATTTAATGTTGAACATTGTTGAATAATTAATATATTGTTTGATTTTGATATTGGTACAAAAATTCAAAATATTGGCTAAGAGCTTGGGCTCACTAGATTCAATGGGTCATATCCCCAATCTTGCACAGTGGATAATGGACAACTAGAGGTCCCCTAGTACTAGTTACCCCCATAATCAAAAGTGTTGTTCCCTCATAGAGAGGAGAACTCTAGGCACCTATCCACTAGAGAAGATAAAATATTAAATTGATTGTGCCAATGGATAAATCTTTTCATTTTGAATAATTTGATATCTTGATAATAGTTTTGAGAAAAATCATTTCATTTTGAAATCTTGATGTTAGTTTGAGAATTTCTTTATTGTTTTGTAGTTAACTCTTTGAATTATTGTACCCTTTTGAAACTAGAATGGTAACTGGACTATCTTTAGTTATTTCAATACTCCACCAAGCAATCTTACCTAGATTTTATCTCAAAACTCTTTATTTTTAAAATAGCTCAATAATTGAATTTAGTACCAGCCTAGCTGACCTATATTTTCCCTTCGTGAGGTACATGTGTGGTTTTGTTCCTCCTAGTACTAATGGACATGAAATACAAAGATGGACTAGAAAAGATGTGTAGGAGTTGTCTCCTGTTGAAGTCTATATATGAGTCAATGCATGTTCTTAAACTCCATAATCTTATTTGCAAGATTTCAAGACTATGATGTAAAGCATAATTGTGAAACTATTGTTTATACTTGTGATACATTTTGTAAATATTTGGTTGTAAAGATCGGGTCTTTACACACACACATACACGTTGATGTGGTCTGCATCACGCGTCTGAAAGGAGGCGGACTCAGAAGGAGTCAAACTTTAAATTTATAACCCGAAACATTGAAGGACCCCCAAAAATTTATTACGGGGTCAAACACAGGGATGTAGGGACATTTAGGATGCTTAATATCTCGCTTTTCAGTTAGATAAGCCAATCTGATAGTTGATAAAAGTATGGAGCTAGAACTAGTCTAGCAGATTGTCACGAAGTAAAACAAAACAAAGTAAAGAAAACAAAACAGAGTCTGTAGGATTATACTAATTAGAGAGAAGGAGTTCCTGGATATGTAACCACAAGTTGGATAGTCTATGCACCCGTTCTTGGGCATAGACAACCCTCGAACACCCCAACAAGAAACCTACATCCAAACATAGTATGTACTTGTAACATCCCTGACCTGGGTTATGCCATAACCCTAGAATTTTTGCTTAAGTAAGTTATTATAAACTTGTTTTAATCTTTTGAAAAGTAATTAAGACTCAAGGAGAGTTTAATTTTCAAGTTTGAGCTTATTTGCAAATTGTTTGTGTATTATATGATAGTTTGGGTGTAAATTGCAATTTACCCAAGATGAGGGGTTATATTGCAATATGTCACATGTTGAACGTGCCTAAAGTTCTTTAGAATCATAATAGAGATAATGACACTAAGGAGTGGCTTGTGCAAATCCTAAGTTCCAAGTTGGAGCTTGTTTGAATAATGTTTGTGCCTTGTGTACCAATTTTGGTGCAAATTGCAATTTATTCAAAATGTAGGGTTGATATGCAAATTGCCACATATAGAGTGTACCTACTCTCCCTTATCATCATCTAGAGTATAGATAAAGAAAGAGGTACCATGTTTGAATCATATTTGAGTGATGGTATTCTTGGTGATGAAAAGACCAAGAAGAGTTGTATAGTTGAAACCCTAAAATGAGTTGTATTGAGTTGTAGAGCTTATATGGGAGTGCCTATTAGACAAGAAGCCATAGAGGAGGTCCAATATCATTTTTTCAACTCTTGGAAAAGTCCATGATGAGTTAAGAACCTCAAGAAGGTGATGGATATTGGTTTACAACTTTCCTTGGAAAAGTTGTATCAGTTTGTGAATAAAGTGATGTTGGATTGAAATATCTTATTCAAAAAGATAACTAATGGCCAAAATATTATCCCTAGATTATCCCCAAGAGTTTTTCATGTCAATATAAATATGTGTGCATCCATGGACACGTTTCAACCCATGCATGGACATGTGTCACCTAGTAGTATAAGGTGATGACAACTCTTATACATTCTCTCTCATTAGCCTCAATTATATATACCACTCCTTTCACCTACTAGTGAAACTTTTTGAATCCTACTACTCTCTTTCTCTTATATATCATTCATAGTAGTTGAGGAGAAAGGAGGAGCTCAAGCCTTAAGATTAAGGTGAAGCCATGGTCATCTTCCACCTTGGTTGAAGCATGATTCTCGGGTTGTGATTCTTCCTTTCTTTTATTCTTCGCCAAGTTCTTATTTATGGTGATTCTTTGCATATAGAGGAGTTGTGAACAAGTCTTGGATCTTTTATAAGTTCATCTTCAACCTTGAGAACGTGAATCATTGGAGCTTTGAAGTTGTTCTTGAGGCGGGTTATATAACTTGAACCCAATCATGTTATTATTCACCTTCAATCTTGCTATACTTGTTGATCTACTTTCAATTTCGATTTTTCTTGAATGATTGGTGATTCTATGAGTTCTATTAGTTGAATAGGACTGTTGTCCATGAACTAGAATAGTAAGGGATGAAATTCTAGAGATTGATGATGATGACATCATCATGGCGCAAATCGATATTGAGTTGAAGCACCTCTAACCCGATATGGTAATTATACCCAATATGGTGATATGAAATCCGTTATACCTTAGAACCCCACACCCCTATCATTTTGTACATTTGAGTTGGTTGAAAAAGGGATAACCAATTGTCTAGGTTGTCACTCAACACATGGTAGGCTGATACTTTGAAGGTTTGAAAAGGTATGAGCATAAGGGTCTAACCCGATATGCAAAACCCTACACTTGAGTAAACTGATATAAGTGACACACATACACACATCTGGGATGATATGGTGGTAAGTAAACACCTCTTGGATGATATGGTGATAAGCACAAACCTCTTGGACAATATGGTGGTAAGTACACACCTCTTGGACGATATGGTGACAAGCACACACCTCTTGGACAATATGGTGATAAGCGAACACCTCTTGGAAGATATGGTGATAAGCACACACCTCTTGGACGATATGGTGATAAGCACACACCTCTTGGACGATATGGTGATAAGCACACACCTATTGGATGATATGGTGCTAATAACACACCTCTTGGATGATATGACGATAAGTACACACCTCTTGGATGATATGGTTCTAAGCACAAACCTCTTGTATGATATGGTGGTAAGCACACACCTCTTGGTCGATATGGTGGTAAGCACACACCTCTTGTATGATATGGTGGTAGGCACACACCTCTAGCCCGATATGGTGGAAGCCCCTCAAAACCAATATGGAGGTAAGCACCTCAAATCTGATATACTTGATTGAGTAACACATGAAGTGTGTTATGTCAAATGATACATTAAGATGTAAAAGATTAATGCATTTTGATAAGTGTAGGCCAATGTAACTTGAGAAAAGTGTTGAGCCAACTTAATAAAATATGATGTAATTAATATCCTAGTGAGGATGAGAGAGAAACTCATACTTGGTATAATAATCATTTAATGATAAATGATGAGAATAAACAAGTATGATTGAATACTTATGATATCAATGTATGCTCCTAATATGT
The DNA here is from genome assembly GCA_963693085.1 of Alisma plantago-aquatica. Lineage (NCBI taxonomy): Eukaryota > Viridiplantae > Streptophyta > Magnoliopsida > Alismatales > Alismataceae > Alisma > Alisma plantago-aquatica. The sequence goes on along the minus strand of OY856411.1, from coordinate 442,709,194 downwards.
ATGGAGCTATGAATTAGGGTTTTGATTCTTGATAATATGAACTTGAAACCCTAATCGACTAAAAAGGGAAACCCTAACCCTAATAATGGGAAGGTTGTATTTATCTTGTATTGCATGGTGATGATATGTACTTGATATTGTTTTTATCATGAAATACTAACCATCAGGTATCATGAGATGATGAGCATAGCCAAGTATGAGCTATGATGTTTCATATGATACAGATTAAATGGGCCTTGTGAGCCTTATGAAATACTTGTGCAACAAGTGTAATGTATACCTGGGTCTGAGGACCTAGAGGTAATAGTTACCTAATAAGAGGTGACAATGTTTAGTGATAAACTAAGGGTTTGAATTCCCAGATATAGCAATCATGATGATGATAATGTTAAGGGATGAGAATCCTCAGTAATGTGATAAGGGACTGAGATCGTGAGTGTTATGCATTCAATGTGTTCCAAAGATTATGAAAGTACTTGATAAATGTATTACACCTTTCTTTGTAGCATCTATTATAATTCATTCTTGTAACTTGGTTGATGCTAAAAGATATATAATTCACCTAATTAATCAAGTGGAACCTTATCATGTAGTTGCCTTGGCCATAGATCCATTCAGTGTCAGAATTTGCTAAATAGTGAAATGAGTTTAACTCAGAGAGCATATTTTTGAATATGTGGTGGTAATGGGAAAAAATATCCTTACATACATATAGGGATTGTTGTGTGGTCTCCCTCATCATCATAAGAGTATGGATATATGCCATGACTCAATATTAATATACCAGGGATTGCTGTGTGATCTCCCTGAAGAGAGTGCATGTTGTGGCTGTAACTCTACAGTGAAGATGCCACTATACCCTGGCAAGCTAATTGCAGTCTGACACGTGATGTCACTGTCCGTGGTCTTGTACTGACCGAGACATGTGAGGTATTGGAAGACGACTCTTCCTTTGACTTTGTATGGTACTGATGCTTTACGTAGCCATGGTCGGTTGGAGCATGAGCGGTATAACTCATCTCCTCAGGGTATAAGTGTGATTGTAAATATGTAATTAGTCATGTAGCGTATTTTCTTAAGGATTGAATACAGAAACATTGGTTGATGTTACACTACTTTTATACATCTTAAACAGATATATGTTATATGTGTTCTTCGTATTCCTTATAAAGTGAATAGATGATTTATTGCTCTATCATAGATAGTTGCATTACTTTAAAATATGATATTTCTCTATTTTTCTTATAAATAGTGATTAATCTTGACTATTAATATAAAATATCCTCTGCTCAATTTATACTATTTACCTATGATAATAATGTTGTTGGTAGAGTTATATCTCTCACTGCGACTTTTGTCTCACCCCGTTGGTCCCAACATTTTTAGGTGGATGTGGACGAGGAGGTAGAGATCGTACTACAGAGGGAGGACAACAACAACAGGGACCACAGTAACAAATCAGGTTGATTGTGATGTATATCATGTCTTGTAAATAGAAGTCCTATGTATCATCTCTGTACTTTTAGATACTTGGGAGTTAGTACGTAATGGTTTTATAAATGATATGAGATTTTGGCTTGTATGCCTCGAGGTTTTATGTTGCTTATGTATATGTTTGGGCAAAGCAATTGGTATATAATATCCTCAAGATGAGATGGTACAATGTATGTACAATGTGAACCATGGTGTATATATTTCTTTGGTTCTTCCCTTGTGAGTTTCTTGGAAATGGATCTCTTTGCAAAATGGTTCTAATTTTTAGTGGTTTTCATTAATCAGCTGCTAATGGATATTCCATGTAATTATTGTGACAATTTGGATGTCAGTTTGATAGCAGTTGTCACAAGTTTTGGTATCATAGCCTAAGGTTCGTTGAGTCTACAGAGACATAGGATTAAGGTTGTTGAGTCTGTTCTAGTATCATCTAGTTTATCTTATAGTGACTTCTGCTCATATAGGAGAAGTAGTAAAGCTGAAAGATGGTTGAAGCACACGAAGAACATGCTACTGAGAGCAGTATTGCTGCACAAAGAGGAGGTGCAAGGGAATAGGCTAGAGAGGAATCAGTGCCTGAGAATCCCCATCTTGATCAAGCCATGCTAGAAAACCCAGCCTTTCATGCTCTTTTTGGGCAGTTCATGACCACAATCACACATATGACAGAACGGATGCCAGCACCAGCACCTAGGGCATCCGTTTCTAATGAGGGGCATGGGTCTAGTAAGACCTTTGAGAGGTTACACTGGGTAGGAGCCACCAAATATACTGGTACAACTGACCCAACAGACACAAATTTATGGCTCACTGGGTTGGAAAAAGCCTTTAGAATCCTTAGCATTCCATAAACTAATAAAGTTTGGCATGCTATGTATCTTTTAAAAGGAAGCGATGGTTGTTGGTGGGCCATTGAAGAAGAGAAAAGACCGGGTGTTGAGGTCAGATTGGATGAGTTTTGACGTGAGTTTGTCAATAGATAATTTCCCAGGACTTATCTGGATGAGAAAATCTCACAGTTTGAGCATATTAAGAAAGGACCAATGAAGATTAGTGAGTATGAAGCTAAGTTCATGGAGCTTCTGTGGTTTTGTTCACTCATGGATACTACAGAGGAGGAGAGGATTTGATGTTTTGAGAAGGGTCTGAACGCTGAGTTATCCATAGTTGTAGCTGCTCTAGAGAATAGAGAGAGGTTTACCACCTTTGTGGAGTCAGTTAGGAGGATAGAGAGGTATGTGACTGAGAAATGTGAGGCTAACAGTAGGAAAGGACCTACCCAGTTCCAGGGACAGAGGTCTGGAAGTTTCAAGAAACCAAGGTTTCCAACACCATTAGCACCATAGAGGTTCAATGCACAGACGAAGTGGACGTCAAGAAAGGTTAGAGACCATATTTTTCTGCCAAGTTGAGCCCATAGTATGACATCAATGTCAGTAACAGGACCATCTAGACCACCGTAGGACAAAAACTGCTTCAAGTGTGGGCAGACTGGACATATGATAAGGTATTGTCCAGTTAGAGACATGAAGGTAACCCAACCACCAAGACAAAGTCAACAAGGCTCTCAGAGGCAACAGTTTAGCAGTGCCACATGAGGACGTGGACATGCGTCCCAAGCAGGTTCATCTGCACCAAACAACAAAGCATGGAGCTAGCAACCGGCAATGACGAGATTATATGCTATGAATCAGCCAGAGGCAGTAGTCAATCCACGAGTTGTGACAGGTCGGATGGAATTATTTCATTCTGATATGTCTTCATCTTGCTTCATATATATTTTAATTGATCTGGGTGCTACACATTCATTTATCACTCGAGAAGTGATTCATGACTGCAATATGACCGTCAGTCGTAGAGCAGATAATCTATTATTAGAAACTCTATTAGTCGGATCTGCAGTGTTATAGGATGTATGTTCTCCCTATATTCTTTCTTTTTCAGATTACATCATTCAGGTAGATCTTATACCACTTAAGATGCATGGGTTTGATGTAATTCTTGGGATGGATACCTTAGAAAAGTATAAGGTTGTCTTGGATTGTGGTTCCCAACAAGCTATGTTCACAGACAGTAATGAGACATGGGTCTTTCAGGGGACAAAAAGATTCTTCCAACCTATCTAGTATCAAAAATGGTAGTTGAGAGACTAATGCGGCAAGGATGTGAAGCATTCTTGGTAGATGTTGTAGATACCAAAGTGGAAAGTCCTAGTCATCCTAAAGTTCCTATTGTCAGGGAATTTAAGGATGTGTTTCCTAAAGAATTTCCAGATATTCCTCCACCTCGAGAGATTAATTTTGAGATTAATCTAATTTTGGGTACGCAACCCATAGCCCAAACACCTTATAGGATGGCCCCTGCTGAGATGGCAGAACTCAAGAAATAGTTACATGAGTTGCATGAGAAAGGTTTCATTTGAATAAGTACTTCTCCATGGGGTGCTCTAGTTCTTTTTGTTAAAAAGAAGGATGGGTCTATGAGGTTATGCATATACTATAGACAGCTTGCCAAGGTAACTATAAAGAACAAATATCCTCTGCCAAGGATAGATGATCTGTTTGAACAGTTGCATGGGGCACTAGTGTTCTCTAAGATAGATCTAAGGTTAGGATATCATCAGTTATGTATCCAGGAGAGTGACATATCTAAGTCATCCTTTAGGACAAGGTACAATCATTATGAGTTTGTAGTTATGTTGTTTGGACTAACTAATGCACCATATGCATTCATGGAGTTGATGAATATAATCTTTCGGCCATTCCTGGATCAGTTCATACTGGTCTCCATAGACGATATCCTGATATACAATAGAGATGGTCAACAACATGAACAACAACTTCATCAAGCCTTGACTTTGTTGAGACAACACAAGCTATATGATAAGTTTAGCAAGTGTGAATTATGGTTGTCCGAAGTGTCTTTCCTAGGACACATCATATCTGCTTCAGGAATTCATGTTGATCCACAGAACGTGGAGTCTGATTTAGAGTGGGAACATCCTAAGACACCAACTGAGATTTGTAGTTTCTTAGGTCTGGTAGGTTACTACAGAAGGTTTATTAAAGACTTCAGTTCTGTAGCATTACCCCTAACTAGGTTGACCAAGAAGGAAGTTCCTTTTGTCTGGAATGACAAGTGTCAGGGTTCTTTCTAGTTGTTGAAAGAAAGGTTGACTAGTGCACCTGTGTTGGTTTTACCTGAGCAGGGAAAGGGATACATTGTTTTCTGTGATGCCTCTAAGAATGGTCTAGAATGTGTGCTGATGCAGAGTGATCATGTAGTTTCTTTTGCTTACCGACAGCTTAAGAAACACGAGGAGAATTATCTGACGCATGATCTAGAGTTAGCTGTAGTGGTTCACACATTGAAGATTTGGAGGCATTATCTTTATAGAGAAACATGTTAGATTTTCACAGACCATAAAAACTTAAAGTACATCTTCTCAGAGCACGAGTTGAACATGAGACAATGCCCGTTGGATGGAATTAATCAAGGACTATGATTGTACAATTGATTATCATCCAGGAAAAGCTAATGTGGTGGCAGATGCACTAAGTAGAAAATCTTCATCTCCACCCATAGATAAAGCACAATTGAATTCTTTAATGTGCTTTAAATGGGACATGTTTGTCTCTTTGAGACAAATAAATGTACAGTTAAAAGTATCTTTGTTAGCTGGATTATTGGTTGAGATGCATGTGAAACCTACTCTGAGACAACATATTAAAGAGGCACAACATGCTGATATCATGATTCAGCAGATCATGTCAGAGTATGGTAGTGAGAAATGGGATGGTTTCCATGAGTCAAAGGATGATGTAGTCTGTTACCATGGTAGGATGGTAGTACCTGATGCCAAATGACTTAAGAAAGATAGTTATGGAGGAAGCTCATTCATCCATGTATGCAATACATCTAGGGAGTTCTAAAATGTATCATAACTTAAAAGATATGTATTAGTGGCCTGGTTTGAAGAAGGATGTAGCTGAGTTTGTTATGTGGTGTCCAGTGTGTCAGCAAGTTAAAGTAGAACACTTGAAGCCTGTAGGAAAATTGCAACCCTTACCTATATCACAACCCTTACCTATATCATAGTGGAAATGGGATCACATGGTAGTGGACTTTGTTGTTGGTCTACCCAGAACAACCAAAATCATGATTCCATTTGGGTGATAGTTGATAGGTTGACTAAGTCAACACATTTTCTTCTTATTAAAACAACATATACTGCTGAAAAACTTACATAGATCTACATAGATGAGATAGTGCGGTTACACGGAGTTCCAGTCATAATTGTGTCTGATAGAGGTCCCCAGTTTACAAGTCATTTTTGGGAATGAATACATAAGGCCTTGGGTACACAGTTAAAATTTAGAACAACTTTTCACCCTCAGATAGATGGACAATCTGAAAGGACTATATAGACTTTGGAGGACTTGCTTAGGGCATGCATTCTTCAATTTGTAGGAAGTTGGGACTTACACTTGAGCTTAATAGAGTTTGCCTACAACAATAGTTATCAGAAAAGTATTGATATGGCACCATATGAAGCATTATATGGTAGACGTTGTGGATCTCCATTATGTTGGTATGAGATAGGAGAATACCAACTTCTAGGTCCTGAATTAGTAAAATAGATAATTGAAAAGATTAAAGTAATACAACAATAGTTGAAGTCTACACATGATAGACATAAGTCATATGCCGATAAACGTCATAGACCATTAGAATTCCAAGTTGGAGACAGGGTGTATCTCAAGGTCTCTCCTTGGAAAGATGTTCTCATATTTGGGAAAAAGGGTAAGTTAACTCCTATATTTATGGGACCTTACCCAGTGACAACACAAATTGGAAAGGTAGCCTATAGGTTGGAGTTGCCACCTGAGCTACATAGACTACATCCAATGTTTCATAGATCTATGTTGAGAAAGTGTCATCCTGATACAGAGTTGGTGTTGAAACCTATAGAGGTAGAAGTGAATGAAGATGTATCCTATGTGGAAGGTCCAATGATGATTCTTGACAGAAGAATCAAGAAGTTGAAAAAGAAAGACATAGTTCTTGAGAAAGTTCTCTGGCATCACTGTGGCATTGAAGAAGCCACATGGGAGCCTTTTCTCTTGAGATTTCAGTGACGAAATCCCTATTAGGGGTTGATAATTGTATCATCCCTGACCTGGGTTATTCCATAACCTTAGAAGTTTTGTGTAACGACCCCGTCTCCTAGTAACCTCCAATTAAGGGAGACCCGAAGGTCAGAGCCGTTATTCAATTAACATGATCAAAGGTTCGAAAAATAATCAATAATAATTATGAAATTCTACTAACTATATGGAATTTGGTATAAAATTTAAAACTTTGGTTACCTTTGAAAACTTTGGAAATCTATCTATCCAGAGCTTGAATTATTCTATCTAATCCTCCTTGCACTTTATTTCTTATTTCCACAATGTGTCACTTTACTGTTTATTCTTTCAATTGTTGTTCCTAAAACACTGACAAAAAAAACGTCGGTCAGTATATCGAAATATACTGGTATGTGGGGACAACCAAAAGTTTGCACATAAGGATAACAATCTAATTATCACAATCAAGATATATAACAAGCCAATTTACACTTTTCAGTATGACATTCTCCACCACTTTTGCCCTAACCCTGACATACCCACCTTAGGGTTTCCTTTGCCAATGACTTAAGGCCACCTTCTCAATCCCGATCTTGGTGCCTGGGGGTCACCACTCATGGTGCCCACTAGTCATGCAATATCATAGGCCACCTTCTCATTCCTGAGCTTGGTGCTTGGGGTCACCACTAAAGGTGTCCATTGGTCTACCCATCTATGCCTGACCTTTGGCATCATCCATCAGGGTGAAATGTAGGTGCGAGAATCCATACTTCTATTATTAATGTGATAATCATAGTGGCTTTATAGTTTGCAAGTATGAACATCCAAATTGATAATTTGCATTCAATGCGATTAACCATCCGGAAAATCATCGGGAAACTAAGGCGGTTATTCATAATTAACCACATTCCTGATCTGACGATTTGAACAGAAATATCCATGCAAATAAGAATCCAAGCAAGCAAGCATTTTCAACAAGATCCTAAAATAATCACGTAATTCCCTTTTTATTATTCATGTAATCAAGATCCATTAAACCTAGCTCGCTTCCTAGGGTTTCTAATTCACTTTTAGGGTTTCTATTGCAATTAGGGCTTCCCTTCATCTTTTACTATGTTAAACCCTAATTTAACGCAATTGATTACAAACCCTAATTATTTCCACATCTAATCCTCAGTTTTGGATTTAAGGTGTAATCAACCATTATATAAGTCCATTAAGCCTCTTTTCATTAAAGCTACCATTTTTATCCTCTTTAACCCATGACAAGGTCATTATGCTCATTTATCATCAATTTGTAGTTCATTATGCTCTAATACTCATATGAACGTTATTTATCATTAATTCCACCTTTTATTCATGAGAAAACCCTAATGACTACATTTAGGGTATTTATCCACAAATTAGGAACTTTAATGCTCGAAATAGCTTAGATTCAACATATTCCAACTTTAATCATGAAATTAATCAATTAAAGCCATTAATAGTCGAATTAGTCAGCATTAGGGTTTTAAGGCCCATTAAAGTATTATTCATGCACATTAAACTCGAAATTAAACTAATTATATGCAAATTTCATTCTTTTTGTTCCTAATGTGCCCTTTCATCATTAACATGTTAATACTAACTCTAATCATCCATTCAACCCTTATAAATATATCATTCATCTCAAAATAGGGTTCTTTAAACATTAACACAGTAAAGTTGATATCTTCCATTACTTTTCGAATTGCAAGAGGAATCAGTCTTTAATTATATTTTTAATGGATTCCCCTCATTTTTCTGAGCAATTTTCATATTTTATGCGTGCTAATCTGAGCTACGAATAATTCGTTATGAATTTAGCAACAATACTTACTTCGGGCCAATCGGAGGCTGCCACGTAGGCCTTGCCATGCGACGTATCTCGTTGGGTTTGCAAATAGAGTTGATTGACCGTTTTTCCCTTGATAAGTTGGATGAGTCTTCTTTCCGCGGAGGGGCAAACCCGTCCAACGTGCACTGATCGTATTCAACCTCTGGATGGCGGGCAACAACCACCCTAGCTGCGTTTGGCGTGGCTCCTCCCTCTCCTCTGGGCCCGATGGCTGCCACCGAACCCCTCCCCTATCTCTGCAGCCCTCCGCCGCACTTGGATCTCATCCTAGCTGCTGCCAACGTGTCCTCTACCACACGGGAGAAACCCGTGATTGCTGTTGCAACTACAACAGGCCGGCAGTGGCTGCACGAAGCCGAGGTCAAAGGAGAAGCAACCGATCGGTCTGGGGTGGTCGTGGAGGCTTCCCGACTCAAGCGAGATCAAAAAATGAACCTGTGTAGTTCCAGGGAGAGATCTCTACTCTCGGTTAGGGTTTGCACGTAGGGTAGAAGGAGAAGAATGTGGGATCTTTCTCTCTCTCTCTTGGGCTCGAACTAGGGCTTTACCCCTCTATATAGGGTGAGGATCCACGCCCTAAGACAACCATCTATGGGTCAACAAATTCTTTTTCCAATAGGAATCAAATTCCTTTATGGAGAAGAAATTCTTCTCTCTCCTATTTACATTCTTGATATTCCTTATTGCATGGATAATTAGAAATATGAAAATTCCCTCTCTTAACCTCTTTATTCATGCCTTTTAATTTATTGGACACAAAAATATATTTTCCTTAAGTAGAAAATACTTTCTTCTTAACAAAACCACATAATTCATTAATTATGTATTCCCATTATCTCTTTATTTTGCAATTTTGGTATTTTCTCTTTCTTTCCTCTTTATTGGGACTCCTTGGATCCCAAGAAACTCTATTATTTTGAAATCCTTTTTATTGGATACTCATTATCCTTCTAGATGCATCTAAATGCATTATTCTTCATTATCATGTGTATTAAAATATTTCTTTTTGAAGATTTCTCTTTATTTTCCTCATTTGTATTCCTTTTATCATTAGGAATCCTTGTAATACAAAATTCCACCAAGGATTATTCCATTATACCTCTTTTCACTTATTTTCCATATTTCATCAATGTTTTCAATTTCTTTCTTAATAAAGAAATACTTAATTGATCCTTTCTTTTCTTATTGCTCTCTTTATGCAACTTTGGACTCCTTGGAACCCAAGAAATCCAAGAGGCACGAAATCCATCCTTGGATTGCATTCTTTTGCCTTCAAGAGGTTTCCACATCTCTCATTTCTCAAAAACTCAATTATTCATTTATTAATTGAATTTCCTTGTTATTGGGCCCAATAGCCAATAAAGCCCACAAATAAAAAAAACAAGGCTATTTTAAACGAAATCCATTTATTCCAAACAAATTATATCATTATTTGTTCCAATATTTTTAATGTGAGAAATTACATTTCTCACCAAAGGAACCCAAAAATTGGGGTTGTAACATCCTTCCCCTCTTATAATAATTTTGCCCTCAAAATTCCATCAAGCAAACGAACAAACAAGATAAGCCTTTCTTATGTCCATCATGGATCCCATGTGGCCTTTGTTGGATCCTAGATGAGTGATTAGATGCTCTAGAGGGGGGGGGGTGAATAGAGCTGAAAGCACTTAAACAAAACTCATTAAACCTTCAAAATATATGACAAGATAAGGTTGCTAAATAGGCAATTTGAGTGCAACTAAATCATGCATAGCAAGGATAAGAGAGATTGAACATGCACCAATTAGACAAGCTATTTAGAGTGGTTCCACACTTCAAACTAGAAGTGTGTCAGTCCACTTTCCTAGAGAGGTCAACCTCTAGGACTTCCAACAATTGCACTCTTATATTCACTTATAAGACTTACAATACATGACCAACAAAGGACTTACCTATCCAATACAAAGAGTCTTCAACCTTACCAAGGACTTACCCACTTTGCAAGAGTCTTCGGCCTTCTCCAAGGACTTACCCACTCTTGCACAAGTCTTCGGCCTTGCAGGAATTACCCACTCTTCTTGGATCTTCCACCTTTGACTTCACCTTCACTCGGAGAAGCTTCCACCAAGGTCTTACCCACTTGAGCTTGAGTCTTCTGCCTTCTCCGAGGGCTTACCCACTCTAGCTGCAAGTCTTTAGCCTTGATCTTCACCAAGGGACTCCTTCCCTTGTTCTTCTTCACCTCTCTTGGACAAGAGAGAGAACCTTCATCTTCATGATTGCAAATGAGAGATGGGGAGGTGGTGGAAGTGAGAGCCTCACAAGATATACATGTAGGACTAGCTCTCTTACAGATTTCCTACTCACTCTAATGGATGTAGCAAGTGATTAAGCTTAGAGAGAGAGAGGAGGTTGTAGGAAGCACTCAACTATAGAATAGGAACCTCACATAGAGTTTGCAATGAATGCTCAAACTTGGAATGAAGCCCAAGGGGTCCTATTTATAGATGGGGATGCCTCTTAACCTTTGGGAACACTTGTGAATGAAAACTAGCCGTTTTGTGGCTTGCAACTGATCTATTTTCACTTGTTGCAACTCCACAACGGCTAGAAACACTTTTATGCACTTTTCCGTACAGTGCAATCGGTCGAGTTTCTATAAGTGTAACTCGACCGATAGAGTAGAAGACAAAGCCGATATTCAGGCCATCGATCGAGTTTGTCCTGAGGAAACTCGACCGACCAATGAAAATCGATTTGGCCAGTTACTCCATCGGTCGAGTTCTGTGTAAACACAACTCGACCGATGCAATCTCCAGAAAATCGACCAAGGTTGATCGGTCGAGTTTCAGGCTGGGGAAACTCGACCGACCAAGTGCCTGTAATTGATTTTCAAAGATGCATCTAAAGTGCTCTAATATTCGATCTAAGTGTTCCTGAAATTTTCTAAGCTTAATTACAAGTCATACAATCATTGCAAGTGATTTACAACATGATTCTAATGGATATACATCATATTACAAAAATGTGCACTTGTATGACTTTGACTTGTCTTTTCTCCAATTTGAGATGCGCAAGTTAGGGCATTTGGAGTGTGTCTATACCTAATCTGAAAACACTCAAGTAGAAGCATTAGACACCAATATGTGGAATGGTTAGTCATCATCAAAACATGGGTTTAGTCAATTTAGATGTGAGTCAACATTGACCTAATTGACCTTGAGTCAACAATCACCCCCTTTTTGAAGATGACAAACCATTCCATAAATGTATTGAAAGCTTTTAAGTAAAGTCATACCTTTGGAGAAACCTAGGGGTTTCAATAGAATTGAGCTCATATGCTCCCCCTCAATTGATGCGCATGGAGTTCTCATAATCCCCCTCAATTGATGCTATTTCTCCTGCATGGTTAGCTTTCATAACATTTATAGAATACTATGTCTTCTACTCATATATGCTCTACACATATATGTCTTCTCCCCTTTACCTTCTCCCTTTACATGAACATACTTCTCTTCTTCATGTAAGACATGCCTTCTTCCTCTTTTAAAAGAAGACATACCTTTCTCCCCCTTTGTCATTTCAAAAAGTGGGGTTATGAAGAAATAAGAAACATCACTTGTTAAAGAGAAAGGAGATAACACAAATATATATAAGGAGAGTAGAAGAGCACAGATAGGGGCTTGTCCAAGCATAGAAATAAAAGCAAGTTAAAGCATATACTTGAACAACTCAACATGCAAGATAAAGTGCTACAGAAAAATAATAAAACATAATTTTGACCCTCAAGATGACGGAATTTGACCAAAAACCATCAGAGCTCATCGCAAAGCAATGAGTCTTGCTTAGAAGGTTGTTTCTGCATGAAAAACACTAGTCTTGCACCAAAATCTGAAACTGGAGAAAAAGCTGCATGAAATCCAAAAAAAAATACTCCAATTTCTACATATAATGTAGATCTTATGTACCCTGCATCAAAATGTTATGCAAGCAACTCAAGATAGTAGATATGCAGTTTAAGAAGCAAGCTTGAGCATGTATGAGACAAGATACAAGCATAGCATATAGATGAGCAAAGTTACCAATTATTGACAGGGTTAGAACTACATGTATATGAACTACTAGTAGATGTTATCACAAGTTAGGACTACTAGTAGGATCTAGATCATAGAAAGAGATACTAAAAGATACACAAGATAAAGCAAGCTATGAGTAGATGTAGAGATATATCCAAACATAGAGATATGCAATTTTAGAAGCATGAAAGGATATAACTCACTAGATATGCATCCTTACCAAAAGATGATTACCCCTAAGAACCTCAAGGTTGTATCACAACAAGATATACACCTAGATAGATGTATCAAGTTAGAGCACAACAGAAGCAATTTAAGACACAACCAAGAGATCCAAAGAGATCATCATCAAAACCTGCAAAACAACTCAAAGCAAGTAATTGCAAGATATAGGTATACCAATTTAGAGAAATTTGAAAGATAGAGTTGTAAGCAAGATAGGCAATTTAGAACATGGCAATATGCATATATAAAGGTACCAAATGAGAGTGCCAAAGAATAAGGCTATTGGTTGAGAAAATCTAGTTGAGAGGGAAATTCTCATTCAATAAGCCAAATGTATATTCTGTGCACAGTGTTATCGGTCGAGTTCTGTGCATGGACAACTCGACCGATGACAGTTGTTGGCAACACTCTTGGTGCCTATCGGTCGAGTTTCAATAGGGCAAACTCGACCGATAGATCAGCTGTCAAGAAGAACATATATATCATAAAAACATATTTAAAGGCATGCTTAAAATACAAACCATATCCAAACATGTCTAAGTAAGTTAGTAATGCACTATAGAAGCATTAGAAATAGTTTTTGAGCAAGAGTGTGAAGAGAAACACAAAAATGCCACTTTTGACTCAAAAACCATATGTATAGTGCACATTAACTTGACAAAAACAAGTTAGAAATGGTTATAAGCAATAAAACCTTTACCTTTGTGATTACCATTGCCTTTTACACTTGTTGTCACCCTCTACACATCTCACCTTTCTTCTTTCATGTGGATTGAGAAGTCAATTTGCAATTTAATGGCTCAAGTCAATCCATTTGCAAGTACCTACAAGAAGAAAGATGAAATGGTCCCCAATCATGTTTTTGGGTCCTGGGGGATTAGTTTAGCAACCCAAATCCTATTGCTCTTGGGTGCTTTCCTAAAAGGACAACAATTAGAATAATGACCTAATTCGTTGCAATAGTTGCATGTGCCCATAGTCTTGGAACTAGAGGATTCTCCATGGAATATTGGAGGTCCTTTATCTTTGTTGTTCCCTTGACTACTATCATACCCTAAACCATGTCTACCAATTTGTTTAGTAGTATGGTGTAGGATGTCATTAAGATTCTTTTTACCCACTAAGAATCTTTGCAAAGAAGATCTCAAACTGTCATTATCATGCTTAAGAGAAGCAATAGTCGAAGACAATTGATTAATATTATCTCTAGCATGCAAAAGATCATTTTCTAAGCAAAGAGATTTAGATGAATAAGAATCTCTATCAATATGAAGAGCAGCAACATCATTCTCTCTATTTGTATAACTAGAACAAGATTCATGCCCATTGATTTTAGCAAGCAAGGAGGCATTTTCTATTTCTAATTCATGCAAAACAAAATCTTTGTGCTTGTTTTCAGATTTAAGAACATCAATGCCATGCATGAGAGAATCAACAATTAAAGTATGCTCTTCATTAGAACTAGGCATGAGAGGTTGAGCTTCTAGAAATTTAATTTTATCAAGTAAACTAGCATTTTCAAGTTTAAGAGAGTCTACTTGACTAAGACAGTCATTTTTATCAATAAGCAAGCAAGAATTAGCATATTAAAGATCATCTAGTTCTATATGCAAATTATCAATAATTTTCGCAAGATTTTTCTTTTTCTTTTTAGAAGACTTATAAGAGGCACAAATATCATGAATAATAGAAATTAAAGATTCTTTATCTAAAGATTCTAGATTTACCTCACTTGAGTCTTCACTTGTTGACACTATAAGGGCAAAATGGCATTCTCCTTCATCACTAGAGATTGAGCTTGATCCTTCACATGAATCTTCACTTGAGCTTGAGTTGTAGGAGCCACTTGAGCTTGAGTGCCATTTCTCCTTCTTGTGAAGATGGGTCTTTTTGCCTTGTGGGAAATCTTCCTTGTAGTGACCCTTCTTTCCACATGTGAAGCACCAGATGGAGGAGGACTTTCCTTTGTAGAGTCTACCCTTGGAGTACATGGCATCTTCTTTAGCTTGAGAGGATGGAGAGATTTGTTCCATGATAGCTTCAATTTGAGCCTTTATTTCAGCCTTCTTCATTCTCTTTAGCTCTTTCTTCTCTTGTCTTTCTACTTCCTCCCTCTTGTCAAGTGTGGCTTCATGTGCTTGTAGATTTCCAATGAGCTCTTCAATAGGAATATCCCTAAGAGACCTTGCTTCTTCAATAGATGTCACCTTGGGTTCCCATCTCTTGGGGAGAGTTCTAAGGATATTTGAGTTGATCTCTCCACTAGACATAGGATGTCCTAGAATAGCAAGACCATTCAAGATGGTGTTGAGCCTTGAGTACATGTTGGTTATGCTCTCCTCCTTTCCCATCTTGAAGTTCTCAAGCAACCCTTTGAGCATGTAGACTTTGCTTTCCTTCACTTGATCTATCCCTTCATAAGTGATGCAAAGCTTTCTCCATACCTCATAGGCCGTCTCACAAGAGGAAATCCGGTTGAACTCGGTGGGGGTCATGGAGGCATATAGGATGTGCATGGCTCTAGCATTCAAAGTTGCTTTCATCAAGGTGGCTTCATCCCATTCTTCAATATTTGTCTTTGGTAGAATGTATGGGCTGTTCACCATTTGCCACATCTTGAGACTTGATCCTTGGATGTAGAATTGAAGTCTTCTTCTCCAATAGAGGAAATTTCTCCCATCAAAGATTGGAAGGCTGGTCGAGAATCTCCCTCCTAGGTAGTCACCCATCTTCTCCTACTTGTTGAAGTATGCTTGGAGAAGACCCGCTCTGATACCACTTGTTGGATCCTAGATGGGTGATTAGATGCTCTAGAGGGGGGGGTGAATAGAGATGAAAGCACTTAAACAAAACTCATTAAACCTTCAAAATATATGACAAGATAAGGTTGCTAAATAGGCAATTTGAGTGCAACTAAATCATGCATAGCAAGGATAAGAGAGATTGAACATGCACCAATTAGACAAGCTATTTAGAGTGGTTCCACACTTCAAACTAGAAGTGTGTCAGTCCACTTGCCTAGAGAGGTCAACCTCTAGGACTTCCAACAATTGCACTCTTATATTCACTTATAAGACTTACAATACATGACCAACAAAGGACTTACCTATCCAATACAAAGAGTTTTCAACCTTACCAAGGACTTACCCACTTTGCAAGAGTCTTCGGCCTTCTCCAAGGACTTACCCACTCTTGCACAAGTCTTCGGCCTTGCAGGAATTACCCACTCTTCTTGGATCTTCCGCCTTTGACTTCACCTTCACCCGGAGAAGCTTCCACCAAGGTCTTACCCACTTGAGCTTGAGTCTTCTGCCTTCTTCGAGGGCTTACCCACTCTAGATCCAAGTCTTTAGCCTTGATCTTCACCAAGGGACTCCTTCCCTTGTTCTTCTTCACCTCTCTTGGACAAGAGAGAAAACCTTCATCTTCATGATTGCAAATGAGAGATGGGGAGGTGGTGGAAGTGAGAGCCTCACAAGATATACATGTAGGACTAGCTCTCTTATAGATTTCCTACTCACTCTAATGGATGTATCAAGTGATTAAGCTTAGAGAGAGAGAGGAGTCTGTAGGAAGCACTCAACTATAGAATAGGAACCTCACATAGAGTTTGCAATGAATGCTCAACCTTGGAATGAAGCCCAATGGATCCTATTTATAGCTGGGGATGCCTCTTAACCTTTGCGAACACTTGTGAACGAAAACTAGCCATTTTGTGGCTTGCAACAGATCTATTTTCACTTGTTGCAACTCCACAACGGCTAGAAACACTTTTCTGCACTTTTCCGTACAGTGCAATCGGTCGAGTTACACTTACAAAGCCGATATTCAGGCCATCGGTCAAGTTTGTCCTGAGGAAACTCGACCGACCAATGAAAATCGATTTGGCCAGTTACTCCATCGGTCGAGTTCTGTGTAAACACAACTCGACCGATGCAATCTCCAGAAAATCGACCAAGGTTGATCGGTCGAGTTTCAGGCTGGGGAAACTGGACCGACCAAGTGCCTGTAATTGATTTTCAAAGATGCATCTAAAGTGCTCTAATATTCGATCTAAGTGTTCCTGATATTTTTCTAAGCTTAATTACAAGTCATACAATCATTACAAGTGATTTACAACATGATTCTAATGGATATACATCATATTACAAAAACGTGCACTTGTATGACTTTGACTTGTCTTTTCTCCAATTTGAGATGCGCAAGTTAGGGCATTTGGAGTGTGTCTATACCTAATCTGAAAACACTCAAGTAGAAGCATTAGACACCAATATGTGGAATGGTTAGTCATCATCAAAACATGGGTTTAGTCAATTTAGACGTGAGTCAACATTGACCTAATTGACCTTGAGTCAACAGCCTTACCCTTTCCATGGTACTTCCCAAGAACCTTTATCTCATATTCTTCCATCTGAGTTCTCTCTTACCTTGGTATATTGTACCCTCATAGGTGACTCAGGACATTTTAGCCTCTCATAAAGCTGAATAGGTTCAGGGCTCAGCACATGGCTTGGGCACCTCACATAGTGCTCTAGATCGGACTCATGGAACACATTACACATCATGTTATCCTGAGGGGCAAGGATAAACACAACCATCTCCACCATTCCATCTCAAATGGACCCATATATCGGGGACTCAGCTTTCTCAGCTGTAGCTTAGAGGGGTCAGATTTTCACATCACATATTCTCCCACAGTGAACTGCATGTCAGTCTGCTTTGGATCAGCTCATGACTCATGTCACCACTGGACTCTCTCTCAGCCATTGCACGATCAAAGCGACTTCATCTGCACACACGGTGGTTCTTTTCTGACCTTCGTGAGGCCTCCTTCACCCACATCATCTTAATGAAGTGGTGACCGACACAACTTCTCCATAAGACTTCTTGCATCCTAATAAAGGCTATGGTGGTCAACATCACATCTTAAGAACTGTCTCTATGTATCACCTTAAATGAGCACACATGCTCTCATCAGACCCTCTAGTCTGGATCATATTGTTCATTAGAATGGGGGTGATAAACTGTACTATCATGGAGTTCTTCATGTATCCACTTCCACCTCATGGAAGTGAACCTTGATCATAACCAAGAACTTTTGAACTCACATCATGGTGTGGTTGAACCATCTTTCTCTCTTAAGTAGCTCAACTGAATCTGTCCAGTGACAATACTCTTCCTTTCTCGTGTCATCTAGGTAAGGCGATCTACTATAACCCATATTGTACCTCGACCCTCCTTGGTCTAGGGGAGACTTACCGCCACATCCATAGTGGTGAACTCCCCTTTCCTCTTAAGGATTCTTTATCCTCTACGTCAAAGCATTGGGTTACTGGTGTTCATCCTTCACCTCCTAGCTTGCATGGCCACATGCTACATGCAACTTTGTTTTAAGCATCCAGAGTGCTACTGTCACTTAATGTCTTTGTAGTATCACGGTGTATGGTGATCTTAAAACCATGATCTCCTGTATGTCACGATTCCTCAAGATCGATTCCTCAGAAACCATAAACCACTCTTATCAGGGTATTATTACCTTCTTATACAAAGAAGTGTATCTGAGGTTCTATCACCATCCTTTCACTACATCAAGGACAACCATTAACTTGTTCAACATATTTTATTACATCCGAGTGTTAGCCAAAACACATCTTCTTTCCAAACTTAGGGTTAGCCAAACAACCTCAACTTCTTCTAGCCTCTAGCTAAACTAGGCAGCGAGATCTTCAACCACAACATTCATTACCACTTCTCATCCTTAGGTGTTAGGTAACATACACCTCCATGTATTATACTTATCATCTCATCTCAAACTCTAAGTTTGGCATCATCAAGAAACTTTGAGCTTATCCTCTTGGTCATCCAACTCAACCTTGTATCACATGCAAGTTCTGTATAACTCATGTGACAACATCCTCACAAGATGACTAACTTAATACTCCTTGGTGTTTGTACACCATCCATGTATCATTCACTCTTCAAAGGTATGTTATCATTTCTATCCTCATACCTTGTAGCAACGTTCCAACTTCCATCATCTTTTATCCTTGGTGTAAGGCATGCGTACTGTCCTATCTCTCACTCCCATAACAAGAGGAAATAAGCATTTGGCTGTAGTCCAAATACAGAGTTCTTCCTGTTCCAAGAGTAGAGATGGTACAAATCCCCTTGCCAGTACACTTTCAAATCTAAGTTGAAACGTGCCACCTATGTATCTTCATCACAAACATCATGATATCAAAATTACTTCCATGGAAAAACTGGTCTCAACCCCACTTGGTCTAAACACAATCCTTGGTCGTCTCCTCTAGGTCTATAGGGTGCTGGCACTTTTGGGGTCATCCCTTTTCCCTTATGCATCCAGAGAGTGCCCTACTCATCTGCCCTTTGGGTCCCATGAGTTCATGAAGGTGATCAATCTCCTAACCCATGGCCCTCAGATAATGATAGCTGTTACCTCCCGACCCTATGGTCATGTGCAACTAGGGAATTAGGCAACTCCTTCCATCGGTCTTATCCCTACCTGACCCTAGGATAGACTTAGGATTCTACTATAGTACATGTCCAACTTAGAACCTTACCCAAACCTTCATCATATCCCTTTGCATTCATGGGCTGGTCAGGCCCCATACCGGTTACCTCCACGGTAACACATCCACATGCACTTAGAGATGGTTATCTATGAGTTTACAGGTTCATTCTCTTACTATGTACTTTTCACTTAGCTTCTCAAGGTCATATGAAACCTCTTTAGGTTACCTCAAAACCAAAGAAACTGGTATACACCCTACCAACGGGTCCCTCTCCCAGGATGGGAGGAAACTACAACTCTTGACAACAAGGTCACAACCTTCCTTAGGGTTTGCATTCACATGAGCATGCCTAACCCAACAGCTACTAAGGTACAAGCAGACCACTTATTAAACCATTCTAGGTCATACTTTCTCTCTTTCCTCAACATGAGATCAACTTAGTTGTGAGGGGTTCATCAAACATACCCTTAACTTAAGGGGTTTCCTTTACCTATACACATGAGGAGTACCATGCTCGAAACTATAGAGACTCAAATCTCATCATGAGCATCGGATACACTGCTTCCCCTCTTAGGCCTAGGAACCCTAGGTTCTCCTTTGGATATCCAACTGCATGCTCGATCTCTTAACCACAAATCAAGCATGTCCAAGGTATGTCATGTACTCCCATGATCTATTTATATGAGCCATACCTCAGAGTCGAGTCCTCCTCAAGGACATTCAACTAGGTACAAAACCTCACAACAGGTTACTTAAACCTCCTCAGGGTCTAAGGCACTCTTTATCTCATCCAGGAGGTAGCTACTTATACCATAGGTACCAGAAGCATCATCCTCTCCCCAGGGTTTGCCTCCTTTAAAGATAGCCAAGATATCATCAGCCTCCAGGGGTCACACATAAGGAAACCACTATCATCCACGTAGGTCACATCATCCTCAACTCCCCACTATTCCTCATGTCTCATAACCTAAGCTTCCAACCTTCTTTCTTGGGTCATGCTTTCTCTCTCTAGATCTAATTCCACATCCAGTCTCACAACATGAAGTTGGATCAAGTTTACCAACATATCCCTACCTGGGTGAAGCCTTTGCTCAACTCATGTTTGGCTCAAGATTATCCTTAGCTCTTTATGTTTATCTCGTAAGACATCCATCATGATTCCTTGTCCAGGGTTTCATCCTACTGTCAGCACTACTGACGTACTATGGGTGCAAGTTGTACCCTACTTTCAAAAGCCCATAGGGTTCTATAGGTTCTTCTCTAACCTCATCCATGAAGTAGCTATCCTTCACTCAAACATGCACGACCCTTCCCAGGGCCGCCAAAGGTGCTAGGTCATCAAACCTCTCATGGCTCGTATGGAAAACCAAAAGCATATCTATCCAAACACCCAATCAACCATGTCATCTAACTCATCATGTCACCTCTCTCTCTAACCTCCACTTAGGGTTAGGGTTAACATCATCCTTAAAGGATGTGCTAGGTCTCTACTTTTAATGGAGATCTCTACCTCTAAGGCTCACTTTCTCTACTCATCCTCCTGACAAGAAGGTCTAGCCTCAGGTCTCTCCTGAGGGCAATAACAACTTATGTCATATGACCTAAGCATGTATCTATTCTTTTATGCTTACTCTATTAAGCTTATGTCCATGACATCTTATTTACATGCTTTTTATTAATTTGGTGGAGGATTCCTTAATCCTTAGCAACCTTACCCATACCTCAAGAGGGTGAGGAAAAGAGAGAAAACCCTAATCCTTAAGGTCCTTAATAGAATTTGAGTTGAGAAGGGATGAAAAAGATGAGAGGGTCCTAAAGGTATCTTACTTCGAATCATACCCTAAGACTTTGGCCAGGAAGTCACACGGATCCGGGAGTCCTCGTATTCCGACTAGCGGTGCGGAGGAAAATATTGCCAGCCCCCGATCGTGGTCCTTTTCTAGACACCTCTGTCTTTCAGATAATCCTCTAATAACTCCCTTGGGTTCTACAGAATTTGTAAAATTTAATAATTATTAAAGATTAGGTGAGGAACCTATGATCTGATACCAATTGTAACGACCCCGTCTCCCGATAACCCCCAATTAAGGGAGACCCGAAGGTCAGAGCCGTTATTCAATTAACAGGATCAAAGGTGCGACAAATAATCAATAATAATTATGAAATTCTACTAACTATATGGAATTTGGTATAAAATTTAAAACTTTGCTTACCTTTGAAAACTTTGGAAATCTATCTATCTATAGCTTGAATTATTATATCTAATCCTCCTTGCACTTTATTTCTTATTTCCACAATGTGTCACTTTACTGTTTGTTCTTTCAATTGTTGTTCCTAAAACGCCGACAAACACAACGTCGGTCAGTATATTGAAATATAATGGTATGTGGGGACAACCAAAAGTTTGCACATAAGGATAAAAATATAATTATCATAATCAAGATAATTAACAAGCCAATTTACACTTTTCAGTATGACATTCTCCACCGCTTTTGCCCTAACCCTGGCATACCCACCTTAGGGTTTCCTTTTCCAATGACTTAAGGCCACCTTCTCAATCCCGAGCTTGGTGCCTGGGGGTCACCACTCATGGTGCCCACTAGTCATGCAATATCATAGGCCACCTTCTCATTCCCGAGCTTGGTGCCTGGGGTCACCACTCAAGGTGTCCATTGGTCTATCCATCTGGGCCTGACCTTTGGCATCATCCATTAGGGTGGCATGTAAATGCGAGAATCCATACTTCTATTATTAATGTGATAATCATAGTGAATTTATAGTTTGCAAGTATGAACATCCAAAATGATAATTTGCATTCAATGCGATTAACCATCCGGAAAATCATTGGGAAACTAAGGCAGTTATTCATAATTATTATTGATTATTTGTCGAACCTTTGATCTTGTTAATTGAATAACGGCTCTGACCTTTGGGTCTCCCTTAATTGGGGGTTACCAGGAGACGGGGTCGTTACATTTTTCTTAATTAAGTTATTTATAATCTAGTTTTAATCTTTTAAAAAGTAATTAAGACTCAAGGAGAGTTTAATTTTCAAGTTTGAGCTTATTTGCAAACTGTTTGTGCATTATATGATCGTTTGGGTGTAAATTACAATTTACCCAAGATGAGGGGTTATATTGCAATATGTAACCTGTTGAACGTGACTCAAGTTCTTTAGAATCATAAGAGATATAATGATGCTAAGGGGTGGCTTGTGGAAAGCCTAAGTTCCAAGTTGGAGCTTGTTTGAATAATGCTTGTGCCTTGTGTACCAAATTTGGTGCAAATTGCAATTTATCCAAAATGTAGGGTTGATATCCAAATTACCACCTCTAGAGTGTCCCTACTCTCTTAGAATTATCTAGAGGAGAGAGAAAGAAAGAGGCACCATGTTTGAATCATATTTGAGTGATGGTATTCTTGGTGATGAAAAGACCAAGAAGAGTTGTATAGTTGAAACCCTAAAATGAGTTGTATTGAGTTGTAGAGCTTAAATGGGAGTTCCTATCGGCCAAGAAGCCATAGAGGAGGTCCCATATCATTTTGTCAACTCTTGGAAAATGCCATGTTGATTTAAGCACCTCAAGAAGGTGATGGATATCAGTTTACAACTTTCCTTTTAAAAATATTGTATCGGTTTGTGAATAAAGTGATGTTGGGTTGAAATATCTTATTCAACATGATAACTAATGGCCGAAATATTATCAATATATTATCCCCAAGAGTTTTACATGTCAAGATAAATATGTGTGCATGCATGGACATGTGTCAACCCATGCATGGACATGTGTCAACCCATGCATGGACCTGTGTCACCTAGTAGTATAAGGTGATGACACCTCTTATACACTCTCTCTCATGAGCCTCAATTATACATACCACTCTTTTCACCTACTAGTGAAAATTTTCGAATCCTAAAACTCTCTTTCTCTTAGATATCATGCATAGTAGTTGAGGAGCAAGGAGGAACTCAATCCTTAAGCTTAAGGTGAAGCCATGCTCATCTTCAACCTTGGTTGAAGCATGATTCTCAGGTTGTGATTCTTCTTTTCTTTTCTTCTTCATCAAGTTCTTATCTATGGTGATTCTTTGCATATAGAGGAGTTGTGAACTAGTATTGGATCTTTGATAAGTTCATATTCAACCTTGGGAACATGAATCTTCAAAGATTTGAAGTTGTTCTTGAGGCGGGTGATATAACTTGAACCCAATCATGTTATTATTCACCTTCAATCTTGCTATACTTGTTGATCTACTTTCAATTTCGATTTTTCTTGAATGATTAGTGATCCTATGAGTTCTAATAGTTTCATAGGATTGTTGTGCGATATGATGATAAGCACACACCTCTTGGACGATATGGTGATAAGCACACACCTCTTAGATGATATGGTGATAAGCACACACCTATTGGATGATATGGTGATAAGCACACACCTCTTAGATGATATGGTGATAAGAACACACCTATTGGATGATATGGTGGTAAGCACACACCTCTTAGAAAATATGGTGGTAAGCACAAACCTCTTGGACGATATGGTGGTAAGCACACACCTCTAGCATGATATGGTGGAAGCACCTCAAAACCAATATCGAGTTAAGCACCTCAAATATGATATACTTGATTGAGTAATACATTAAGTGTGTTATGTCAAATGATACATTAGGATGTAAAGAGTTTAATGCATTTTGATAAGTGTAGGCCAATGTACCTTGATAAAAGGGTTGAGCCAACTTAATAAAGTATGATGTAATCAATATCCTAGTGAGGATGAGAGAGAAACTCATACTTTGTGTGATAATCATTTAATGATAAATGATGAGAATAAACAAGTATGATTGAATACTTATGATATCAATGTATGCTCCTAGTATGTGTGGAGCTATGAATTAGGGTTTTGATTCTTGATAATATGAACTTGAAACCCTAATCGGCTAAAAAGGGAAACCCTAACCCTAATAATGGGAGGGTTGTATTTATCTTGTATTTCATGGTGATGATATGTACTTGATATTGTTTTTATCATGAAAACTAACCATGCAGGTATCATGAGATGATGAGCATAGCCATGTATGAGCTATGATGTTTCATATGATACATATTAAATGGGCTTTGTGAACAATGTGAAATACTTGTACAACAAGTATAATGTATACCTGAGTCTGAGGACCAAGAGGTAATAGTTACCTGATAAGAGGTGACAATGTTTAGTGATAAACTAATGGCTTGAATACCTAGATCTAGCAATCATGATGATGATAATGTTAAGGGATGAGAATCCTCAGTAATGTGACAAGGGATTGAGATCCCAAGTGTTATGCATTCAATGTGTTCCAAAGATTATGAAAGTACTTGATAAATGTATTACACCTTTCTTTGTAGCGTATGTTATAATTCATGCTTGTAACTTGGTTGATGCTAAAAGATATTGTAATGCACCTAATTAATCAAGTGGAACCTTATCATGTAGTTCCCTTGGCCATAGATCCATTCAGTGTTAGAATTTGTTGAATGGTGAAACGAGTTTAACTCGGAGAGCATATTTTTGAATATGTGGGGGTAATGGGCAAAAATATCCTTATGTCCAAATATGGATTGCTGTGTGGTCTCCCTCATCATCATAAGAGTATGGATATATGCCATGACTCAATATTACTATACCAAGGATTGTTTTTTGGTCTCCCTAAAGAGATTGCATGCTACGACTGTAACTCTATAGCAAAGATGTCACAATACCCTGACAAGCTGATTGCAGTTTGACACGTGATGTCACTGCCTGTGGTCTTGTTCTAACTGAGACATGTGAGGCCTTGGAAGCTGGCTCTTCCTTTGAACTTGTATGGTACCGATGCTTTACGTAGCTGTGGTCAGTTGGAGCATGAGCGGTATACCTCATCTCCTCAGGGTATAAGTGTGATTGTAAATATGTAATCAAACATGTAGCATATTTGCTTAATGATTGAATACGGAAACATTGGTTGATGTTACATTACTTTTATACATTTTAAATGAATAGATGTTATATGTGTTCTTCATATTCCTTATAAAGTGAATAGATGATTTATTGCTCTATAATAGATAGCTGCATTGCTTTAAAAGATGATATTGCTATGTTATGCTTATAAACAATGATTAATCTTGATTATTAATATAAAAGATCCTCGGCTTAGTTTATACTATTTACCTGTGATAATAATGTTGTTGGAAGAGAGTTATATCTCTCGCTGGGACTTTTGTCTAACCCTATTGGTCCCAACATTTTTAGGTGGACACGGATGAGGAGGTAGAGACCGTATTATAGAGGGAGGACAATAGAAATAGAGACCACAATAACACCTCAGGTTGAGTGTGATGTCTGTCGTGTCTTGTAGATAGAAGTCCTATGTGTCGTCTCTATACTCTTAGGTCATTGGGAGTTAGTATGTAATGGTTTTATAAACGATATGAGATTTTGGCTTGTATAACTATAGGTTTTATGTTTCTTATGTATATGTTTGGGCAAAGCAACTGGTATATGATATCCTCGAGATGAGATGGTATAATGTTTGTACAATGTGAACCATGATGCATATATTGCTTTGGTTCTTCCCTTAAGAGTTTCCTGGTAATGGATATCTTTACAAAATGGTTTTAATTTTTAGTGATTTTTTTTAATCCGCTTCTAATGGTTATTCCACGTAATTACTGTGATGATTTGGATGTCAATTTGATAGCGGTCATCACAAGTTTTGGTATCAGAGCCTAAGGTTCATTGAGTCTACAGAGACATAGGATTAAGGTTGTTGAGTCTATTCTAGTGTCCTCTAGTTTATCTTATAGTGACTTCTGCTCGTATAGGAGAAGAAGTAAAGCTGAAAGATGGCTGGAGTACACAAAGAACATGCTGCTAAGAGTAGTATTGCTGCACCAGGAGGAGGTTCAAGGGAACAAGTTAGAGAGGAATCAGTTCCTGAGAATCCTCATCTTGATCAAGCCATGCTAGAAAACCCAGCCTTTCATGCTCTTTTTGGGCAGTTCATGACCACAATAATGCATATGGCAGACCAGATGCCAGCACCAACACCTAGGGCACCAGTTCCCAATGAGGGACATGGATCTGGCAAGACCTTTGAGTGGTTACACCGAGTAGTATCCATTGAATATGTCTGTACAACTGACCCAGCAGACACAGATTTATGGCTCACTGAGCTGGAAAAAGCCTTTAGAATTCTTAGCATTCTAGAAACTGATAAAGTTATGCATGTTGTGTATCTTTTAAAAGAAGTGTTGGCCATTGAAGAAGAGAAAAGACTGGGTGTTGAGGTCAGATGGGAGGAGTTCTGATGTGAGTTTGTAAGTAGATACTTTCCCAGGAATTATCTGGATGAGCAAATCTCACATTTTGAGTGTATTAAGCAAGCACCAATGAAGATTAGTGAGTATGAAGCTAAGTTCATGGAGCTTCTGTGGGTTTGTCCACACATGGCTACTACAGAGGAGGAGAGGATTCGTGTTTTGAGAAGGGTCTGAACGCTGAGTTATCCATATCTATAGCTTCTCTAGAGAATAGATATAGGTTTGCCAACTTTGTGGAGTCAATTAGGTGGATAGAGAGGTCCGTGATTGAGAAATGTGAGGCTAACAGTAGGAAAGGACCTATGTAGTTCTAGGGACAGAGGTCTGGAAGTTTCAAGAAACCAATGTTTCCTGCACCACTAGCACCACAGAGGTTCAATTCACAGACGTAGTGGACGTCAACCAAGGGTAGAGGCTGTAGTTTTCTACCAAGTGGAGCCCATAGTATGACATCAATGTCAATAACATGACCATCTAGACCACAACAAGACAAAAACTACTTCAAGTGTGGGTAGACAAGACATATGATAAGGGATTGTCTAGTTAGAGAAATGGAGGTAACCCAACCACCAAGGCAGAGTCAACAAGGCTCTCAGAGGCAATAGTTTAGTAGTGGCACATGAGGATGTGGACATGTGTCTTAAGTAGGTTCATCTGCACCAAACAACAGAGCACAGAGTCGGCAATAGGCAATAGTGAGATTCTATGCTATGAATCAGTCGGAGGCAGTAGTCAATCCATGAGTCGTGACAGGTCAGATGGAATTGTTTCATTCTGCTATGTCTTCATCCTGCTTCGTATCAGTTTTGATTGATCTGGGTGCTACACATACCTTTATCACTCAAGAAGTGATTCATGATTGCAATATGACTGTCAGTCGTAGAGCAAATAATTTGTTATTAGAAACTCCGTTATTCAGATATGCAATGTTGCGTGAGGTATGTTCTCCCTGTGTTCTTTCTTTTTCAGAACACATCATTCAGGTGGATCTTATACCACTTGAGATGCACGAGTTTGATGTAGTTCTTGGGTTGGATACCCTAGAAAAGTATAAGGTCGTCTTAGATTGTGGTTCCCAACAAGCTATATTCGTAGACAGTAATGAGACATGGGTCTTTCAGGGGGACAGAAAGATTCTTCCAACCTATCTAGTATCAGTATTGATAGCTGGGAGACTAATACGACAAGGATGTGAAGCATTCTTGGCACATGTGGTAGATACCAAAGCAGAAAGTCCTAGTCTTCCTGAAGTTCCTATTTTTTGGGAATTGAAGGATGTGTTTCCTAAAGAATTTCTAGATATTTCTCCACCTCGATAGATTGATTTTGAGTTTAATCTAATTCTAGGTACACAACCCATAGCCCAAATACCTTATAGGATGACCCCTGCTGAGATGGAAGAACTTAAGAAATATTATAGGAGTTGGTTGAGAAAGGTTTCATTCGACCGAGTACTTCTCCATGGGGTGCTCTAGTTCTTTTTGTTAAAAATAAGGATGGGTTTATGAGGTTATGCATAGACTATAGACAACTTAAAAAGTAACTATAAAGAACAAATATCCTATGCCAAGGATAGATGATCTGTTTGACCAGTTGGGTGGTGCAACAATGTTCTCTAAGATTGATTTAAGGTTAGGATATCATTAGTTACGTATCAAGGAGAGTGACATACCTAAGTCAACCTTTAGGACAAGGTATGGTCATTATGAGTTTGTAGTTATGTTGTTTGGACTAAATAATGCACCAGTTGCATTCATGGAGCTGATGAATAGAATCTTCCAGCCATTCCTTGATCAGTTCACAGTGGTCTTCATAGATGACATCCTGATATACAATAGAGATGGTCAACAACATGAAAAACACCTTCGTCAAGCCTTGAATTTGTTGAGACAACACAAGCTATATGCTGAGTTTAGAAAGTGTGAGTTCTGGTTATTAAAAGTGTCTTTCCCAGGACACATCATATCTGCTTCAGGAATTCGTGTTGATCCACAGAAAGATGAGTATGTTTTAGAGTGGGAACAACCCAAGATACCAACTGAGATTCATAGTTTCTTAGGTCTGGTAGGTTACTACATAAGGTTTATTAAAGACTTCAGTTATGTAGCATTAACCCTAACTAGGTTGACCATGAAGGAGGTTCCTTTTGTCTGGAATGACAAGTAATGTTCTTTCCAGTTGTTGAAAGAAATGTTGACTAGTGCACCTGTGTTGGTTTTACCTGAGCAGGGAAAGGGATACATTGTTTTCTGTGATGCCTCTAAGAATGGTCTAGGATGTCTGCTGATGTAGAGTAATCATGTAGTTTCTTTTACTTCTCGACATCTTAAGAAACATGAGGAGAATTATCCGACACATGATCTAGAGTTAGCTGCAGTGGCCCACACGTTGAAGGTTTGGAGGCATTATCTTTATGGAGAAACATGTGAGATTTTCACAGACCATAAAAACTTAAAATACATATTCTCACAATACAAGTTGAACATGAGTCAACATCGCTATATGGAGTTAATCAAGGACTATGATTGTACAATTGATTATCATCTAGGAAAAGCTAATGTGGTGGCAGATGCACTAAGTAGAAAATCTTCATCTCCACCCATAGATAAAGCACATTTGAATTTTTTAATGTGTTTTAAATGGGAAATATTTGTCACTTTGAGACAAATAAATGTACAATTAAAAGTATCTTTGTTAGCCGGATTGCTGGACGAGATGCCTGTGAAACCTACTATGAGACAACATATTAAAGAGGCACAACAGGCTGATACTGTGATTCAGCAGATCAGGTCAGAGTATGGTAGTGAGAAATAGGACAATTTCCATGAGTCATAGGATGAGGTAGTATGTTACCATGGTAGGATGGTAGTACCTAATGCCAATGACTTAAGAAAGATAGTTATGGAGGAAGCTTATTCATCCATGTATGCAATGCATCAAGGGAGTACTAAAATGTATCATAACTTAAAAGATATGTATTGGTAGCCTAGTTTGAAGAAGGATGTAGCTAAGTTTGTTATGCGGTGTCCAGTGTGTCAGCAAGTTAAAGTAGAACACTAGAAGCCTGGAGGAACATTGCAACCCTTACCTATACCGCAGTGGAAATGGGATCACTTGACAATGGACTTTGTGTTTGGTCTACCCAGAACAGCCAAAAATCTTTATTCCATTTGGGTGATAGTTGATAGGTTGACTAAGTCAGCACATTTTCTTCCTGTTAAAACAACCTATACTGCTAAAAAACTTGCACAGATCTACATAGATGAGATAGTGCGGTTACACGGAGTTCCAGCCATAATTGTGTCTAATAGAGGTCCCCAGTTTACAAGTCATTTTTGGAAATGACTACATAAATCCTTGGGTACGTAGTTAAAGTTCAGCACAACTTTTCACCCTCAGACAGATGGACAATCTAAAAGGACTATATAGACTTTGGAGGACTTGCTTAGGGCATGTGTTCTTCAGTTTGTAGGAAGTTGGGACTTACACTTGAGCTTAATAGAGTTTTCCTACAACACTAGTTATCAGAAAAGTATTGATATGGCACCATATGAAGCATTATATGGTAGACATTGTATATCTCCATTATGTTGGTATGAGACAGGAAAATACCAACTTCTGGGTCCTGAATTAGTGCAACAGACAACTGAAAAGATTAAAGTAATACAACAACATTTGAAGGTTGCACAAGATAGATAGAAGTCATATGTCGATAAACATCGTAGACCTTTAGAATTCCAAGTTGGAGATAAGGTGTATCTCAAGGTCTCTCCTTGGAAAGGTGTTCTCATATTTGGGAAAAAGTGTAAGTTAGCTCCTAGATTTATGGGACCTTACCCAGTGACAACATGGATTGGAAAGGTAGCCTATAGGTTGGAGTTGCCACCTGAGTGACATAGACTACATCCAGTGTTTCATATATATATGTTGAGAAAGTGTCATCCTGAAACAGAGTTGGTGTTGCAACATGTAGAAGTAGAAGTGAATAAAGATATATCCTATGTGGAAGGTCCAACGATGATTCTTGACAAAAGAATCAAGAAGTTGAAAAAGAAAGACATAGTTCTTGTGAAAGTTCTCTGGTATTACTGTGGCATTGAAGAAGCCACATGGGATCTAGAGGAAGAAATGAGGAGGAAGTTCCCTTCTCTTTTCTCTTGAGATTTCGGGGACGAAAACCCTATTAGGGGTTAATAATTGTAACATACCTGACCTGGGTTATGCCATAACCCTGATAGTTTTGCTTAAGTAAGTTATTTATAAACTTGTTTTAATCTTTTAAAAAGTAATTAAGACTCAAGGAGAGTTTAATTTTCAAGTTTGAGCTTATTTGCAAACTGTTTGTGCATTATATGATAGTTTGGGTGTAAATTGCAATTTACCCAAGATGAGAGGTTATATTGCAATATGTCACATGTTGAATGTGCCTCAAGTGCTTTATCATCATAAGAGAGAGAATGATGCTAAGGGGTGGCTTGTGGAAAGCCTAAGTTCCAAGTTGGAGCTTGTTTGAATAATGCTTGTGGCTTGTGTATTGGAGCTTGTTTAAATAATGTTTGTGCCTTGTGTACCAATTTTGGTGCAAATTGCAATTTACCCAAAATGTAGGGTTGATATGCAAATTACTACCTCGAGAATTTCCTTACTCTCTCTTAGCATAATCTAGAGGATAGAGAAAGAAAGAGGCACCAAGTTTGAATCATATTTGAGTGATGGTATTCTTGATGATGAATAGATATAGTTGAAACCCTAAAATGAGTTATATTGAGTTGTAGAGCTTATATGGGAGTTCCTATCAGCCAAGAAGCCATATAGGAGGTCCCATATCGTTTTGTCAACTCTTTGAAAAGGCCATGATGAGTTAAGATGCTCAAGAAGGTCATGGATATCGGTTTACAACTTTCCTTGGAAAAGTTGTATCAGTTTGTGAATAAAGTGATGTTGGATTGAAATATCTTGTTCAACAAGATAACTAATGGCCAAAATATTATCCCCAAGAGTTTTTCATGTCAAGATAAATATTTGTGCATGCATGGACACATGTCAAACCATGCATGGACATGTGTCACCTAGTAGTATAAGGTGATGACACCTCTTATACAGTCTCTCTCACGAGCCTCAATTATATATACCACTCCTTTCACCTACTAGTGAAACTTTTTTGAATCCTACAACTCTCTTTATTTTAGATATCATGCATAGTAGTTGAGGAGCAAGGAGGATCTTGAGCCTTAAGCTTAAGGTGAATCCATGGTCATCTTCAACCTTGGTGAAGCATGATTCTCGGGTTGTGATTCTTCCTTTCTTTTCTTCTTCACCAAGTTCTTATCTATGGTGATTCTTTGCATATAGAGGAGTTGTGAACAAGTCTGGGATATTTGATAAGTTCATCTTCAACCTTGGGAATGTAAAGCTTTGGAGCTTGGAGCTTTGAAGTTGTTCTTGAGGTAGGTTATATAACTTGAACTCAATCATGTTATTATTCACCTTCAATCTTGCTATACTTGTTGATCTACTTTCAAATTCGATTTTTCTTGAATGATTGATGATCCTATGAGTTCTAATAGTTGCATAGGACTGTTTTCCATGAGCTAGAACAATAAGGGACGAAATTCTAGAGCTTGATGATGATGACATCATCATGGAACAAACCGATATCGGGTTGAAGCACCTCTAACTCAATATGGTAATGAAACCCAATATGGTGATATGAAATCTGTTATACCTTGGAAATCCACACCCCTATCATTTTTTACATTTGGATTGGTTGAAAAAGGACTAACTAGTTGTCTAGGCTATCACTCAACACTGGTAGGTTGATACTTTGAAGGTTTGAAAAGGTATGAGCATAAGGGTCTAACCCAATATGCAAAACCCTACACTTGAGTAAACCGGTATAAGTGACACACACACACACCTCTTAGACGATATGGTGGTAAGTACACACCTCTTTGATGATATGGTGATAAGCAAACACCTCTTGGACGATATGGTGACAAGCACACACCTCTTGGACGATATGGTGATAAGCACACACCGCTTGGACGATATGGTGATAAGCACACACCTCTTGGACGATATGGTGATAAGAACACACCTCTTGGGTGATATGGTGTTAAGCACACACCTCTTGGAAGATATGGTGATAAGCACACACCTCTTGGATGATATGGTGATAAGCACACACCTCTTGGACGACATGGTGATAAGCACACACTCTTGGACGATATGGTGGCAAGCACACACCTCTTCAATGATATGGTGGTAAGCATGCACCTCTTGGACGATATGGTGGTAAGCACACACCTCTAGCCCGATATGGTGGAAGCACCTCAAAACCAATATGGAGGTAAGCACCTCAAATCCGATTTTTTTGTCACCCACCTCAAATCCGATTTACTTTATTGAGTAACACATGAAGTGTGTTATGTCAAATGATACATTAAGATGTAAAGTATTTAATGCATTTTGATAAGTGTAGGCCAATGTACCTTGAGAAAAGGGTTGATCCAGCTAAATAAAGTATGATGTAATCAATATTCTAGTGAGGATGAGAGAGAAACTCATACTTTGTGTGATAATAATTTAATGATAAATGATGAGAATAAACAAGTATGATTGAATACTTATGATATCAATGTATGCTCCTAATATGGTGGATCTATGAATTAGGGTTTTGACTCTTGACAATATGAACTTGAAACCCTAATTGGCTAAAAAGGGAAACTGTAACCCTAATAATGGGAAGGTTGTATTTATCTTGTATTGCATGGTGATGATATGTACTTGATATTGTTTTTGTCATGAAATACTAACCATGCATGTATCATGAGATGATTAGCATAGCCACATATGAGCTATGATGTTTCATATGATACATATTAAATGGGCCTTGTGAGCCATGTGAAATACTTATGCAACAAGTATAATGTATACCTGGGTCTGAGGACCTAGAGGTAACAGTTACCTGATAAGAGTTGCAATGTTCAGTGATAAACTATGGGTTTGAATACCCAGATATAGCAATCATGATGATGATAATGTTAAGGGATGAGAATCCTCAGTAATGTGATAAGGGATTGAGATCCCAAGTGATATGCATTCAATGTGTTCCAAAGATTATGAAAGCACTTGATAAATGTATGACACCTTTCTTTGTAGCATCTGTTATAATTCATGCTTGTAACTTGGTTGATGATAAAAGATACTGTAATGCACCTAATTAATCAACTAGAACCTTATCATGTAGTTGTGTTGGCCAGAGATCCATTCCGTGTCATAATTTGCTGAATGGTGTAACAAGTTTAACTCAGAGAGCATATTTTTGAATATGTGGGGGTAGTGGGTGAAAATATCCTTACGCCCAAATAGGGATTGATGTGTGGTCTCCCTCATCATCATAAGAGTATGGCTATATTGAACGAGATAGGTGAGGTCTTAGGAGCCGACTCTTCCTTTGACCTTGTATGGTACCGATGCTTTACGTAGCCGTGGTCAGTTGGATCATGAGCGGTATACCTCATCTCCTCAGGGCATAAGTGTGATTGTAAATATGTAATCTTCCGTGTAGTGTATTTGCTTAAGGATTGAATATAGAAACATTGGTTGATGTTACACTACTTTTATACATCTTAAATGGATAGATCTTATGTTCTTTGTATTCCTTATAAAGTGAACATATGATTTTTTGCTCTATCATAGATAGCTGCATTGCTTTAAAAGATGATATTTCTATGTTCTGCTTATAAACAATGATTAATCTTGATTATTAATATAAAGGATCCTCTGCTCAATTTTATATTGTTTACTTGTGATAATAATCTTGTTGACAGAGTGTTATATCTCTCGCGGGGACTTTTGTCTCACCCCGTTGGTCCCAACATTTTTAGGTGGACGTGGATGAGGAGGTAGAGATCGTACTACAGAGGGAGGACAATTGCAATAGGGACAGCAGTAATAGCAGATTGAGTGTGTTGTATGTCGTGTCTTATAGATAAAAGCCCTATGTGTTGTCTCTGTACTCTCAGGTCCTTGGGAGTTAGTATGTAATGATTTTATAAATGATATGAAATTTTGGCTTGTATGTCTCAAGGTTTTATATTGCTTATGTATATGTTTGAGAAAAGCAACTGATATATGATATCCTCGAGATGAGATGGTACAATGTATGTACAATGTGAACCATGATGTATATATTGCTTTGGTTCTTCCCTTAAGAGTTTTCTGGCAATGGATATCTTTGCAAAATGGTTTTAATTTTTAGTGATTTTCGTTAATCCGCTACTAATGGTTATTTTTGTGTAATTACAATGACAATTTGGCTGTTAGTTTGATAGCGGTCATCACAGTACTGTGGTATATGTTCTTGTGGGGTCATCCCACTCGCTTTCTCACAACGTGACTAAAATCCATCAATGACATGAAACCTCTCTCAAGGACGACAAATCAACACCTTAGAATATTCTAGATACCCTCTCAGGTGTAGAATATTCTGAGATGCTAGGAACATGTGTGATTTGGGAATAACTAGGTAGTGGGCCCAACCGTATGAGGTTGGGACCGACCGTTCCCAACTGTACAGTTCTACACAGATCACCTTGAACCATCCTCCTTTTAGATTATGATCCCAACTATCCCATCTTACCTATTTCTACAACAAATCTCTTGATATAGGTAGAAATAGAAGTGCAAGTAAGAAAGAGATCAACCAAACAAGCAATCATAACCAGAAAGAGAAGATAGAACAGAAAACGTACTAGATCTGGAATACAACCACTTGCTTAAGATAAAAGTACATAAACATGCCCAAAACGGGCTACATAGCTAAGAAGGAGCTCAACTAGCCATGGAAAAGCATATTTGACACTGAACAAAGAGGGAAGAACATCATTTATACAGAAACAAAAGAAAACATTAGAGGAAAGGAGAAGAAGAAGAGATTTAACTCGTAGAGGAGAGGTGGCTCTCACCCCTTAGCCTCTATATGGGCCAAATCTCATCTTTGGGTCACCCTCCTTGGTCTTCTAGACTCCTTGGCCACCATTTTCTTTGATTCTGCCCCAAATAATAGCTTGGTGGGTGTATGGAGGTGGAAGATTGTTGGGAATGGTAGGATATGGGTGAATGGTGGTGGAAAATGGTGGTATATGAAAGAAAACATGAGGAACATATGTAGGATGAGCACTTCAACCTTTTCAGACCTTTGAACTCTCCCACAAGGCTCTGGGAACCAAAACGGGTCAGAATTGTAGAACAGAACCTCTAATGTTTGGAACCGCAAACCTCCAAATCTTAAAACCCCTCTCTAGGTCATGAAGGGTGGGTATTAATAGGTGAAGGTGGAGTGTATGCAATTAGTGGTCGCGACACCTATCCTGGTCGTGGCCCTGGTCCCGGCCTGACCGTGCTATGCTGGGCACAATTGTGTTGGGCACGATCGATGCAGACACCATAGTCGAGGCAGATACCCCCCAGTCGAGACAGATCCCGCGGTCGAGGAGGTTGTGCCACGATTACGGTTGTGTGCCATGATCATGTTGGTGTACCACAGTCACGCTGGGGTGTCAATCACGACACCTTGGCCTCATCCCAACCGTGTCGAGCTAGGACCGATCGTTTCAAGTGTTGGTCGACATGACGTCTTGGCCACAGTCGCAAGATTGTCTTCTTAGCTGCGGTTGTGGCATCCTTCTTGATCGCGGTCGCGACAGGTGCCGCGGTCAAGGTAGACATCGCAGTCACGACAGATGCTTTGGTCGAGGAAGGTGTCAGAGTCGAGGTAGGTGCCTTAATCGAGATACGTGTAGATGACACTTGTCCTCAGCATGGCTGTGTCAGGCTCGACACGGCCATGCCGGCCATCTCAGTCGTGTTAGGTGTCGCAGTCGCGACGGATGGAGTCCTAGCTACTGTAAAAACTATATGTTGGGGAGAAATCTTAGAGAATAGATGTCTTTTCAGGTTCAGTGCCTACAAGTCCCAAAATTGGCTTGTTGAGCAACTTTATTTGTGAAAAGATATAAATTACTAAAAGATAAGAATCTAGGATTATTTTGGACATATTAAGGCTATAATGACACAAAACCATAAATAAATGCTTAGTATAAATGCCAAAATTTGGGTGTTATCAAACACCCCAAGCTTAAACCTTTGCTTGTCCTTAAGCAAGATCGTGCTCAAAGAACAAAAAGATAACATCCAAATTAAGCATGTCGATGAATGCTAAGGTTAAGAAAAATAATTTAAAACATCAATTCTCTTGACCCATGTCATTTCAGAATAAACCCCCACCAATCAAGCACAATCCTGCTAAAGTATGACCAAAGAACATCCATGTAAGATTAAGCAAATTCAATGCAACTTGTATATACTCATGAGGGTTTGAATCATAATTATACAACATAAAAGCATTGTCACATAAGTGATCATGTGGGTGATGAGCAATGAGAAATAATCATATATTCATGTAGACCAATTAGGAACAACACACCTCCCACTTATTCAGGTCCCAAGATGTAATGAAAGCAAAAAGACTCTAATGACTTATGAGGATTCTGATCTACGTCAGGTTGGCCCATGTAACGAGCAATAGTCCCTGCAGTCTGAGCTAGTTGGCCCAAAGCAGTGAGATGAATTGTTCATACTGCGCTCGAACCAACCCTACTATTGGGAAGATCTCATAGGTCTCTTAGGGGTTCCTTATGACTCTCTAATGAGCCTTAGGGTGGCACTACTAGGCATGACATACCCATATTCATGAGCACATCCATACACCGACTGGACACCATCCTCAACTCTCCTAAAAGAGAAAACAATGCTCATTTATTCACACTTAGGCTTTTAATCTCTGCATTCTATTTTGTAGGTTTGGGTGGAACTGTTTTGATATTTTTGGGATTTTGTAGGCGGCCAAGCCTCTTTTGAACATTTTTAATTTTCATTTTCTTGACTCAATCTAAGGTGAGAGGGCACGCAGACCATCAAGGAAAAATACTTCAACTTGATTATTGCTCAAAACTCATCAATATCCACTTGATAACTGTGTGAACAGTAGTAATTATGATTCAAGGATCCTTAGAGTAGAGGCAAGTTCATGAAAAATGTAGCTTGGATGTTTGATCAAACTCTAGCTCTTTCCAATGGTCCTATATCCTTGATTTGTCATTCACAACATAGATAAAGGTAATAATGTTTTAAAATATGAAAGAGGTGCATAACCTTAGATTTATCACCAAACTTAAGGAAAGAGTCAATGAGAAAGTCAAGCAAAAGATCATGGAATTTAAGATGAAAATTGTGCATTTAGGCATAAAGATAAGCATTTAGTTCTAAGATTTGCATTGCACATCCTTAATTGCAAAGATACAAATTACGAAACAAAGTCTACAAAAATTTTAAAATTTATACTAAATGTAGTGAGTAAACATGCATGCGTGAAAAATGAAGAGATAGAAGGGTGAAAAGCCCTATCACTCCAAGCTTAAAACTTTTCTCATCCTTGAGCAAGCCTTAAAATTAGCATAGTAGGGAAGGAATGCATGGATGTATGAGAAAGAATTTTATTGATGTCCTAGTATGATGCATGTATGCTAGGATATATTTAAGCATTTAGAGGAAAGAAACTATCTAAGCAAGAATGTGAAAAACAAAATTTATTTTAACAAAAAGAGAAAAGAAAAAATGTAAGAGGAAGGGGGTGGCTGCCCCACGATACTGACATTGGGATTCAAAATCCTATGTTTTGGAACTAGTGTCACCTGTGTCTTGCCGATGGGGTCCGCCATGTAGGAGAACAAGGGGCGGATATCTAGGCCCTTTTGAGTCTCAAGTAGAGGAATATAATATTATGACTCAACAAACTCATCCTTGTGCTGCAATTGTCTTGAACTGCACTAAGATGAATTCTTTGACAAATCAACCTCAAGGCACGTTTCAATGTATGAATATGAATGGGAAGGCCCTAGGATGTTGACATAGGATGAGATGGATGGGAGAGGTTGAAAGTTTTCTAGAGGACTCCAGTCTTCTCCCTCCACCTTCGAACATGAGGTTGGATGCTCAGAAAATTTTGTATATATAGTCTGAGTCATCCAATCATCTTCTGACCAAGAAGTATCCCCAGTTGAATATGTTTACAATTCTACCACCCCTAGCTTGTCACCTTCTATGGGGTCTGGGGTATCTTCATGCTCAACATCCATGTTGTGATGGATTTTCCATCCCACTCCTCCGATGTCCACCAAGCCTTGTAATGGGATGGGGGTGAATGTTAGCTCATGCTGCTCCAACTCATCGTCATCACTATATTCACTCCACTATGAGGAATAGTCGTCGTCATCATCATCGAGCAAATTGTTCCAAACCATGGTCGACGTACTTCTCAAAGTGAAGTGACATGTCTCAATATGAGAGATATCACCCCGGTCTAGGTCAATGTCTGATTCAGGTTCCTCAAACAGACCTCCCTGTTGTGAGGTTGTTTGACTTCCCTGGTGAGGATATGATTCATCATCATGAGATAACCATTCATGCATATGACTTGTATCTTCCATTGGTTGATCAGTTGAATCATCTAGATAACATGAAGGGGTTCCCCAAGTGGGTTGGTATTCACAAAAAAATCCTTTTGAATCCATTTGATGGTATGAATAGGATGGTGAGGTATACTCCACTTCAGGCCTAATGGAATGGTCTTGATGATTCTAATCTTCAACGTAGTGCAGTGACACTTGCAATCACGTGGTAACTAAATCGATGAGCTCTTGAGGCCTCTTGCCCTATTCAACATCCTTACCATGAAGATGTTGGACTTGAGTAGCTATGCTTTCAAGGTTCATCAATTCCGCCATACACTTCTATTGGAAACCCACTATATCAACTAATGCACTTGGACAAATCCTTGTTAAATAGTTTGAAGTATACTTCTATTGCGATCTGCGATCTCAATGGCTACTTGGAGCTGATGATCTTGCTTTTCTAGTAGCTGTTGGAGAAGATTGACATTTTCTTGGAGATGAGGAGCTAAGGAGGAGGTGAGTGCATTAACACTTTCTCCGACTAGATCCACTACTCTAATAAGCTCTTGATCCATGTCAACACGGAAGTTGAGGGATGATCCACCATCTCCTTTGTTGGAATTTCAACATATGATGATAGAGGAGATGAGTATAGATTGACTAGCTATAGAGCATGACCTTCAATTATTTTCTAGTAGTTGGAACTGTGGAAAAACTTGGGAGGACAGGTGGACAAGATAACTTGTCTTGCTAACGCAAGACCCATGCCTGAAAAGATGTATAAGAAAAGGAAAACTATTCAGTATATATAAATAAGTATATGTAAGATAAAAGAAAAACTATGCATATATATAGGCTTAAGGATGACAGAACAAAAATCTTTGGGTGTGTAAATGTGGAAAAATGCATCCCTAACAATGGTACCAAAAGTTGATGTGATCTGAATCACGCGTCTGAAAGGAGGCAGACTCAGAAGGAGTCAAACTTTAAATTTATAACCTGAAACCTTCAAGGACCCCCACAATTTTATTATGGGGTCAAAGTAGATATACATGGTCAAATACAGGGATGTGGGGACGTTTAGGATGCTTATTATCTCACTCTTAAGTTAGATAAGCCAATCCAATAGTCGATAAAAGTATGGAGCTAGAACTAGTCTAGCAGATTGTCATGAAATAAAACAAAACAAAGAAAAGAAAATAAAACAGAGTCCGTCGGATTATACTAATCAAAGAGAAGGTGTTCATATCTATGTAACCACAAGTTGGGTAGTCTATGCACCCATTCTCGGGCATAGACAACCCTCAAACAACTCAACAAGAAACCTACATCCAATCATAGTACGTACTGTGGTATCTATTCCTATGGGGTCATCCCACTCACTTTTGCACAGCATGACTAAAATCCATCAATGATATGAAATCTCTCTCGAGGATGAAAAATCAACACCTTAGAATATTCTAGATACCCTCTCAAGTCTAGAATATTCTGAGATGTTAGGAGCTAGGTGTGATCTGGGCAGAACCTGGTAGTGGACCCTACTTTATCGGGATGGGCCTGGCCGTGCCCAGGTCTATGGTTCTGCACATATCACTTGGAACCATCCTCCTTTCAGATTCCAATCCAAACTACCTTCTCTTATTTATTTCTACAATGAATCTCTCTATATAGGCAGAAATAGAAGTTCAAGCAAGAAAGAGATCAACCAAACTAGCAATGATAACCACAAAGGGAAGATATAATAGAAAACGTACTAGATCTAAAATAAAACTTCTTGCTTAAGGTAAAAGTACATAAACATACCCAAAATGGGCTACATTGCCAAGAAGGAGCTCAACTAGCCATGGACAAGCATGGTTGGCACTGAACAAAGATTGAAGAACATCATTTGTATAGAAACAAAGGAGAATAGTAGAAGAAAGGAAAAGAAGAAGAGATTTAGCCCGTAGAGGAGAGGTGGCTCTTGCTCCATAGCCTATGTATATGCCAGATCTTGTCTTTAGGTCATTCGCGTTTGGTCTTCTGGACTCCTTGGTCTCCTTTCTCTTTGATTCTACCTCAAACTACAACTGGTGGGTGTATGGAGATGGACGATGGCTGGGAATGATAGGATATGGGTGAATGGTGGTGGAAAATGGTGGTAGATGGAAGCAAATTGGAGGAACATACGTAGGATGAGAACTTCAGCCTTTTCAAACCTTTAAACCCTCCCACGGGGCTCTAGGAACCAAAACGGGTCGGAATCACGGAATGGAACCTCTAATGTTCAAAATTGCAGACCTCCAAATCTCGGAACCCCCCTCCAGGTCATGAGGGATGGGTATTTATAGGTGAAGGCAGAGTGTATGTAATCTTGGTCGTGACACATGTCCCAGTCGCGGCCCTGGTCTCAACATGGATGTACCGGGCTCAGCACGGTCGTACTGGGGGTCACGGTCGAGGTAGATGTCACGGTCAAGGTGGATGTTGTGGTCGAGGCAGATGTCGTGGTCGAGGTAAGAGTCATGGGTGAGATAGGTGCATCTGACCCTTTTGCTTGGCATGACCGTGCCATGCTCGGCATGGCTGTGTCGAGCGTCTCAGTTACGACATATGAGATTTGGTCGCGGTCACAGAGGGTGGAAGCCTAGCTGCTGCAAAAACCATGTGTTGGAGAGAAATCTTAGAGAATAGATGTCTTTTCAGGTTTGGTTCCTGCAAGTCCAAAAATTAGCTAGTTGGGCAACATTATCTACGAAAAGATATAAATTACTAAAACATAAGAATCTAGGGTTATTTTGGGCATATTAAGGCTATAATGACACAAACATAAATAAATACTTAGCATAAATGCCTAAATTTGGGTGTTATCACATGTGTATATATATATATATGTATATATACATATATAATATTATGTTTGAGTACAAAAACTTCAATTTTGGTGAAATGTTTACAAGTTTGAGTTAACTGTTACAATCATGTGACAATTATTTTATCGCAAAAGTTACTTTAGCCATTTTTGATGAAAAATATAATGTTTCATAGTGTAGTTACCCATTTAAGTCTTGCAGTTAAATTGTGGGTCTTGTATGTACTATTTCATGCTTTTTATCACTCAACGACATCAGCAGGAAATCAAAGCATGTTACCCCTGATGGTGCTAAATATTTTTTCATATTTACACACACACACACACACACACACACACACACACACACACACACACACACACACACATATATATATATATATATATATATATATATATATATATATATATATATATATATATATATATATATATATATATATATATATATATATATATATCTGTGTGTGTGTGTGTGTGTGTGTGGCATCCGAGATGGTAAAGTTGAGGTTGTACGATAGAGAGGTTGAAGATTCTAACCCTGGTGATGGGATGAATATATATATATATATATATATATATGTGTGTGTGTGTGTGTGTGTGTGTGTGTGTGTGTGTGTGTGTGTGTGTGTGTGTGGCATCCGAGATGGTAAAGTTGAGGTTGTACAATAGAGAGGTTGAAGATTCTAACCTTGGTGATGGGATGAATATATATATATATATATATATATGTGTGTGTGTGTGTGTGTGTGTGTGTATGTATTTGTGTACGTGTATTTTAATACTCAATAGACCCACTTTTAGACACCCACACATATCACCAACCTTGGGCTGGGTAGTATTGATTAATCACCTTTTTGGGTTGGGTATACTTGATTAATCACCTTTTTGGGTACTCAACAAACATATAATTTAAAATTTTGAGCATACATTATAGGTGAAATATATTCTAGTTCAAACACAACTCAAGCCAATCTCAAAAGTTACAAGAACTAAAGTGATTTCATGAACCACCTCTTCTCCAAATAATCCATAATATGATCCATTCTAAAACAAATAATTGTAGAAGACTTCCCTAGATTCTCTTTAAGCACATGTATGGTAAGATGATATAAACAAATTTAGGACCTTATGGCCCATATATGGGTGAGTCTGATTTGAGTTTTGAGGCATCATGAGTTTTGCAAGTAGATTTCTAAGCAACGATGTAGTAGTGGTAAAGTAAATAGAAAAATTAATTCCCTTATAATACAAAACACTTAGGGGTTGAAACTACAATAGGAATCCACTATGAGCTTACATCCACAAACTGATTGCTACCAACTAGGATGTTTTTATGATCCTTTATCACTGTGACAAGTTGCACCTACACTATGATTACAAACAAATTATTCAGAAGGCCTCTACAATGTTAATCAAGATAATACCCTTTCATCAAATTGACATATATCCTAGATCACAACAAACTAGAAACCTTCATATGATAGATACCTTCCAAACAAAAGGATGGACCTCAATGTGAATTAACAAAGGATTTTGGTTGAACCATAATGTAGTTGATGTAGTTCATTGTTGACACTTAATGTAGAAAAGGAAGCACATGATTTGATGTATACACCCTAATCCAATCAATGGATGATGGATGTGGGGATATTTTGTACTTTTATTTGATTAATGAAGGTAATTCCATGTATTCATGCACATTTGGTTATCGTGATAGTATTAATGTACATAATAAATATCTATAGAATGACTGGTTCAAAGTCATGGGAATTCAAGTATGTGACTTGAACATGAGATCATAATTTATTCTAAGAACAATAGTAAGTGTACCTTGACAATTATTATTGGTGATTGGAAAACAATAATGCATGTGAGACTATTATGTGTGGTGACAGATGACCATGTCTCATGGGTCATAGGTATTTGATACCACGTCAGAAACATTAGTACTTCGTAGAGAACAAGGGTACTGAAGTGACCCTCCTTAATAGTGATTCATGGAGCACTATATGATATTGGTACGGTGGAAGTCAAAACTACAATAGTAGAAGTCAATGCTACTTTTATCTCAGGGCATCATCCCAACCGTAGAAAGTTTTAGTACCTACAACTACCAAAGTAACCTTGCCAACACTAGTGGCCCCAACTCCACACAGACAAC
This sequence comes from Alisma plantago-aquatica, assembly GCA_963693085.1. Lineage (NCBI taxonomy): Eukaryota > Viridiplantae > Streptophyta > Magnoliopsida > Alismatales > Alismataceae > Alisma > Alisma plantago-aquatica. Next base: position 442,665,013 of record OY856411.1, on the reverse strand, counting down.
AACAAAAGAAGATACAACATTGGTGGCAGTATCACCTCTTAACTACTATGGGGTTTGAAAATATACTCCACCTTTCCATACATTAGTACAACAATCAACATCTACAAATGCAGTGGCCCTAATTCAAATAATGATAGTGGGTGAGAAAGCATTTACCATATCTCTAAAGACCACTCCAAAGGAGAAATCTGATAAATCCTCACTATGACAGACCCCACAAAGATCCACTGAGCAATTTTATTAAACATAGTTAGATACAATATGCTCTCCTCATATGAGAGGGATATATTAATTAAAATTACAACATGATTTTTCCCAAGTGCTTCTTAGCCAAATAGTGATTAGCCCCATTAGCTTATCTAAGAGTATGTGAGAAGATGGTCAACATAACGCAATTTGTTGTGTTGTTTATATCCTTGAAAATCAACATTGTAGGACTTGTTCCTGAGTATCGTTGTTGATTTTCAAGAAGACACTGAGAGCATTCATTTCAACAATTACAAGATTAAAGTTTAGTTACTTGGCATATGCAATCCAAAGAGTACAGTCCAAGCTTCCGCAATGAAATGGTTTCACGAACCAAAAGTTGTTTGTATAGTCATTGTCATCGTTTTTCCTTCATGCTTCTTGATGATAGCAACTAGTTTAATCTTCTTGTCAGATGTGAAACTAGTATCCACATTGATTTTTATGTAATCAGGAGGGTGGACACCATGAGCATTTGCTTCAATCCTCAGAGGTAGCTACTTGTTTGTGGACTAAGATTTTTGATGCTGAAGCTTTGTGCCTAATGGAAGATTCTGTGTGCCATGATGTTAGGGTGAACATATATTTTTTACTGAACATTTGGTCATTCCTGCACAACCAGACCATCAGACATTATGTCACAAACTCACAAGAAAAGGTAGCATCACATTTAGTAAAGACCCAACTTGTGAGGGAAGCAAAATCATTGACTGGACCCTTACTAATCCTCAGGGTTGAGGGGTTAAATAGACCAAATAGCTGCTGCATGGGTATACTAGATGATACTATGTATTGTAGACTCATCATTCAAATTATAAATGTCACAGGTAGGGGAGTCACAAGCATGCCTTGTGTGGATGTTCTTGTTGGTGGGGAGGTTTTTAGAATAGAAGTGCCAAAAATAAGCTTAAGATTTGAGTGAATAGATGAATTCCACAAAGGATGCTAAAGTTCCTTAACATGTGATCTTGGGAGCTAGTATGATGTTTGAATGGATTGAGAAACCCATTCAGTAAGCTGAGAAGATTGTAAAAAGTCCTTCTTGTCTTGGGTACCAATATAGGGTGGCATCTTCTATACATGAGATTGGGATACTATAGATATCCTTTTCTTGGGCTTCATAACAAATGAGGGAAATCATCTTAAAGTTCCAGTCCCCATCCTACTTAAGTAGATCTTTCACACACTCACATCTATGTATCCGACAAGCTGGGTTGAGACTTCCAGTTACAGTATTCTCCTAGGATCCCATTATCTTCTCTAATGTTCACTTTAGACGTCTTTGTAATACTCCACATCAGACCTTGAATCAATAAAGCCTTAGGCCCCCATTATACTCCTCCAAGTATAGTTGCGGTCATGACCTCTTTTGGATTCAATTAAAGTTTTCTATTGTAGTACCTTGGTTTCAAGATAGTGGCTGTAATAGATTGGGTCTCTTTTAGTAGTCTCCATGTTTGTTTGGCTAGGATAGTCAAGTTCAACACCTTAGGATCTCTGAAACCTAAGCCTCCTTCACTCTTGGGTTGAAAGAACTTGGCCCATGAGACCCAATACATTTTTCTATGAACCCCTTTGTACCCCACCACACATTTGCAAAATACAATTAATCTCACCAATGCTTTAATCTGGCTAACAAAAAACCCCATAATGTAAGTAGGGATTGCCTGCACTATGGATTTGATGAGAACCTCTTTTCCACCTTGGCTAAGAAGCTTCTACCTCCAACAGTTGATCTTATTCTTCCAAATTCTTTGGTCAAGCTCTCTGAATGCCTTCTTATTTGATCTACCAATGATAGTGGGTAGGTCAAGGCACTTCTGATGGGCTTCCATTACCTTGACCAAGAGAGTGGACTAGATGTGAAACCTTGTAACCACCAGCATGTTTTTTTTTCTAAAAGAGCTCTCTATCTTGTTGTAGTTGATTTTTTAATATGAAGCCTTTTCATATTAGCTCATTAGAGAGGCTATTTCTCAGATTCATTAAGGTTTGCTTCAACAAAGAAGATGTTATCGTCCACAAAGAACAAGTGCATGATCGTTTGCAAGTTACATCCTATTCAGGCACCATGGCCCCTTTATTGATAGCCTTGATGATAAGATGAGAGAACACATCTGCATAGAACATGAAAAAATAATGAGATGTGGGGTCTCCTTGTGGATCCCTCTTTTGGGGGTAACAAGACCCCTTTTACAACCATTTATGGAAAGGAGAAAGTTACACTGTTGATTGATACATTCATAAATTTTCTTACACCAAAAACTCTCAAAACCCATGGTTTCAACCTTGATAATGAAACTACATTTGATACGATCATACACCTTGCTCATGTCTAGTTTTATTAACATCGTGCCTTTTCTTGCTTTGATATTCCTCTTCATGGTGTGGAAAATTTCAAAAGCAACTAGGGTGTTTTTAGTGATGAGCCTCCTTGAGATAAAAGAACTCTGGTTAGGGGTGATAATGTCTTTCAACAGTGGTTGGTCTATTTGCTAAGAATTTGGAGATGATCTTCTAGATGGTATTGCATAAGCTTATAGGTCAAAAATCCATCATATTGTTGGTATGTATGCCCAGAGAGCCAATCACAAGATGATTGTAATGGCATATTATAAAGGATTTGATTAATAATAATAAATACAAGATTCCTATTCATTATGTTTAACTCAGTTATGAGATAATGAATAAACATAATGAATGTCTAAAGAATAACATTACTCAATGACATATGTCTTCGAGCGTGTGACTTGAACAATGAGATCATACAAATGTTAAGAGTATGCACATTCTTGAAATGTCACTAGTCGGATGTTACTGTGGAAGGTTGATAGATAGTAGTAACACTTAAGACTAGAGTGTTTGTTGGTTGATGATTGAATCTCGCCAGTCATGATATGTGATATCAAACCAAGAACATAGATACTTGTTAGAGAATAGTATATCAGACAGACCCACCATTAGAGTTATACATGAAACCATACTTGGTGGTCATAGTCATCTCTCACAGTGAAGGTGGTGATTGTGGTTCTTAGACTAGAAATCATGAGACTCATCACACGATGTTCGGTGTGTTTTTTCATCATCCACCGTGATACTGAATAAGTGTTTCCATAAAGGTGAGATCAGATGTTCTATGAAACATGGGGATGACTATGAGTGCTGCAGATGAGATTTGTCCCTCGTACGGGAGTTTGATATCTTGCCCAATTGATAAGTGAGACTTAGAAAAGCATGCTCTTGAACATGTGAATCAATGTATGATATTGAGGTCACACATATCTCAGACAGTCTGCACTAGTTCAAGGAACATGGATTGAGCATTGAAAGGATGAAGATTCTATTCCTCAAGTTCAATCTAGATATTAGTGACAAAGAAATTATACATTCACTATAATACCTATCACATATTGTAGGTTGAAGTTGTTCTCCAACTTTCTATTTAATTGGGTAGCAATGATGTGTGACTAGGTACCACTCTTTTCTTGTGATGTCATAAACTAGTTATGGACATTCACTACCAATATAACTTGGAACCTATAGGGTCACACACATAGGATGCAACTAGCACTAGTACAGAAACAACGTTCAACGTCACTTTTAGAGGCCTCGGTTTTTTAGTATAACCGACGCTGTTAACATTAAATGTTGGTTAATAAGGACATCCGACGTCTATATTTGAAGACCAACCAGACACGGTTGTCACTTTTCATTCAGTGTCAGTTCAAGAAACCAAACCGACACCTAAAGTAGCCCGCGAAATCCAATTTTTTCAAGCAAAAAAAAATTGTGCCAAAGTATCAGATACAACGTCGGTGTTTTACCTAATAACCGACACTGAATGAAGATAAAATTTGCACCAAAAGTTCCAATATGGGCGTCCGTTGTCTTAGCATAACCGACATTATAAGGGTGTGCGCGCCGTCCGCGCCAAAAAAATTAGGGTAAAGGAATGTCCAATTGGACGTCGGTTGTCTTGGATAACCGATGCTTAATAATAAAGGTATCGGTTTGTATGGATAACCGACACCTTTGAGTAACCTAATAGCCCTGCAACAACAGACTCTTCCCCTTTCTTCTATTTCATCGATCGAATTTGCTGCTGCGTCACCGCCCTCCGCCTGCTGTTGCTGCTGCTCTCCTCACCGACGTCGCTGCTACTGCTGCTCTCCTCGCCGGCCTTCTCTTGCTCTCCTTCTCACCGGCCTTCTCTTACTCGCTGGCCTTCTCATGCTCTCTGGCTTTCTCCCTACTCTCCTACCTTCTCCTGCCCGTGGTTCGTTGCTCCAGCGCCTGTCTTCTCCTGCGCCGTGCTTCGTTGCTCCGGAACCTACCCCTGCTCTCTTCTTCTCACCCTACTCTCCAAGCCGCCGCTCTCCTGCCCAGGTAGGCCACTACCCTTCTTCTTCCTCCTGCTCCCTCTCCTTACCAAATGGCCATAAAAGCAAGGCCACAACCATGTGGGCTAGCCACGGCCGTGGCCAGCCCATACGGTCGTGGCCTTGGTTTTATGGACATTTGGTAAGGAGAGGGAGCAGGAGGAAGAAGATACATTTGCAATTGAATACTAATGCTTGACCTAATTCTATAAATTTTGATGCATGTTGAATTAAGATATTAAAACCCTAATACACATTTCACCATAATCTTGAATTAACTATATTGCTGAAATCTTGTGATCAATCTATTTAAGATATTAAAACTCTAATGTTAAATCTCTGATTTTATAGTGATGTGTCACCCTAACATTACATGAATCCCTATTGTATGATGTAGATTGATGATAATGCATGAGCTAGTTTGAAATTTTGAAATCAATTATGAATCTCTCCATCCCTAGGTCATAGTAATTTATGTGTAATCTTTATCTTGATGATGAACATGCATGGACACTCGAAATGTTGAAATCAATGTTATAGAATGACAACACATGTATTTGTTGGCCTAGAAATCCATCCAAGATTTACTCATTAGGAGTAAATCTTGAATAGTCCCCGGTTTGGGACTTTTCTTGAACACCTAATCTCACTTAGGATGTAAGTGTATAATGTGTATTTGGTTTTCAAGAAAATTTCAGCAACATTTCTCCGTTTGTTCTCTAAGTACATATGTACTTAGAGAACAGCGGGGAAATGCTGCCGAAATTTTCTTGAAAACCCAATACACAATATACACTTACTAGTGAGATTAGGTATTCAAGAATGAGATAGGTGGTACACATTTATTATATATAAGAATGACAACACATGTCCCTAGACCCTAATGTTGTTGTAATATATACTTCTTTTCTCTTTGATCATAGAATAGATAGATCATGGATGTCCATTCGCAATTGTTGCACCCCAAAGTTTATATCTGGTCTTGACCAGTTTATTAGATTTGCCGAGGAACATAGGAAACAACCTGGAGATAGGTTCTACTGTCCATGTAGGCATTGCGGTAACAAGTTGAAAGTCAGCACTGGTGACGAAATCAAAAGTCATGTCATGTGCAATGAGATTATACAAGGCTATACAAAATGGCACTGGCATGGAGAGATTTCAAACTCAAAACAAGTGGATGTCGATAGCAGTGCTTGTGTGGAAGAAGAAATTGCCTCCGATGACGTAGATGTGAATGAACTAGTAGACATCATTGATGCGATGCTGAATAGTTGTGGGGTAGAGCACACCGATCCATCTCCCATTTTTAGAAACATTGTGCATGATGCTGAGATATCGTTATACATAGGTTGTACTAAGTTTACAAAGCTTAGCACTGTGTTGAGATTGTATAAGCTGAAAGCTAATAATATATGGAGCGACAAAAGCTTCACGTCATTGTTGTCTTTGTTGAAAGAAATGCTTCCTGAAGGAAATGAGTTGTCAATCTCAACACACCAGGTAAAGAAATTGTTGTCCCAATGGGAATGGATGCCAAGAAGATACACGCACATGCCTGAATGATTGTGTATTATTTCAAAAGGACTATGTGGATTTGAAAGATTGTCCAAAATGTGGTGCGTCACGGTATAAATTGACGACTTTGGGGGAGTCCAAAACTGGTTCTCCTGCCAAGGTGATGTGGTATCTACCTATAATATCACGGTTTCAATGTTTGTTTGCCAATCCGATAGATGCGAAGAATTTGAGATGTTAAGAAAAATAATGATGGAATCCTACGACATGTGTCTGATTCCCCACAGTGGACGAAGATTGTTCTATTATACCCTGAATTTGGTGAAGAAGTTAGGAATCTAAGACTTGGGCTTTGTACAGATGGGATGAATCCGTACGGGACATTGAGCAGACAACATAACACTTGGTCAGTCATGCTTGTTATATACAATCTTCCTCCCTGGCTATGTATGAAAAATAAGTATGTAATGTTGTCGTTGTTGATATCGGGCCCTAAACAACCTGGAAGTGATATCGATGTTTATCTTGAACCTATGATTGATGACTTAAAGAAACTCTAGGGTGAAGGTGTGATGACCTATGATGCTTCACGAAGAGAGACATTTCGTTTGCATGCTATGTTGTTTTGCACTATAAATGACTTTCCAGCATATGGGAATTTGTCTGGATATAGTGTCAAAGGAGCTAAAGCGTGTCCTATATGTGAAGAGAACACTGATTCAACAAGACTAAAACATGGCGGTAAGACTGTATATCTCGATCATCGAAGGTTTCTTACAAAATTCCATCCGTATCGTAGGAAGCACAAAGCATTCAATGGATTGAATGAGGAACAGAGTGCATCTAAACCTATACCTATACCAGGGGAGGTTGTTTATGAAAGAGTAAAAGACTTTGTCAATGAATTTGGTAAGAGATCACAATTTACTATGGCCACACGGAGTGACAAATCTTTATTCAAGAAGAAGTCAATATTTTGGGATCTTCCTTATTGGAGTTCTTTGACAGTTAGGCATTGTATCGATGTCATGCACATTGAGAAAAATGTCTGTGATAGCGTCATTGGTACTTTGTTGAATATACCAGGTAAGACTAAAGATGGGCTAAAATCCAGACTGGACCTACGTGAAATGGGAATAAGGTCAGAATTAACAGAATTACGTGAAATGGGAAATCAGAGAACATACTTACCTCCCTCTTATTACACATTGTCTAGAAAGGAGAAGAAAGCCTTTTGTGAATGTTTGGTAAATGTTAAGGTGCCACAGGGTTACTCATCCAACATCCATAGATTGGTATCAATGAAAGATCTGAAGTTGATAGGTCTTAAATCTCATGATTGTCACACTCTAATGCAACAAATATTGCATGTGGCAATTCGATCTATATTGCCGAAGAATGTAAGGTTTGCAATCACCAGACTTTGTTTCTTTTTCAACAGCCTGTGCAGCAAAGTTATTGACCCTGATACTCTCGATAATTTGCAAAGAGAAGTGGTTGTTACCCTATGTCAGCTTGAGATGTATTTTCCTCCGTCGTTCTTTGATATGATGGTACATCTTGTTGTCCACTTGACTAGGGAAGTGAAAATGTTGGGACCAATTTTCTTGCATTGGATGTATCCCTTTGAACGATACATGAGCATTTTTAAAAGTGATGTTTGAAACCGTTATCGTCCTGAAGGGAGTATTATTGAGGGTTATGTGGCGAGAGAGGTTATGAATTTTTGCAATGAGTTTCTCAGTGATAATGACACTCCTGGTAATGAAAAGAATATTGAGGAGCAATTTGGCAAAGGAATTTTGGGATCACGGGTGAAAGTAATCAGCCGTGAGCATTTGGAACAAGGTCACTTGTATATTTTACACAACATGGATGAAGTGAGTGTTTATATCGAGGAACATACCAATTGCATCAAGAGACAATATCCTCGAGGCAATACAATGTCGCTTGCTAGAGAGCATACCAAGACATTTATTAAGTGGTTCAAAGAGAAAGTCTTACATCAACTATCTCAAACACCAGATGATAATACTGAAACTATCAAATGCCTCACCTTTAAACCGAAATTGACTGTTATGTCTTATGAAGGGTATGCCATTAATTGATTCACATATTACACAAAGCGCCAAGATGATAAGAGTGTCGTCCAAAACAGTGGGGTCACCTTTCAAGCGTCAACTATGTTTTTTGCAAGTGCAAAGGATAAGAGTTCACGTGAAGCTAAAATGTCATATTACGGTGTCATTGAAGACATATGAGAGTTTAAATACATAGATTTCATAATTCCGCTCTTCAAATGTAATTGGGTTGATAACACCAAAGGAGTTATAGTGGATGAATTGGGTTTCACTTTAGTGAACTTTGAAAAGATTGGTGAGAAGGGTGAACCATTCGTATTGGCATCACAGACAAAACAAGTATTTTATATCGATGATCCTGCAAATGATAAATGGTCGGTTGTTCTTTATGGTAAAAGACAGTTCATTGAAGATCCTATAGATGAAGACGAGTACTATGATAAGTATGATGACTCCAGTCCATTCTCAGTTGGGTTGCCAACACTAGCAAATATTGAAGCTAATGATGACTTGTATGTGCGCGGAGATCACAATGAAGGAATGTTAATTGATAAAAAATCACAATATTAGAGGCATGTTTATATTTTTTTATATGTTTTATTTTTTTGAATGTGAACTTTACAATGTTAATTACAAAATTGCCTGTGAATGTGAACTTTACAATGTGAATTACTTTACAATGTGAATGTGAACTTTACAATGTGAGCTTTACAATATGAATTACTTTACAATGTGAACTTTACAATGTGAATGTGAACTTTCAGATGGCTGAGCATTCTCCTGATGATCATGCTGATGATTACCGTGAGGGTGAGGACATCAATGTGCCGCCTCACAATGTAAGTTTTAAAAATATTTATCATATATTTATATCTATATGTCCATTTCTAGTTATATCCTGTAAGTGTGTTTATTTTGTCAAAATTTTAGGTTGATGATGCAAATGTACCCTCTGAAGCACCTGAGGCACTTGATGAGCAGCACCAAAAAGTTGAAAAGAGAAGGGACATCACTATGATGAAGAAGTTAATAGCGCAAAGGGGAAATGGACCTAAACTTGTTGTGGATTTTGATAATGCAGGAAATGCACTTGGAGTGAATCACAATTCATTTGTTTCATATCTTGAGTATGTTACTCGTAGCCATTGCGGTTGTAAGATATATTCTTGGCATAAAGTTCCTAAGGAGAAGAAAGACGTAATATGGAAGGATTTATGTGTGAGTTATTATTAATTTCCAATTCTATTTGTTAGATTACTAGTTTTTTGGATACTAGTTAATAATAATTCTATTTTGCAGAGTATATTTGAATTGGATGAAAAGCTGCATCGTAAATGTGTGATGCAACACTGTGGGAGAGTCCTAAGGAACTATAGGACAAATCTCACCCGAGAATACATAAAAGAAGGTGACAAGAGGAAGAAGAAAGCCACAGAACAGTGGAACTTCCTGGACCAAGAAGAATGGGACGCATTTGTTGCTTCAAGACAAACTGATGAATTCAAAGTATTAGGCGTCACCCCCAATTTAATTAATATATGTTGTATTCACCTATTCAAGATTAACATTTAGTGTTACTAACCAAATCATTAATGGGCATACTAACTAGGCCCTCAGTGAGGCACAAAAAGCAAGGCGTGCACTGAATGTGCATGACCACACAATGGGCCCAAAGGGGTATGCAGGCATTCGCCAAAGACTACAGTCTGAGGCTAATGCTCAGTCTGCTGCTACTCAGGAGTCCTCTACTATAGGTATCACACCTCTGCCTCGCCGTGATGTCTGGATAGCTGGGAGGCAAAATAAGAAGGGATAAATAAGGAAGCCCGCAACTGCTGAGGCGGCTGAAAAAATGGTAAAATATAACTCTTACAGCAATCCGAATATTGATTATTTGCGGTGTTTAATTAATTACAAATTTTTGTTTTGGCGATTAGCGAGAGTTGCACGAGCTGAGGAAACAAGGAAAGTTCATCCCTGAGGGCACAAGGGATGAATTGACAGTTGCTCTGGGTAACCCAGAGCATCCTGGACGTGTTAGGGCTGCAGGCGCTAGTGTGGGCATCAAAGCGTTCTTTGGGACATCCCAATGCAAACATGTCCCAAAAGCAGGACTTTCACAAGAAGAGGTAACCTATTCTTTCTTTATAATGTTACTGTAAAAGAGAATTCAATAATCTGAAGCTAATGTTTCTTTTATCCATGTATAGGTAGATAAACTAGTTGATAGGAAACTCGAAGAAGCACTGAGAAAGTGGCAGACATCTTAGACTGCCACTCAGCAGACAGTACATATGGCGTCCCACTATACTCCTACTGCAGAGGTTGGGAGTAATCCTGTAGACCCACCACCTAGCACATCCAATGTAAGTATTTTTATGACATAATAACTAGTCTTTTCAAGATGATATGTTTTCAAGATGATATGTATATATGTATATAACATTCTTTACACAAAAATTTGTAGTGGTTGAAGCCATGCCGTCTAAAAAGTAAAGAATTTGTCTATGCAGAGGCGTCAGCTTACCCATCCCTACCAGGGGAAATGTTTCATGGGTTTCCATTACCAGCTGGTTGGGTTTGTGTGAGCACGGTACGTATATTCCCCAAGTGGATGGATCTTCCATTGCCATATGCCCACCCAGATTGTGAAACACTTGGTGAGGCAGAAGGTAGAGTGATATTGTGGCCAAAAGCGGCTGTCCTCTATACTGAAACTGTATGGTAAATTTACATTACGTTAAATTGTAAGTGTGTGTATATGATGTCAGTTGATCTAAAATTATATATATATACAGGTTAAAAAGAAGACACCCACAACATCTAGGCCTCCACCTCCACCTCCTACATTACCAAGTTGGGTTCCACAGGACCTACCTGTCCCGTTAGGTCTTGATTGTAGGGGTATGACAATATGGTTAGGCGAACATGATATATATTTCCCTATAACTGTTTCTATAGATGCGGATGCTGCAGGTCAATCATATGAAAGCAACCTATTTATACAAGATATTTTGGAGTTGTTTTGATATGATTGGCTGAATACATCTGTGATAGAGCTATGGATAAGGTGAGAAATTCTTTATACATCCATATACCTTGTGTAGGATCTGGTGATCTGGTTTCTTATTTATTAATGCATACATAATACATGTTTTGCAGCTACTTAGACGAGATATGTGCAGATTTTTCATTCGAACTTGTAGGATTTTTGATTCCATCTTTGATTAGTCTAGTAGCTAAAGACCCTCCGTCAGTTCAACAATACTGCTTTGATGCTTTTAGAAGTTTTGCTTAAAATAAGAAGACATTGATAATAGCTCCATTCAATGTGGAGTAAGTTTACTTTGTTTATAATTTGGACTTCAGAAAATTACATTTTTATTGTGGATTTTGAGTTATTAATTTTTAACTTTTTTACCTCTAGTGGTATGCATTGGGAGTTACTAGTTATTGTCCCCGAGATGTTCACTGTCTATTATCTAGATCCTAAGGGGACTAAATTGAATTCAAGATATGGACACAAAATGAATATGGCATTATTTCGGTGAGAAATATTTCATTTTCATATCCGTTAACATATGTTATTACATTACTATTTAATTATGCAATGTACTGTGTTACATTAACATGTAGGGGTTTAGATGAGTTCAAAAAGGCTGGAGGAAAGGTCCCCAGGAAAAAGAACCAGCAAATAATTTGGACAAACGTGGAAGTAAGTTCCCGACTGCAATGTATATATTATTTATGTGAACATCGCTTAATTACTTGTATTTTTAAATATTTTGTATGTTTCAATTTATAGTGTGCTACACAAGACAACGAATGGGCATGTGCATACTATGTGATGCAATTTATGCACATGATTATCAAATATGCCGCAGTGGACATCACTACCATTCCTGAGGTATTATATATAGTCTCATTAGATAATATGAAATATATCACTCTTATTTATAGCTCATTAATTATATATATACATCATTCTCTTTGCAGGTGTTTAAAACTGAACACACTACAGGAAAGGCCTTACCAGATGTACATGCTCCCTATACGACAGGAGAAGTAAATGAAGTAGGAGAAGAATGGGCAACAACCATACAAGTAGTGGAGGTTTTAACATATAATTGGGATGTTGATAGTGAATAATGACTAAATAATGATATTTTGTAAATGAATTTCTGAATTATAATATGTGTGAATGTTTCTACATGTCTGAATGTTTCTACATGTGTCTGAGTGAAAATGAATGAAACTACTGGTTGCTATATGAATGTTTTTACATGTGTGAATGTGAAAATGAATGAAACTACAAATTGCTACATGAATGTTTCTACATGTGTGAAAATCGAATGGAACTACAGGTTGCTAAATGTGTGAACATTTATGTTGTTAATTTTGCAAGTTTGTGGCCTGTTGTTGGCTGACATCAATGTATGTCGTAAAACCTATAGTTCATAACTGAACTGTAGGTTTCTCATCCTGCGACCAGCCACAGCAGGTCTACAGACTGATAGAAAAAAAAACATAAAATCGGCGTCAGTTATTTGTATAAAACCGACGACAAATGGTTACAGTGTTGGTTTCCCTACTGGTAACCGACGTCGATTTCCCTAATGAGGCCAGACACCACGGCCGTGCTGGCCAGCACGGTCGTGTCAGTGGGCCAGACACCACGGCCGTGCCGGCCAGCATGGCCGTGGCAACAGGTGAGATGGTGTTAGTTATCACTACTAAACCGATGCCAATAGTGCCCCAGATGGCGCCCTTTCTGTGGCGTGAAGGTATATGGCGTCAGTTGCAAAGCTAATAACCGACGCCTATACCCCCCTACTGGCGCGTTTTCGGTGGCGCGCGAAGGGTTGTGGCGTCGATTTCAGAACTGACACGTAACAGTTGGGCTTTTAGCAACGCCCACATAGGTGTCACTTAAAAACTGACACTAAAGGCCTTAAATAACCGACACTAAAGGCAGGTTATGTACTAGTGTATAAGAGGAGTTTAACCATGAATGATAATTGAATTCATTATTAAAGTGTTTAGGTATTCAATTTGAGCAATGAATTGGCTAACTAGACCTCCAACTGATTGGTTCAAGTGTTGAAATGATTGTTTGGAGTGTTAGGTTGATTGAAACTTGCATTGGATAAATTTTGGATGAACCATGGTGCGAAACAACTGGTTCACTTAGTGAACTAATCCGTTTGAGTTCACGAGATGACACAAAGTGAGATGCCTGATTTGTGGTTTCATTGATTGAATCAAGGGTTAGTGTTGATGTCATGTTGTGCATTAATTAGATTCGAATTTTTAATACAATTGTGATCAAGAAACATGACAAAAAAACGGTTCAAAAGGTGAACTGATTGGTTCACATGCCAACCAATTAGTTCACATGTGAGCCAACCATTTATTATTGTCACAGGTTGTGAATTTTCATGAAATTCTGGCCCCTTCCACTCCCACACAGACTAGGAACCCTGACTCTAACCCATATAAATAGAGGGGTATTGAGGGCTTCTCATACACAACTTAATTGCCTCTGACAATTGTTTGCCTTCTCTGATTTTGGTAACTGAGAGAAACTGAGAATTTCCCACCTACTAAAGGGAGGGATAGCAAGGGAGAATAATTGTGGGAGAGCAAGTTGGTGAATAGTACAACGGGAGGGACAACTCCTTCCTATATATTCTAGTAGAATGAAAAGAGTTTTATTAGAACGAAAGGAGTTCTAGGTGGTCTGTGTGGATTACTCTAGAGGGGTGGATACTTTTCCCACTAGGAGGACAATGTCAGCCTACTATCAATGGTGAAGTCCAGGAGTTGTTGTAGATGTTGTCTAAGTGCAAATAGAAGAAAGGTGCATAAATGCAGTGAGGGATTAGTCACTGGACTTGCTCCAGGTCCAGGTATGACCTCGTTAAACCATCCTTCCCATTACATAGTTATTTATGCAATTTGTTGGATAAGGGGAATATGGAAGAAATTTTCATTTCTTTTGCCTACTCTGCCACCATATTTCCTTGCAGTGGTATCAAAGCCACGCCAATTTATTATATTTTGGGATAATCGATATGATCAGACTTTTTGGTTGTCATCATTTATTTATTGCATACGATGTGAATACTTAAATGGATTAGTGTGCATATCCAATTAAAGACCACATATGATCCCAAACTAATATATATGATATGATATATATCCAATTTACACATGTTGCCCTAAAAGTGAGTTTTGGTGGTGGATGTGTACCATGGTTATGGCCGATAACTCAAATATCTGTTGTGGTTGAGTGGTTTGTTTGTTTCTTTTATATCTTAGTTTGCATACCGAGCCTTGACTTTCTTTTTAACAATGTAGAATTAGTATTCTTTCCTATCATTGCTCCTCTTGAATGTAACTCGAGGTTTCTCATTATCATATAATAAGTTTAATAGCAATAGGATATTAGTTTTTTCTTGCAACGATGAAGATGACGATCAAAGTTAGGCGAGCCGACCGTTTCACGTGATGAGACAACTGATTGGAGGACTAAGGAGGGCAGACTGTAGGAGGAACGAACCGAACGATTGGTGGTTCCAACCAACTATATGGAGGTGTCCAAACATCAGTTGGATAGGAAGCTAGACGATTGTTTTAGAGGATCAACCGGCCAGCCAAGAGGTGAGCCGAACAGTTTAAGGGTTGAACAGATCAACTCGGATTGACAAGCACAAATCTACACCAACAACATGTTCATCGATTATATGTAGTCCTAGGTGGTAGTAATTCCTTGTGGCTCCAAGGAATTACAGTAGTATGACCATGACCACCACTAATGTTTTATATTGCATGTTTACATTGAGGGGTGTAGCATGTATAAGATACATACTATATATATGTGGTGATTGAATAATGTACATATATGTATATGTATGTATATATATATATATATATACATAAAATCCCTCAATCAAACATATTAAGTCTAAGATTCTTTCGATTAGTGGAACACATGAAAAGCTTGATCGACTAAGCGTAGGCACCCCAAGGGTGGTGCACCATCTATCTCGTGGAAGTGTGATGGTAATAATGTGAGTCTGCCAAGCAAGGTGCATTATTATCATGTTGGCTTTTGGGTTGGGATTAACTAAGTGTCCTTAATAAGATTAATCACCAGAGGCATGTGATGACTATGGCAAAGAGTTGTGCACACCATCTATCCAAGAATTGCATAAGATGTGATTGGCAAATGTTGCCTACCTAAATGATTAATTATGAACACTGATGTTGGCCAGGTAATAATTGAATTATTTTGGACCTTGGATCATTACAAGTTTGTTAGCTATAATCTTCTAAATTGATAATGAGGGTTATTAATTTGAACAAAACAATGAGAGCGTTAATGACCTGATAAACATAGTAAATTTTATATAAAGCAAATAAAATAAAAAATTAGTTTTTGATAAAATTGCAAATTTCATTTGTAGAATCAAATGGCAGCACACAACAACACTTTTTGTTTGTGACCAATCCTTGATAAGAACAAGTTAAATGGGAATAACTTTTATGATTGGTTCAGGATGCTGAGAATTGTTCTTCCATAGGAGCATAAGCTCTATGTCCTGGAGACACCAGAGCCTGATGAACCTCTTCCCACCACATCTAAGGCTGACATGGATGCTTATAAGAAGCATATTGAAGATGTAGTTGATGTTAAATGCCAAATTCTTTGCTCCATGAACTATGAGTTGCAAAGACAACATGATATCATGGATGTTAATGATATAGTCGCACATCTTATGAATATGTTCCAAGATCAGGCAATATAGGAGAGATTTGATGTCTCTTAAGGCGTTGTTCAAATGTAACATGGTAGAAGAAGATACAATAGGTCCTCATGTGCTCAAGCTCGTTGAGTATGTGGAGAACCTTTCTAGATTGGGATTCCCCTTGGGTCAGGATTTGGGCAATGATGTGATTCTATAGTCTCTGCCAGAGTCATACAATCAGATTGTCATGAACTACAACATGAATGACTTTGACTAGCCCTTGACAGAGGTACTTAACATGTTGAGAACAACTGAGGCACAATTGAAGAAAGACAAGCTCAAATCTCTAATGATGATCAACAAGACAAAGGGAAAGTCTAAAGGCAAAGGCAAAGCTAAGAAAAGTTCTAAAGCTGTCCAGAAGGCTAATTATTCAACACTCAAAGTAAAGGGAGGAGTAAAGAAGGGAGGCAATTGTCACCACTGTCACCAGGATGGACAATGGCAAAGGAATTTTCCTCTCTTCCTGGAGGAATTAAAGAAGAAGAAGGAAGGGGTAGAGACCTTTACTTTAGGTATAATCATTATAAGATAAATTTGATTACTTCTTCATCTTGGTATGTGATACCAGATGTAGATCTCACATACGTCAATGTGAAGGTTCAGATAAGAAGTAAAACCTTTATGAAAGGGCAAGGATGACTGTGCGAAGCAAGAGTTGCAGCAACTTCAGTCTACATCTAGAATTTATGCCCGTTGGGCATGTAATAGAGTTAGTTGAACTATTATTTCATTATGCCAATAATAGAAACATTTTTCTTTAGGCAGTTTGCATGGACAAAGATGACTATAAATAAAGAGTTGTTAATGGTTTGATTTTAAATGTATGATTTTTTATGGCAATGCCCCAAATGTCTTATGATCTTTGTATGAAAGAATTAAAAGATAAATATTTATAATGTAAATACCTAAAGGATTATAATTGATAACTCAAACAATCAATATCTATAGCATTATTATCTATATCACATGTATGAGAAATGCATTTCTAGAGCATATTGATGTTTATCTAGACTTTTTTGGTTGATGAATAAATAAGAGACATGCAAGTCTTATATATGAGAAACATGAAAAACCACATATCACTAGGTGTAGTGGGAGAATATGCATTCTATAAGGACATGTGCATGATGATGTGCAAAAACCTTTGGAATAATAGATAGTTGTTTGTACTTCATTACATTTACTGATGATATGGTGATATTTGTTTAGTATAGTATAAGTCTCTTGAAGTTTTCAAGTAGATCACATGTATGAAGTACACAACTTTCTTATAGGTATTAAGATACTTTGATGAGATCATTGTTGAAATACTTTACTTGAATTGTTTGAGGTCCTTCTGGAGAAACTATAATAGTGTATTACAATCAAATCCACCTGAAACATGATGATGTATCAGAAAGAAATAATCACAACATGAAGAGTCATGACGTGGTTATCAATTAATCTAGTCTTTAGTATGCTTAGCACTAAAACAAAGTATCATCTAAATGGTTTAATGGACAACATGAGATATGGTATGGGAATGTCCCGATATGTCCTAAGGATTGGAAATTATGCAAGGAAATAGTTTCTTGAAAATATTTAATCACATAAATGTTAGATTGTTGAACACTACATATCTCAATCTAATAACAAAAGCATTTTGTTGTAGGTATGGCTGAGTTCCAAAGGAATCAATAGGAGTAAAGCCGAACTTGAAAAGTTTGAGATCAACAAGAAAACATTTGAACCTAAAGAAGTACACTGGGAATTTGGAGAATCACAAATTGTTGTGGAATCTCAAGTTCCATCTGTAACACAAAACTCATAGTTCTAGTAGAACACATATGAGGTTAAGAGGATTGTAAATCTTACAACGTTATGTGTTGGTCACAAGATGATGAGCAACATTCAACTAAGAACTTTTGAGAGACCAAAGTCTGAGAAATGTCTTGAGGCCATTATATCCAGAATGAAATCCATGAGCACCAACAAGGTATGACCTTTGTGGTACCACCTAAAGGGGTGAAACCCATAAGTGCAGTTGGGTTTTCATACAGAAGACCATCATGGATGACATAGAGGGACAAATTGGTTGGATTTTTTTTCTTTCAAATGACTTAAAGGTGTTGAACATGATGAAATCCCTTCACCAACTAACATGCTTATTTTGCAACTTATTTAGACTATGTGATTTGGCATATGGAGATGAAACTGCATTCCTGAAGAGGAATAATTGATAGGATGTGTATGTGACACAACCTGAAGATTTTATAACTCTATTGATGCAAATAAAGTCTATAAGTTACAATGATCAATTTGGAGTTTGAAATAAGCATCTCATAACTAGAATCGTTGATTTGACAAGAATGTCAAAGAGTTTGACTTGAGTCAATATAAAATATGAGATCTATGATAACAAAAAATTAATGGGAGCACATGAATACTCCACATATTGATGAGGAATGACGTATCAATACTAAGTATTGAAACCTGGCATGGAAATCACCTTCATCAAGAAGTATTAGGTGAAACATCCTATGCGATACAAATTGAGATATATAGAGATAGTTCTAGAAAGTTTCTAAACCTAAATACGAGCACATAGAATTTCAAAATGAAGGATTCAATGAGAGAGAATCTATCCATATGGATGGGATCAGTTTCTTAAGAATCCAATGTTCCAATTCTTGTGAAGAATGGAATAGATGCCATACACATTCACATTTGGATATATCTGCAATATAGTGTACTCATCCCATTATCATGTACATATTGGACATGACAAGATGATTTTTGTCAGATCCAATGAAGGTCGTAGGAATACCATAGAAAACATCCATTAATAC
Source organism: Alisma plantago-aquatica (assembly GCA_963693085.1). Taxonomy (NCBI): domain Eukaryota; kingdom Viridiplantae; phylum Streptophyta; class Magnoliopsida; order Alismatales; family Alismataceae; genus Alisma; species Alisma plantago-aquatica. Next base: position 442,646,147 of record OY856411.1, on the reverse strand, counting down.
TTGAGAAGCACTAAAGGATCAGTTGATGCACTATGGTAATGGAGGAAGAGTTGGATGTAAAGGGTTACATCGATGCAAGCTTTCGAAATGACATAAAATGATCATAATATAAAAATGTATTTGTATCTTAAAAGAAGTGTTGTAAATCAGAAAGGGTTTTGAAATATAGATCATTATTCTAGTTCTACAATAGAAGTTGTATGTCCTGGTGTTACGAACACATGATTGAGTATTGTATGGATCTAGAAGTTCATATAGATGAACTTATGAGATGTTCCAACCATTACTGACATAGTAGAAATACTATGACAACAATGAAGATACTGGTTATGCAAGGAATATCAGATAGCATACTACAACAATTTGATCTCATATAATATGTCATACAATGAAGAGATGTGAAACATGCAATATACTGACTGAAGGAAATATGTTGTTAACCCGTTGGATTAGCACTTGAGTGGTAGAAACATGATGGGCATGTTTAGATCACTAAGAATAAGATTCATGGGTGATTGGCTCTAGGTGCAAGGGGGAGTCTTTTTGTATATATGCCCATAGGGCCAATCATATGATGATTGTTATGGCATATTATAAAGGATTTGATTAACAATAATAAAGGCAAGATTCTGAATGATTTTGTTTCACTTAGTTATGAGATAATGAGAAAAGATAATGAATCCCTAAAGAATTGATGTCTATCTCAAGTGTGTGACTTGAACAATGAGATCATACGGATGTTAAGAGTATGTAAATTCTTGAAATGTCCCTAGTCAGATGTTACTATGGAAGGCTAATAGACAACAGTAACACTTAAGACTAGAGTGTATGTTGGTTGGTGAAAAAATCTCATCAGTAATGATATGTCATATCAAACCAATTGTGGCGACCGTCTTGCGAAAACATGATAAACTAATGCGGAAGCAAATTATTTGCACCGGATTACTGAAAATCACTAAAAATTTAAAACTTTTTCAAGAGATCCATTCACAGGAAAACTCTTTAACCAAAAACCAAAGTATTTCAAATTCATCCTGGTTCACAAGTATACAACCTGTACCATTTCTTCTCAAAGATTACAACATCAACTATCTTATAAACATTATATACAGACATTATACGAATCTCGAGGCATCAAGCCAAAACCTCAGATTGATTCATAAGACACTGACTAAAAACTCCGAGGACCTGAGAGTACAGAGACGACACATAGGACTACTATCTGTATGACTATACATGCAATATCTCCACCTGAGATCTTATTGTTGTCCCTACTGTTGCTATTGCTGTTGCTCTTTCCTTGTTCTAGGATTTCTACTTTGCCTCCCATGCATACCTAAAAATGTTTCCCACGGGGGTGAGACAATTGAAAATTGCCCCAGCGAGAGATATAACTCTCCGCCAAAAACATTGTTATTGCAGTTTATTAAATTAAAATTGAGCAGGGGTTATTTTTACATTATCAGGAAGAGTTATTCATCATAGAACAGAATAAGATAATCTCCATTCTCAAGGAGGTCATTGCATCTACCCATGGTAGATAAGTAATTCATCTGTCTACCTTGCAGAGAATATAAAGAAACATAATTAACATTTAACTATTAAGGAATGCACAAAGAAATGCAACATCAGCCAATGAATCTCCATATTCAATCCTTAAGTAAACATGCTATACAGCTGATTATATTTTACAATCACACTTATGCTCTGAGGAGATGAGATATACCGCTCATACTCCAACCGACCATTACGAAATCGCCTCGGTACCATACATAGGTCATCAAAAGAGCCGGATTATTATGACCTCATCTGTCTTGGTCAGTACGAGACCATATGCAGAACATATCATGTCTTTGCTAACTAGCTGGCCAGGGTATTCTGGCACCTTCGCTACAGAGTTACTGCGTCAACTGCACTCTCATCGCCAATCGAGAGATTTCTTGTTTATCTCCTCGGTCTGACATTAAGTATCATTGGGAGATTCGTTATACATCCATCCCGACATATTCATGAAGGATTGAGAGGTTTCTTGTTTACCTTCCAACAATCTCTTCAAGAGGACGTAAGGATATGTTTGCCCATTTACCACCACATATTCAAAATATGTGCTCCAGGTTTTGCCGCGGGCACCCGTTTCACCATCACCTATTCCTGACGATGATGGATCTATGGTCAGAGCACTACATGAATAGATTTCACTTGATTTATTAAGTACATTCTCATATTCTTTTAGCATCAGCCAAGTTCTCAAACATAACTTATTACAACAATGCTATAAAGAGACATGTACTACTTTTATCAGATATTTATCAGTCTTTCAAAGACCCTGGGAACTCAGTCCCTCATTTCAATACTGGGAATTCTCATTCCTTCACATTCTCATCACCATAATCATATGGTTCTGGGTATTCAAACCATTAACTCATCATTGAGCATTATTATACCTTTTTCAGGTAACTATCGCCTTCAGGTCATCTGACCAAGGCATTCATGATACTTGTTACACAAGCATCACACCTGGCTCACAAGGCCATGAAATATCTTGTCACCTCTCACTAGGTAACAACTTACTCATGTGACTCATAAAAGTCCATGCATATTGCTTCTTTTACTAAGCAACAACAACATTAAGGCACATAATGCCAATCAACATTTATTATATAAATGTCACAGCTCAAACTAGCTATATATATCACCTCATAATATCTGTATGGTTATTAGGCATGATAACAGTCATACAAGATATTCATCACATCATGTGATGCAATAGTAACACCATTATTCCTCTACCAGGAATTAGGGTTTACTATCAAATAGGGCTTTTCATTCCCTTTACCCAAATTAGGGTTAGGGTTCCCCATTTCTCAATAATAAATATTTCATGATCTCATTATCTGTCCAACCCTTAATACATTATTCCATACCTCTGGGGCATTCAAGGATATCATATTTGATTGTTCTAGAACATTACTTTCATCATATAGCATTAATGATCATCAATTCAAGGTATGAGTTCATTTCTCATCCTCATCATGGTATGATTATATCATACACATCATTTGGGCTTAACTCCATTCTCAAGGTACATTAATTAACACTCATCAAGGTGTAACAACTCATTACATTTCATTGTAATAGTTGTATAACACACTTCATATGTTTCTTACCCAATTATATTGGATTTGAAGTACATCAAGGCATATAAACCCTGAAGTGTTGAATGTGATAACTATCATATTTTGATGTATCACTTTCTCATCACTTCAGACTTTCCTGAATTAGCCATCTTATCTTGTATTAAGGTATTTCCCTTCTTAATACATTCCATCACTAATCACTTACCTATAGCATATAATGCATAGGCCACACATTAGAGTTGTCCAACTATCTTTAATGATATGGACTTGTCTAATGGTAAAGACATTGCTTACAATTAGGTTGCATATATTCAACCACATGAAATGTTTCACCTTTATAAGGCCATTACTTCTATCTCATCATTAGGGTTTCTTTATACCCTTACTTAAGATTAGAATTATTATTCATTGTCATATTATCCAAGATTAGGGCTTTATGTATTATGACTCCGCATTAGAGTCTCTCATGCCTTCATCCTTCTTAGGGCCTCTTATCACAACATGACATTAGTACGTCATGTGGTGTTAATATTTAGTTAAGGTTTCTCATGGAATCACCCTCAACTAGGGTTTCTCATGGAATCACCCTCAACTAGGGTTTCTCATGGAATCACCCTCAACTAGGGTTTCTCATGGAATCACCCTCAACTAGGGTTTCCACCATAGTTTCCCACAATTTGGGTCTACTATTCATCTCTATTAGGATTTCATTCAATTATCCATAATTGGAGATTCACTATTCATCCCAATTAGGGATTTACATCTCTTTTCCCTAAATTAGAGTTTCACTTATGATTACCCTAGATTAGGGCTACATCCTTACCCTGGATTATGGTTTCATTTAGAATTGCCCTCAATTAGGGTTAGAATTCAATAAACCTGTCAATTAGGGTTTATGTTCATGATTAGGGTTTCATTATCTCTTTACTTAAGGATCATACCCTTAATATCCACATGAATCATATTCATGTTATGAATTCATGCTAACATCATCTCAACTTGATAAGTTCATATCATTCCTTCAATCAAGTACATACAACTATGAATGACATAGTGTACCAAGTCATTGATCCTATAAGCAATTAGGGTTCATCCCTTAATTGGCACTAATCACTTAGGTACTAATAAGGTTTCAATCTTTGTACCTTCATTAATTATCATTACTAATCATCATTGGATCAATGAGTCATTCATCATCTCTATTCTCGAGAGATTCAATCACCTTGGACCTCCATTACATAAGGTATCCAATTGAATTGATCAATTGAATCTACAATTGCAATAGGTACTCAATTAGGTTAATCAATTGAACCTTCAGATGCATTAGGTTCTCCATTGGACTAACCAATTGAACCTTCTATTGCATAACATAACTTGACCTTGAAACCACCTAGGTCTCCAAACGGTTTGAGACCGTTTGCCCAAGTAGGTGAAGACCGTTTGGCCAAGTAGGTGAAGACCGTTTGGCCAAGCAGGTGAAGACCGTTTGGCCAAGCAGGTGAAGACCGTTTGGCCAAGCAGGTGAAGACCGTTTGCCCATCCAACCCTTGGATTCTAGTGAAATTTCATCAAGGTTTGGTCTATTGAGTTGATCAACACATCATCACTTGGTTGTAATATGATTTGGTACCTTTGGACCTTCAATTGGTCAACTATACTTCACCCCAGACCTCCAAACGGTTTTGAGACCGTTTGGGTGATCCCCAAACGGTTTTGAAACCGTTTGGTCTATCCAACCCAAAATCTCAAATCAACTCATTGGAAATTCAGCACTGATTTCAATTAGGGTTTGCCCAATTGATTAGCCTTCAACTCATGATTCCTTGGGAATTAATCCATAAAATTTGGTGAGTTAATAATCAACACCATTAGTAACAGTAATATCAAACGGTCAACGCTTGGTCAACCATCTCAAACGATTTTGAAACCGTTTTCCCAAAAAGCCAAATTAATCAAGTTGAAAATCAGCACTTAATCCAATTAGGATTTGCCTAATGGATTAGCCTTCAACTCATGATTACCTTGGAATTAATCCATAAAATTTGGTGAGTTATTAACCAACATTATTATTAACAGTAATCTCAAACGGTCAACGCTTGGTCAACCATATCAAACGGTTTTGAAACCGTTTGCCCAAAATTTCCAATTAATCAGGTTGAAGATCAGCACTTAATCCAATTAGGTGTTACCTAATTGATTAGCCATCAACTCACGATTCCTTTGGAATTAACCCCTCAAATTTGTTGAGTCATTAACCAACATAATTAGGAACAGTAATATCAAATGTTCAACGCTTGGTAAACTCATTCAAACGGTTTTGAAACCGTTTGCCCAAAAAGTCAAGTTAAATCAGATTGAAATTCAGCACTTAATTCAATTAGGTTACCTAATTGATTTGCCTTCAACTCACGATTCCTTTGGAGTTAATCCCTAAACTTTGGAGGGTTAACAACCAACATAATTGTGAACAGTAATATCAAACGGTCAACCCTTGGTCAACCATCTCAAATGGTTTTGAAACCGTTTGCTTCCAAACAGTTTGCAAACCGTTTGATCACCAAACGGTTTGGTGAAACCGTTTGGTCCCAACTTCCAAACCGTTTGCCCAAGATATTTGGGGAGGTGTGTGATTATGATGATGTCATCATAATCAAGCTTCGTCCCTGAAGTTATAACAACTTCTGATTTCATGAATTAATCAATTTCAACCAGAAATTAATCAAGATAATGAAGGAATCATTGAAATTACAAGATTAATGGTTGAATAACAATGAAAAAGGGTTCAAGTTATAAAACCCACCTCAAATCTGATCTCCAAGATCCCAGCTACACGTCTCTAATGGTTTATGAAGCTTCTCCAACTATTCCAAGGCTCAACTTCAAGATTTGGAGTGAAATGATCGGCTAGAATTGAAGATTGAGTGAAGAAATGAAGGAATTACACATTGTTTTATGATTTTCACCATGAAATCATGAAGAATGAAGATCAAAGGCTTACCAACAGGTTGGGGACGTGCTACCTTCTTTCCTTAGCCTTCTTGGTCGGTTTTTCAAGCAAGGAGAAGAAGTGGGGTCGTAAAAGCCTTTCATTTGGCTTGGAAAAGGTACTTTTATAAGAAAATTGAGGAGAGAGAAGATACTTTATAAAAGTCTTTTAATTCCAAAATTGTTGCCACCACTTCCCCCTTGGTTTCTTGCATGCAAGGGCATCTCTATCCCCACCGAAATCCCTTTCATTATCCATGAATTAAGGGAAAAGAAATTAAGTACCTTAACCCTTATAATAAGAATATCCTTATTTGAGTGGAAATTCTTTTTCTTATAATAATGGTGAGTGGAATTTCACCTCCTTAGGATATGCTCGTGCCTTTGCAAGGCTTTAGGCTTATCCACACACATCTGAATCTAACCATTTTAATTTTTATTGAAGGCCCTTTAATTAATACATTCATTTTTGCCCTAAATTGGATTAGGGTTTCACTTAGGATTAAATCTTGATTATTTTAATATCAAGATTCTCTCTTCTCCATCTTAATTCAAATGAGAAGTACCTCTCATTTTATTTGCTCTAAATTATGACAAGAAACATTAGGGACTTTATTGAAGTGGTAAATTGCATATTGAACCCTTGGTGTTGGGTAAATTGCACATCATTCCAAAACTAGGTTTTTATGCACAAACATTGCTTTATCAGCTCTTTCTTAGTGTTCAGGCTTCCATAAGCCATACCTCAGCATAATTTTCACTCTCATGATGCTTCAACACATGAGAAACATATTATCATGCACAATTTCACTTGAACCCCTCAACTTGGGTAATTTGCACTTTAGTCCAATACAAACAAAACATTGATTTCCACAATGTTCAAAAAGGACTAGAATTGCAACATAAGTTCCTCTTGAGGCCTAATTACTTTTCATAAGATGAGATTAAGCATTTAATCACATTTCTTAATCTAAACACCTAGGGTTAAAGTATAACCCAGGTCAGGGTTGTTACAAATTATAAACCCCTAACAAGGATTTCGTCCTTAAAATCCAGATAAAGGAAGACAGATGTATTTTATTCTTCATACTATCTAGTCTTCACATAACATCTCCTTATTATGGAGACACCATAAAACTTTTATTAGCACAAAGTGTTTCCATACAAGATTCTCATAGAATCAACACACAAGGCACATGCTCCATTGTTCCTCATCATTGACTATAAAGTCAACTTTGTGTCAAATAACACTTTTCTTGTTCAGAGAAACATCGTGCATTCTTTATTAATATCATGTTTATGCAGAGCATAAACCCCTAACATATGATGTTCATATTGTTTTATACATCCAGACTAATTTCACAGTTGACCACCCCAGGTAGCCAACCTAACCCATATGATAACTCTCAAAAACCAGAATCTTTCACCTTAGTATCTATCACAGGTGTTGGAAACACATCATATATATCTCTTCCTTTCATCTTGGAACATTAATTGTTTCATATGTCCTCATTTTGGGACTAAAGTCCAAGATAACTAATACTTTTCTAAGTATCCAATACATGAACTCCTTTATCTTATGCACATCAAGTGTCCTAAGACCCACTTGATTGCCATGTCCCTGAAAGGAAAGAAAACAAGGATTCATATTCCTCTTATTAATTCATGTATTTTCAACTATTCTTGAACCATTTACTCTTTATCTCATCCTAGGTTCCTTGCCTTTAGTATTGGAATTTGTAAGGATGATTTCATGTCATTATCCCTTTCTTTATTGTTATCTAGCATGTTTATGATCATCTCATGATCTCATCACATCTCCCATTTCCTCATTATGGGAAAGATTTGTCTTATGCGGGAAACATTATTGAACAGGGTTCATCTCCCTTATTCTTATTCTTATCTTATGAGGAGTACATTTTTAGTTCCTCATACAACATGCTCATCTGGGATTATCTCAGACTTATCTTTCTCATGCATGGGATATGACACATTTATTCATTCTAGATTTCTGATTTCATGATACTCATTAGATTGTCTCAGAATGACTACTTGATCAGAGCAATAAAAAAGACAACAATCTAAGAGTTTCCATACCCACTTTATCATCAATAGTTGTATACCTGGCCAGGGTATATAAATACTGAGATCAAGTGGTATGCACTTTGTATGCTATCATATTCCTTCTTTTCATATTATCATAAGCATAAGGCTTAACATCTCTGGATTTTATCCATGCATCCCTTCTATACCTCATCTTTTCTCAAGGAGGTAAAAAAAACATAAAACATTTGTAATGTTTTATTATGCTAAACATAAGTCCTCATAGGACTAATCAAGGAAAGTTCAATCATTTCCTTTTGCTTCAACCTACTGATGCTAATTACAAATCCTGTTGATATCTATAATATCATCATTGGAATTGGTAATCTAGGTTACACTGCCAAAACTTGATCCACAATATACATTACTGTTGTCCTAAGTTCCCCAAAAGTAATAATTAAAGAAGGATTTTCTTATTATAGTTGGATCAGCTTGGGGATTCTCAAGCAATTGTCTCTCTCTTGCCTGTTCCCATACACCTCTTCTTGGTGCAACATTGTTGCTCTCAGCAGCAATCTCCTCATGTGACCCAGTCATCTTTAAGTTCTTCTTCTCTTATACGAGCAGAAGACACTATCAGATACACTGGATGACACCAAAAAAGACTCTACTACCTTAGTCCTATGTCTCTGTAGACTCAACGAACCTAGAGCTCTGATACCAGTAATTGTGGCGACCGTCTTGCAAAAACATGATTAACTAATGCGGAAGCAAATTATTTGCAGTGGATTACTGAAAATCACTAAAAATTTAAAATTTTTTCAAGAGATCCATTCACAGGAAAACTCTTTAACCAAAAACCAAAGTATTTCAAATTCATCCTGGTTCACAAGTATACAACCTGTACCATTTCTTCTCAAAGATTACAACATCAACTATCTTATAAACATTATATACAGACATTATACGAATCTTGAGGCATCAAGCCAAAACCTCAGATTGATTCATAAGACACTGACTAAAAACTCCGAGGACCTGAGAGTACAGAGACGACACATAGGACTACTATCTGTATGACTATACAGGCAATATCTCCACCTGAGATCTTATTGTTGTCCCTGTTGTTGCTATTGCTGTTGCTCTTTCCTTATTCTAGGATTTCTGCTTTGCCTCCCATGCATACCTAAAAATGTTTCCCACGGGGGTGAGACAATTGAAAATTGCCCCAGCGAGAGATATAACTCTCCGCCAAAAACATTGTTATTGCAGTTTATTAAATTAAAACTGAGCTGGGGTTATTTTTACATTATCAGGCAGAGTTATTCATCATAGAACAGAATAAGATAATCTCCATTCTCAAGGAGGTCATTGCATCTACCCATGGTAGATAAGTAATTCATCTGTCTACCTTGCAGAGAATATAAAGAAACATAATTAACATTTAACTACTAAGGAATGCACAAAGAAATGCAACATCAGCCAATGAATCTCCATATTCAATCCTTAAGCAAACATGCTATACTGCTGATTACATTTTACAATCACACTTATGCTCTGAGGAGATGAGATATATCGCTCATACTCCAACCGACCATTACGAAATTGCCTCGGTACCATACATAGGTCATCAAAAGAGCCGGATTCTTATGACCTCATTTGTCTCGGTCAGTACGAGACCATATGCAGGACATCTCATGTCTCTGCTAACTAGCTAGCCAGGGTATTCTGGCACCTTCGCTACAGAGTTACAGCGTCAACTGCACTCTCATTGCCAATCGAGAGATTTTTTATTTATCTCCTTGATCTGACATTAAGCATCATTGGGAGATTCGTTATACATCCATCCCGACATATTCATGAAGGATTGAGAGGTTTCTTGTTTACCTTCCAACAATCTCTTCAAGAGGACGTAAGGATATTTTCGCCCATTTACCCCCACATATTCAAAATATGTGCTCCGGGTTTTGCCGCGGGCACCCGTTTCACCATCACCTATTCCTGACAATGATGGATCTATGGTTAGAGCACTACATGAATATATTTCACTTGATTTATTAAGTACATTCTCATATTCTTTTAGCATCAGCCAAGTTCTCAAACATAACTTATTACAACAATGCTATAAAGAGACATGTACTACTTTTATCAGATATTTATCAGTATTTCAAAGACCCTGGGAACTCAGTCCCTTATTTCAATACTGGGAATTCTCATCCCTTCACATTCTCATCACCATAATCATATGGTTCTGGGTATTCAAACCCTTAACTCATCATTGAGCATTATTATACCTTTTTCAGGTAACTATCGCCTTCAGGTCATCTGACCAAGGCATTCATGATACTTGTTACACAAGCATCACACCTAGCTCACAAGGCCATGAAATATCTTGTCACCTCTCACTAGGTAACAACTTACTCATGTGACTCATAAAAGTCCATGCATATTGCTTCTTTTACTAATCAACAACAACATTAAGGCACATAATGCCAATCAACATTTATTATATAAATGTCACAGCTCAAACTAGATATATACATCACCTCATAATACTTGTATGGTTATTAGGCATGATAAATGTCGAAGGCTAATCAATTAGGTAAACCTAATTGGATTAAGTGCTGATTTCCAACCTGATTAACTTGACCTTTTTGGGAAAACGGTTTCAAAACCGTTTGAGAGCATTGAACAATGGTTGACCGTTTGATATTCCTGTTCATAATTATTTTTATTAATAACTCACCAAATTTGATAGGTTAACTCCCAAGGAATCATGAGTTGAAGGCTAATCAATTAGGTAAACCTAATTGGATTAAGTGCTGATTTCCAACCTGATTAACTTGACCTTTTTGGGAAAACGGTTTCAAAACCATTTGAGAGCGTTGACCAAGGGTTTAACGTTTGATATTACTGTTAATCATTATGTTGGCTAATAACTCACCAAATTTTATAGGTTAACTCCCAAGGAATCATGATTTGAAGGCTAATCAATTAGGTAAACCTAATTGGATTAAGTGCTGATTTCCAACCTGATTAACTTGACCTTTTTGGGAAAACGGTTTCAAAACCGTTTGAGAGCGTTGACCAAGGGTTGACCGTTTGATATTCCTGTTCCTAATGATGTTGGTTAATAACTCACCAAATTTCATGGATTAATTCCAAAGGAATCATGAGTTGAAGGCTAATCAATTAGGTAAACCCTAATTGGATGAAGTGCTGATTTTCAACTTGATTGATTTGACTTTTTGGGTTAATTATCCCAAACGATTTCAAAACCGTTTGGGGATTACCCAAACGGTCTCAAGACCGTTTGGAGGTCACCCAAGACCGTTTGGAGGTCTGGGGTCAAGTATGGTTGAGTAATTGAAGGTCTAAATATACCAAATTGAAATGCAATCAAGTGCTGATTCGATGATCAACTCAATAGCTCAAACCCTAATGATTTTTCACTAGAATCCAAGGGTTGAATGAGCCAAATGGTCTCAAGACCGTTTGGAACTCATCCAAACGGTCTCAAGACCGGTTGGAGGCCACCCAAGCCCGTTTGGAGGTCTAGGGGTGAGTATGGTTAAGCAATTGATGATCTAATGATACTAAGTTAAAGTGTAATCAATTGCTGATTTGGTGATCAATCCAATGATCCAAACCCTAATTGGTTGACTTGGATTTTTATGATTTGATGGGAAAACGGTCTCAAGACCGTTTGGAGGTCATTCAAATGACCTCAAGACCGTTTGGGGTCAGGTCATGTTCAATTTGGATGATGGTTCAATGGTTTCAAAGTAACTAATCTTGCATTGATTAGTGTTGAAGGATCATCGATTCCAAACCCTAATTCGATTAATTCAAACCCTAAATGAGGACTAATTGAGGGTTAATTGAGGGTCAAATAAGTTTAAGGTTGACCTTTTTAACTCAATTGAAGTATGAGGATAGGTCCAATTGATGATTGGTTCCATGAATTCAATGATTGAAGGAATCAATATTGAGAACCCTAAACCGATTGGTGTAGTTGAGACCATCTTTGGTCCATACGGTTTTGAGGAGGTTTGGACCAAACGGTCTCAAGACCGTTTGAGTCCAAACGGTCTCAAGACCATTTGGGACCAAACAGTCTCAAGACCGTTTGGAACCAAACGGTTTCAAAACTGTTTGGATTTATGCGGTTTCAAAACCGTTTGGAGGTTGAAAGTGCAAAACCGTTTGGGATCTTTTAAGGTCAAGAATGCTTAATGCTTTAAAAGACTTAGATGGTTAAATGGTTGTTTAACCTAAACCCTAAAGACACCTAAAGTCATTAAGGGGTTAAGAAATTAGTGAACTAATGTATGTTAGGGTCAATGGTGAAGATTACAAAAGTACGCTTAGTGGGTTAGCGTGACTAGTACCCTCGATCAGGTAAACCCTAATGACCTTAATGGTGATGACTTGACTTATGTCAGTAAAAGTTGAGTTGACTTAACCAAATCAAGAGTGATGTAAACATCATCTATTAGAAAGAGGAGAGAGAAAACTCCTAATATCAATGACAATCAAATAAGATACCTTTAAAATGTATCAATACACACCATTAGGGTATGATCCTTCATAAGGAGATCATGGAAACCCTAATTATGGAGATTATGAATCTTAACTTAATTTGAAGGTGTTAATGGAAGTAATCTTCATAAATAATGATGGTAAGACCTCAATTCACTGTGATGTGAACAGTAAACCCTAATTTTAGGGTAAATCATGTAATGTGAATAGTAAACCCTAATTCTAGGGGAATAACATGATGTGAAATAGTAGTCCCTAATTGTGGGATATTAATCATAAACCTAATCTAGGGAAGATGTGATATGAATAGAAACCCTAATTGGAGGTGATGTTATGGGAAACCCTTATTAAGATGAATAGCAAGCTTAAATTATGGCTTATTAATCATGAAAACCTTGAGATGGTTTACTAGATAGTACAATAAGGTGAGGTGTAGCTAAATCAATTAAATAAGATGATTATGTCATAAACATATAGAATAGGGTTAGTGAACCCTGTGAATGATAAATGTGGTAATTTCAATAAATAAGGATTTAAGAGGTAAGATGCCTAGATCCAAACATCCCTATGAATGAGTAATAGATTTTACACCTTACAATAATAATGGGAATCAAACTCTTAGAAATGATGTATACTAAAGCATGATGTAGATAACATCCTGAATATAAAGATACCTAGAATAGTTGATGATGATTTATCCTATATCAACAATGTTTAAACCTATATCATTACAGATAATTGGATAATTCTGATATATGATATATGCATCATATGAGGAATGGGCTAATACTTAGAAGTGATGATCATTAATGATACATGATGAGTACAATAACCTAAATCAAACTCTTATAACATCTTTGAATGCTCCCAAGGGTAGTGGAGTATTATATTAGGGTCGAACTGATAATGTGAATAGGAAACCCTAATTAATGAAAGGTAGGTACTTTAACCCTAAGTTTGGGTTATGCTTTTAAGTATGAAACCCTTTGAATGAATTATAATATGAGGAATCATTATGCCTTATAAGTCAAAGGGGTTTAATAACCCTAATTGAGTTGAATAAACCCTAACCCTAGAAATCAACCATGGTGGTGTAACATGGTCATGGTATGATGTTGATAACACGACCATGCTATGGAGCATGGCCGTGGTAGCTTCCCTTTGCACGACCGTGGTGTTCTATGAATAAATTGAAAAGAATTGGTATTGTACTGATATTGTTATATAAGCATGTCTTCAATTATATTAGTCATGCAGGTTGTTAGCAAGAGGTAATCATATCCAGGTAAGAGTTATGATGTTTTATTCATTGAAAGCATGTTATAAGATTTATGAATAATGATATACTATGTTTCCTGGTTTAAGAGGTAACATATGAGAATGATGGGCTGTAAGAGTCTTGAGTAATATTCACATTGTTACAATTAAGGTCATGCTATTAGATGACTTATGATGATTTAAGGGTTTGAACACCCCTGTTCTTGAACCATAATGATGAGATGGTTAAGAAATGATAACTGATGTGAAATAAACTTGATACATTTAGTATTCTTCTTCTATAGCAGATGTTTTAATTGTTTATGTTTGAAAACATGCTTGGTGCTAAAAGAATGCTAAAATTTACTTAAATAATCAAGTATGATCATATCATGTAGAGCCCTGACCATAGATCCATCATTGTCAGATACCAAATGATGGTGAAACAGGTTTTCCTAAGGGAACTCCTGGAACATATACTTTTGAGTATATGGGGGTTTATGGAAGCGAATATCCTTACGCCCTAATGTAGGAATTGATGTAGGATGTATCTTTAACCCATCAATCCTTCATTACATGTCTATGCCGGGATGATGTATCATTAATCTCCCGAGGGAATCATTAATGCCGCATCGATGAGAGATAAACAAGAGATCCCTCAATGACGAAGAGAGTACAGAATACCATTGTGACTCTAATAGAGAAGTTTCCAAAATACCCCAGATAGCTATCATAGCAGAGACACAAGATGTCCTGCATGTAAATCCTCACACTGAGTGAGGAAGATGAGGTCATAAGAATCCGGCTCTTTTGATGACCTATGTATGATACCGACGCGATTTCATAATGGTCGGTTGGAGTATGAGCGGTATATCTCATCTCCGTAGGGCATAATAATGTTTGGAAAGCATAATCAGCCGTGTAGCATAACTGCTTAGGTTGAACTACGAGAAATAATGATTGATGTTATATTGTTTATAATGTTCTAGTTAAATAACTAGTATACATGTTCTCCATATTCTTTAATGAGATATGATTTGATATCCAATTAAGTTATAATTGAAATGTTGCTTTACGTGACATTAAACCTGCTGTTAAATGTTAATAATTATACTGCTTATTGTTATTCCTTATTGCAATAACAAAGCTTCTGGTGGAGAGTTATAACTCTCGCTGGGACAATTATTCAATTGTCTCACCCCCGTGGGATTCGACTTTGTAGGTAGACATCGAGGACGAAGGAATCCATCTAAAGATGAGCAACAACAGCAGCAGCAACACCAGGGGTAGTAGTGAATCTCAGGTGGAGATACTGACTGTCAAGTCTTGTAGATAGTAGGTCCTATGTCTCGTCTCTGTACTCTCAAGTCCTAGGAGTCAGTAGATCTGAGGTTTTTGGCTTAATGCCTCGAGATTTTTGTATCTTGCCTATACAGGGAACAGGGCATGGATGTATGTAATCACTCGAGATGTGAATTCACAGAGATGTAATGTCAAACCATGTTGTAAACAGTTCATCTTGTTTTCTTATAAAAGAGTTTTATGGTTTAAAGATCTCTTTCCAAAAAGTTTTAAATAATTTAGTGATTTTTGATAATTCCGCTGCTAGTTAATCACTTATGCTGAGTTTACATCGTGATTTATCGATTCGGTCGCCACAGGCACAGTAAGGGAAAGACAACTGTAGAAAGTGACTGGTGGCAGGAGAGTGTGTCAGTGACTAGTACGCCGACAGGAGGGTGCGACTCCTTCCAATTCCTTATGAGACAAGGAGATTGGAGTTCCAGGTGGTCTGTGTGGACTACTTCAGAGGCGGGAGATTTCTGTCGCTCGGAGGACAGCTGTCAATCCTGACAGTCCCGGTGAGACCATGAGTCGTCAGTCCCGGTGCGACTAGGAGCTGCACAGACACCGTCCAAGATCGGAGGTGAAGACCGCGCAAGCCGCGAGGTATTGTCGTCGAGAAAGCCTCGGGACAAGGTATGATTTCACAAACCATCATTTCCTATTGTATAGATGTTGACATGTTTCCTTGTTCTGGGTTTGGGGAGGAGAATTTTTTTTTGTTTCCGCTGCCTTCTCTGCCTCCCCTAAAACCCAACAGTGGTATCATAGCCACGTCAACTGCTCTATACTTTAGGATTATCGATATGATCGATTTTGGTTTGTCGCCTTTATTTATTGCATACGATGCAAATAAATTTGGCTTTATGCATGTCCAATCCTAAATCCACAAATCCCAATTTACATATATGATATGTATTATGAATGCACTCGATACGCGTCACCCTTAAACGAGTTTTGTGGTGGATGTATAGCGTGGTTATGGCTAATAAACCCTATATGTGTATGGTTGTATGTGGTTGCTTGCATATCGGTCTACACACTGATTCCCTTTCTCCTATTCCTGATGTAACTCGAAATAATTCGAGATTTATTTCCTACCTTTGCTCCCCTCGAATGTAACTTGAGGTTTCTCTTTTTACCATATAAAATAGGATAGAATTTTATTTCCTGTTTTGTCAAAGAACGGAGGACATCCTGACAACAACTGAGATGATCAGTTCAAGGCGTGAACCGATCGGTTGACGTTCGAGACGATCGGTTCAAGGAGTGAGCTGATCGGTTGATGACCGGTTCGAGGAGCGAGACGAGTGGGTGGCGGCCATGATGAGATGCACGACGACCAGGCGAACTGATCGGTTAGAGGAGCCAACCGATCGGCTGGTGGCACCCAGCTGACTGGCCTGATGGTGAGCCGATCAATCATGTGATGAAGTTGATCAAACCCAGAAAGGCAAAGCACAGAGTTTATCTTGTACAGGTTACATGTGATGTAGACCTAGATGACCGTGATTCCTCTTGGCTCGAGGAATCACATTAGGATGGCCATAATCATCGCTTTTATCGTTTTGCATGTTTTATGTGGGATATAGCATGTATATGATACGTACTATGTATTGTGGTGATTGGATATGTATATGTATATAAAACCAAATCCCTCATTAAAATATTAAGTCTTATATGCCTTCCATTAGAGGCACACATGAAAAAATCGATCGACCAAGCGTAGGTTACACCAAAGCGTGGTGCACCGTCTATCTTGTGGAAGTGTGAAGGGTAGACATGTAGGTTCTGCCAAAGCAGGGTGCATGTTTACCGTGTTGGCTTTAGGGTTAGACTTAACTGGTGATTCTTAGAGTGTCTAAGCCTAGAGGCAAGGAATGTTCATGACAAGGTGTTGCGCATGTTCATTCATCAAGAGTTGCATATGATGCAATTGGCATGATGGCCTACCTAAATAGTCAAGATTGTGGGCGATCAGCCAAAGCTGACTCATGACTTGATGAAATATGGATCTTGCCCACTAGAAGGTTGTACGTTGCAATCTTCCGAATTGATGGTGAGGGCTATCAATTTGAACTAAAATAGTGGGAGCGATAATTAATTAAAGGCCTAATTACATCGTCAACTTTTCAAATCAATCAAATAAGTCAAAAAATGAGTTTTGGACTAAAATTGCATATTTCCTTTTATAGTACAAATGACAACAAACAACAATCACTTTTCTTTGCGATCGGTCCTTGAAAAGGACAAGCTAAATGGGACAAACTTCCACGACTGGTATAGGACATTGAGAATTGTTCTCACTCAAGAGCGAAAGCTCTATGTCCTGGATACTCCAATTCCAGAGGAACCTGCTCCTAATGCACCAAAGGCAGAAAGGGATGCTTACAAGAAGCATTCTGATGATGCCATTGATGCAAAGTGCTTGATGTTGTGCTCTATGAACCACGAGTTGTAGAGACAACATGAGAACATGGGTGTCATTGAGATGATTCAGCATCTCAGGAACATGTATGAAGATCAAGCACGGCAAGAGAGATACGATGTCTCAAGGGCACTGTTCAAGTGTGTCATGATAGAAGGAGATCCAGTTAGTCCTCACACACTCAAGATGATTGGGTATGTGGAGAACTTGACAAGACTAGGATTTCCACTGAGCCAAGAGTTGGCTACTGACGTGATACTGCAATCGTTGCCAGAATCCTACAGTCAGTTTGTGATGAACTACAACATGAACAACTTTGATAGGCCACTGTCAGAGTTGTTGGGCATGTTGAGGACAGTCGAGACACAGATGAAGAAGGATAAGCCTAAGTCTGTGATGGTGATCACGAGCAAGAAAGGCAAGTTCAAGCACAAGGGCAAGGGCAAAGCTAAGAAAGGTTCTGATGCTAGCTAGGAGCCCAAGTCATCTTCAGCTCTCAAGGCCAAGGGAGGCGTGACCAAGAAAGGCAATTGCCACCATTGTCAAAAACTAGGACATTGGAAAAGGAATTGTCCTCTCTATCTGGAAGAACAAAAGAAGAAGGAGGTGACAGACGTCTCTACTTAAAGGTGTCATGTAATAAACTTGTAACACTTTTGAGGTATATGATACCAATATGTAAAGTGTAAAGCACTCAATAAATGGGGCAAGTGTTGCCGCCATAGATAGGAGTACTTTAGTTTATTTTCAGCCTTGAAGGCATGTAATACAGTTATGAACTGCTATTTCATATTTGCTAATAGATAGAAACATTTTATTTTTGCATATTGTATGACAATGATGGCAATCAATAAAGAGATGTTTCAATTTCTAAACATATGATCTTTGTGGCAATGCCTTGTTTATCTTATGGTATTTGATATGCATAAGATAAAATGATACCTAAAAGTTATAGATAACTCAAACAATCAAATTAGCATCAATCATGAGAAATTCATTTCTAGTTTCCATGTGATGGATAAATCTAGACTCTTTTGGTTAGAGAACCAGTAAGAGACATGAATATCTTGGACATGATTAATCAATCTTCACTAAAGGTAGTAGGAGAATGATTATCCTATTAGGTATGATACATGTGATGTATTTACATACCTATTGGAACAAATGCTAATACTTCAAATGGTATTTAGAGAAATACCAATATGAATATCTTGAAGTGTTCAAGATTATCATAGATGACGTGCAAATTTGGTAAAGTGTTAATTCTTGATGAGATCAATAAATGAAATACTTGGACCAAATGTTTGAGATTCTTATGAGTGATTATGATAGTGTATCACAGTGAACTCATGATTAAGGCATGGTGATGTCTAAATCAAGAGGGAATCATACTCTAAGGAGTTAGAGAATGATTATCAAATAACTGAATTCTTCTTAATAAAATAATACCCCACACTAACAAAGGACATTAAGAATCACAAGGAGTTGTAAGTTCTTATATCCTTGACGGATACACCTTGTTTATCTATGTGATGAGTTGTTCATGTGATGAGTCAACTATCTAGATGAATATGAGGAATCAAATTTTGAGTTATGGTTTATGACCATTACATCCTAAATGACATCCATGTGAACCATAAGGTATGACCTTGATGGTAGCACCCATTGGATTAAGTCCATAAGTGCAAATGAATCTTAAGTGTTAAGACACATGGATAACATTTTGAAGGATGATGCTTGCAACTTAATGACTAATACATTTGGCATATGGATACTAAAACCACATTCCTATGAGGAATAAAACAAGGATGTGTACGTGACACAACCTATAAGGTTTATGAATCCACTAATGCAAATGAAGTCTATAAGTTACAATGGACTAATCAATGTGATTGATTGAGTACAAGAAACTCAGAATTGGATCTTTACTTTGATGATATAGTCAAAGGGTTTGACTGATATATCAAAGATAAAGAAGGATCTATGATTTAGTGGGAGCGTATTCACATTCCACATGTTGATGTGAAATGGAAATGTTCTAAAATGGAAATCCAAAGTGGAAATTATCTTTAAGGAAGATAGAGAAGTTTCCTATGTGATAGGAATAGAGATCTATAGAGATAGTTCTCGAAAAACCTCTTGACCTGAAAAGAGAAAGCATACGTTGGCAATCTGTACTGAAGGGTTCAGTATGCACAGATTCAGTGGGAGAAAACTTGTCCATGTTACAAGGAGTTAGTATCCCAAGGCCAAGTGTCCAATTCTTATGAAGAATGGGAACACTAAGAATAGATATGGATCTATCATGTATGTAATCATCCCATTATCTTGCATGTATCGACATGGAAAGAACAAAATGCATTCATCATCTTATATGTAGGACATGGCAGTATGATGTGCTCATCTTGATAACTCATATGTGAGATATGACGAGTGGATGTCTGTCTACTTCCAGTTAGGGTTACTGGAATACCATGAGAACTTGATAAGTACTTGAGAAGTACTAGTTCTATGGAGATAAGGAAGAGTTCAATGTAAAGAGTTACATTGATGCGAACTTCCGAAAGGACAGAAAATTAATCGCAAAATATATATAGGATATATAAAAGTGAAATTTTGTTGATAATTGGAAGTGTTCCAATAAAACCATTTAAAAGGAAATGCTGAGTATCTATGTGTTAGAGAACAACAATGGATACTATATGGATCTGGAAGTTCATGAGATGAACTTATAGATATTCCGCTCATTGATGACAAGTATGGAATCCTTGATCATGCAATGTGGCTAAAGGTTAGCAAATGAATACTGGATCACATTTTACGGAAACTCCATATCATACGTGTGACGTACAACGAATAGATGAGAGACATGCAGTTAAAAAACTAACTTTGGCAAGGTGTTGCCATAACTCACTATGTTCGTACTAGAGCACAGTAACATGTGGGACATGTTTGAAGATCACTATGAATATGATTCAAGGGTGATTGGCTTGCAGTGTAAGTGGGAGTCTGTTGGTATGTATGCCCTGAGAGCCAATCATGGGATGATTGGTGGGATACATTGAGATTGATTTGATAAACATCAAAGGCAAGCTTCCAATTCTTTCTGGTTCAGTCATATGAGATAGTGATAGAACATATTGAATGTCTAGAGAATGACAGTACTCAATGACGTATGCTTTCAGGTTAAGGACATGAACGATGAGATCATACAGATGCTAAGAGTTTGTACATTCTTGTTATGTCCCTAGTCGGATGTCATTATGGAAGGTAGATAGACAGCAATGACAAATAAGACTAGATTGTGGTGTTGGTTGATGACAAAATCTCATTAGTCATGATATAGAGATATCAAACCAAACACATAGGTACTTGTTAGAGAACAAGTGTACCGGACTGACCCACCGTGAGTTTGACACATGGAACCATGACATGGTAGTCACAGTCAGTACTCACAGTGATGGTGGTGAGTGTGATTCTTTGACCTAAAATCACTACACTCAACGCATGTCATTGGGCACACTTTGACATCATCAAACGTAGTCCTGAACATGGGTTGTTATAAAGGTGATGATTGGGTGGCTTTGACACATGGGGATTTTGAGGGGTGAGTGATAGATATGGGATTTGTCCCTCCTAAGGGAGTTTGATATCCATGGCCACTTGATGAGTAGGATTGAGAAAGGCGTGCACGCATGTGTGAATCAGTATGTGATATTGATGTCATACATATCTCTTCCAATCTACTCTGAGATCAAGAAAGTGAATGAACGTTGACAAGGATGACTGTTCCATGCCTCGAGTTCATTCGGGATATCAGTGACAAAGGAATTATACATTCACTGTAACACCATTCACAGATTATAGGATTGAAAGTTGTTCTCCAACTTTCTATTTCACTTGGGTAGCACTGATGTGTGACTAGGCACCGCTCTTTGGTTGTGAAGTCATAAGTGTTATGGACTTTCACTGCCAACGTGAAATGGACCTACAGGGTCACACACATAGGATTTAACCTGGAAAAGGAGTTTTATCCACAAACAATGTTTAGATTGATTACTAAAGGAATTTAGTAGTTCAATTAAACACTCAATCAATTGATAGCTCAGTATCATAATGTTCAAGGTGTTGGACTGATTGATTAGAGTATCAGATTGATTGAAACTGCTATTGACTGTTTCTGCACAATCTGCACTCCCAACCGATCGGCTCATGTGATGAACTGATCGGCTGAGCTTGGTGAACCGATCAGCTCAGATGGTGAGTCGATCGGCTGATGGACAGGGTGAAACAATCGCTTCAAGTGTTGAAACGATTAGTTCAACTGGTCCAACCAAGCAAGTTGGGAAAGTAGGATTGGTGAGAAATTTCTTTTCGTTTCACTTGCCCAATTTGATTGGAACTAGGATTGGTATTTGGTACCAATTAGAAACAAAAGAGGAAAAGTCAATCGGGAACTGACCAGGACTACGAACCGACCGGTTCAGAAGTGAACCGACCATTTCATGGGTCCCAACCGATCGGTTGAGGTGTCAACCGACCGTTTCAGAAATGAAACAATCGGTTCAGGTTGCGTAGTTGGTTGTTTTTGTGGAAAATCTCGAACCCTTCTACTCCTGCTTTAGTCCCGCATTGCCCGGGATAGAGAACCCTGTCCTGTGACCCTCCTATATATAGGGGTATTGGGGGCTTCTCAAAGAACAACTCAGTGCAACCAGTTGCTCTGTAAAGTTGTCGTTCTCTCTAGTTTTGGTAATCGAGAGAGCCCGAGCAAGTGCTACCCGATAAGGGAGGCACAGTAAGGGAAAGACAACTGCAGAAAGCGACTGGTGGCAGAAGAGTGTGTCGGTGACTAGTACACCGACAGGAGGGTGCGACTCCTTCCAATTCCTTGTGAGACAAGAAGATTGGAGTTCCAGGTGATCTGTGTGGACTACTTCAGAGGCGGGAGATTTCTGCCGCTCGGAGGATAGCTGTCAATCCCGACAGTCTCGGTGAGACCAAGAGTTGCCAGTCCCGGTGCGACCAGGAGCTGTACAGACACTGTCCAAGACCGGAGGTGAAGATAGCACAAGCCGCGAGGTATTGTCGCCGAGTAAGCCTCGGGACAAGGTATGATTCCACAAACCATCCTTTCCTATTGTATAGACATTGACGTGTTTCCTTGTTCTGGGTTTGGGGAGGAGAACATTTTTTTTATTTCTGCTGCCTTCTCTGCCTCCCCTAAAACCCAACATAAGGATCCATATCAGTCAAGAGGTCAACAAGGCACCACCTAGCATATCGCTCAAGGTCAACCCTAGAAGAGATATCAGGCAGGACCCAACCTTAGGGTATCGTGCAAGGGTTCAAAGGTCATGGCGGGTTGGCCATCTTCAACCTCAAGACTGCCACCAAGAAGCCCTAGAAGATCAAGAGAGTTGGCTCACCTCTCAAAAACTAAGTGAGAGAGGGGTTTTGCACAACTTCCATCACCTATCGGGAAACAAGGAGGTCCATCACCATATCGGCCATACAACCCAAAACTCCACTCACCATTGAATTAGGATACCCTAGGCTCACCTCTCAACAACTAAGTGAGAGAGGGGTTTTGCCCAAAGAACTCCACATCCAATGGTTCGGCCAACCCAAGGCAACCATCTCAACAAGGTCTAGGGTACATCTAAGGCAACCTTATAACCATTAAAGCAAGAAACATAGCTAGAAGATGACATGGCCGATCAAGATAACATATAGCAAAGCAACATGATAAAGAAGTAGTATAGATAGGGTTAGGAGTTATGTAACATGCCTCAAGCACTAAAGCTCCAAGCTCCAAGGCACCACCTTCGGCCAACGCAAAGAAGAACAACTTATAACCACCATGGCCAAAGAGAAGGGAGAAGAAGAAGAAGAAGAAGGTGCCAAGGAAAGGGAGAGATACTTACCACAAGAGAAGGAAAGGGATGAGCTAGCAAGGTGTGTCGCCCAAGACACCAGCTGTATCAGCCACCACTTGCCCCCTTCTTCTCCTAGCTCGGACACCAAAGGAAGGGAAGCAACTAAAGGAACCAAAGAGACCTAGCAAGCAAGGGGGAGGGGGTAATTTATATACTAAGGGGTGAAGGGGAAAAGCAAGGCAAGGTGGCACCCGCCCCTAACACACTTGTCCAAGGATTGTGCCACATGCTAGCACCACAAAAACACACGCCCATGAGTTGCCACCCACTTAGCAAAGCAACAACCACTTGTCCAAAGAAGGTGACACAAACGAGGCTAGGTGAAGGGTGTGTGTCGCCCAAGATGGAAACCCAACACACCATGGTCGATACACCTCCTTGCTTGATACAACCAGCACTCCCTTGACCGATACACCAAGGTCCAACCCGATATCAAGCCTCAACAGGGCTCAACAAGGATCAACAAAGCTCAACAAAGCCCAAAGCTACTCAAGCAAAGAGCCCAACCCATCCTCTCAACCCTAGAGGATGCAAGGAGAGAGAAAGACATCTCTCAAGATGACGAACTTGCACACCAACCCTAAAACTTAGGTAATTTGCAAGTTGCACCCCCACCTCTTAACAAAGCACAAACAAACAACTAATCACAACTTCAAGTGATTAGCAAGCATCTGAACATAGGGTTTAGGCAAAGCAAACAGGGTAAGCCCAAAACGGAAGTCATGGTCCTTACAGTGTTAATGAAAGTTTGATCATTTAATTTGACAAAGATGATTGTGTAATCAATAAACTGAATGACATGACGATCATATATATTGTGAATCTTAGGTAGAAGTCTATTGGCAACTCCTAATTTGAGCATTGAGACAAGAATGGAGGAGACCATCACAATAAGATAGGGTGGTAAGGGGTTCCGTTGCTGCTATGAGCTTATGCATAACTTCCTTCTTCTGGTAAATTATGGACTCCGACCTTGGTTTTTGAGATAATTACAGTTCCGGTTAATGTTACGGCCTGCAACTACAATATTGAAGGGAGGAAAAGTGCACCGCAAAAGATTCTCCATCGCACCATGCATTCATCACCATACTATATAATTCTGTAGAGATTAAAGCCTTGCTCAAGTACATCCATACTAGGTTTAATTTAGTTGGACTAACGTCACCTAGAGTATATACAACACAGTTGGGTCATCCCGTCCTCAAAAAACAAGAAAAGACGGAAAGCATTATTTCATCCTTACCGCAGTATCACACGTGAGAGCCTGATCCCTCATTCAGCCTAGATTGAAACACCGCAACACCAAGTAATATATTCCGAATGAAGTTCCTTTTGTTCTCTGCAATGCTGATGCCTGATCAATTGTCAACTAATACTGATGAATGTCAGGATCAGCACCCATGTGCTGTTCGGCATTGCACGCACAATCCAGCTAATCCGGCCTTAAACCGCAGCTATTGTTGACTAAACCACAGAAAAGAACGCCAGAAAGCGTTGTCCTGCTACAACTGAATATGGGCAGCGTGCATGACCTTGACCGACAGCGCAAAGATTAGTGGAGCGTTAGTTAAATCAGAGTACTATTAAAAAGTTAAATTGTAATGTAGTGTTTGTATAAAATATTGCGCCCTATTCCTCGTCCTACTTTCGCCTTTGTGAGTCGCTAATATTCTTAATTCTTACATCATCGTATCTAGCTAGCTACATAGACGCTACATAGTGATTAGTGGAATAGAAGTTGTTAGTTGCATGTTGGGCTAGGCTGCATTCTTTTTCAGTGAGCACAGGTCATTTTTTTATCTGCCTACACAAATGAAAGGTAAACCTACCCCAATCCCAAGCCGCTAACAAGCTCAAAGCGGCAAACAAATCAGAGGAGAAGCTGGAGCATTTTTGAGTTCTGATCTGTGAAAGCACAACGAACTAGAGTAACTAGGTATTAGGCACTATTTAATTATGCTGCTTTAGGCCAATCGTTGTACATTAATCAAAACACCAACAGTGGCTGAGAGTTCATCTCAGATTAAGCCAAGCAATTGCGCGCCGTTGGCATGTAGATTGATTAAAGCCACCATATACACACACTTTTGTATACAACCCTCTGATCCTAGATAGCTTTGCCTTCAATTAAACTACCAGCTGCATGCTGATTAGTGACCCCGGAGTAGAGCAACAACTAATGGACACCGAACTCAAAAGGCCACCTCTTAAGTAAACGGGGTCGTTATCAAAAGCGGGTGGGTCAGAAGTCTGGTTTCTGTGCTATTAAAGTAGTTGGGCTGGCCACTTCTAAATTCCAAAGAAGTTAAATAAAGTACGTTTGATTGTTTTTCATATAGCATTCAAAGGAACAAATTGTAAATCAAAGGGTTCAGCTTGCATTTTCTTTCTAACCCAACTTACTTCTAAAATTTTGAACGAAATTATTGCTGGGATAGAAAAGGAATCCCAACACATGTCCTACACAGATTAGAACTTACTAGCAATTGGACTTGTACTTTGCCAATCCTATAGAGATTTAAACCTGGAAAAGATTGTTTCCTATTTGTAACATGGATTATTGTTTGAATTTAGTTAGGATCTAACCTGGAGTTTTAGTTGCAACCACATAGTATTGTAGCCTATACCTAGATGTCTTAGGGAGTCCATTAATATCATTACACCAATTGTTTCTTTTAGTACTCTTTTGTGATACAAAAGTCGGAGAACAAAGGTCATTGGTGAAGCAATTTGTTGGGGGAGAGAGGACTCGTGACTTTACCTTAAAGTGAAGTATTGATTCACAATTTACGGCAAAATGACCATGTCGGCACCCTATTTTTTGTTCACACATTCAATTAACAAGATTAGATTTTCTCTCTGGCTAATGATGTACATTTTGTTTATTCTATATTTTTCATTTTTATTTTCCTATTTGATCTACCCATTTGTCAAACTTTGGGGGTTTACATCTTTAATATATCTTTATATGAAGTTATTTACAATATGTCCTTTAATCGAGCTTTTAATTATTTTTTTAATAAATTTCTCATTTTAATTATTTTGAATATAATAGGGATAACCAATTGTTGAAAAAATCATCTTTTAATAAAAAAGACTCACACTCAAGTTTTGTATCGCTTCACTTCCTTATTTAGTTGAGTTATATTCATATAATAACTAATATCATGCAATCTAAATTACTTATGTTGAGACATTTTATAGAACTTTTTTTTTGAAAATTTAGAAACTCAAATAAAGAATTATCTTTCATTCGTGCTCAAGGACACCCAAAAGAATTTTGGGTTCCGCCACAGAGCCACACGGAAGAATCTCATGTTTTGAATGTGGTTGACCCCGTAGAACAATGTTAGACTATTAAACAAGTGAGTGGATTGGGTCATGCAAGTTTGGGTATCGTGAGTGTGGGTCAAAAAAACGAAGTTCTAAACGGTGATCCAAAGACAAACTCAAACCAAATCCAATGAGTTGGGGGTCGACCTGTGAGTTCCCATATAATTCATAATTAATTAAAAGTTCCCTGTAAGAAGCTATCCAAAGGTAAGAAAAGAATGATTTCTAGTTTTTTACATGAATATAGCAAAAATTAACCAACTACTGTAATTATCACTATCAAAACAAAGCTTGTTCTTCTTTTTTACAACCATTAAATCAAATACCTTTATTTGATAAATTATCTAATGTATGATTATGCTCGATGGACTACAATCAGTAACTTGTAGTACAACTCCTTATTATATATGATAGAATAATTATAAATTCTGTAGATTTTGATTTGTTCTCCACCATTTCTCTTTCCCAAGTATTGTTCTCGTTGTAAAAGTTTGAGTTTAATCTACAACTCCTTGAAAATTAAAGGGTAGTAGTAGATCATTATATGTATTTTAAGTAGAGTAGTAGATCATTATACTTATTTAAATAAAATTAACTTAGTTAAGAGGATCACATGTGGGTGCTCGTGGGACACCCATGAAACTCTTCAACTAAATAGGTGGGTATGGGGTTTGGGAATTTTTTTTCTCTAGAGACATTTTCCAAAAAAAAAGTTGATTTAACCTGTCGACCAATTTGTGCCCACAGATTTTGACCCAATTTGACAGGTCTAAGCATAGTGAATCGGATCTATTTCGAAACCTTCTGCAAAAAACCATGGATACTCAAACCCTAATTATAGACTATATATACCCCTCAATATCCACCATCATTTATGGCCCCTATCTACTCTCCTAAACTTAGAGAGAAAATTATCCCTCTATTTTTATTATGTTGCTTAGGTGGCTCGAGTATCATTCTTATAGAACTATTAACTCCCGTACACCAAAAGGTCAATATTTTACCTACTTTTTATGATGCATATTACTTACCTATAACTAGAGGTGAGCATAGATCCAGAACCGGATTGGATTGAACCAAGCATGTAATTTTCAAAAAAATTGTTAGAAATGATGAATACATGATATATTCACAGTGCTTTTACATTATGTACTTACAAAAGAGGTTCCATTCTTTTATATAGGAGAATGTGGAAATAACTCTAGAGACTTTCATACCTGACTAGTCTGGACTAGACTTTATATGGTGCTACAAACTCCATCCCATATATAATATGACTTTTAATTTCAACACTCTCCCACAAGTCGAAGCAGGGGGGAATCACATGCCCAGATTGGATTATAGACCAAAGAAAGATAGAGAAAAAATGTAAGACTAAAATTGGATACCCCTTGACTTAACATGACAAGTGAACTTTCATGTACTTTGATATTTTTTACATAATTTCCTTTGAAGCTTCCCCTAATATTGATAAACACTAAATCTTTAAAACATATGTAGCTTTAATTAGGTTGGAGGTTGTAACTTAGAGTATGATAAAGGAACATGGAAAGATCATCTGAGTCACCAACTCATTTGCTACTATTGTTGAAATGGTTTCTAGGAGAAGATCACCATGTGATAGCCTGGATGGTCAACATGCTTGATAGGGAATGAACGAACATTAATGAACTTTGCAAGGAGAACATCAATGTGGGCATGTCAAACATCAACATGTTGAACATAGAACAAACGAGAAGAAATATGACCACAGACAAACATCAACATGCTAGACAGGGCACAAATGAATAAGAAGGAGACATAGATAACATAATTGACTGACTGGTCATCTATAAATGATAGGTGTGTCGAACCAGCACACACCCAAATGTTCTTATAATCCAAGATGCTCCAATACTATAAGACTAAAGTGATGCCATAATATAATGACCAATACATGGCCAATGAAGAAATATATTCACCGGTTGTAGAGCTTCGATGACATCCAATTGATCTAAGAAATCATCTTCTTCAACTAACAATTCAAGAAGATTAATTTTATATGATAGATCAATGATTGGAAAATTATAATATGAATTATGAGGATGAACATTGGCCTTGAACAAGAGTGAGATATGGACAATGAGTTAAGTACACAAAACTCTGCATGTAGACTGTAAGGCCCCTTAACTTGCTTAATACGTTGAATAAGATTAATTATCATAATTGAATTCTTATAACCCTAATATAACCTTTTGATATGCTTTTAATTCATAATACAAGATTAAGTTTCAAATTTGGTCCAATTTGGACACTTTTTGAGCAAGTTATGCAATTTTATGCACATTTTGGACTTTTCTACAATTTACCCAATTCAGAGGTTTTCTTTGCAATTTATCACTTGAATTATGTTCCTTGGATATTCTATCATCATTCTTGAGCTTTTTGATCTATGGGGAACCTATTTAAACTTTGGTTTGAAGGTGTTTTCTCCAAGAGTATTTTAGGGTTTACCCCTTCATGGATGAGCTACCTTTAGTAGCTATCAACTAATGAATTATGTGATTGGCTAGGAAATTCGACAAAAGAAAGCTAAGAAGGTCTATATGGACGGTGGGGGAGCTTCTTATGTGTGTTTGTATATTCTTAATAGTTTATGGCCATAGAAACATGGGGAAGCTACTTTTACACCTCATGCTTGCTTCCATCCTTATGCATGGGCTATATTTACCTCTTCCTTGCCCAAGTACGAAATTATGCTTGATTTCTCTTTCCTTTAACCTGGAGAAACGAATACCCTCTGTTTTTCTACAGAAAAAAGTGCTCTAAGGTAGAAGACAACTTCTTTTTGGAGAAGAATGTCTCCTAGAGCTCCATTTAGCCCTACCTAGGGTTTCCAAGGTCATCTTCTAGGGATTTTGACCCAGGAAAGTTACTTTCTTCCTTCCTTCTCCATTTCTCTTGCTCTTCTCCTTCCTGATACCTTCCTCTAGGTTGTAACCTTTCTATTCCATGCTAGAAATTACTCTAAAGATCTAAAACCCTACCTTTCTTGCTCCTTATGCATATGGTTTGCTCATTTGCTGAAGAAAGGTGCAAGATGAACGAATTCATAGCTTATTCTTGGATTTTCAACCCTACCTTCTCGATATTTCTTCTTTGTGGGGTTTCATCTTCTCATTATAGGCAATTTTTATAACTTGCTCCATGTTTATTGCTTACCATAAGCTTTCTAGATCATGTTCTTGCTTGAAAATGATGATCCATGCACTAAAAAGCTATGCTTGACTTGGATTTCGATTGTTATAATATTCCATGTTCTGATTTCAGTTAAAGATGAACCCGGTGATCATGTGTACGTTATTCCTAAGGTATAATATGACTTGGGTCAGGTTGCTTTGACAACCTATGGTGCTAAGTACCTATCAACCAATGGCCAATTTTAGGGTTTTAAGTTGATTTCTTCTATAAATCCATGACCCGATGATGGTACCATTGCAACAACCCTATGGTGTTGTCTTCATGACAATTGATGGTGGTAACCAAGGGTGTCAAATGAAGTTCACCCCTTAGGTCATGTTTTGGCCTAATTAGAAGCCTAGTGATTAACAACTAAGTACCCTAATGATGCTATCAATCAATGGTGATATTAGTTTGATATTTGATGTTGATTAATGGATATAGTGCTGATCTAACAACCTATGGTGACTTAATGGTCACTAATGATGGTGGATCAGGTCTCCAAAACCTATGGTGAGTTAATTATATAGTTGTATCATCAATTAAGCCTTGGACTAATGGTTTCTTGGGTAACTTGATGTAATGGTCGGACCTATATTGTAATTGATGGTTTTAATATATGAACTTGACCCAATGGTCAAGATATAATGTTTATTCCTAAAATAAAGTGGAATGATGGATAATGTAATATGTTGGTCCTAATAATGTGATTTAGATGGTTTCCTTTATATGATCAACTTAAGGAGCTTACTTGTTGACAATGGATGACTTGTTTTAAATGAACAGTCGATTGTGGGTTTTACCCTACTCTCAGTGGAAATTTTTATGTTGTTAATCAAGGGATGTCTAGGGTTACATGGTGAATCTTTATAGAGAACAAATCAAGGCCTTCATAGGTAGTTTATCCAAGGTGTTAACTTATATAACAACCAATGGTCTTACCTCTTAAACATCCAATGGTTCTGGGTGACATTGTGGTATGGTGATATGGGTTGAATGATGATGGAACAAATGGAGGGTTACTCTTGATAAGGTAGTGTTACCTATTCACTCATAGGAATAGAAGGGATTATAATCATATTGTGTTGATATGTAACCCTAATTAGGTATAGCTTGTTATACCTTGATTTAATATAACTAAATGATGGTAATTGGGTATGAATATTCCTTGAATGACTAATACAATCATGAAGTACTATGTTAATGTTGTTGAAACCCTAGTATGCTATAACCTAATGGTTAAACCTTGATTTATGTGTGGGTTCATACTTGAGAATAGTATGGAATGTGATGGTGATGCTTCACCTTATGCATCCATGATCCAATGGGGATTCTGTGAGTTAGGGTTTGGGTATAACTGTTGATTAGTAACATTAATATAATTTATCTTGTTGAACCTAACTCTAATGCAAATAGATAAAGATGATTATTCGTGTTTAACACTTTTATATGATGGCATGATGGTGAAATAACCTCCTTAACATGAGCATAACCTTAATGTGTTAATTGGTGGTTGTCATAGCCACATGGTTGATACTTGTGTATACGAAACATGTGCATTATGAATATGATGAGGGTTAATCATATCTAGATTCCTTGCATGTTGATGTAATAAAGAAATGTTCTTAATGTTAATATAACCCTACTATGATTATCTGTGAATATCTCCTAGCTCATTAATGTAATATTGTGGTGATCTGGTGTATTATATGTAAGTGATGTTGTTGAGCCTTGTTATAAGGCATGCAAAGATAATGATGATCTTGTAGGGAATAGTATGATGGTCTTAATGACCTTTGGGCATGTTTGATCCCTGAATGAGGTGAAAATCTCTTGTGTTGATAAGGGTTGATACCCTATGATATTTTGAAAAGGATTTATATCCTGTGATATTATGGTGGTCTTAATGACCTTTGGGCATAGTTGAGCCTTGAATGAGGTGTAATCCTCTTGTGTTGATAAGGGTTGATACCCCATGATATTGTGAAAAGGATTTATATCTTGTGATAGTATGATGACTAGTATGGTCTCATGAATGGCAAGTGAATAATACCATGTGATGATGAGATGAGAAATTATGTTTCACACATTTTATATCTTTTAAAAGTTATGATATTTATATGCTTGCTAGAAGTGAATTAGGGTTTGTATGTCCACTTGTTTGATGCTGCCTTAATTCACCTAATTGGAATAACTAGTCAAGTGCAACTTTAATGATGTAGTACCCTATGCCATAGATCCATCTGAGTATTAGAAATTTTCAGATGGTGAAATGAGTATTCCTAAGGTAAACTCAGAGCACATGCTGTTGAGTATGTGGGGGTGGCAAGTTGAGGATATATCCTTGTCATCTACAATGCAAATTGTGCAGGTTGGCTATGCTCATGCCTCATACATCTAATGTGATTGAGAACGACTGTGGTAATGTCTCGGTGATTATATATGTGACAATATTGGAGGACAACTACGGTTGTACCCTGGATGGTAGGGTATGCGTACCCACCTCCTTTCACTAGTGGCGTGACCTGTACCAAGGACGGACTAGGCTGTTAGCAGCTTGACCTTATGTGTCACTGTGGAGGACCCATACTAACTGGGGGCAGAGAAGATCTTAAGAGTCTGACTGTTCCTATATCTTGTATGGCACTGATTTCAACTTAGTAGTGGTTAGTTGGATTTTGAGTGGTATCCTCAATTTCCTCAGGGCATAATAAAAGATGTAATACAGTCGTAAAACATATCTATTTAGGGTTATACACAATGCTTCACATTAGATGATAACCCTTTCTTGTTCTCTTTACATAAAGATGATGCTTAGTGTAATTAAGAGATAATAGATATACTTATGTTGTTGATATGCTTAAGATTGTAGATGCGTACATACTGTAGCCATGATTATGTTGATAACTATACTACTACTTCTGATTATAATCATGATGCTAGCTATCTCATTTTGTTAGTTGTGTTTAGCATGCTAGCCATGCCTTTGTAACTAGAGATGCATATACTTCTAATCATGCTCATCCAGATAATTGTTCTTATGTTGTTAGGTCTTTTTATGATGTTGATATGTTCAACCTATTAGACATGCTAATGTTGTTATCTATGCTTATGTGGCTAGACTTATTCATAATGATAGAGATTCTATGTTACTAGACTTGCTCATGATGCTAGCTATGCATATGCTACTGAATTGTTTATATTGTCAACAAGATAAAGGATGATAGCATGTCTAATGATGATAGTTATTATCTGCTCCTTTATGTAATTTGTTAAACATCAATGTTGTTGAGATTATTTGTTATGTCTAATTAAACTACTTAACTGTTTAATTACTTAAAAATGTTGTAATCAATAATAGTTTTTGTAGTTTATATCTCTTGCTGGGACATGGGTCTCGCCCTTGTGGTTCCCCACATCTTTTTTTAGGTAATCATAAGTGACGAAAACAAACATGTGGGAGAAAAGAGGCTATAGTAATGAATCTTTGATAAAGTTGATTAGATGTCTAGTGTGTCCTAGAGTCATCCTTGTACTCTCAGGTCTGGGCAGGAAAAGTTTGTAACTGGTGTTTCAAATAAATCAGACTTTTGATAGCATATTAATGCTTGTTTGTGTGGCATATATGATTATTGTTCTTCTGTATATATATGTTGTGGGTAAGACGATAGAATAATTTGTATCAAATTCTTGGCATAGTATGGATACAAGAAAGATGTTGGGCTCTTATGTAAATGTTTTTGAGTGGGTGTTGATGTTGAAATCGGTTTTATTTTACCCATATTTTTTGGTATGTGATTAATTAGTGATTGATTGTATATTATGTTTTGAGTAATCTCATTTAGTGTAACGAGTTCTCACATAGACAATGTTCTCCCTATTTCCTCTTTAGAGTTGTGAACTCTTCTCCCTATCCTCCTCTTCTCATCTGCTCTATCTCTCCCCTATACAACAATGACGAAGAGATAACAAAAGTGGTCGAGGTGGACAAAGACAAGAGAAAGTCCCCTGTGACATTAGGGGACACAGGGTGGAGAGGGAAGAAATGATTGGAGGAGGATTGGCTTAATATGGCTAGAGGAGTTGTTTGTTGGACTACTCAACAAGCTTGAGAACTTGAACTCACACTTAAGAAAGCTCGACTTTGTGCTTGAAAGGGTTGAGTCCTCACACATGAGAGAGGTGGAACTTATACGTGAGAGAAAACTCCAAATATTAAAGAACATGCCCAAGAACTAGACATGGGGCGATGAGAGAGAGCTCCCAACAACCATCAAAAGTGTCGGGGCATCCAAGGTCATCTTTGCATTAAATGAGAAGCTGGACCTAATCGCTAAAAATTTTATGCTAATGATGGACCATATTTAAAAGGAGAAGAAGAGGAATGCAAGTTTGCACACCAACAACAGTAGTATAGGAACAATGAATACTCGAGGAGGAAGGATCCTAAGTTATCATGGAAGGATCCTAACAATTTCCAACAAGACCCATCTCAGGTGCAACAACCCAAGACACAATAGTTTGGTGGCCAAGCACAATATCAACAAGGACAAAACAAGATCGACCGTATTGAAGAAATGCTTGGAATGTTGGTTAGCTAGAATGAATTTCTTATTGGTCAAACTCAAAGAGAACTCCAGATCAAGGGGCACGGATCCACAACATTGAAACTTAGATATCTCAAATAGCAGCAGATGTGGGCACATTGAAGCAGCCAAACCAGTAGGGTTCCCAACAAACACAAATTTGCCTTCTGGAAATCAACATGTCAAGGAAGTCCTACTCTGTAGTGGTAGGATGCTACTGAATGATGCACCATCAAGTTCAGATGCACGTGACATTATAGGAACAAAAACTCATATTGTGATAGTGGATGCAGATGAAACAAATGTGTTAGCATAGGAGAAGAAAATGAAGGAACATGCTGATGAGGTGGAGGGAACAAGAACAAAAGCATATATCCCACCTCACTAGAGGACACCAGTGACCCCAGTGCCTTTTCTGAATAGCTTGAAGGCAAAAAAAGTAGATCGACAGTTCAAGAAGTTCTTAGATGGTTATAAGAAATTATCTATCAATATTCCACTCATCGATGCAATTGACATAATCACCAAGAAGAGAAGGATACTTGAAGATAATGTGGCACTATTAAAGGAGCAGGTGAGTGCTTTCATTCTGGGAATGCTACCTCCAAAAAGACAGGATCCAGGTTGTTTCAACATTACTTTCTTCATAGGGAAGACCAAGTTTGAATAAGCTCTTTGTGATTCAAGGGAAAGTATAAACCGTATGCCCTTGTCAACTTTAAAAAAGATAGGTCTTAAGGAATCCAAGAAAAGTAGTATGGCTATCCAATTAGAAGATAATTTTGTGGTCAAGCCATACAACATTTGTGAGGATGTTCTGGTGAAAGTAGACATATTTGCTTTCCCTATAGATTTCATGGTAATGGAAATGCAGGATGATCATGACAATGAACTTTTGCAAGTGAGACCATTCCAAGCCATGGATGATATGATTTTGGAGATGGGTCTAGGACGTCTGACCATGGGTATCCATGACAACCGGTTTAAAATCAGGATGCTTGAGCACTCAAAAGCTATGGGGAATACAACACAATGCAACATGCTTCAGCAAGTGGAGGGAAAGATTTCTTTATTCCTGGGGAAGACATTCCGTGACGTGGCCCATGTGATGAAGAAGGTAGAAAAGGATACTTTAGTAGTTGATATCATGGAAAACACTAAGGTGATCTCGTTAGCCAAAGCAATGCATTACTTGGAGAATGACAAAGAAGATTATGACCCGACTACCATAGAGGAGGCCACTATTGATTCCTTGCTCCTGACATATCCAAAGTTACATTTGGAGGCATGCTTAATGAATATAGTGGATGACAATACACATAGTCGCTCTCTAGAAGAGTGTGTATTGATGCTGAAGGTGGTCCCCTTCCAATATGCAAGACATTTCAAAGATCTTAGACCACCTCCTCCGCCATTGGTCCCATCTCTATTGAGCGCACCTGAGTTAGAGTTGAAGCCATTATCTCCACATTTGAAGTATGTTTTCTTGGCCACAAAAGAGAAGCTCCCGGTGATTATATCATCATCAATGACTAGTGAAGAGGAGAAGCAGTTACTTGTTGTGTTGAAGAACCACTGAGCCGCATTTGGGTGGTCGATAGCAGACATAAAGGGAATCTCACCCAGCTTGTGCCAGCACAAAATCTGGATGGAAAAGGGAGCCAAGGTGATAGTTCAATCTCAGAGGTGACTCAATCCCACCACGACCAAGGTAGTGAAGAAATATGTAGTCAAGCTCCTATCGACATGTATCATCTATGATATTTCAGATTCTATATGGGTTAGACCAACTCAAGTAGTTCTTAAGAAAGGGGTCACAACTAATGCTACAAGTGAGTTAATCTCAACTAGGTTGGTGATGGGGTGGCATGTATGCATAGACTACCGATGTTTAAATGTTTTCGCTTTAAAAGATCATTTTCCTTTGCCTTTCATTGATCAGATTTTGGAATGACTCTCCAATCGTTTGCACTTTTGTTTCCTTGATGGGTATTTATATTGTAATTAGATTTCGATTGAGCCAAAGGATCGGGAGAAATCTAATTTCACCTGCCCTTATGGCACTTTTGCATATAGACATATGTTGCTTGGCCTTTGTAATGCACCCACCACTTTCTAACGTTGTATGCTTGTCATCTTTTATAATATGGTAGAGCGATGCTTGGAGGTGTTCATGGATGATTTTTTGGTATATGGGGAGTCATTCAATGATTATCTGTATAATCTCAATAGAGTTTTACAAAGGTGTGAGGACACTCACTTAGTCTTGAACTGGTAGAAGTGTCATATGATGGTAAGTAAGGGCATGGTTCTTGGACACAAGGTGTCCAATAAGGGTATGGAAGTAGACCCAATTAAGATAGAGGTCATCTCCAAGATACCTTCACCGACATCATTGAAGGGAGTAAGGAGCTTTTTGGGACATGCTGGGTTCTATCGTCATTTTATAAAAGACTTTTCAAAAATTGTTAAACCTTTATCAGAATTGTTAGAGAAGGATGTTGAATTTTCTTTTGATGAACAATGCTTGACTACTTTTGAAGTGCTAAGGGAGAAGTTGATCATCATGTCCATTGTGCAGGCTCCAGATTGGAGCCTACCTTTTAAACTAATGTGTGACACATCGGAGTATGCGGTTGGCGATATGTTGGGTCAACACCATTATAAGGCTCCTACAGTCAAATATTATGCGTCTAAAATCTGAATAATGCACAACTCAATTATACAACCACAGAAAAGGAGATTTTGGTGGTTACTTTTGCATTTGAATTTTTTTGCTACTACATAGTTGGGGTAAGGGGATTGTGTGGACTGATCACACTGCCATCAAATATCTTTTACAAAAGAAGGATGCTAAACCTTGATTGATTAGGTGGA
Organism: Alisma plantago-aquatica; assembly: GCA_963693085.1. Taxonomy (NCBI): domain Eukaryota; kingdom Viridiplantae; phylum Streptophyta; class Magnoliopsida; order Alismatales; family Alismataceae; genus Alisma; species Alisma plantago-aquatica. The sequence continues at coordinate 442,608,460 of OY856411.1, read as the reverse complement.
TTTTACTGTTATAGGAATTTGGCATAGAAATTAAAGATAAGGCAGGGGTGGAAAATGTTGTAGAGGATGACCTATCTAGGTTGGAAAGTGTGAATGAAAAAGACTTAGATATCCCTATGGTTGAGGAATTCCCTGATAAAAAACTTCTTGCTCTTAAGATCAAGAATCACTAGTTTGTAGACATTCTCAACTATCTAGCATGCAAGGAGATACCTGAAGATTGGGGATACCAAGAGAAGAAGATAGTTTCCATTCATTAAGGTTTTACATCTGGGATGATCCCATTTTGCTTAAACATTATAGGGATGGAATTATGAGGAAGTGTGTACTCGAATGTGAGGCTGAGAACATTTTATCACACTATCATTCTCTACCTAAAGGGGGGCATCATGCTAGATCTAGGATGGCAGAAAATGTCTTAGAGAGTGGGTTCTATTGGCCAACGTAGTTTAAGGATGCTCACAATTGTTTTTCATTGTTGTGATGCATGTCAACATGTAGGGAATATATCTAAACGACATGAAATGCCACTGAATGTATTTCAAGAAGTTGAAGCGCTTGATCTGTGGGGCATTGATTTCAAGGTCCCTTTCGTGCCATCTAATTCTAATATCTACATATTACTTGTTGTTGACTATGTATCTAAGTGGGTAGAAGCAATTCCATCCCGCACCAATGATGCACAAGTGGTGTGCCAGCTTGTTAAAGATAATATTTTTTGCAGATTTGGTGTTTCCCAATTGATTATTAGTGATGGTGGATCACATTTCACCAACAACATATTTGGAACCTTGTTGAGTAAATTGTTGGTATGTATGCCCAGAGAGCCAATCATATGATGATTGGATTGGCATATGTTCTGATTGATTTGATAAATATCAAAGGCAAGCTTCCAATTTATTCTAGCTTAATCAATTATGAGATAAATGATGGAGCAGAATGAATGTCTAAAGAATGACAATACTCAATGACGTATGTCTTCAGGTTGAGGACCTGAACAATGAGATCATATGGATTCTAAGAGTATGTACATTCTTGTTATGTCCCTAGTCAGGTGTCATTGTAGAAGGTTGATAGACAACAATGACACATCAAGACTAGAGTGTGTGTTGGTTGATGATAGTGTCTCATTAGCCATGATATATGATATCAAACCAAGAACATAGATACATGTTAGAGAATAGTGTATCAGACAGACCCACCATGAGAGTGATACATGGAACCATGGCATGGTAGCATAATCATCTCTCATAGTGATGGTGGTGATTGTGATTCTAATACCTGAAATCACTACACTCATTGAATGTGATTAAGTACACTTTGACATCATCAAATGCAGTCCTAAAACATGGGTTGTTATAACGGTGTTGATTGGGTGGCTTTGACGCATGAGATAGACTATGGGTGATAGATATGAGATTTGTCCCTCCTAAGGGAGTATGATGTCCAGGCTACTTGATAAGCAAGATTGAGAAAGGCATGCACATTCACATGTGAATCAATATATGATATTGATGTCACACATATCTCAGACAGTCTGCTCTAGTTCAAGAAACATGAATGATAGTTGAAAGGATGACAACTCAATGCCTTGAGTTCATTTAGGATATCAGAAACAAAGGAATTATACATTCACTAGAACACCAATCACAAACTATAGGATTGAAAGTTGTTCTCCAACTTTCCTTTTCACTTGGGTAGCACTGATGTACGACTAGGTACCACTCTTTGATTGTGATGTCATAAGCTAGTTATGGACATTCACTACCAACGTGAAATGCGACCTATAGGGTCACACACAAAGGATTAACCTAGAAGAGGGGTTTATCCATGAATGATGTTTGGATTGATTACTAAAGTGATTAGGTACTCAATCAAACATTCAATCAATAGACTTGTCTAAGAATCATCAAGTTCAAGTGTTGAACCAACTGATTAGAGTGTTAGATTGATTGAGAACTAAATTGATTGTGTTCTGCACAATCTGGACCACCAACCAACTGGTTCACTGGGTGAACCGATTGGCTCATGGTCATTGAGATGAGTGATTCACTCTAGTGAATCGATCGGTTCACTTGGACCAAAAGATCAGTGTTGGGTTTTCCCGGTTTGTGAGAAAAGTTTTTTCATTTCACTTGTTCAATTTGATTGGGACAAGAATTAATATTTGTGTTAATTAGAAATGAATAAGGAAAGTCAATTGTAGGCAGGTCTGGGAAGTAAAATGATCGGTTCACTGGGTGAACCAATCAGCTCACACTCCCAACTGGCCGGTTCACTAGTGAACTGATCAAATCACACTCCCAAATGACCAATTTAGTTATGAAACAACCGGTTCGCTTGTTGAGGTATAAATTGTTCATGGAAATTTTGGACCCTTCGACTCCCGCATAGACTGGGAACCCTGACCCTTCCCTCTACTATAAATAGAGGGGTACATGGGATTCTCTAGAGACACAACTCAGAACATCAGTTGCTCTGCAAAGTTATTGTCCTCTCTAGTTGTGGTATCTAAGAGAGCCCAAGCAAGTTCTACCTGTCCAGGGAGAAATATCAAGGGAAAGACAATTATAGAAAAGCAACTGGTGGTGGGAGAGTGTATCAGTGACTAGTACGCCAAAAGAAGGGGACAACTCCTTCTAGTCCATTCTTTTGGATGACTAGAGTTCCTGGTAGTCCGTGTGGACTATCTATAGAGGTGGCAGACTTCTGCCGCTCATGAGGATGATAGTCAACCACAATCTGGGTCAAGACCAAGAGCTGCATAGACATCGTCAAAGATAGATGATTGAAGACCGCACTTGCTGTGAGGTATAGTCACTGAGCAAGCCTCATGACCATGTATATCTCTCTAAAACTATCCTTCCCATTATATAGATATTGATGTGATCTACTGGTTATGGGTTTATGGTCAAGTAAATTTTTTTGGTTTCCACTGCCTACTCCGACCATGTAAAACCCAATATAAATATGGGGTGAAACATCGAGTGGGTACTCCCTACCACCCACATACGCAAGGACAAGTTCAGGTGTCCAATAGAGATGTGAAGAAAATCTTGGAAAGAACAATCACAACTAATAGGACAAACTGGAGTTTTGTGCTGAATGACACTCTTTGGGCATATAGGACAGCATATAAGTCACCTATAGGAACTACTCTATTTAGGTTGGTTTATGGGCATGCATGCCATCTACTAGTAGAGATTCAGCATAAGGATAAATGGGCATTGAAAAAGTTGAATTTTGGACTGGATGAAGCAGGTAGGAAGAGACTATTAGAGTTGAATGAGCTAGATGAACTGAGGATGGATTCTTATGAGAGTTCTAGAATTTCTAAGGAGAGAAATAAGAAGATTCATAATAGGCACATCTTGAATAGAGTGTTTCTCCTAGGATAGAAGGTTCTCTTGTTTAATTCTAGGCTTAAGTTACTTCGAGCAAGTTGAGGTCCAAATATAGTGGACCATTTCAGATTGTACATGTTTTTCCCCACAGTGATGTGAAGATAATAGATGGGACCAGGTCATTCCTTGTTAATGTCCATAGATTGAAGCATTATTATGGTGGGGAGGTAGATAAAAGGATAGAATAAGTGCAACTCATTGCAATCTAGTAGATTCTTACTCTTAGCCTCATCTAGTCTAGGACGTTAAACAAAGACGATTGTTCGGAGGCAACCCAACCGATATTTGTCTTTGTTATGTTTGTTTTAGCTTTTTAGTATTTATTTCATCTTTTATTTCATGAAAAAATGGTACATTGACTCATTTGTTGGAGTGTGCAGAGCCTACAGAGTCGGTACTACCGAGTCCGTCAGTCGGTAGTACCAAATTTATGTCAGGGAGATATCCGCAAAAGAAAGGAAAACTTGGTGCTACTGACTAGACCAGTCGATACTACTAAACCTCTAAAGATTTATTGTGCCTAACTAATAAGCACTCGGTAGCATCGACTTCCATTTCGGTACTACTGACTTTTAGCGCCCCCAGTTTTGAGACACCGAGACAGAATCTTCAAAATATCGAGAAAAATAGCCAACTCGATACTACCGATTGAAAAGTCAGTAGTACCAAGACATGACGTCAGCAATCCATGGGTGCTCGATTCAATGGTAGATGTGATCTTTGTCGAGTGGTCGGTAGTATCAATCCGTGACACCATCCAGTACTACCGACTCTGAGCGATATATCCACACTCCTATCATCAGCAAACGTCAACTGTCGATACAACTGAACCACGAATTCGTGTTTACAACTCAGTACTACTGACTGCATGTTAGTAGTACCAACTTTGCCTGAGCCCAACTATATAAGGAGGGGTGGTGAATCCATTTTCTTCACACATTCCTCCTCCACTCCTCCTGCAACTCAAAGCAAAGCTGCACCAAGTACCACCACTCTTCACCGAGCATCTTTCTCTCCATCTTCCCTCTTGCATCATCGCCATGGCACCAAGGAGGGGTGCATCTTCATCAGTGGAGCAAGGAGATTTGGCCCCTCGACCAACCCACATTCAACATACAAACCCAGAGATCAAGAAGGTTTATGACGAGCTTCTGACAAGTAAGATGTTGCCAACGTGATATGGAGATCACACCCTGATCGAGCGAATGGGCTTCACCGACAACCAACGGTGGGTATGTCAGTAATAGTTAATGAAGGTGGATGATCCATTCTTCAGTGAATGGTAGACCTACCTAGAACTCATTTGCGAGTTCTTGGCTTCATTGGAGGTCCTTATCGCATCCAAGCAACAAATAGGAGGTGAATGGAGAGAAGACAAAGTCAATTTCTGCCTTTTCAACACTAACCAATCCATCACCTTGTGGGCATTCAACCGCATCTTCAATTGGCCTCATGTCCCAGAATGCTATGCTCCCTCTGACTTTGACTACGACCTTGCATGGGATCAGTTGACTGAGGTGCCAGAAGGTTTCTGCATCAGTCGGCACCTCAACTCCGTCACCGACATCGAGCATCCTTCTTCTTGGATTCTACATCGCCTCTGCCCCAACACCATCTTCGCAAGCTCTACCCAAGCCCAAGGGAAGGTCTAAAAGACATTCTTCTTCCTTTACAAACTATTGGAGGGAGAACACGCTAACTTTGGTTCCTTCCTTCTCCACCACATGGTCACAATTAGGCACATGGTGCAGAGGAAAGTGCCAATTGTTATTGGGGGACCCATTACCCCTATCGTGTTGCACCTCCATATCAACCTGTCTACTTTCACACCTGTGGTGTCTTCTAATAGGTTGGATCTCCAGTACTTCTGGAAGGCAAGTATCCTCAGCTTGCACTATAACACGGTGTATGTGTGTTGCATGGTGGGAGGAAGGTACCAGAAGCGTAACCTTCCCAACCCTTTTTTCAATCTACAAGGAGTCGATCATCTTAGGTGGTCGGTCGGTGATGGTGACGACAACAATCAAGCTGAGGAAGCATCCCATGATGACCCTGAGCAGCCACATGATGATGACGACGGTGTTGAGGAGGTGGAGCCCACCACCCCCATTACCCGGAGAGTGGTCCCGCGCAAATGACGCACACTTATGTTGCCTCAAACTCATTTGCCCCGCCACCTTCTGAGGAGGACCAAGACCCGTATGACATAGCGGGTATGTATGGGATGATGTAGGATATTTAGACAGGACAACAACAACATCAGTATACACTGGCTAGTGTACAGGAGATACAAGGACAGCTATACCAGAATCAACATGCAATATATGAAAATGAATGCCTTATCTTGGACAACCAAGAGAATGTCCATATGCACCTACAGTAGATGGAGGAATATCAGCAGGCATTTACGACCATTACTAGAAATAGGGGTACTTTGGAGGATACCTACACCCCCGCCAATGTCATCGTCAGATCTGTCTTTTTAGGGAATGTTTCCTCCCCATGACCCCAACATGCCACACCCCCACCTCCTCCATTCTGAGAACGGTACTACTGTTCCACCTCTTAAGTGAGAATTTTGACTATGTGGACATAGTCATATTCAAGCTTAGGGGGGTGCTAGAACAACCATCTATCTTAGCTTTTTATTTTCATCTTATTTTAGTTCTTTTATTTTATTTTAGGTTTATGCAATTATAGGATCCACATCTATCTAATGTAAACATGGAGTAGTAAATGCATGGTTTCTTATATCGAATAGATTGTACTCATAGGTGTCTTTGCAAGAAAATGGTTACCTCATTATAGCTTAATTGCAGAAATCCATGTACAACACCACTTGAGGAAGTGTTTGGATTAGTCATCTTTAGGATGTAGGATATGAATGAACATCTAATCAACCTTAGAATGTGAATAAAGATGTTGTTGAGCCTAAGCTGATCAAACCTTTAACGCGATCTTAAATGGAAATCTAAGAAAGAAACCTTAAGATTACCATGTGCACATGTCATTAGAGATGGACATATCATAATCTTATGTAAGGCATTGTCTCTTAGTTATGTGATTCCATCCATTTTTTGACTCACCACCTCAAGATGAACGAGTACTCCAATTTATTTCCTTTTGATTGCATGGAATAGCATAATAGGTGACATGATAAGTTAGATTGTTCTTTGTTGCATTCCAAAAATAAGTTATATTTGTATGCATGAACAATTTTAGTGCATACCAATCAGTTGCATGGAAATTTCATGTAGATTACATACATTCCATAGCATTTAATTATTTCTGTCATGTGGATTTTAATCTCAATTTATGAAGATTGAAGTGCAGGGACATACTCCACATCTTAGAAAAAAATATATGAAATGAAAGCCCAAGCATAAACTCAATCATGCCAAAAGAAAAAATGTGGGCTAGAAAAATAATATGAAGTTTGTCAATGTTCGAAGTTTTTGAGGGAGAAAGTATGCCTTAACCTTTCTCGAAGAGATGAAGTAATTCACATGGTAGCATTCTTTTGTTTTCTTCTATCAATCTCATTTATTGATGACATTGTTTGACACATGCATCGTTTGATAGAAAAGAAGAAAAAAAAGACATTAGGCATTATAATTCATTCATGACATTATTTTCACTCATGTAGGTTCATCATAATTTTCCATAAATAAGTTGGATGTACTTGTGATTATTCAATTACCACCCAATTCATAACATCAATTTCTCTTATTGGTAGGTCACTCGAATGATTTATCTCCTCATCCATTTTTATAAGGAGATCTGCTTCCAATTAGTTGATAGTTAGGGAGGAGCAATTTAGAATAGGGAATCACATAATGCACCAAATGAATGGCTGAATAATTATGATATTAATTACTTTCTTAATAGTGTTCATTGATCAAAAGGTGGATAACTTTAATGGGAATTTTTGGTCACTTTATAGTAGTTATTGGTTCAGTGGTCATTGAATGTCGGTTTAGGGATTGTTTAGTAGACATGATTAAGAAAAGAGTTCATGTGTTATCTCCTTCTACTAACTTATTTCAAACAGATTCAAGAGAGTGTTGCTCGAGGACGAGCAACATTTAATCTTAGGGGAGTTTGATGCATGGTTTTTTAGTCGTTCTCACAGGCATATTTTCCTTGGTCTTATGTATTGATTTGTCACTTATTTGATTAATTATGCATGAAATGCTATTAATAGCTTGTTCTATCTAAATGCATCAAATTATGTGATTTTCACTATTTGAAATAATTTAAAGTCCATCTCGAGTGCTTAGGTACGTTCTTGTGCAATTTAAGGTACAACACAGTTCCACAGACTCGATACTACCGTCATCCAAAGTTAGTGATATCGACTTCACGTCAGTAGCAAATAAGAAACTTGCCCAGACTCGATACTACCGACATAAAAGTCGGTAGTACCAATTTTACATCAGAGAGGCACAAGAAAGGATTCGTTGAAACTCAGTACTATCAATTCCACATACTTGATACTAACAAGATGGCATCAGGGAGACAGAGTTAGATCGACCCAAAGACTAGATGTTATCGAGATAGTTTGATAGTACCGACATTGCGGGAGCATGCACTCAACCTAACAACTCGATACTATAGAATTTTCAGTCGATACTACCAATTCTAACCGACCAGGCAAATCCAAAGTCTCTGCTCTAATCTAATGGCTAGCGTTATTTCGCATCCTAAGTGGCTCTTATGACTTGAAAGGAGTACAGTCAGACCTAAGAACTCAACCGTTTTCCATTACATGACACTGGAGAGAGAGAGGAGACAAAAGCACATGACTAAAGGCTTCATCTAGGACAATTCGAGCACCTTCGGTGGGTGATTCGGTAGTCGGAAGACAGCAGATCGCACGTACGTTGAAGGGGACCATCTAGATCGGCTATTCTCTAAGGGTTACTTTAGTTTTTCTAATATTTACCACATTTTTCTCTTTCTCTACCATGTATTCATCCATGGAAACCATGTGGGGCTAATCCCCTTGATTCCTTAGGATTCGGGAGTAGCCAGGATATACATTGTACTTGACTTTTATACATTAATATCACTTTTATCCCTATTTTTTGGATATAAATCTATGAGATTGTCTTATTCTATTTATGCTTATTCACCACAGATAGATTATTAGACCCCTAATCATTTTAGAGAGAGGTTAAGGGTTGGAAAAGCATAGATTCACTCATTTACTGTGCCCCTTGGGAAAGGTGGACTGTAAATAGGAGGAGAAACCCAAAGATTATTTGTAAAGCACCTAACTAATCAACCAATTACTATGGAAATGGGATTGGCACTAGAATAGGTAGTGAACTACACTACAAGAGTGGGTAGTTCTTGCTACAAGCTCTTTATCTAGGGATAGGGGTGATAGATGTTAGTGTGTAGAGTTAATTGCAGTGTTATCCATGGTGAAACCACAGTCCTAAGGAATTCGTTTAAATTTGAGTTACTTATTCTTTAGTCTTGTTTCGTTTCTACATTCACTTTTACTCAATCAACCCAATTCAACTATTTTTACCGGATTAGCTGATCAGATCATAATTAGTAGTAGTATTCTGGAATCTGCTTCCCTATGTTCGCCTCGGGCCTCACAAGGCATGTATTACTCGATACATTCAGTTGTGTATAACACATGACAAACACGTGTCACCATCTAAAACAGTCATGTTGCCAAGTTCAGACATCGCTCCTGCCAAGGACAATGACCACATTTCTAACCTCCCACCATGGTCGTACTACCCAACATGATCATGCCACCATGTTTGTGTTTCCCATCATGGTCGTGCTACCAGCCCCAAAACCCAACGTTTCCACTGTGATATTCCACTTCCACCACATTTGTTCGTCCTTAGCACGCCTATTCCAACACTCCACCACCATGACCGTTTTGCCCATAATAAATTCACTTCCACCCAATCCTACTACTTCATTCACATAACCCTATGCTTACCAAGCCTCGATATAAACAATAGTTGTAGCTATGAGATGAAGGTTAGCTCCCCTGGATTTCATTGCCATCCTCCCTAGCATTTGTAACACCTACCACTTGCTCCAACTCTATTTCCACCATTTTCCACCAAAAAATCTTAGCTTTCTAGGGTTTTGGCCATTCCCATACATCATCCCATGCTTTCCATCCATTAAGAAGTAAGGAGGTCATGCATCTGTAGGTGGAGGCAAAAAGGAAGAGTTTTCACCAAGCATCTTTTGCATTTTACTCCTCTACTTCTTATTCTTTCTCCTATTTTTGTATTATGAGTAGCTAATCCCCTTAAGTGGGTTGTTTGGGGTTAAAAATATGAATTACATACCATGTTGGGGGGAATGATATGTTAACTCTATGATTTCATTTTTCAATCATTATCTTCTACTTTTGTGTCATTTCCCATGGATTATTTGTGGTTTCACCTAGGTATTAAGAGAAATAGGTGAGATGTGGCTATTTTGGGATTTGATATGAGGTACAACTAGTGGATCTTTATATAGATACCCCTATTCCTACACATATATCCTTCTCTTACCTCTAGGTATGAGATCTAAGTAGATATCTTGCAAACACTTAGTTCCATTGTCTTGGATCTACTTAAAGGCTAGACGAGAGGTGACATGAGGTGTGAAACCCTCATCTATGCTCTCTATTGCTACCCTTGACCCCCAATTCCATAAGTGCTTCCTTCCTAGAAACCTAGACTTGTTGGATCTTATTTTAATTCCACTTAAACAATAATCAAATGAGCCTCTTAAGGTTAGATAGGGGGTGATAAGGACTAGTTCCCCTACACACACTGTAACATCCCTAACCTGGGTTATGCCATAACCCTAGAAGTTTTTCTTAAGTTATTTATAAACTTGTTTCAATATTTTGAAAATTAATTAAGACTCAAGGAGAGTTTAATTTTCAAGTTTGGGTTTATTTGCAAACTATTTGTGCATTATATGATAGTTTGGGTGTATATTGCAATTTACCCAAAATGTACGGTTGATATGCAAATTACCACCTCTAGAGTGTCCCTACTCTCTCTTAGCATCATATAGAGGAGAGATAAATAAAGAGGCACCATATTTGAATCATATTTGAGTGATGGTATTCTTGGTGATGAAAATACCAAGAAGAGTTGTATAGTTGAAACCCTAAAATGAGTTGTATTGAGTTGTATTAAGTTGTAGAGCCTATATGGGACTTCCTATTGGCCAAGAAGCCATAGAGGAGGTCCCATATCATTTTTTCAACTCTTGGAAAAGGTTGTGACGAGTTAAGCACCTCAAGAAGGTGATGGATATCGGTTTACAACTTTCCTTGGAAAAGTTGTATCGATTTTTGAATAAAGTGATGTTGGGTTGAAATATCTTGTTCAACAAGATAACTAACGACTGAAATCTTAACCCTACATTAATCCCAAGAGTTTTTCATGTCAAGATAAATATGTGTGCATGCATGGACACGTGTGAACCCATGCATGGACAAGTGTCACCTAGTAGTATAAGGTGGTGACACCTCTTATACACTCTCTCTCATGAGCCTCAATTATATATACCACTCCTTTAACATACTAGTGATACTTTTTGAATCCTACAACTCGCTTTCTCTTATATATTGTGCATAGTAGTTTAGGAGCAAGGAGGAGCTCGAGCCTTAAGATTAAGGTGAAGCCATGGTCACCTTCAACCTTGGTTGAATCATGAATCTCAGGTTGTGATTCTCCCTTTCTTTTCTTCTTCACCGAGTTCTTATCTATGGTGATACTTTTCATATAGAGGAGTTGTGAACAAGTCTTTGATCTTTTATAAGTTCATCTTCAACCTTGGGAACATGAATATTTGGAGCTTGGATCTTTGAAGTTGTTCTTGAGGCAGGTTAGATAACTTGAACCCAATCATGTTATTATTCACCTTCAATCTTGTTGTACTTGTTGATTTTTTCTTGAATGATTTATGAGTCTATGAGTTATATTAGTTGCATGGGACTGTTTTCTATGAACTAGAATAGTAAGGAAAGAAAGTCTAGAGCTTGATGATGATGACATCATACGACACAAACTGAAATCGGGTTGAAGCACCTCTAACCCAATATGGTAATGAAACCCAATATGGTGATATGAAATATTTTATACCTTGGAACCCCAAACCCCTATCATTTTGTACATTTAGGTTGGTTGAAAAAGGACTAACCAGTTTTGTAGGTTTTCACTGAACATATAGTAGGTTGATACTTTAAAGGTTTGAAAAGGTATGAGCATAAGGGTCTAACCCGATATGCAAAACCCTACACTTGAGTAAACCGATATAAGTGACACACACACCTCTTGGGCAATATGGTGGTAAGTACACACCTCTTAGATGATATGATGGTAAGCACACACCTCTTGGACGATATGGTGATAAGCACACACCTCTTGGACAATATGGTGGTAAGCACACACCTCTTGGACGATATGGTGGTAAGAACACACCTCTTGGATGATATGGTGATAAGCCCACACCTCTTGGATGATATGGTGATAAACACACACCTCTTGGATGATATGGTGGTAAGCACACACCTCTTGGATGATATGGTGATAAGCACACACCTCTTGGATGATATGGTAGTAAGCACACACCTCTTGGACGATATGGTGGTAAGCACACACCTCCAGCCCGATATGGTGGAAGCACCTCAAAACCAATATGGAGGTAAGCACCTCAAGTCCGATATACCTGATTGAGTAAAACATGAAGTGTGTTATGTCAAATGATACATTAAGATGTAAAGATTTTAATGCATTTTGATAAGTGTAGGTCAATGTACCTTGGGAAAAGGGTTGAACCAACTTAATAAAGTATGATGTAATCAATATCCTAGTGAGGATGAGATTGAAACTCATACTATATGTGATAATCATTTAATGATAAATGATGAGAATAAACAAGTATGACTGAATACTTATGATATCAACGTATGCTCCTAATATGTGTGGAGCTATGAATTAGGGTTTTGATTCTTGATGATATGAACTTGAAACCTTAATCGGCTAAAAAGGGAAACCCTAACCCTAATAATGGGAAGGTTGCATTTCTCTTGTATTGCATGGTAGTGATATGTACTTGATATTGTTTTTATCATGAAATACTAACCATGAAGGTATCATGAGATGATGAGCATAGCCATGTATGAGCTATGATGTTTCATATGAAACATATTAAATGGGCCTTGTGAGCCATGTGAAATACTTGTGCAACATGTATAATGTATACATGGTTCTGATGACCTAGAGGCAATATTTGCCTGATAAGAGGTGACAATGTTCAATGATAAACTAAGGGTTTGAATACCCAGATCTAGCAATCATGATGATGATAATGTTAAGGGATGAGAATCCCTAGTAATTTGATAAGGGACTGAGATCCCGAGTGTTATGCATTCAATGTGTTCCAAAGATTATGAAAGTTCTTGATAAATGTATTACACCTTTCTTTGTAGCATATGTTATAATTCATGCTTGTAACTTGGTTGATGCTAAAAGATACTGTAATGCACCTAATTAATCAAGTAGAACCTTATCATGTGGTTTCCCTGGCCATAGATCCATTCAGTGTCAGAATTTGCTGAATGGTGAAATGAATTTAACTCAGAGAGTATATTTTTGAATATGTGGGGTAATGGGTGAAAGTATCATTACGTCTAAATAGGGATTGCTTTGTGATATCCCGCATCATCATAAGAGTATGGCTATATGACGTTACTCGATATTAATATGCCGGGGTTGCTGTGTGATCTCCCTGAAGAGAGTGCATGATGCAGCTGTAGCTCTATAGAGAAGATGCCACTATACCCTGGCAAGCTAATTGTAGTTTGACATGTGATGTCACTACCAGTGGTCTCGTACTGACCGAGACACGTGAGGTCTTGGAAGCTAGCTCTTCCTTTGACCTTGTATGGTACCGATGCTTTACATAGTTGTGGTCGGTTGGAGCATGAGAAATATACCTCATCTCCTCAGGGCATAAGTGTGATTGTAAATATGTAATCAGCCATGTAGTGTATTTGCTTAAGGATTGAATACGGAAACATTGGTTGATGTTACACTACTTTTATACATCTTAAATGGATATATGTTATATGTGTTCTTCATATTCCTTATAAAGTGAATAGATGATTTATTGCTCTATCATAGATAACTACATTTCTTTAGAAGATGATATTGCTCTGTTCTGCTTATAAATAGTGATTAATCTTGATTATTAATATAAAAGATCCTCTGCTCAGTTTTATACTATTTACCTATGATAATAATGTTGTTGGCTGAGAGTTATATCTCTCATTGGGATTTTGGTCTCACCTCATTAGTCCCAACATTTTTAGGTAGATGTGGATGAGGAAGTAGTGACCGTACTGCAGAGGGAGGACAACAATAATAGGGACAACAGTAACAACTCAAGTTTAGTGTGATGTGTATCGTGTCTTGTAGATATAAGTCCTATGTGTCGTATCTATACTCTCAGGTCCTTGGGAGTTAGTATGTAATGGTTTTATAAACAATATGAGATTTTGGCTTGTATGCCTTGAGGTTTTATGTTGCTTATGTATATGTTTGGGCAAAGCTACTGGTATATAATATTCTCGAGATGAGATGGTACAATGTATGTACAATGTGAACCATGATGTATATATTGCTTTGGTTCTTCCCTTAAGAGTTTCCTGGCAATGGATCTATTTGCAAAATAGTTTTAATTTTTAGTGATTTTTGTTAATCCGCTGCTAATGGTTACTCTGTGTAATTACTGTGACGATTTGGCTGTCGGTTTGATAGCGGTCGTCACAAGTTTTGGTATCAGAGCCTAAGGTTTGTTGAGTCTACAGAGACATAAGATTAAGGTTGTTGAGTCTATTCTAGTGTTCTCCAGTTTATCTAATAGTGACTTCTGCTCATATAGGAGAAGAAGTAAAGCTGAAAGATGGCTAGAGCACACGAAGGACATGCTGTTGAGAGCAGTATTGCTACACCAGGGGAGGTGCAAGGGAATAGGCTAGAGAGGAATCAGTGCCTGAGAATCCCCATCTTGATGAAGCCATGCTAGAAAACCCAACCTTTCATGCTCTTTTCGGGCAGTTCATGACCACAATAACACATATGGCAAACCAGATGCCAGCACCAACACCTAGGGCACTAGTTCCCAATGAGGGACATGGGTCTGGTATGAACTTTTAGTGGTTACGCCAGGTAAGAGCCACCGAATATGCCACTACAACTGACCCAACAGATGTAGATACTTTAGAATCTACATCGAGCTGGAAAAATCCTTTAGAATCCTTAGCATTCCAGAAACTGATAAAGTTAGACATGTTTTGTATCTTTTAAAAGGAAGCGTTGGCCATTGGTGGGCCATTGAAGAAGAGAAAGGATTGGGTCATGAGGTCATATGGGAGGAGTTCTGATGTGAGTTTGTCAGTAGATACTTTCCCAGGACTTATCTAGATGAGAAAATCTCACAGTTTGAGCATATTAAACAAGGACCGATGAAGGTTAGTGAGTATGAAGCTAAGTTCATGGAGCTTCTGCAGTTTTGTCCACACATGGCTCCTATGGAGGAGGAGAGGATTCAGTGTTTTAAGAAGGGTATGAACGCTGAGTTATCCACAACTGTAGCTGCTTTAGAGAATAGAGAGAGGTTTGCCACCTTTGTGGAGTTAGTTAGGAGGATAGAGAGGTTCGTGACTAAGAAATGTGAGTCTAACAATAGGAAAGGACCTTCCTAGTTCCAGGGATAGAGGTCTAGAAGTTTCAAGAAACCAAGGTTTTATGCACCATTAACACCATAAAGGTTCAATGAACAGACGCAGTGGATGTCAAGAAAGCGTAGAGACTGTAGTTTTCTGCCAAGTGGAGCCCATAGTATGACATCAATGTCAGTAACAAGACCATCTAGACCACAACATGATAGAAACTACTTCAAGTGTGGGTAGACAGAACATATGATAAGGGATTGTCCAGTTAGAGACATGGAGGTAACCCAAACACCGAGGTAGAGTCAACAAGGCTATCAGAGGCATTGGTTTAGAAGTGGCACACGAGGATGTGGACAGACGTCCCAAGTAGGTTCATCTGCACCAATCAATAGAGCATAGAGTCAGCAATAGGCAACGGTGAGATTCTATGCAATGAATCAGCTGGAGGCATTAGTCAATCCACGAGTCGTGACATGTCAGATGGAATTGTTTCATTCTGATATGTCTTCATCCTGCTTCTTATCTATTTTGATTGATCTGGGTGCTACACATTCCTTTAACACTCGAGAAGTGATTCATGACTGCAATGTGACTGTCCGTCGTCGAACATATAATCTATCATTAGAAACTCTATTATTCAGATCTCCAGTGTTGCGGTAGGTATGTTCTTTCTATGTTCTTTCTTTTTTAGAACACAACATTTAGGTGGATCTTATACCACTTGAGATGCACGGGTTTGATGTAATTATTAGGATGGATACCCTAGTAAAGTATAAGGTTGTCTTGGATTATGGTTCCAAGCAAGCTATGTTCACAGACATTGATGAGATATGGGTCTTTCAGGGGGACAGAAAGATTCTTTCAACCTATCTAGTATTAGCAATGGTAGTTGAGAGACTGATGCAACAAGGATGTGAATCATTCTTGGCACATGTGGTAGATACCAAAGCAGAAAGTCCTAGTCTTCCTGAAGTTCCTGTTGTCAGGGAATTCAAGGATGTGTTTCTTGAAAAATTTCCAGATATTCCTCCACTCCGAGAGATTGATTTTGAGATTAATCTAATTCTAGGTACGCAATCCATAGCCCAAACACCTTATAGGATGGTGCCTTCTAAGATGGCAGAACTCAAGAAATATTTACAGGAGTTGCTTGAGAAAGGTTTCATTTGATCGAGTACTTCACGATGGGGTGCTCTAGTTCTTTTTGTTAAAAAGAAGGAAGGGTCTATGATATTATGCATAGACTATAGACAGCTAACAAGGTGACTATAAAGAACAAATATCCTCTGCCAAGGATAGATGATCTATTTGACTAGTTGCATGGTGCAACAATGTTCTCTAAGATAGATATAAGGTCAGGATATCATCAATTACGTATCAAGGAGGATGACATACCTAAGTCAGCCTTTAGGATAAGGTACTGTCATTATGAGTTTGTAGTTATGTCATTTGGAATAACTAATGCACCAGCTGCATTCATGGAGCTAATGAATAGAATCTTCTGACCATTCCTTGATCAATTCACAGTGGTCTTCATAGACGACATCCTTATATACAATAGAGATGGTAAACAACATGAACAACACCTTCGTCTAACCTTGACTTTGTTGATACAACACAAGCTATATGCTAAGTTTAGCAAGTGTGAGTTCTGGTTGTCAGAAGTGTCTTTCTTAGGACACATTGCATATGCTTCAGATATTCGTGTTGATCCACAGAAAGTGGAGTCTGTTTTAGAGAGGGAACAACCCAAGACACCAACTGAGATTTGCAATTTCTTAGGTCTGGTAGGTTACTACAGAAGGTTTATTAAAGACTTCAGTTCTGTAGCATTATTCCTAACTAGGTTGACCAGGAAGGAGGTTCCTTTTATCTGGAATGACAAGTGTCAGACTTCTGTCCAGTTGTTGAAAGAAAGGTTGACTAGTACACCTCTATTGGTTTTCCCTAAGTAGGGAAAGGGAAACATTGTTTTTTGTGATGCCTCTAAGAATGGTCTAGGATTTGTAATGATGCAGAGTGATCATGTAGTTTCTTTTGCTTCACGACAACTTAAGAAACATGAGGATAATTATTCGATGCATGATCTAGAGTTAGCTGCAGTGGTCTACACGTTGATGATTTGGAGGCATTATCTTTATAGAGAAACGTGTCAGATTTTCACAGACCATAAAAACTTAAAGTACATCTTCTCACAACACGAATTGAATATGAGACAACACCACTGGATGGAATTAATCAAGGACTATGATTATACAATTGATTATCATCCAAGAAAAGCTAATGTAGTGGCAGATGCTCTAAGTAGGAAATCTTCATCTCCACCCTTAGATAAAGCATAGTTGAATTCTTTAATGTGCTTTAAATGGGACATGTTTATCTCTTTGAGACAAATAAATGTACAGTTAAAAGTATATTTGTTAGCCGAATTGTTGGTCGAGATGCATGTGAAACTGACTCTGAGACAACAGATTAAAGAGGCACAACAGGCTGATACTGTGATTCAACAGATTAGGTCAGAGTATGGTAGTGAGAAACGGGACAATTTCCATGAGTAGGATGTTACCATGGTAGGATGGTAGTACCTGATGCCAATGACTTAAGAAAGATAGTTATGGGGGAAGCTCATTCATCCATGTATGCAATGCATCCATGGAGTACTAAAATGTATCATAACTTAAAAGATATGTATTGGTGGCCTAGTTTAAAGAAGGATGTACCTGAGTTTGTTATGCGGTATCCAGTGTATCAGTAAGTTAAAGTAGAACACCAAAAGCCTCTAGGAACATTGCAAACCTTACCTATACCGCAGTGGAAATGGGATCACATGACAATGAACTTTGTGGTTGGTCTACCCAAAATAGCCAAAAGTCATGATTCTATTTGGGTGATAGTTGATAGGTTGACTAAGTCAGCACATTTTCTTCCTGTTAAAACAACCTATACTGTTGAAAAACTTGCACAGATCTACATATATGAGATAGTGTGGTTATACGGAGTTCCAGCCACAATTGTTTCTGATAGAGGTCTCCAGTTTACAAGTCATTTTTGGGAACGACTACATAAAGCTTTGAGTATGGAGTTAAAGATTAGCACAACTTTTCACCCACAGACAGATGGACAATCTGAAAGGACTATATCGACTTTGGAGGACTTGCTTAGGGCATGTGTTCTTCAGTTTGTAGGAAGTTAAGACTTACATGAGCTTAATAGAGTTTGCCTGCAACAATAGTTATCAGAAAAGTATGGATATGGCACCATATGAAGCATTATATGGTAGACATTGTAGATCTCCATTATGCTGGTATTAGATAGGAGAATACCAACTTCTGGGTCCTTTATTAGTGCAATAGACAACTAAAAAGATTAAAGTAATACAAAATAATTGAAGGCTTCACAGGATAGACAAAAGTCATATGCTGATAAACGCCATAGACCTTTAGAATTCCAAGTTGGAGACATGGTGTATCTCAAGGTATCTCCTTGGAAAGGTGTTCTTAGATTTGGGAAAAAGGGTAAGTTAGCTCCTAGATTTATGGGACCTTACCCATTGACAACACATATTGGAATGGTAGCCTATAGGTAGGAGTTGCCACATGAGCTACATAGACTACATCAAATGTTTCATATATCTATGCTGAGAAAGTGTCATCCTGATACAGAGTTGGTGTTGCAACCTGTATAGGTAGAATTGAATGAAGATATATCCTATGTGGAAGGTCCAATGATGATTCTTGACAGAAGAATTAAGAAGTTGAAAAAGAAAGACACAGTTCTTGTGAAAGTTCTCTGGCATCACTGTGGCATTGAAGAAGCCACATGGGAGCTGGAGGAAGAAATGAGAAGGAAGTACCCTTCTCTTTTCACTTGAGATTTCGGGGACAAAATCCCTATTAGGGGTTGTTAATTGTAACATCCCTGACCTGGGCTATGTCATAACCCTGGAATTTTTGCTTAAGTAATTTATTTATAAACTTTTTTAATCTTTTGAAAAGTATTTAAGACTTAAGGAGAGTTTAATTTTCAATTTTGATTTTATTTGCAAACTGTTTGTGAATTATATGATAGTTTGGGTGTATATTGCAACTTACCCAAAATGTAGTGTTGATATGCAAATGTCCACCTCTAGATGTCCCTACTCTCTCTTAGCATCATCTAGAGTAGAGAGAAAGAAAGAGGAACCATGTTTGAATCATATTTGAGTGATGGTATTCTTAGTGATGAAAAGACCAAGAAGAGTTGTATAGTTGAAACCCTAAAATGCGTTGTATTAAGTTGTAGAGCTTATATGGAGTGCCTATCGGCAAAGAAGCCATAGAGGAGGTCCCATATCATTTTGTCAACTCTTGGCAAATGCCATGATGAGTTAAGCACCTCAAGAAGGTGATGGATATCGGTTTACAACTTTCCTTGGAAAAGTTGTATCAATTTGTGAATAAAGTGATGTTGGGTTGAAATATCTTGTTCAACAGGATAACTAATGGCCAAAATCTTATCCCTAGATTATCCCCAATAGTTTTTCATGTCAATATAAATATGTGTGCATGCATGGACACATGTCAACCCATGCATGGACATGTGTCACCTAGTAGTATAAGGTGATGACACCTCTTATACACTCTCTCTCATGAGCCTCAATTATATATACCACTCCTTTCACCTACTAGTGAAACTTTTTGAATCCTACAACTCTCTTTCTCTTAGATATTATGCATAGTAGTTGAGGAGCAAGGAGGATCTCGATCCTTAAGCTTAAGGTGAAGCTATGGTCATCTTCAACCTTGGTTGAAGCATGAATCTCGGGTTGTGATTCTTCCTTTTGTTTCTTCTTCACCAAGTTCTTATCTATGGTGATTCTTTGCATATAGAGGAGTTGTGAACAAGTCTTGGATCTTTTATAAATTCATATTCAACCTTGGGAACGTGAAGCTTTGGATCTTAGAGCTTTGAAGTTGTTCTTGAGGCAGGTTATATAACTTGAACCCAATCATGTTATTATTCACCTACAATCTTACTATACTTGTTGATCTACTTTCAATTTCAATTTTTTCTTCAATGATTGATGATTCTATGAGTTCTAATACTTGCATAGGATTGTTTTCCATGAACTAGAATGATAAGGGATGAAAGTCTAGAGCTTGATGATGATGACATCATCATGACACAAACCGATATTGGGTTGAAGCACCTCTAACCTGATATGGTAATGTCTGAAATTCGTTATACCTTGGAACCCTACACCCCTATCATTTTGTACATTTGGGTTGGTTGCAAAAGGACTAACCAGTTGTGTAGGTTGTCACTCAACACATGGTAGGTTGACACTTTAAAGGTTTTAAAAGGTATGAGCATAAGGGTCTAACCCGATATGCAAAACCCTACACATGAGTAAACCGATATAAGTGACACACACACACACATCTCTTGGGCAATATGGTGGTAAGTACACACATCTTGGACGATATGGTGGTAGGCACACACCTCTTTGACGATATGGTGATAAGCACACACATTTGGACGATATGGTGGTAAGCACACACCTCTTGGACAATATGGTGGTAAGAACACACCTCTTGGATGATATGGTGATAAGCACACACCTCTTAAATGATATGGTGATAAGCTCACACCTATTGGATGATATGCTGATAAGAACACACCTCTTGGATGAGATGATGATAAGCACACACCTCTTGGATGATATGAACTTGAAACCCTAATCGGATAAAAATGGAAACACTAACCCTAATAATGGGAAGGTTGTATTTCTCTTATATTGCATGGTGATGATATGTACTTGATATTGTTTTTATCATGAAATACTAACCATGAAGGTATCATGAGATGATGAGCATATCCAGGTATGATCTATGATGTTTCATATGATACAGATTAAATGGGCTTTGTGAGCCATGTGAAATACTTGTGCAACAAGTATAATGAATACATGGGTGTGAGGACCTAGAGGTAATAGTTACCTGATAAGATGTGACAATGTTTTGTGATAAAATAAGGGTTTGAATACCCAGATCTAGCAATGATGATGATGATAATGTTAAGGGATGAGAATCCCCAGTAATATGATAAGGAACTGAGATCCCAAGTGTTATGTGTTCAATGTGTTCCAAAGATTATGAATGTTCTTGATAAATGTATTACACCTTTCTTTGTAGCATCTCTTATAATTCATGCTTGTAACTTGGTTGATGCTAAAAGATATTGTAATGCACCTAATTAATCAAGTGGAACCTCATCATGTAGTTTCCCTGGCCATAGATCCATTCAGTGTCAGAATTTACCGAATGGTGAAACGAGTTTAACTCAGAGAGCATATTTTTGAATATGTGGGGGTAATGGGTGAAAATATCCTTACGTCCAAATAGGGATTGCTGTGTGATCTCCCTAATCATCATAAGAGTATGGCTATACGCCATGACTCAATATTAATATATCGGGGTTGTTGTATGATCTCCCTGAAGAGAGTACATGATGCGGCTGTAACTCTATAGAGAAGATACCACTATACCCTAGCAAGCTGATTGTAGTTTGACACGTGATGTCAATGCCAATTGTCTCATACTGACCGAGACATGTGAGTTCTTAGAAGTCGACTCTTCCTTTGACCTTGTATGGTACCGATGCTTTACGTAGCCATGGTCAGTTGGAGCATGAGCGGTATACCTCATCTCCTCATGGCATAAGTGTGATTGTAAATATGTAATCAGTTGTGTAGCGTATTTATTTAAGGATTGAATATAGAAACATTGGATGATGTTACACTACTTTTATACATCTTAAATGGATAGATATTATATATTTTATTCATATTCCTTATAAAGTGAATAGATGATTTATTGTTCTATCATAGATAGTTGCATTGTTTTAAAAGATGATATTGCTTTGTTATGCTTATAAACCGTAATTAATCTTGATTATTAATATAAAAGACCCTCTGCTCAGTTTTATACTGTTTACATGTGATAATAATGTTGTTGGCGGAGAGTTATATCTCTCGCTAGGACTTTTGTCTCACCCTGTTGGTCCCAACATTTTTAGGTGGACGTGGACGAGGAGGTAGAGACCACACTACAGAGGGAGTACAACAACAACATGGACAACAGTAATAGCTCAGGTTGAGTGTGTTGTCTGTTGTGTCTTGTAGATATAAGTCCTATGTGTCCTCTCTGTACTCTCAGGTGGTTGGGAGTTAGTGTGTAATGGTTTTATAAACGATCTGAGATTTTGGCTTGTATGCCTCGAGGTTTTATGTTGCTTATGTATATGTTTGGGCAAAGCAACTGGTATATGATATCCTCAAGATGATATGGTATAATATATGTACAATGTGAACCATGATGTATATATTGCTTTGGTTCTTCCCTTAAGAGTTTCCTGGCAATGGATCTCTTTGCAAAATAGTTTTAATTTTTAGCGATTTTTATTAATCTGCTGCTAATGGTTATTCCGCATAATTACTATGACGATTTGGCTGTCAGTTTGATAGCGGTCGTCACACACACCCTATTTCATCCATGGGCAATAGTTGTTTAAGGCAATTCTCTATCATTACCCCCAATCAGCCCATACTTCCATTTCTTGCTTGAAACCCTAATTTCTCTCTTGCTTAGTTAATACTTGCTTAGTTACTTTTGTTACTTGTCTTCTTAGTTACCTTCTTGTTCATGCTAGTTTAAATTTCTAGGGTAGTTTATTATAGTCTTCAATCTCTTTTTCTTTGTTAGATAGTCATTTGCTAGTCTAGTCCTTTCCTTGATCTTTTGCCTAAATTGCAAGTGTAGTGTCTCTTTTGCGTAGTTAAGCTACTTGCCATCTCTAGTTTGATAGTTAAAATTTATGTTATTTTAATATTTAGTGTTAGTTCTTTCTCGATTTCTTTAACATAATTGCTCTTTTCTTGCTTAGTTTCCTTACTTTGTTAATTAGACATAAATTAGCTAGAGTTAAATTAGGTTTTTTTCTTGCCTTTTCTTGATTGCTTGCTCGCACTGTGTAACTCTCAAAACCAATATCAAACCCTTGAAACCCTAGTCTTTTCTCTAGGAACCTAGCTTGAACGGACTAAGCTCTGGTGCATCCTCTCGCACATGGGTTTGACTTTGACTTGCCATCTCAATGCTACTCCCAAGTCTGTGCACTTGCAGATTTGTTTAAGACATTATCCAAACTAGATTTTATAAATATCAAAAGATCCAAGTGTGCCTAAAGTGCATCCAACCACGTCAACTGGGTAGGGTGTACCTGTGGACGCATCATGATTTTTGAAGCCATTTTCGGGGTTAGGAAGCTTCATAGCTCCCTAGTGTTTGTGGTATGACTCTCCCCTTAAGCACCATCTTTCACCAATTTAGTTGGTTTCATTCAAAACCACATAAATAACTAATTGGTGGTTGGTCTCTATCCCACTAACCCCACTAGCCCAACTAATGGTGGTTATTTCCTACATGGTGGTTAGAAGAGCTATAGAAGGAGAAGGATATAGATGGAAAAAAGGGTTGTCACAATCATTTGTTCTCTACCATCTAGAGATCAAGAAAGATAAAAGAAAGAAGAGCTTAATGAGAATTCACAACAAAATAATTTGTCGGTTGAAGGGGTTGGAATAATCGAGAGTACTTGCAACAAGAAGAAGGTTTTGCTATTATAACTATAGAAGTGCATGTATCAAAAAGGAAAAGGTTTCGTTCAACCTCTAAAAGAACATAACATTACAAATCTCGGACGTATCCAGGTAAGCATTTATATCTTGTACTTAATATGGAAATGAATGCTTGGACAACTCAAATCCGATTGAATTTTTAAATTTTATAGAAAAGTGTCTTACACAAACCTTACTTGCAATTGAAAGGTTCTTCTAAGAGTCGCTGGCCTCCTTCCATATCATGTCTACAATGCACATTTGTCGTCTAATTCAATCACTGATATAGCCATATTAGGAGTTGGAAATTTAACCCTCAATCACGACGACCCACCTAAACCGACCCCCACACACCACCGACCCATAGAGGTTGTTCTACCAAGATGCTGTTGTGATAAATAGGCACCCCCGCAGGGAATTCACGATAGTGGCGGAGTTTTCTTGTTTCATACCTTCGTATTCTTCGTTTCGTACTGCAGTCACACTTTTCCCTGTTGGATGTTGTTTTATAATTTTTATAATTAATATCCTTTTATTCGCTTCTTTATGCTGCGTTATTATCTATTGGTAGTGGTGTTGAACTGGGTAGCCAGCCGCTGCTTGAAAACAGATCATGCGACGCAGCAGCTAAAGTATCCAATCATCCATCTTATGTAACTATCCAGCAACGGAAATGGAAATGGCGCTGATGAGTGTCGTTGTTAGTAGCCGACAGGAAAACCAAACACGCAGTCACGAGCTGACGTCAAAACGATAATCGTGTTATAATATATGCTCCCTTGGACTCACACACCAACATACAAACACATGTATTAAAATGCTCACAACGGATTCCACTCTGCAGTGCGCCACTTGAAAAATAGTGCAACCAACAGTTTGAGTACCAGAAAGGGGGTCAATCTTCTCGGAGTTATGTGCCGACGCTAAGACAGGATTCGCATGGGATTTTACAAGTTTTGGATACTTGTACCGGAAAAGGGCACGTTTGGATTGTAGGATCTTGCTGGATTACCTACAATCCTGCATTCAGCTAATCCAGTAATACGGAGCCGTTGGGTTACAGAAATGCTGTAAAGCAAAAAAATATGTTTGCTCTTGACGGATGAGAATCAATGACAGAGAGTTCGCACATACGGAGATCGACGGGAAATGCATGGGGCGCATGACTCACAGCGTGCGTGATCGCGCCCGGCAGATTTGAACAGGAAAATAAAGTGCAACATTTATTTACTGACCGTAAATGTAGGAGATGGCTACTTTTAGGACTCCAGGTAACCAAACTTGATCTTTTTGTTGCTGGAACCAGAAATATAATCCAATAATACACGTTTATCCATCAAAACAAACGTGCCCAAAACGGAATCCCATTTTTGACAGCATCTTCTCACCGGACAAGAATCCTTGGATCGTAGGAAGATTTGTATCACGGCGAAAATCATCTTCAGCCTGATACATAGCATGCCTCTTCCTTGAAATCTAAGATTGTTAGAGGCAATAATTAAAATTGTAACCTTCAAGATGATACGAAGCCTTTCTAGTGATGCATGGTACACAGTATTTGTCATGAAGCTACCCCTGAAAGCCGCACATTAAGGATAGATGCATACATTGACCCTGGCATAGAATTACCTTTCAGTCTGCCAATGTGATATGGTTTTTGTAACAACCAAATAATTTTAGCCGAAATACCAAGTAGCTGACTGATTTTAATATCCACATAAGCACTTTAGAAAGATATACTAAGGTAGTACATTTCAATGTAATGAGGTGCCAAATCAAGAATAACGACGGAAACTCTGAGTGGTGTTGGAGTCAGATGGTTCCACAAGATTCTTTTGGCCTATATTCCTAAGTCTAGTCAGGTCCTCTCGGTCTAAGAAGTCGAGATTGACATGAGTTAAGAAGTTAGAGGATTTCAATGTCATGGGTGTTGGGCCTGATTTGCTTCCAGCCCAAGATGACCCAAGCCATTAGGGCTTTCTTTTGTTGATTGTTACTGCGGCTGCGGGATATTTATATTCCTGCCAAGCAGCCATTGTTTTCTGCCAAGCCAATGCAGCCGCCACCCAAAAGCAATTAGCTAAGATAGTAGTCAATTGAAATCGGCAACCATCGTTCTTTGTTCGCTGCGGAGACGGGACAAAAAGCAAAGCCAGAAGAAGAGAGAAAAAAAACGGAGGAAGAAAGGAAGTAGAGGCAGGGTTGTTAAGGCATTTAGATTTTCTTCTTTTGACCATCTATTATTGCACACTTTATGGAAGGGTATCTTCTAATGAAGTTTTAAGATGGTGAATTGTAGGGATCTCACCATATTGTAATAATTTTCTTATACCTTCTTTTGGATGCATTATCCTAGGTTTGGAGTCAAACCCTGAGAACTAAATTTACATTTTCAACTCCTTATTGGATTTTTCTGACGGTTGACCCTATTATTTTTCTCTCAGACATTGTAAGGTTTTTCATGTTAGACTCGATATTCTTCTTTTATCTATTTGCGATCTTATCTTGGGCTTACATACTAGTCGGTAACACTTTCGAAAAAAAAATGTTTTTCGTTGTCGTGCTTGCATAATATATTTACACATATTCCTCAACAATCTACAAATGTTATCAAATCATAGGTTTTGCAGATCCAGATCAAGATGGGAAAGGATGATGATGCAACGATGGTAAAGTTGATGAGTAAAAATTGACAAGTTTGAAAACTCACGATGGATGATATTCTATTTTGCAATGATTTGTATGATCTAATAGAGGGACAAAAATCAGGGAGTACGTTTGATGTGGATTGAACGAAACTAAATAAGGAAACTATTGGAACAGTGTAAAATTATATTGATATTTTTGTGTTCTTCCACGTCTCAAAGGAGAGTAGTGTCAAAGATCATGAGAAAAGCTCAAGAAATTATATGATCGAAAGACTTCCATAAATAAATATTTCTTGATTAAGAAGTTGGTAAACTCAAAGTACTAGGATGGTATAAGAATTGTTGAGCATATAAATATTACAAAGTCTTGTAAATCAACTGGGGTTCATGAAGATGATTCTTGATGATAGGGTTTTCAATGGTTAAGGGTAAACCTATTTACCCTTTATCCATACCCCGTAAGGGAAGGGAAAGGGTAAAAGATTTTCTTACCCTTGACCCGCCTACCCACTACTCTCTAATTTTCTACCTTAGTGGGTAAGGGTAAGGGTAAGGGTAAGGGTAAGCCATTACCCATACAGTGTAACCCCCTACCCGCTAATATTTATGTATATATATTAAATGTATAGTCATTGTGTTGTTTGAGACTACGAAATATATAGTATTATGTGTTCCTCATTTTATACAATACATGATATTATTGTATACTTCTTATATTGTTAACTTGTTTGTGTATGCAAATCATTTTGGAGGTCCAAGACATGTGTATAAAAATAGTTTATGTTCCATTAAATACTTGTATGGTGTAAGACAAACATGTATATAATAGAAAGATTTATTTTTTAATGTACCATTTGATACATATGTGAGGTGGTGTTATCTACTTTATTTGTGCTTTATTTTTTTTGATGCAACAACATTTTAGGGGTTATAAGATATGTATGTTTTCAACATAACTCTTTTTGACATATTGTAATTTAATATTATTTTAATGTAACAATCTTGATCTTTTGGGAACAAGTTATTTATTCACACACTAATGTTAGGGCACTACCATTTGTATATGCATTCAATACCACACATTGTAGAAGATTACTTAGAGCCATTTTGGATATTTAAAAGCCATTCTAGAGCATCTTGATAGTTCATTCAAATATATAAATGTATTAACCATGCCATTATTATTAAGATTAGCACAAATTTGAACAAGACATAAATTCCCCGCTTCACCCTTATCCTCCCCGTTTACCCTGTGGGTAAGAGGGTAAGGGTAAGGATATTGGTGGAGTGGGGAATTTCCCATACCCTTACCCGCTACACTTGGTGGGTAAGGGTGAGGGTAAGACCTTACCCTCCCCATTGACATGCCTACTTGTTGATAACTCCATGCACTACTTCTTATGGGATCATTACTTGATAGTTGGGAGACGCTCATTGTGACAGTCATCAATTCTACTCAAGAAGGAAAGTTGACAGTTGATCAAGTAAATAGTTGTCCACTGAATGAAGAGACTCGACGATGGGCCTCAGGTGACCACATATCAGAGGTGTACATCATCAAGAGCAGGAGCAATGACAGAGCGAAAGACTGTGGTAGATATCAAAGCTATAGTGAGTCCTAGGACTGTGGGAAGACTCATGGTAGATCCAAGTCAAAGAGTATGAGGTGCTTCCATTGTGAAAAGTTGGATCGTTTTAAAAAGGATTCTAAGCTATGGAAAAAGAAACATAGGTCTGGAACCAAAGATAAGAAGGATGATGATAAGAACACTACATTGGCAATTTCATATGACTAAAGTGATGATGGTGATGTGGTCTTAACAATCTAAGAGAATTGTCAGCACGATGAGGATGATAATCTTGAGAGGGTAGTGGATACTACAACTTCTTATCATGCTTAACCCAGTAAGGAGTTTTTCACTTGATATGGGCAGGGAAACTTCCCGAGGATGACTATGGGAAGTTATGATTTTCTAGAATTATCTAGATTGGAGACATTTGTATTCAGACAAGTGTCCTTTGCTCACTCACACTTAAGGATGTTTGTCATGTTCTAAATTTGTGGTCGAGTTTGATATATGGTTCTTTCTTTGATATAGAAGGATGTCATCTGGACTTTAGTGGTGGCAAATGCAAAATCACAAAGGGGTCTTTGGTTATTGTTCGAGGTTATTGTGTCACACATTATACATGACCCATCTTAAAGTACTAAAAGGTGGTGGTATACATGTAGTTGAGGATCACCAAGTAGATCTATGACACAAACAGCTAGGATACATGAGTGAGAAGGGCATGCAACTCCAATTAAAGAAGAGATTGATTTTTTGTGTCAAGGACACCAATATGAGATCATGTGATTAATGTTAGATAAGAAAGCATCAAGGCAAGTTTCTTCTATACAAGATTGAAGTCAAATGCTCTACAGTTGGTTCATTTGAATGTCTGCAGTCCATTTGAGGTGTCTTCACAAGATGGAAATATGTATTTTTTTACATTCATAGATGATGTATCTAAAAAGGTGTGGGTCTACTTGTTTAATTTTAAGGATCAGGTCTTTCAGTGTTTTCAAAAATTTCATGCCTCGGTGGAGTGGGAGACAAAGAAAAAGTTGAAGTGTCTCTGTACAGGCAATGGAGGAGAGTACACCTCCAGGGAGTTCTAGGACTTTTATGCATAGCATGACATACATCATGATATGATAGAGCCCAACACAATGCAACATAGTGGTACATATGATAGGATGAATTATACCACAGTGGAGAAAGTCAAATGCATGTTGAAGACTTCCGAGTTTCCAAAGACAATCAAGGGCGAGGTAGTGAGCTGTGTTAGCTAATTGATTAATTGATCTGCATCAAGTCCTTTGGGGTTTGATATGCCTAAGAAGGCACGAACAAGCAAGGATATATCCTATGATCATCTATATATATTTGGGTGCAAGGCATATGCACATGTTCTAAAGGAAAAGTGGTAAAGATGGATGATAAAGAGGAGACATGTATCTTTGTTGGCTATGGAGATCAGTAGTTTGGCTGCATGTTATGGGATCCTGTGAAAAAGACCACAAGCATATATAGAGATGTGACATTCAGTGAGAGTCAGACAATGATAGAGTATGAGAGTGATGATGTAGAGGCTACATGATTAGGTGATAGTTCTTCTAATCATGAGTATGAGGATGCTTTAGCTTATTCACATATGCAATCTTCATATGCCGAAGAAGAGTAGCATGATCACCTTGAGAAGTAGAGTGATACCACACCGAGTGGTCCTATTCTAGATGCACAGTTGAGTGATTCAAATTCACAGTCAAAGACTTCTGGACTGGAGGAGAAAGATCATAACTGGGCAAATTCCTTAGAGCAGTAATTGAGGAGGTTTGAAAGAGCCATCATCCTTAATCCATATATCTGGCTTCTCAGTACATTTTCTTACTTATTAGGAGGTCTCAAGGACTTTTCAGGAGGCATAAACTCATAGAGACAGACACCAACATCAGACAATGTAGGAGGAGATGCCTTCTTTGTAAGAATGATACCTATGTTGAATAGATTATGGAGCGGTCCAACATGAGAAAGTCCAAATTTGTGAGTACTCCACTATCAAGTCATTTCAAGTCATGTCTATCTACTGATATGGACAAGGATGATATGACAAGGACTCCCTCTTCTTCTATTTGGCAAGTTTGATGTACATTATGGTGTGTACTCATCCTGATATTTCTCATGCAGTTCACATTTCTCTCAAACCCTGGGAAAGAAAACTAGTATGAGGCACTAGAAGTACATGTTTGATGTTCAATCATTCTAAACTTTTTTCTAAAAGGAATCATTGATGCTGACATTTCAAGTTATACTAATTACATGAAGTCTACCTCTAGGTATATTTTCACTTTTATAGGGGGGCCATATCTTGGTAGTCCAGGTTACAAAAGGTTGTTGCACTTTCTACGATAGAGGTAGAGTACACCACTGTAGTGAAAGTAGAGAAACAAATACTCTATTTGATATTTCTGGGAGAGAGGGGCATGAATCAAGTTGATCCTACTAATTTTTCATGATAGCCATAGTGCTATTAACTTGAGCAAGAGTGCAATGAATCATGTACGTACAAAGCACATTGTTGTGAGATATCACTAGCTTTGGGATCTAATTGACAAGAAGTTGTTGACACTAAATAAGATCCATACTGAGAAAAATGCTTTTGATATGATGACCAAGATGATGACGCGAGACAAGCTAGAGCTCTAAAAATAGCTCAGTTGAATATGTGTTGGTTGTATGTCATGAGAGTAATCATGTGATGATTGTAAAAATGATATTTTGTACTTAATTTGATAATTAATAAAAGACAAATCCACTTATTATGTTTGTTTCAATATTGAGATAATGAATAAACTTAATAGTGTCTTAAGAATATTTAACTCGATGATATATGGTTTTGGTTAAGGACCTGAACTGTAGAGTAGAATTATAATAAGAGTATTCATTCATGTTATGTCCCTAGTCAGTTATTATTGTGGATAGTATAGAACAGAAATAATACAGAAGATTGGCATGTATAGTGAATGATGACCATGTCTCTTTAGTCATGATATTGGATATTGACTCAGATGCATGGGTACTTATTAGAGAACAAGTTGTACTAGACAGACCCACTGGAGGTTGACACATGAAGTCATGTAATGACATGTCAGAGTATATCTCAATGTGACAGTGGAGATTGTGATCCTTAGACTTGAAGTCACTACAGTAACACATGTTATTCTGTGTACTTTGACGGTATCCCAACATTCTTTAAAGTATGAGCTACCAAAAAGTGATGATTGGGTACAATGTGACACATGGAGCATATTGTGAGTGATGTATATGGAATGTGTCCCTCCTTTAAAATGGTTGTTGGTAAGGTATGCCCATACATCCAATGATGTGATGATTTTCAAGGCACATACCATAAAGGATTTGATTAATACTCAAAAAGGAAAGCTTCAAATTCATTATGTTTCATTTAGTTATGAGATAATGAGGAAACTTTATAAGTTTCTAAGGAATGACAATACTCAATGACATAAGTCATAAAGTACGTGACTTGGAGAATGAGATCATACAAATGCTAAGAGTATGACATTCTTTATATGTCCATAGTCAGTTGTTACTGTGGAAGGTAGATGGACACCAGTAACACATAAGACTGGAGTGTGGGTTGGTTTATTCCTAACTTGAGAATGACACATGGAAACCATCATTGGTAGTCATAGTCATCTCTCATAGTGATTGTGGTTCTTAGACCTGAAAGCACTACACTCATCACATGATGTTAGTTATACTTTGACATCATCAAACGTAATCTTGAAATACGGGTTTCCATAAAGGTGATGATTGGGTATTTTTAACACATGGGGATAGACTGTGAGTGATAGAGATGGGATTTGTACCTCCTATTAGAGTTAGATATCCTGTCCATTTTATAATCTAGACTGAGAAACACATGTGCTTGCACATGTGAATCAATATATGATATTGAGGTTACATTATCTAAGACGGTCTTCTCTTGGTTCAAGAAACATGAGATGAATGTTGAGAGGATCCATGCCTCGAGTTCACTCCGTATATCAAAGACAAATGAATTATACAATCACTTGAACACCTTACACATATTGTAAGTTGAAGTTGTTCTCCAACTTTCCATTCACTTGGGTAGCATTGATTTGTGACTAGGCACCACTCTCTCGTTGTGATGTCATAAGTTAGTTATGAAGATTCATTTCCAACGTGATATGGGACCTATAGGGTCACACATGAAGGAACTCATCTAGAAGAGGAGTTTAATCTTAAATGATTATTGGATTGATTACTAAAGTGTTTAGGTATTCAATTCACACAATAGGATCAACTGACTGCACTGCCAGCGAATCATCTCACAGGGTGAGATGACCATCTAGAATTCCAAACTGCCGTTTTAAGGGTTGAGATGAGTGTTTGGTTAGTTGGGCTGATTGGAACTAAATTGGTTGGAGTTGTGCACGAATTAGACCCAACCGATCGACTCACTAGGTGAACCGATCGGCTCCGCTGAGCGAGACAACCAGTTCACCTGGTGAACTAATCGGCTTAGTTGGGTCCATGGGAGGTTCTAGAAACTTTTCCAAATTCATGAAAAAGTTTGATGGTTTCTATTGCAAAATTCTATTGATGCAAGGAAATTAATGCTCGCATTAATTGGAAACAAAATTTCCAATTTCTTATGTGATTGGAAAACAACCAAACAACTTGTTTTGTAGAGCGAAACACCCGTCTCACCAACCAGAGGACCATCTAGGCTGTCAGATGACCATTTCACGTGTTGTAGGTTGTGAAAATTCAAGAATTTTCTGCTCCCTTCCACTCCCATAGAAATCTCGAATAGGCTGAGAACCCTGGCCCTAACCCCGTCTGTAAATAGAGGGGTATTGGGGTCTTTCTAGAGTACAACAACAACTCAGTCAATTGAGAATCAGTTTCTTTGACAATTGTTGTCCTCTCTGGTTGTGGTAACCAAGAGATCCCAAGCAAGTCCTACCCGACTAGGAAGGGATAGCGACGGGAGAGAACAACTAAGGATCATTGTTGTGGGAGAGAAAGTCAGTGACCGGTATGCCAATGGGAGGAATAACTCGTTCCTGTCTGTTCTAGTAGGAAGACATGAGTTCTAGTTGGTCTGTGTGGACTACTCTAGAGGTAGGAGTCCTTTGGCTGCTTCTAGGAGAGCAACGTCAGACTACAGTCCTTGGCGAGACCATAGAAGCCACTACAGAAGCTGATCTAGTCCACAGTCTGTGGAGAGACTATAAAAGTCACCACAAAAGCTATCAAGTTTGTTGTCCATGGTGAAGACCATGAGTTGCACATACACTGTCCAAGAGAAACTCGAAGATAGTTGAAACAACAATGAGTTGTAGTCGCTGGACTTGCTCCATGACTAGGTATAAACTCATTAACCATCCTTCCTATTTCATAGTAGTTGACACGATCTTACTATTATGGGAACTCACATAGATAAAATTTTATTGTCGCTGCCTTACTCTATGTTTGTATTTTACAACAATGATATCCCCAACCACTTAATAAGAGAGACTATAAAATACATGGCCATGCTCATGTGAGTCAATATATGACGTTGAGCTCACATTCTCTTGAATAGTGTGCTCTATTTCAAGGAACATAGATTAAATGTTAAGATAATGACATTCCATGCCTTGAGTTCAATATGGATATCTATGACAATGGGATTATATGGTCATGAAAACATTGATCAATTTACATGTTGTAGTTGTTCTCCAACTCATTCTTATTACTTGAGTAGCAATGCGGTGTGGCTAGAAACCAATCTTTAGTTGTGTTGTTTGAAAATCACTATCAAGGTCATTAGACCAGGTCACATGGTATGTATGCAAAAGGGAATTGAACCTCATAATAAAACATATAATTAGAATGGTTCTAAATCATAAAGAGGCTGATCAACTCTAAGATTAGATTATCAGAATGTATGATCAATCAATAGATGATTGGGTTAATAGATCAATTAATTGTCAATTGATCGATTGAGTTTTCCAATAGACGTCTAAGATCGAGCAATCTACTTTGGATTGCGTTTCAGATCTCCTTTTAAAATTCCAAAAATTATGAAAATTTTACATGTTGTTTATGATTGAATTTCAGATCTCCTGTTAAAATTTCAGATCATTTATATTTACCAATAAATAATTAAAATCAAACAATATACTGTTGAACAACATTCTATCAGCATGGTTGGTTGAAATATATCTTGACCGAGAATGACTTTTAAAGAACATCCAAAAATTCTGAAATTTTCCATTGAAAATCACGATTGAGTTATACATATTATATCCAAATTTCAATTAAATCCAAATTCTATAGAAAATATGATAAATTATTTATCATACTACTATCTTGATCAAATTCCATACTCATGTAACATCAAAACCCTAATTTTAGCCAATTGCGGTTTATATTTCTCAAACCCTAATTTCTCAAACAATAGAACACTTAACGTTCTTATTAGGTTTAAAACATCATAATTGAATTATCATCATTAATTAGATTTAATAAATGATCAATCCAATTAAGCATATAATCATCAAGGTAAACCCTAGTTTACCAATTAAGCTCGGATACGGTCATAACAATCCCCCCCATAAAAGGTTTCATCCCCAAAACATAAACGTGCAAGAAAAGTACTTTCAAAGTTTATTTTAAGCTTCTGAAATCTTACATGTCATTATATTCTTGTATTTCATACTTGAATGTAGTTTTCAACGTTAAGTCCTTTATTTCCTTTCTAATCATAACATGTTAAAATAGTTCTGAATGATAACAAACAAATTATCTATGCCACAATCAATCATAGCAGAGAGAGAGAGAAACAACCATTTGAATATTTTTTCTACTCTTGAGGTGTTACCTCAACATTTATAATCTGAGCCAACTATCTCAATTCATACGGCTCAATATGTACTATTGTTATGAATTACCTCTAAATCACAAAAGAGAGTTCACCATGTTGTTTTGAATTTTTACTATTATGCTACTCAAATAGCAAAATAGTCTTGAGTTGGAAGACTACATTCAACAACAATTGTACAATACTACTCACGACATCCCCATTGGATCATGTATGCATAAGGTGAAGCATTACCATTACATTCCATATTATTCTCAAGTATGAGCCCGCACATAATTCAAGGTGTAACCATCAGGTTATATCATACTAGGGTTTCAACAATAGTAACAAAGTACTCCATGATTGTATTAGTCATTCAAGGACTATTCATACCCAATTAACATCACTTAATTATATTAAAGCTAGGTATAACATGCTATACCTCATTAGGGTTACATATCAATACAATATGGTTATCATCCCTTATATTCATATGAGTGAATAGGTAAGACTACCTTATTCAGGGTAACCTTTCATTTGTTTTATCATCATTTGAACCATATCATCATACAAAAATTGTACAATACTAAATTGGATTACTGTTATGAATGACTACAACTATCAGACACCTGAAATTAACATATTGCTTGTACATGTACATTGAAATCATACGTAGAACCAATTTACATCCCTTATTATACCTTCAACAAATTATACTTCTAAAAACAAATTCACATATTACTAAAAGCCATTGTTTTCTCTTATCTCTCTTCTCATTCATAACTACTTACTTTTTTCTACTAATGCTTCTCATTTTAATCATGTAGATTAAGCATCCCTAAAATTGAAACATACAAGGTACAAATAGATTATTCATCATTCTTGCTATCACTGCAATAATTTATCTCATATCACACTTCACTCATATTGTATTTCTCCTTTTGTTCAAAACACACTTGTTACATTTCAAATTTATATCTTACTCTTTACTCTAAATCATTTCCATATTGTTTATCTACCTTTCAGATTATCTATCTTTAAACCCTAGATTACTATTAGTGCTAGTTTACTTCTCATAGTGCAAATCTCATGATCTTGTTTTATAGAGATGCTAGTATTTAAGGTCAAATCACTAGTGACAACCCTTGAACTACTACAACTCTAAAAATTCTAGGGTTTGGTCCTTATCAATAGCATGACGTTGTTGTGTGCAACTTTGCTCCCTTAATTTGAAAGTCAAACTTTGGATCTCACAAGTTTTACTAAAGTCTCCCTTATCTTATCAATTGAATTTCCTTTCTCTTACTTGGCCATTCAGATAGATTACATTCTCAATTTACCCTGCTAGGGTTTCATCATCATATTGTACGTCATTATTACATTCACTAGATGCCTCTACCATGGTGGTTATGTATCATATATGATTCATTTTCTTATCACTTCATTCCCACATTGATTTCATTAAGAAAGATACGAAAGAGAAGAAAATTTTGAGACTTAGAATTCTTATCTTCAAACATTCATTAATACATTTCTCATATGTAGGTTTAATTAATTATCAACAAGGATACTTGACTAATTAGCACTTTCTTGAATCTCGCAACCTCTTTCTTTTATAATCTATATTACTCCACCATGTTTCAAACCTTTTCATTACTTTCCATAATCCCCTTACCATATAATGCTATTCCACGTATCATCTTTAACTTCTAGTTTTCTCTTATGATCATGTTTCTTCTTTTAGGTGTATGATCATATATACCATGTTGCACATATTTCTTTTTATCCTTCTGCTAATGTAAAGTTGAAATTCTAAATCCATAATCTCTCTACTAGTTTCAACTCATGTTTAATACATTACATATCCTTCATTTTAAATCAAACGGCTCATGCATGGGTCAAACTTAGTATCTCTTTTAATCAAGTTTTTACCTCTTGAATATAGTCTACCTTTGTATGACTTATTCATTGGTTAAACTACACTTTTGTTCTTCTTTTAGAAATTAGTTTGTTGTTCTATAGAGACTTAGAATCCAAAGGCAGTAGGATGACTATATTAACTTCACAATAAAGGTATACATTCCATGCTCTCAATTATATCATAACCCTCATTCCTTAATCAAGCTCATTATTTCCAACATTTCTCTTTGTTTCAACTAAGTTTGTTATCCTAGTTTTACAATTTACATGCTCATCTAGTTCTCTTCACTTTAACTTTTTTGAAGACTCTTCATTTCTATGTACTTATCAAATACTTAACTCTTTTCTTCTATTTTCCCTTTGCTTTGGAGTACATAAAAACATTATACTTGATTATATAATCCATTCCTCATGAATGATTGTTACTATCTTGGCCCTTACATACTTTTCTCATATCTTTTCCATATTTCATATTTAGGGTTCATATAATACTAATGATTAAACTTAATCAGAATCTTATATCATGTTCCTTTATTCCCAATAAAGGGTTTCTCATATGAGGCCCCAAAGTTGGATCTCAGACATCAATTTCAACTAATTCTTAGCTATTCTAATCTTTCCCATATGTTTCAACATCTTAGTGTATGTACATTCTCACTATGATGTGGGTCTAATTTATTCAAAGTCTACTCTTATAATATTTTTAATAGGAGTCATTAGATCCTAGTAATGCATATTGCCAGCCAGACCAAGCCGAACCTGTACTCCTGAAGCCAAGAGCTACTTAAGATTAACACACTCCTATTAATCTCAAACATGTGGAAAGAATATCTACTTAGGAAAGTTCATTCAAAGATCATTTCTAGTCTACTTGATACAAAGAATGTAATCAATAAATGTTACAAATGCATAGTGTACAATAAATCTTAAAGACCCATATATATTTCAAAATACTAAATATCTAAATTTCAACATATAAGAGCTTTTCTACTCATCTCCAATTAAACAACAATATGAAATGAAAGTTCTATCACATTTTATATTTATGCTCTTAATTCATGTTACTTATCTTGTTTCTAACCCTAATATTTCTAGGGTTCCTCTCTAGACCATCCTTCCACTGTATACCTAGCCAGAGTATACATGAAAGAATAGATAGAGTAGATTGATACTGGTTGATCCAAGTACTCAGATATTGGGCCAAGATATCCAAATACTCAAATCCCTAGAGCTAACATCATAACATCTCCTATCTGCCACACTTATGACTCTAACTTACTAACTTAATGGTCCCTGACAACTCAACCTAAGCTCTGATACCAAAGCTGTTACACCCCGATCTCACAATTACCACTAGTCATGAGATTAGGGTATAAATTGAGGATTTAACGTAATACAAAGATCACCCTTAACTTTTTCTTCTTTTTCAAACACTTTGTTTTATAGCATTGAACCACATAAAATAACTTTACAAGAGAATTAAACTTCTATTTCTCTAATATAATCTCAACATGAATGATACACATCCATACATTCATTATGTTTCTCACACTTCCATGTACATACGACATGACAATCAATTGCATTCTCTCCTATTAAGGAAACAAACATACAAAAACATAATTTACAATTCTCTCTCAGATCTATACAAGGACCTAGAGTGACAGGGACCGACTGAACTTAACTATACTCAGACTTAACTCTTGTGGCAGATCTACTCTGATGTAATGATATCTTCTTCAAGTCCATGTGATTTCCCTAAAAAATTTGAGTAGAGGGGTGATCCTACTCGCTCAGTGAATGAGTACTTCAAAGAAACAGTCTAAAGCACTGATATAATTACATATATACTTTTGAGCAATTGATATCAATTATAACAACAAAAAGCTTTAGAGAGTCTAATAATTGACAATCTTAAATATGGCAGGATACTCTAAATATCTATAAGAGTGAATCAATATATGAAATGCTTGATTGATCATAAAGAGAACTAATAATTCATAAACATACAAATAATAATTGAACAACTGCACACACTTATTTGACCTCTCATTCATTTTATTATGCCCTGATCATATGTAGTGTACTCTACATATGAAGACTCGTAGTGCACTATGATCACATCGTACAAGACTTAGCGAACGCACTCGGGAAATGCCAAGTCTAACTACTCTCCTGGTCTGCAACAGGGAAATGGCTCTCTGGCCTAAACTGGACTCCTCCTCTAACCTGAGCACACATGCGGAGAGTCAAGCCACCTCTTAGCTTTTTTGTACTCTAGTGCCACCAGGACTTCTGGTTGATGTTGGACACTACAAACTATAATTTAAGGAGACTTCCACTAGGGCTTCGTCCCCCGTGCCACCTGATAGCACATTCTGACCCCCATATATACTGGACACTGCCAGGGTTAGGTCGTTTCACCCCTAAGGTGCATACCTCACATAGGGGTTCTATGGTGTTTAGGGCTCCTAAGTCTATTATTTTATTATTCCTAGAAAGCTCTTTCTACATTGTACCCTTCTTTTACTTATACTTGACTCTAGTATCTCTATGGTGTCACGTGTACTTATTTGAAGTTATAATACAACATGTACATCATTCTAAACTTGACAGAGAAGTATATTCAAAACACTATAATATACTGAGTAATCAACATACTATACATACAGGTAGACTAAAATTATTAAATAAACATATTTCATGTCCACTTGGTACAACCACACTAGAATCATGCATATCAACCCAAATATTGAGTTATGCATCTCATAACTCAATTAAGAGTTAATTACTTATCATGACAAGAATTATTAATAATAACTGAGAACATTGATATCACAATACTTGATTTATTGAACACCTTACCCTTAGGGTTTCATTTAATCACCACAAATGCTACAAAGAAAGGTGTATTACATCTATCACATACTTTTCAAATCTTTAAAACACATGATACCTAGGATCTCAATCCCTTATCACATTATTGGGAATTCTCATCCCTTCACATCATTATCATGATTACTGGATCTGGGTATTCAAACCCTTAGATCATCACATTGCATTGTTACCTCTGTAACAGGTAACCATTACCTCTAGGTCCTTAGACCAAGGTATTCATTTCACTGGTTGTACAAGTATTCTCATGGCCCATAAGAGCATCACACATCTTATCACCTCTCACTAGGCAACAACTTATTCACATGGCTCCCATAAAGATTTCATGTGACATAAACATTCATTGAATAAAGACTACTATCAACAAATCATATAAAATCAATATATGTATGAAACCTTGGAATTGAGTTGAATTTGGGTTTCCATGCCATTCACTAGGATATCATGCATCAATAATAAC
Source organism: Alisma plantago-aquatica (assembly GCA_963693085.1). NCBI lineage: Eukaryota > Viridiplantae > Streptophyta > Magnoliopsida > Alismatales > Alismataceae > Alisma > Alisma plantago-aquatica. Next base: position 442,568,310 of record OY856411.1, on the reverse strand, counting down.
ATTGAATAAATAAAGTCTATCATGTCAAGAAAATCCCTTCAAATGGATTTCACGATATCTATTCGCAAATATCCAACTTTCCTCGCACCCTCTTTACTGAGCTATCAAACAAACACTATTCACTTTGAATGAAATCCAACATAGTATCTGACATATATGTACTATGAATTTAGATAAACAATCATTCATAACCAAGGGGATCTAGATAAGCAATTTTCTTTATTTACTTATATAACAAATTTCAGTCATAGACAAATTCCCTATATTTTAGTTTACTCTTATAACCTCTGCGAATACTTAGGGAATTCTCATTAGGATGTATTGTATACATTTCTAATATGATTTTATCATCTGAACTTCATCCAAATAGAGGAAGAATCCATTTCATATCATTTTGCAACAACTTAGAACAAATAGACAATTCAGGGTTTGTAGTCACATACTAGAAATTAAAGATTATGGATGAATTAACCAATTTTCGTGCAATATAATGTTTAAAGGAAGTTCCCACTCACCCTAAGTTGATAAAACACCTTCAAAATGTAGCTCATCCCTAAAAATCTTGATCTCATATCAAATCCCTATCAATTCACCCAATTCTTCTTCCTTTCAACTCGGAAACCCTAAAATGAGGGATTATGAAGAAAGAGTTAGAAAAGGGGAAGTTTTAATACAACTTTGGATCATATCAGAGGAGAGACGGAATTTTGACATGTGAGAGAAGATTCACCATGAAACTATATCAAAATAAGTTAAACTTACATGATTTCATCATTCCTCAGACCGCAAAACCCTAGGTCAGCATCTCCATCAATTTCTCCTCTCAAACCCTAACTCTCTCTCTCTAAGATTTCATTTCTCTAGATTGAATCACAAATTACGAGAGCTCCTTGTGTTTTAGGTTGACCATATAGAGAAATTGAGTTGCTTGGGTCAATTGCACTTTGACCCCTTATTATACGTTTTCTTATTTCAACAAAAAAAATTTCTATCATAAAACGGTTTCTGTAAATTCGTATATTTCAGAGATCAAACCTCCTCTAAAAATTATGAGAATTTAGAATATTATGTATAATTTAGATAAAAAGATTTAGTTAAATTTTGAAATCATTCCAAGCTTAATTTAAATAATTAAAAATCTAATAGTGCACTTCTATCCAGAATTCTACAGAAATGTCAGTTACTATAATTCGTCTACTGATAAGGTCTAAACACATCCAAAAATTATGAAAATTTTACATGTTGTTTATGATTGAGTTTTAGATCTATTTTTAACATTTTAGAATATTTGGATTTACCAATAAATAAATAAAAATCAAACAATATACTACTGAACAACATTCTGTCAGCATGGTCGGTTGAAATATATCTCGACCGAGAATGACTTTTAAAGAACATCCAAAAATTCTGAAATTTTTCACTAAAATGAACGATTGAGTTAAACATATTATATACAAATTTAAATTAAATCCTAATTACATAGAAAATATGATAAATTATTTACAGTACTACTATCTTTATCAAATTCCATACTCATGTACCATCAAAACCCTAATTTCAACCAACTGGGATTTATATTTCTCAAACCTTAAATTCTCAAAAAATAGAACACTTAATGTTCTTACTAGGTTTAAAACATCATAATAGAATTATCATCATTAATTATATTTAAGAAATGATCAATCCAATTAAGCATATAATCATCCAAGTAAACCCTAGTTTACCAATTAAGCTCGGATACGGTCATAACAGGTACACATGAAAATCTTAATCAGCTAAGTTTGGGCATGCCAAGCATAGTGCAGAGTCTACATTAGCGGATTGTGATAATAAGTATTAGGGCTTGCTAAACATATTGCATTTTTATTGTATTGGCATTGGGTTGGACTTGACTAGGTGACCTTAATGGGATTAAGCACATGAGGCATAAATATGGTATATAATTCATATGATGAATTATTGACATGGAGTTTTGTAATAAACTATACAAGGATTGCAAATGATGTAATTGGTAATTGTTTCCTACATTAATAATTAAGTTATGGGTGTCAACGTTGACTGAGAAATGATTTATTTGTTTTGAATCTTTATTCTCTAGAAGATTGCTCCTTGTAATCTTACAAAGTAATAATGTGGGCTATTAATTTGAATAAAATTGTGGATGTTGAATAATTAAAAACATAATAAATTTTGTCAATAAAATTAATTTTGAAATCAATTTTTTGATTCATGAAAAATATCTTCTATGTAGATCAATGGAAAACACAACTCATACTCCATTTTTACTGTGATCATGTCCTTGAGAAAGAAAGTCTACATGGGAATGACTTTAACATCTGGTTTAATACATTGATATTTGTTCTCACAAATGAGCATAAGGCCTATGTCATAGACACACAAGTACCTGATCAACCAACTCCTAATGCACCAAATGCGGAAAGGGATGCTTATGAGAAGCATTCAGAAGATGTGATGGACATCAAATGCCTAATGTTTTTCTTCATAAATCATGAGTTTCAAAAGAAACATGAGAACATGGATGTTACTGAGATGATAACACACCTCATGAACATGTATCAAGAAAAAGCATGGAAAGAGAAGCATGGCGTCTACAACACACTGTTTAAGTGCAAAATGGCAGAAGGAAGTCCATTTAGACCCCCTGTACTCAAGTTAATTGGGTATGTGGAAGGTCTTGCAAGATTGGGATTTCCTTTAGGATAAGAGTCGGACACATATTTAAACCTACAATTGTTGTTGGATTCATACAAGAAATTTGTTATGATCTAAACATGTACAATTTTGATAAGGTATTGACTAAGCTACTAAGCATGTTGAGAACTACTGACGGGCAAATGAAAGACAAGCTCAATTTCATCTTGGTGGTCATTAAAGGGAAAAGAAATCGCAAAGGAGTTAAGAAATATTCAAATGTTAGCCAAAAGTCTTGTGCACTTAAAGCAAAAGGAGGAGTGGTTACGGGAGGAAATTGTCCCCATTTTCACCAGGTTGGACGTTGGAAAAGAAATTGTCCTTTCTACCTAAAGTAACTAAAGAACAAGAAGCAAGGAATAGAGATCTCCATTTCAAGTATGTATGTTATGGAAATAAAATTATCAAATTATTCACCATGGGTATGGGATATGGGATGTGGATCTCACATGTGCTTAGATATGTATCATTTCAAAAAGAAGTAGACCCTTGAACAAAGGAGAGGTGGAACTACACATTGCAAATGGAGCATGAGTTGTTTCCACTAATATAGGCATCTACTATTTATCTCTTCCCAATGGGCTTGTAATGGAGTTAGAGAACAACTATTGTGTTCATTCCATAAATAGAAATATTATCTCTACATCTTGTTTGGACAAGAATGGTTTTGAATTTTTGATAAATAATGGTTTGGTTTATATATCAAGAGATGATATATTTCATGACAGTTCCCCTATTTCTTATTATCTTTATTTATTATATTGTGAGACACGTGTCTATAACATACATGCTAAAAAAGTTAAAACTCATTGATTAAAAAACATATCTTTGGATTGTCATCTAGGACAGATAAATGAGATGTGCATTCATAGACTCACACATACTAATGTGTGTGAACCTTTTAGCAAAGTGATAGATATGGGTATAAGTACTTTGTCACTTTTAATCATGATTTTGGTAGATCTGTATATGTCTATCTTATGAAACACAAATCAAAATCCTTTAAAAAGTTCAAGGAATTTATGAATAAATTAGAAAACCAAAATTAGGAAACGAATTAAATCACTTTGATCAAGATTGAGGTTGTGAATATCTTAGCCAAGAGTTTGAGGTCCTTTTGAGAGATTGTGGTATAGTATCACAATGGACTCTACCTAGAAAACCACAACATAATGGTGTGTCAAAAGGGTGGATTCACACCTTGTTGGACATGGCACAATCAATGATGAATTTAGTTGATCATTCACTTTCCTTTTGGGGACATTCCCTTGAAACTTTCATGTTTACACTTACCCTAGTAAATTCCAGATCTGTTAAAAAGACACCATATGAAATATGGAATGGAAATAGTCCCAATTTGTCTTTCATGAAAGTTTAAGGACATGAAGCTTATGTCAATAGAAAACTCTATGAAAATTTTGGACCCAAACCGTATAGATTTATTCTTATTGGATTCCATAAGGAAAATAAGGGTTAATACTTCTATATTTTAACTCTTATTAAGGTTGGATACCCTAAGGACCCAAATTGGAAGTTTCAGATTCAGCTCTAGATCTAAACTCTCGTGATTGGCCAATTTTCTTTTGTGATTGAGTGACTAGCGTATGAGATCGGGTGATCAATGAATGAGATTGAGCAATCTATAAATGACATTGGGTGATCTCAAATCCAACTTGAGTTTTCAACATTAAACTATTTTTTAAATTTTGGTTAGGAGAGGGATTAAAATTAGCTTTTCCAAACTCATGACACTCCTATATAAAGGGGGCACGTCACAAAAAGTAACACAAATTTTGATATTACTTGAGAGACAAATTGGTTGTCAAACGTCTCTCTCTTAGAAACAAAGTCACCCTAAGCATAGTTTCCCAAGATAGGATAAGAAGGAAAGTTCTAACACAATTAGTATGATAAAAACTCATGTTTGCCTTCAACTTGGTGACCAAAGTGGCACATTACATTCTATCTAATATGCATGAATGAAGTAGAGGTGGATGCATATGTATGAAGGCTTGGAGAACACATTCTAAAAAATAACAATAAGTTACTCCTTGCTAGAAAATCTAGATCTATTGTTGATTTACGAGAATTTTTTGTTGGCCGTTCTAAATCTAGATATGGAGGTTTGAGTACTTCACTGACGCAACATGCATGTACTTGTTGAACAAGTAGTATGTCCAAAGATATCACCTTTATCACTTCTTATGTCTTTTATTCACTAGAATTTTATAGATATGATAGATCCAACGACTTGGGTAGAATTTTTTTTTCTACGCCCCCTTCCCAAAAACCCAAGAATACATTCCCAGTGATAATTTTGTGATAATAATCTCCTTCTTGGGCTGGAGGAGGAGATTGTTGGGTCTGGTTTGCTTCCTGCCAAATATGACATAGCCCGTCAGGGCTTTTTTTATTGTTGTTGCAGTTGTGGTGTATATATATATGTATATATATATATATATATATATATATATATATATATATATATATATATATATATATATATATATATATATATATATATATATTGCTGCCAAGCAGCCATTATTTTGTGCCAAGTCAAGGAAGGCCAATGTTGCCTCCAGCCAAAGGCCATTAGACAAGACAGTTGTCAATTGAAAATGACAACCATTTTCCTTTGTTTGCTGGGGAGATTGGACAAAAAGTAATTGAAGAAGAAGAGAGAAAAAGAAAAGGAAGAAGAAAGGAAGCTGGGTAGGGATGCCAAAGCATTTGGAATTTTCTTGTTCAGGAAATCTACTATTGTGCACTTTGTGGAAGGGTATCTTCCTGGGAAATTCTGGAGTGTTGGATTTTAGAGATCTCCTCCTACAATGGTAATTTTATTATATCTTCTTCTGCCTGTATTATCTTAAGTCTGAGGTCAAAATTTGAGAAGAAAGAAATATATCTTTGCTCCTCATTGAATTTGTCTATCAGTTGGTCCCATGTTTTTTCCTCACATATTGTGAGAGATTTTCATGTTAAATTCTAGCATTCTCTCTTTATCTACTTGCAGTCTTATCTTGGGTTTACACGTTCATTGGTAACACTTCTACAAATATTTATTTTTCATTGTATTGTGGTTGCATATTATACGTGCACATATTGCACAACCCACAATAGGAAACTTCCTTTAGGGAAGGAGACTTAGATGTGCAAACAATATGATATAATTTTTCATTTCTCATTTAAGAACTTTAATCATTCATGTCCATGTCTAGAAAGTTTTGGGGCCAATCATAGTGGTAGCAGAGAAAATGGCTACTTTATCCATTGCAAACATGGAGCAATGCATCCAGACTCTCTATATAATGGTGTTGAATTTCGGTCCCCTTGTTCAACATTTCTACTTCTTTCACGTCCATTTGTTACTCATTGTTGGGTTTCATGTCTCCTTTGGAATTCTATTTTTGGAAAAAATGTATCTATATGTTTTTAAATATATTGAGGGATATTGGTTCAATTTCTTCTACAAAAATTCTATATTTCTATATTGTTGGAGCAATGTTTCGATATGTTTATCAATATTTGGATGGAGGTTGTCTGGATTTTAGTCCCCTTATTTTCCATTTGCACTTATTCTAAGTCCATTTTTTTATCAGCACATGTATTGAAATATATATATATATATTGTTTTTGTTGTTGGTTTAGTCAAAATTCATTTTAATATATGTATAAACATAAGTGTTTAAGATATAATTTTATTATTGACTGATCATATGATTTAGTTAGAATCTTTGAGTTGTATCTCTTAATTAATAGTTTTTGGCTTTTGTACTGATTTATATTTTGAACTTGGTGTTAAGTGTTAGATGAAGTTAGGTATAAGATTTACTTATAGTGACATATTATCGAAAGATTAAAACTTATTGTTAGGTTTAAATTATAAGGTCAATTTAAGTTTGAAACAAATCTGAATTGTCACAATTGAAAAAATGGCATGTACTTCATGTACACATGTAATTAAGCTACACTTTTATGGTTAACTTTTATCTAACAGGTCTTATTGTAGTCAATTTGTTGGACCTACATATACTCTAATTATAACACTTCTTACAAGTTCAAATCTCTTATTGACTACCTATTAGCATTGGACCCATCAATCTACTCCACCATTGTATCTTATAATTTCCTTCCATAAGTTTACAAGCATTTCTAAACTAGCAAAGGTGAAGCCTTAACAACTACGTTTAGTTTGTCATCTTATATTGACAATATTTGTATCTGGAAAACTAACTTTATCTAATGATGGTGTGAATCAAGTAGATGAATCATCTTATAATCCATTTAGTTCAACTGTATGGCCAACAAGGAACCATGATTACATTAGGTCACACTCATACATAATTTTGGCTATATTTGTCTATTAATACCCCTGAATTCATTGTAAATATTTTGGGCTTAAGTTGGTTTCTGTAGAGAAATATGTCTACATAATAGTCAGCAGAAACAAAAAATGTACTACCATATTTCCCATAAACTAGTGGATCGTTTCAACAACTATATGATGGGAAGGATGGTTTTGAGGATATACCTGGTCCAAGAGCAAATCCAACAACATCTCCTAGTCGTTGTAGATGCGAAACAATCTTTTAGTTACATTGGGACTCGTTTGTTGTGCCTCTTGATCTGCACCATGGATAGCAATTTGACATTGTCCTCCTAGCAGCAGACGACGACCTCCATGCATCTATTGAAGTCCACACAGACCACCTAGAACTCATGTCATCTTGCTAGAACAAAAAGGAAGGAGTTGTCCCTCTTGTTGTTGTACTAGTCATCAACTTCCTCTCCCACAATTGTTTCTCCCTTTCTATCCCTCCTTTTAGCGGGTAGGACTTGATTATGCTCTCTATTAGTTACCACCCAGAGAGGACAAAAACTGTGAGAAGCAATTGAGTTGTGTTTTGGGAAGCCCCTAGTACCCCCCCCCTATTTATAGAAGGGTTTAGGGTCTGGGTTCCTAGTTTGTGTGGGAGTGGAAAGGACTGGATGATAAAAAAATTTCACAACATGCACGTGAGGAACTGGTCGTTTCACACATGAGTTTATCAGTTTTCTTGCCGAACTGGTCATTTCACCATGTTTCCCAATCATATATGAATTAGCAAATTCGAATCCAATTAATGCATAACATGATGTCAACACTAATCCTTGATACAATAAAATTTCTCCACAAAATGGATGTCTCACCCTATGAATTGGTCATCTCACAACCCCAATTAGTCAGTTGATTGATTCAAGACAATCAGTTCACTAAGTGAACCGATCGGTTCACTCCCTAGTTCAAGAAGAACTCAGCTAACTCAATATCCAATCAACCTTACACTTCAACCGGTCATTTCATCACATGAGCCGATCGGTTGGGAGTCCAGTCAGTTGATTTGATGCTTGAATTGGATGCCTAAATATGTTAGTAATCAATTCAATTATCATTCAAGATCAAACTCCTCTTCTAGGTCATGACCTATGTGTGTGACCCTATAGGTCCCATATTATGTTGGCATTGAATGTCCATAACCACTTATGACATCACAAGAAATGAGCGGTGCCTAGTCACACATAAATGCTACCCAAGTAAATGGAAAGTTGGAGAACGACTTCAACCGACAATTTGTGTATGGTGTTATAGTGTTTGTATAGTTCCTTTTTTACTGATATCCAGATTGAACTCAAGGAGTGGAGCACTCATCCTCTTCAACATTCAATCTTGTTCCTTGAACCAGAGCAGAATGTCTAAGATATATGTAAGCTCAATATCACATATTGACTCACATGTGCATGCCCATGCATTTATTAGTCTCGCTAATCAAGAGGCCTTGGATATCATACACCTATAGGAGGGACAAATCCCATCTACATCACTCATAGTTAGTCCCCATGTGTCACAATCACCCAATCATCACCTTTATGGTAAACCTTATTTGGTATTACATTAGATGATGTCAAAGCATACCGAATGACATGTGATGAGTGTAGTGACTTCAGTTCTAAGAACCACAAACATCAACAACATTGTGAGAGTTGACTATGACTACCACGGTAGTGTCTTCCATGTGTCAGTATCATGGTGGTTTTTCCTGATACATTGTTCTCTAACTTGTATTTGTGTACTTGATTTGATAGCACATATCACGACTAACATGATTCTTATAGGGAAATATGGTACAAAGTAGTCAGTAGAATTTAAAATTTTATTACCATATTCTCCATAAACAATAGATCACGTCAATAACTATAATGTAGGAAGGATGGTTTATGGGATATATCTAGTATTGGAGCAAGTCCAGTGACAATCCTCGTCGTTGTAGATGTGCAACTCTGAATCCAAGTTGCATTGGGACTCATCTGACTATTTCACCTCTTGGTCTGCACCACAGACTGTAGCCACGAATGTTGTCTTCTTCAATAGCTCCTCTTGTCACAAACTACTGGTTGATGTTGCCCTCCAAGCGGAAAACAACCACTTCCCTCCTCTATGTTAGTCCACACAAACCACCTAGAACTCATGTCATCTTGCTGGACCGGACAGGAAAGAGTTGTTCCCCTCTATCGGTGTACTAGTCACTGACTTGCTCTCCCGGAATGACAACTCTTAGTTGTTCTCTCTCATGGTTATCCCTCCCTTGACGGGTGGAACTTGCCTGGGCTCTCGTGGTTACTACAACCTGAGAGGACAAAGTTGTCATAGGAATTAATTCTCAGTTGTCTGTGTTGTGCTTTTGAGAAGCCCCCAATACACATCTATATATAGGAGGAGTCAGGGTCAGGATTCCCAGTCCCCAACCAATGTGGGACTAAAGCAGGAGCGGAAAGGACAAGTAGATCTTGAATTTTGCAACTTTTCTAGAAATTGCACAACCTGTGACAGCCGAAAAGGATGTTTGGATGAGCCACATGGTCATCTCGCACTGTGAGATGGGCATTTTGTAGTTTCTGGTTGTGTACAAATTTGTCAAATCAATTCTCATCAATGTTAGACATTGATTTCCTTGTACAACAAGTATTACCTAAGTGAAACAGATTGGAAAACAAGTAGAACCTTACCTGACCAAGATGGACCATCTCGCCCATGTGAGACGGCCATCTCGGTTCACCCAGAAGGTCATCTGGTGATCAGAGTCAAGCCCATCTTCCCGGTTCGGTTTGCTCCATTGCCAATTTCAACTCACAACCAGGCCTGACACTCAGACACCCGTCTCAACTCTTGAGACGGTCATTTGGTACTTCTAGACGGCCGTCTCAACACTTGAGATGGGTGTTTGGTAGTGTTGTCAGCATGTTTGTTGCATGAATTAAATGCCTAAACACTTTAGTACTTAATTCAACTATCATTCGAGATCTGAACTCCTCTTCTCGGTCAAGACCTATGTGTGAGACCCTATAGGTCCCATATTATGCTAGCAGTGAATGTCCATAACAACTTATGACATCACAAGAAAAGAGTGGTGCCTAGTGACACATCACTGCTACCTAACTAAATGGAAAAGTTGGGGAAAAACTTCAACCTACAATATATGTATGGTGTTATAGTGTTTGTATAGTTCCTTTGTCACTGATGTCCAGATTGAACTAGAGGCATGGAGAAGTCATCCTTATTATTATTCAATCTTGTTTCTTGAACCAAGAGTAGACTGTCTGAGATATATGTAAGCTCAATATCACATATTAACTCACATGCGCATGGCCATGATTTTCTCAGTCTCACTAATCAAGAGGCCAAGGACATCACACTCTAGTAGGAGGGACAATTCCCATGTCTATCACTCACAATCAATACCCATGAGTCAAAGCCACCAAATCATCATTGTTATAACAACCCATGTTTTAGGACTATGTTTGATGATGTCAATGTGCACCCAACAACATGTGTTGAGTGTAGTGATTTTAGGTCTAAGAACCACAACCACCACCATCACTTTGAGAGCGGACTATGACTTCCATGATGATGGCTTCCATCTGTCAGTCTCACGGAGGGTCTGTCTGACACATTGTTCTCTAACATGTATCTGTGTGATTGGTTTGATATCACCATATCATGACCAATGAGACTCAATTATTAACCGACTCACACTCTAAACTTATGTGTTATTGTTGTCTATCACCCTTCCACAATAACAGCTGATCAGGGACAAAATGAGAATGTAAATATGTACTCTTAACATCTGTATGATCTCATTTCTTCCAAGTCACATATTTGAAGACATACATCATTGAGTAATATTATTCTCTACACATTTATAATGTTACATCATTATCTCATAATTGAATTAAACAAAATAAATTGGAAGTTGGCATTTTATTATTAATTAGATCATTTTAACATGATATGCCATTACAATCATCACATGATTGGATCCTTGGGCATACATAACCAACAGACTCCCACTTGCACTTAGAGCCAATCACCCATGAATCTTATTCCAAGTGACCTTACATGTCCATCATGCTTCTGCTATGAAAGTGCTTTCATCAAGGTTTCAGCAACATTGCTTTCAGTTGGTACTTTGCAAATCTTTACATCTCCACATTGTATGATTTCTTGTATGAGATGATACCGCCTTTGTATATGCTTTGAGTGTTGATGTGATCTGGTTTCCTTAGATTGTGAAATAACTCCATTGCTGTCACAATATAGATCGATTACATCATTGATGCTAGGAACAAACCCAAGTTCTATGATGAACTTCTTCATCCATACAACCTCCTTTACAACACTTGATGCAACAATATACTCAGCCTTTGTAGTAGAATTGGCAACTGTTTCTAGCTTGGAACTCTTCCATCTCACAACTCCATTGTTAAGTAAAAACATGAATCCTGATTGCGATTTTAATCATCTTGATCAATCTAGAAGCTTGAATTGGTGTAACCTTTTACCACCAACTCTTCCTCTCCATCGTAAACCAAGAATTGATAACTAATTCTTATCAAGTACTTGAGGATGTTATGCATGACTATCCAGTGAGCATCACCTGGATCTGACTGACATCTACTCATCATTCTCAAGGCATACGAGATGTCTGGATGGGTACGTACAACATTGCATACGTGATAGATCCAATTTTTGAGGCATATGGAATCTCACTCATGTGTTCCCTTTCTTTACAAGAACTGGGATATTGTGCTCTAGATATAGGGACACCATGACGTGTAGGTAGGTTTCCTCTCTTTGAGTTCTCCATGTTGAACCTCTTCATCACCTTGTCAATGTATGTGCTCTGACTTAGTTTGAGAAGTCTTCTGGATCTATCTCTGGATCTTTATCCCCATGATTTAGGATGCTTGTCCCAAGTCTTTCATAGATAATGTATTTCCAAGACAATTCTTTACCTTTTGTAAAGTAGGGACGTCATTCCCCATCAATAGTGTGTCATCTACATACAATATGAGGAATGTCACTATGCTCCCACTAACCTTCTTGTACACACATGGTTCATCTTCATTTTGAGAAAAGATAAACCCTTTGATTGTCTCATCAAAATAAAGATTGCAACTCTAAGATGCTTGCTTCAATCCATAGATTGACCTTTGTAGCTTACATACTCTATTGGAAAACTTTGGATTTGTAAACCCCTCAGGTTGTGCCATATACACATCCTACACAAGATTCTCATTAAGGAATGAAGTTTTGACATCCATTTGCCAAATCTCATAGTCATGATAAGTTGTAATATAAAGCACGATCATGATGGATTTAACCATGACCACTAGAGAAAAGGTTTTGTCATAGTGAACACCTTGAACTTGTTTGAAACCCTTTGCAACCAATCTGCCCTTATAGGTTTGAATTTTTCCATCCATGTCAGTCTTCTTCTTGAAGAGCCACTTGCACACTATGGGTTTTAACCCTCTGGAGGATCCACCAAAGTCCATACTTTGTTGGTATACATGGATTCCATCTCAGATATCATGGCCTCAAGCCATTTCTCAGACTCTGGTCCCTCTATATCATCTTTATAGGTAATTGGCTCATCATCTATGACCAATTCATTACCTTCCCGAGTTACAAGATATCCAAATCTCTCAGGTTCAAGGCATGACCTATTAGATCTACAAGGTTCCTATGTTATTTGAGGAATTTGAGATTCCACAACACCTTGTGAATCTTTTGGTTCCTCTTGTACATCTAATGGTTCAATGTTTTCTTGTTGATTTCAAACCTCTTAGAGTTCTACTTGCCTCCCACTATTTCCTTTGGAAATAAATTCCCTCTCTAGGAATACAACATCTCTGGCAAAAAACACTTTGTTGTCAAATTGGGAATAAAAGTAAAATCCTTTGATCTCCTTAGGATGTCTAACAAAATAAGATTTATCAGATCTTGGGCCAAGCTTTTTAGGAAACATTTTCTTGAAATAAGCTTTGCAACCCCAAATCTTTATAAAAGACACGTTGGAACGCTTCCCATACCACATCTCATATGATGTTTTTTGAAATGATTTAGATGGTACTCAGTTTAGTGTATACGTGGCAGTTTCTAGAGCATACCCCCAGAAGGTAGTTGGAAGCTCAGTTAAACTCATCAAAGATCGCACCATATCCAGTAATGTGGGATTACTTCTTTCCGATACACCATTATGCAAAGGTGTTCCAAGCAGAGTCCACTGGGATACAATCCCATGGGCTCTAAGAAGGTCCTCAAACTCTTGGTTTAAGTATTCTCCACATTGGTAAGAACAAAATGCCTTAATACTTTTACCAAGTTTGTTCTGTACTTCATTCATAAACTCCTTGAACCTTTCAAGAGCTTCTAACTTATGTTTCATCAAGTAAACATAACCATACCTAATGAAGTCATCAGTGAAGGTAATGAAGTACTGATACCCACCTCTAGCGGTTGTTCTAAAAGGTCTACATACATCAATATTTATGATTCGTAATAGTTCACTAGCCCTCTCATTATTACCATTTAAAGGGGTCTTAGCCATCATACTCAACAAACAAGATTCACATGTCTCTAATGATTTGATATCAAAAGAATCCAAATAACCATCTTTATGGAGTCTAGATATGCGATTCTCATATATGTGCCCTAAACAACAATGCCAAAGGTATGTTTTGTTTGATTCATTGAGTTTTTGCATTTTGGTATTTACGTTATATACACCTGTCTCTAGAGGTATCAAGTATATACCATAAGTCATTGGGGCACTACCATACAAGATCCCATTCTTTATAAGAAATTTGAATATGTTCTTATCCAAACAAGATACAAATATGATGTTCCTAGTAATGGAAGGTACATAATAGCATTTATCTAACTCTATCACAAGCCCACTTGGCATAGATAACTCATAGGTTCCAACTACGCTGGCCGCAACTATTGCACCATTAGAAACACGTAGTTCAACCTCACCATTCTCTAAAGGTCTACTTCTCTTCAGATCCTTCACATTTGAGCAAATGCGTGATCCTCATCCGGTATCAAGTACCCATGATGAAGTGGTAGTGAAGTTAATCTCAATAACATATACCCCAGAAGTAGAGATCTCCATCCCTTGTTTCATCTACTTGGGTTCCCTTATCATTCTCCTTACTTTGAGTGTAGAAAATTTGGATTTTAGCTTAGCTACAAAATTCTTTTTGGCTTTTCCTTTGTCCTTGGACTCAACTCCACTGATCATCATCACAGATTTGTCCATCTTCATTTGTGCTTCAACATTTATCAAGATGTCAAGAAACTCTGACATCGGTCCAGCGATGTTGCATGAGTGATAACACTCAATGAATCAGCTATATGATTTAGGCAATGATTGCAAAATCATATCCGTGGCCAACTCTTGACCCAAAGGAAATCCCAATTTCTCAAGATGCTCCATATGCCTAATCATATTAAGAACATGAGACTTTACTAGATCTCCCTCTGTCAGTTTGCACTCAAATAGTGCCTTAGAGACATTATACCTTTCATGCTTGTCATGTTGTTTATGCAACTCATAGTTCATATAGCCCAACATAAGGTTTTTGATGTTCACAACATCATTGGCATGCTTCAAATAAACATCCATGTCAGTCTTAGGCAAATTTGGAGTGAATACTGGCTCTGGTATTTCAGGATCAAGCAGAACATTTCTCAAGGTCCTGAACCAGTTATGGAAATAAATCTCGTTTAAGTTGTCTGAACATGATGATTTGTTTTCCATTTGATTCTATAAGAGATAAAATTTGCATTTGTCAAAAACCCTTTTGATTTGATTTGATTTGAAAATTTTGACGATATAATTAGGTCTTTAATTCTTTTCGCTCTCATAATTTTATTCAAATTTATAGCCCTCAATATCAATTTGGACTATTGCATTGTACAATATTCTAGTGGGCCAAGATCCAAAACAATTCAATCAATACCCAACCAACGCTCGCATGCATGACTAATTGTTAAGGTAGGCCACAATTACCAATTTCATCATATGCAATTCTTAGATAGATAATATGCACAACTCCTTGCCATAATCATCTACATGCTTTTGGGCTTAGACTCTCTAAGAATCACCAGTTAAGCCTGACCCAATAGCCAACACAATAATAGTGCACCTTTCTTGGTGGGCCCACATTATTATCATCACACTTCTACAAGATAAATGGCGTACCACCCTTGGGGTGCCCATGCTTGGTCAATAAAGCTTTTCATGTGTGCTGCTAATGGAAAGCATCTTAGAATTAATATTTTATTTGAGGGAGTTTGTATTTATAAGTATATAAATATACTTTATCCAATAACCACATATATAGTATGTATCATATACATGCTATATGCCACAAAAAAAACATGCAATAAACAAAAGTGATGATTATGGCTAGTCCTAATGTAATCCCTTGGAGACACAAGGAATTACGGTCATCTAGGTCTACATCACATGCAGAAACATGTTGTTGATGAAGATTTTTTCTTGTCAATCTGGGTTGATCGGTTCAACCCTTGAACCCATGGGCTCGCCTCATGGCTGGTAGTTAGGTCATCTCACTGGTCACTTGGTGCTTCTATCCACCATCAAATGGCTCTTGCAGCGGATCAGTTGGGTCCACCAGGTGATCGGTCTGGGTTTTCCTCCATGTCCTCCAAGGTCCTTCATCTTTGTCATAACATGAAAGTAAACTATCCTACTTTTACATGATTATAGGGAAACCTCGAGTTACATTCAAGGGGAGAAAAAGTAGAAGAGAATGAACTTTACATTGGGAAGATAAGATAGAGGCTCGGTACGTAGATTGGGATAATTGGATATACCATCCACATACAACCATGCACATATAGGAGTTATTGGCCATAACCATGCTACACATCCACCATCAAAACCAATTTAGGGTGACACATGTAAATTGCATATATATGTATGTATGTATATATATATACATATATATATATATATATATATATATATATATATATATATATATATATATATATATATATATATATATTAGTTTGGGATTATCATGGTGTTTGGATTTGACAAGATCTTATTCACATTGCATGCAATAATAGAATGACAAATCCAAAATCTGATCATATCAATTATCTCGTAATATAGTAAATTGATGTTGGCTCTGATACCACTATAGGAAAATATGGTACAGAGCAAGTAGCGGAATTTGAAATTTTATTACCATATTCCCCATAAATAGTAGATCACATAAATAACTATAATGCAGGAAGGATGGTTTATGGGATATACCTAGTCCTGGAGCAAGTCCAACGATAATCCTTGTCGTTGTAGATGTGCAACTCTAAATCCTAGTTGCACTGAGACTCGTCTGACTGCTACACCTCTTGGTTTGCACCACAAACTGTAGCCACAAACGTCATCTTCTTCATTAACTCCTCTTAGCATGGACTACTGGTTGACGTTGTCCTCCAAGCGGCAAACAACAACTTCCCGCCTGTATGGTAGTCCACACAGACTGCCTAGAAGTCTTGTCGTATGCTGGACCAGACATGAAGGAGTTGTCCCTCTCCATCGGTGTACTAGTCATCGACTTGCTCTCATATAACGACAACTCTCAGTTGTTCTCTACCGTGGCTATCCTTCCCTTGATGGGTGGAACTTTCCTGGGCTCTCGTGATTATCACAACCAGAGAGGATAACAGTTGTCAGAGAAACTGATTCTCAGTTGTCTGTGTTGTACTTTTGGGAAGCCCCAATACCCCTCTATATATATGAGGGGTTAGGGTCTGGGTTCCCAGTCCCAAACCAATGTGGGACTAAAGCGGGAGAGGAAAGGACAAGTAGAAGATCTTGAAATTTTGCAACTTTTCTAGAAATTTCACAATCTACGACAGCCAAAACGGCCATTTGGCTGAGCCAGACATTCATCTCACACTATGAAACAACCATTTCATAATTTCTAGTTGTGTACGATTTTGGAAAATCAATTTCCATCAATATTAGACATTGATTTCCTTGTGCAACAAGTATTGGTCAAGCGAAACAGATTGGGAAACAACTGGAACCTTCCCCGACTGAGATGGACCATCTCGACCATGTGAGATAGCCATCTCGGTTCACTCAGACGGTCGTCTGGTGACCAGAGTCAAGCCTGTTTGGACGGGTCGGTTCGCTCCATTGCCAATTTCAACTCACAACCAGGCCTGACACCCAGATGTCCGTCTCAACTCTTGAGATGGCCATTTGACACTTCTAGACGACCGTCTCAACACTTGAGATGGGAGTTTGGCAGTGCTGTCAGCATGTCTGTTGCCTAAATCAAATGCCTAAACACTTTAGCACTTAATTCAACTATCATTTGAGATTTGAACCCCTCTTCTAGGTCAAGACCTATGTGTGTGACCCTATAGGTCCCATATTATGTTGGCAGTGAATGTCTATAACAACTTATGACATCACAAGCAAAGAGTGGTGACTAGTCGCACATCATTGCTACCCAAGTAAATGGAAAAGTTGGGGAACAACTTCAACCTACAATATGTATGTGGTGTTATAGTGTTGTTATAGTTCCTTTGTCACTGATGTCCAGATTGGACTAGATGCATGGAGCAGTCATCCTCATTATTATCCAATCTTATTTCTTGAACTAAGAGTAGACTGTTTGAGATATATGTAAGCTCAATATCACATATTGGCTCACATGCACATGGCCATGATTTTTTAGTCTTGCTAATCAAGAAGCCTAAGACATCACACTCTAGTAGGAGGGACAAATCCCACGTCTATCACTCACAGTCAATACCCATGTGTCAAAGCCACCCAATCATCACCGTTATAACAACCCATGTTTCAAGACTGTGTTTGATGATGTCAAAGTGCACCCAAAAACATGTGTTGAGTGTAGTGAATTTAGGTCTAAGAGCCACAACCACCACCATCACTGTGAGAGCTGACTATGAATTCCATGATGATGACTTCCATGTGTTAGTCTGACAGTGGGTCTGTCTGATACACTGCTCTCTAACATGTGTTTGTGTGACTGGTATGATATTGCCATATCATGACCAATGAGACTCAGTCATCAACCAAGTCATACTCTGATATTATGTGTTGTTGTTGTCTATCAACCTTCCATAATTACAACTGATCAGGGACAAAATGAGAATGTAAATATGTACTCTTAACATCTGTATGATCTCATTTCTTCCAATTCACGTACTTGAAGACATACGTCATTGTGTAATATTATTCTCTTAGACATTTATAATGTTATATCATTATATCATACCTAAATTAAACAAAATAAATTGGAAACTTGCTTTTATTAATAATCAAATCATTTTTACATGATATACCATTACAATCATCACATGATTGGCTCTCTGGGAATACATAACCAACAATTCTGTCATCAACCAATGCACACTCTAGTCTTATTTGTTATTGTTGTCTATCTCCCTTCCACAATAACAATCAGATAGGGACATTATGAGAATGTATATACTCTTACATCTGTATGATTATGAGAATGTATATACTCTTACATCTATATGATCTCATTGTTCAAGTCACGTACTTGAAGACATATGTCATTGAGTAATATCATTCTCTAGACATTTATTATGTTACATCATTATCTCATAACTAAAAAAAATAAATAAATTGGAAGTTTGCCTTTTAATAATAATCAAATCATTTATATATTATTCCATTACAATTATCATATGATTGTCTCTCTATGCATACATACCAACAGTTTCACCCTAAAATCAAATGTCTATGAAGGTAATCACTATATTGTACACCACTTGACTATGTATCCAATAATCAGTGACCCCTCAAACCTGATACCATGAATTAAAAACTAAAAAATTAAAAGACATACTTACCCTTTATATTAGTAATGTGGGTCTCGTGAGAGTTAAATTTAGATTGGTCATCCCTAAGATAGCCATTTTACATGTAAATGGAAAGAAAGTATCAAATATAGATGTGAGCCCTCTTGATATGATTCTCACTACCTATGACTTACATAAAGACTCTGAAATCCATCTTAAAATTTTTCTTCCACCTCCTCTATACTCCTACGTCAAACATCGAAAGCTTCTACTTGGTGCAGAATTCAAAGGGATTGAGCCCTATTCCTACAAGTGTGACATGTTGGTATGTATACCCAAAGACTCAATCATATGATGATTGTAATGGCATAATATGTAAATGATTTGATTAATAAATAAAGGAAAGCTTCAAATTTATTTTGTTTAATTTAGTTATGATATAATGACTATTGATGCAAGAAATTGATGTTTCATATTTATTGGAAACAGATTCCCAAATCGTGTGCAATTGGTAAACTGTGAGACGACTGTTTTGTTGAGTGAAATGATCGAATCGGGTGCCAAACGACCGTCTCAATTGTCAAACGATTGGTTCAGCACTCACAGGTTGTGAAAATTCAAGATCTTCTAATCCCTTCCACTCCCACATAGATTAGGAACCCAAACCCTAACCCCCCTATAAATAGAGGGGTACTGGGGGCTTCTCAAAACACAACTCAATTGCCTCTGACAATTTTGTCATCTATGGTTCTGGTAACCACTAGAGAGCCCAAGCAATTACTACCTGCTAAAGGAAGGGATTGAAAGAGAGAAACAATTGTGGGAGAGAAAGTTGGTGACTAGTACACCAACGGGAGGGACAACTCCTTCCTATCCATTCTAGTAGGGCGATACGGGTTCTAGGAGGTTTGTATGGATTTTGATAAAGGCATGGAGGTTGTTGTCTGTTACTAGAAGGACATCGTCAACCTACAATCCATGGTGCTGACTAGGAGGTGGAACAGTCAGACGAGTCCCAACACAACTAGAAGACAGTTGTGCATCTACAACGATGAGGATATGTCACTGGAATTTCTCTAGGACTAGGTATATCCTCGAAACTATCCTTACCATCTTATAGTTATTGACATGATCTGGTGGTTATGGAGAATATGGTAGTTAAATTTTTGTTTCCGCTGCCTATTCTATAGCCATATTTCCCTACATGAAATTTTTTGGCATTCTAATTTTGTTGTTGTGTGTGGAAAATTCCTTTGAGTACCAATGTGGCATAAGATTCAATTTAGCAAATCCACCAAAATATAATAAATAGATTCACCTAGTTTTCCTAAAGTTTATACATATTGAACATGTTAAGTGACGTAGTTCAATATTTTTATACCAAAACTATATGTAAATACTAATGAATGTCAACATATATGGACTTCCTCATTATATGTGGTTTTTCCAAATCCCTTTTAACTTCAACCACATCATTGAGGCATAATGAAACCAAATGCCATACCATATATCATAATAATACTTCAAAATGAGAATCAAATCTGAAGGAAAAACATCATTAGTCCAGTGGTTCTTATTGCAACACACAAAATATTATTTCATACAATAACCATTCCAAGTGAATTAACAGATGCTCTAGATACATAAGTGAAACTTCAAGTATTTCATATTCTTATTCAGTGAACCATTCACCTCCTTTTTTGGGGGAACCTATCTTGAAAATTCAAAATGGGTTAACATTTGAATGTTTGGGTCAAGGGAAAAAGTATGTTTGATATATATCCATAGAAGAAACATAGTAGAACTTATACCAACAATTATAGAACATCTAGAACTAAAATTAAGCACATCAGACCTTTATATGTTGTTCCCATCCTTACAATATGGAGTATAAAAATTAGAGTCTATAATTTCCCAATTTTTACTCGTTAAAAGATAAATGTGAGAACTATTATTATAGCATGCCCTTTTATTTTATAGGTACATTTCTAAGGACATGTTAGTGTTTTAAGAGTCTTATAATTACTCATCTCTCTCTAGATTTTTTAGGCCATATATAAGTTGCAAACCTCGATGTTAATCTAAATTATATTTCATAGCAAAGTTGATTTATACCCGAAGAACCCAAATTTAGTTCATGATATTGAGTTCCAAATTTTGGTTTTCTTGGGTTTCAGGGAATCATTTCTTTTATGAGTGATTACATATCAAATTAAGGTTACATTTAAATCATTCCTAGTCTTACATGCTTATATAAAGTTTTCATTGTCTATTTTAAAGAGGTTATTTACTTTGCCATTTAGTAGGTAATGCATTAGTCTTTTGTATTGAAATACCTAAATATAAGAGAAAATAATTATATTCCACAATTAGACATTCAACTAGGTGGTAAAGTAAGGCATATAAGTATTTTAAATTCTTATCACATTATTTTCTATTTTTAATGGTGACACTTGATATGGGCATTAAAGCTTAATGGATGAAAACTCATGTAATGGAAAATATTAGTTCCACATTAATTTAATTACTTAAATATATCTAGATGTAAATTATTTTTCTCATTTTGTCTCATCAATCCTCTAATTTATATGATTTATCCAAGACAAAAGAGGTTTATGGTAAAAGATTTTGCAAGAAAAATTCCTTCATGTTTGTTAGGTCCAAATGGTTGAATCTGATAGGTATGTATCGATACCCCATCCCATCCCATCCCATCAGTTCATGACTACCTCTTAGTGCATCAAAGAGCTTGGGCACATCAACTGAGGTGGTGAGTGTTGAATGTATCCATGTCAAAAAAGGCCCTTTTCTAGATCATCTTCATGGAATGCATCCCATTACATAAACTTGTTATAGTTCATGTCAAGGAAGACAATAATGAGCACAATCCACTAGAAGAGGCCTTCTCAGATCATCTGACGAGTATTTCACCTTCCTAGGGTCTAGGAAAGGATTTATAGGTATTGTAAAAGGGTCGTGGATGAGGTCAAAACTCTTAGTTGGTTGTTTACTGTGAAGATATTCAACACATGTAGCTTGGTTGACTAAAGATGCTTCATTAGGATAATCGAGCCTCAAACTTGCTTCATGAGAGTGATGTGAAATCATCTCAACCTACACATGGATCTTGGAGGATTGGATCTCATAAATCCTTTATTCTTTTATCAACCTACACATGAGAAGACGAATGGGGTAGTATCTTTAGGAAGGTTTTATAGGCGGAGGGGAGGTCCAAGGTGCATGACTTTAGCATACCTTCTTATAGTGAGAGTTGGTGGAGAGACACAATGTTTGTGAGTTGATGTTGATTGAAAAAAATAAATCCAATCATGAGGTCAGTAGGATCTCCAAGCCCAATTAAGGAGTTGGTAGGATCCATTAAAGTCCATCAACTTTGTTCCAACTTGGTGACTTGGTTGGAAACAATGTCCCATATATGAAAGAAGAAGTTGACACTTTGTGCTTCATCTATGTTCATTGATGCATATACAAGGTATATGCACTTACTAGTCATTGGATTAGTTCAATCTACATAGGATATTATATAACTTCATAATTTTATCTATTTTTATTTCCTTTAGAAGTTTAAATTATGTTTGCAAAAACCAAAAGTATTGTAGGTATAGGATCAGGGGGTCCCACACTCCCACCTAAGGAAAAAGAACCACAATTAAAACCCTATTATACTTTTTTAAACATGAAGTTACACAATATGTCATTTTCCTTCAAAAATAAATGGCACCTGAACGACTCCCAAATATAAATTTAAGGCCCCTTTCTAAAATATTTCATGAAAGTTTCATTAAATTTTACCTAACTATTTTTAATAGTATATATGGATAGAACCACAACTAAGGTTTTATAAATATATAGATGTGAGGAAAAAATCTTAATCACATTACCAAATATTCATCTTAGATTGGACTAAAAGAACCCCATATGTCAAAAGTGTGTCAAAATATAGTGAAACTAATCCAGTTAAAGTTCATACATGAGAAAATTTTGATGAAGTCAAAAAAGCACTTCGTTACATTTATTTCCCCTAAAATAAAATCTGACCTGAAGTTTTAAGTAACTTGGAAGATGTGAGAATACTTATATACCATGTCATGTTTGATATCCAATGTGTAATAATCTATGTTGTGATGGTTATATACCACCTTGACCTCTATAATTTTGTTTCTCATCTGTTTGATCTTAACATCAAGTATTCTTATTTGGACTTTATGATAGATCAAGTCATTCCTAAAATCTATAAGATCAAGCTTAAAAACATTCCTAGACACTTCAAATACATTTAAAGATTAAAAATGAAAAAAATTTAAGAAATTAAGCTATGTGGAATTAGAATTTTGACATAGATAGATTATAGGTTCTTATCTTAGCAAATTCAGATTAGTATTGGGTTAGGTAGACTGATCCAAATATGGGTATGGGTTGATTTCATGTTTAAAATTAACAACTTGGGTGCGTTTTGGGTTAGATAAAGTGATTGAAATCTAGGTCTAGGTCCTAGATTTTAAGTTTGGTTGGTAAAAAATCTGACCAAACATTAATCTAAAGTTTGATAGTCCTAAAAAAGGTGACCTTAGTCCATATTTAAGAAAAAAATTGTATACATAACCCGCCATCATAGAAACCATCTAGGATCTATATTGTTACCAAATTTCAAAACTCAAGATTGACTTTTGTCTATATTTTGATTAATGTTCTAACTGCAAAATCAAATCCAATATATATTCTTAGAGAAGGTATGCATTAAAACTATCTTATATGTAGAAATACATCTAATCTTTTTATTAAAGTTCAAAATCTAAAGTTGACATGACCATGGGCATTTTTTCCTTTTTTATTAAAAGTAACAAGTATTGTGGACTCGTAGTTTTTTATTCCAGGTCTTTTTTTGGGCTAACTTGGACTTGGATCTTCCATTAGATGGTTTAAAAAAAAATATAAACTCAATAAAAAAGATGATAATCGGATCCAAGAATTACCATAATACACAACCTCATAACTATACTTGGTATTTTTTACTAGTCTAATAGACTAGTAGAAGTTTACATTTCAGTTTTTGGGCACTAGTAGTGTATAGTTTGATTATTAGTATGTATTTTGGTTAGTGACAAATGTGTATCATAAAAGATCAGATGTAGACATAACCAAAAAACATGATACACCTAATTTGATGTTCAATAAAAGTCCGTTAATGATGGCTTTTGCAGTAATATTAGTTGTACTTTGTGTACTGTTTTTCATATGAATGAACACAACAAAAATTAAACAAAATTATGATGTAATGTCTCAATTCTGACACAACAACAACATGTAATAATATTATATTTATCTACTATGATGTCATACTTATGTATTATCCATGTATAATTTGTGTACTTGTCTTTTTGTAACTGTGTGTTTGGAAAAATAAATAAAATATCAACTATTATAAGTTGACATCTAAGTTATAACATGGTTGAATTAGTAATCATCTTCATTATCATTGTCATCATCTAAGACTCAGTCCCAGCCATGTTGGGGCCGGCTAAATGGATCCTTGTTTTCCGTTCAACTCTATCATGGGCAGATCAAGATGTAAATATTCAAAATCTCTCTTTATGTTCTCATCCCTAGTTAACTTAGGCCTTAATTTTCTTCTTTTAATTGTGCTTGACTCAATAACATTGCTTCATATAGGTTCATTAGTCAGTTTGTGTTGCACATGTCCATACAATCTGGCTCAAATCTTGTGCAACTTGTCCTCAATGCTCATCACCCCCATTTTGTTCCTATATAGTAATTTCTCAAGAGATCTTTCCTTGTCTTCACACACATCCATATCATTATATGCATTTAAGGCACATTCATCTTGTTCACACCTTGTTTCGTCACCACCCATCATTCATTCTTATATGGCATGGTTGGCCGCATAACTATTCTACAAAAGTTATTCCATCAAAGAGGGATCTTGTTATGACATATTATTTAAATTACACTTTTCCACTTCGACCATGATGTAGTGATATTGTGAATCATCATCTTGTACATCTCCATATACTTGAATAATAGAACCCAAGTAATGAAATTTATCACATTTTGGTATGTACACTCCATCCAACTTGGTTTCACCATTCAAACTATGATATTAGATAAAATTGTAATGTGTATACTCAGCCTTGCTCCTATTGATCATCCTTCCATTTAATTTCGATGTCTTTCTCCAAAGTTCAACTTTATCATTGAATCTATCTTTAATTTTGTCAATCAATACAATATCACTAGCTAAACAAGCACCAAGGACTATCATCATGAACATTTTTCTATAAACTCATCCATTATAAGAATGAATAGACATGGGCTCAGTGTGGATCCTTGATGTACCCAAACCTGTGATAGGAGGTGTTGGTTTCTCTCTACTACGAGTCTTCACACTTACAGTTGAGTTATCATACATGTCTTTTAATCAAGTTAATCTATTGTATTGGTACATATTTTTCCTTCTAAACCATCTACAAAATTTCCATGGGTACTCAACCATAAGCATTTTCCTAATCAAAATAAAATCATGTGTATATCTCTTTTTCTCTCTCTATACTTATCCATAAGCCCTCTTATCAGAAAAGTAACATCAGTTGTTGATCACCCTGGCATGAACCCAAATTGGTTATCTCACATATGCATTCTAGATCTTAACATTTGCTAAATAATGTTCTCCCAAACCTTCATAGTGTGACTCATCAACTTGATTCCTTAGTAGTTTGTGTAGCTTTGAACATCTCATTTGTTCTTGTATATGAGGACTATGGTACTATTTCTCCACCTATCTAACATCTTATTTGTCCTCATAATCTTGTTAAAGAAATTTTTAACCACATAGACCCTTCGTCTCCCATACTATTCAATACGTTAATTGGAATATCGCCTATTCTGCATTCCTTTCTCATTTTCATATTTTTCAAAGTTTTCATGACCTCAAATAGTGTAACTTATCATTTGGAAATAATAACTATTGTATGCATGTCACATGAGTATCTTACAATATAACTTTCGATTATTAAATTTTTCTTGTTAGTGCCATACTTGTGTAATTTTTTATTGGTGCCTTTTACATTTGTATAATTTTTTACTTTGAAGCATAGACAAAAATTCAATCCTTATGAGATAACAACCTAATTACAAAACAACACTGGTATGAATAATATTTTTTTCCGAACTTTAACATGATACTTGTGACTATCTATGTGTATTTATGTAACTTATTTTGTATACTTATATACATTTAGTTTGTTTACATTTTAGGTGTAAAATTGGGTATACAATGTGTGTTTTTGAATATTTTCTAACATGACAATACATGTGTTGTAAGCCAGTGACTAATAAATATCAATTTCAATTATATATATTTGTATAGTACTATGTGTATTTTTAATGTATAATTTAACTAGTATACTTTACGTAATGCTACAAAATCTATTTGGGTCTATACTTTTAGCATAGTTCTAATCTCAAAATTAACATATTAAAAGAAGTCAAAATATTAGATTCTAATAAATTCAAATAAAAGGGGAACTAGTTTTACTATATAGGTGAGAAGTAAATCCAAGAGTGACCAACACACATAGGCTAGTAGTTAATGAGAAATTTAACAGTCTAATAAATGTACATGTCACTCTATAATTTTTTTAGTTGTTGTGTAGTACTAGTTTTACTTTGTTTGCTTATTATGTATAGTGTATAAATTCATATTACAAAAAATATTGATGTTGTTATCAAATTTTGGTGAAGTCAAAAAATCAAAATTGTTCCCAATGCAAACCATACGGCAAGAAATTTAACTAAGTAGTAGTTGATCCTGTATAGAATGACATGATCTTATTTATTTAATAAGATTTAACACTTTTGGTCCTTATAACCATTGGTCCACCTAGTTTTGTTAGTTTGGTTTCTTTAATCCTGACATAAAAAATAACATAGTGATGTAACAATGCTTGGATTCTCACATGTTAGACCAAGATCCTGCCATAATTCATGAAGTGCACCTTTGGGTATACAATGTGTGTTTTCGAATATTTTCTAACATGACAATACATGTGTTGTAAGCTAGTGACTAATAAATATCAATTTCAATGATATATTTTTGTATAGTACTATGTGTATTTTTAATGTATAATTTAACTAGTTTACTTTAAATAATGCTAAAAAATCTATTTGGGTCTATACTTTTATCATAGTTCTAATCTCAAAATTAACATATTAAAAGAAGTCAAAATATTAGATTCTAATGAATTCAAATAAAAGGGGAACTGATTTTACTATATATAGGTGAGAAGTAAATGCAAGAGTGACCAACATACATAGGCTAGTAGTTAATGAGCAAATTTAATATTCTAATAAATGTACATGTCACTCTATAATTTTTTCAGTTGTTGTGTAGTACTAGTTTTACTTTGTTTGCTTGTTATGTATAGTGTATAAATTCATATTACAAAAAATATTGATGTTGATATCAAATTTTGGTGAGTTAAAAAATCAAAATTGTTCCAAATGCAAACCATACGACAATAAATTTAACTAAGTAGTAGTTGATCCTGTATAGAATGACATTATCTTATATATTTAATAAGATTTAACACTTTTGGTCCTTATAACCATTGGTCCACCTAGTTTTGTTAGTTTGGTTTCTTTAATCCTGACATAACAAAATAACATAGTGATGTAACAGGGCTTGGATCCTCACATGTTAGACCAAGATCCTGCCATAATTCATGAAGTGCACCTTTTGATGTGGTTTATACAAAGGACCATTATTTGGGTTTCTTCACAACCAATATACAATAGTGGATATAGTGGTGTTGATGGCTTTTTCTACTGATGTTTCTGAGTGATTGTGTGAAGGAAGGATGGTTTGTGTTGAGAATATTCTACATATAAGTTAATATTTCTTTAGAATTTTGTGAAAGATTCTATTAAATTCAAATAAAATGGGAACTAGTTTTACTATATGTAGATGAGAACTAAATGCAAGAGTGACCAACATACATAGGCTAGCAGTTAATGAACTAATTTAACAGTCTAATAAATGTACATATCAGTCTATAATTTGTTCAGTTGTTTTGTAGTACTAGTTTAATTTATTTGCTTGTTAAATATAGTGTATAAATTCATATTAAAAACTTTTTGGCGAAGTTAAAAAAATTAGAATTGTTCCAAATTCAAACCATACGACATGGATGTTAACTAAGAAGTAGTTTATCCTATATAGAATGACATGAGCTTATATGTTTAACAAGATTTAACACTTTTGATCCATATAACCATTGGTCCACCTAGTTTTGTTAGTTTGGTTTCTTTAATCGCGACATAACAAAATAACATAGTGATGTAACACGGATTGGATTCTCCCATGTTAGACCAAGATCCTGCCATAATTCATGAAGTGCACCTTTTGATGTGGTTTATACAAAAGACCATTTGTTGGGTTTCTTCACAACTAATATACAATACTGGAGATAGTGGTGTTGATGGTTTTTTCTCTGATGTTTCTATGAGTGATTGTGTGAAGGAATGCATTGAGGATGGTTGGTGTTGAGAATGTTCTACATATAAGTTAATACTTCTTTATAATTTTGCAAAAAATTTGGGTGTCTTTCATTTTGCTATAGTTGATGGTTCCATGCTTAGAACTTAGTTAATTATCTAGTTCTAAACAATTTTGAGTTTTATTTAGTTCCATTTAGGTATGAGTGTAGACCAAGCCAATAAGATATGAACCATGTCTCTATCCACATAACTCGACTCAAACCCAGTCCATATAATTACTTAGGAACGCTAAGCTAGAAACTATGAGCCACACTTTATATGGTCCGAGTTTGGACTAAGGTAAATCTAGATACAACTCGGAGATATCGATATTACTTACATATGCATGAATATATAACTATGTGTTTATACATCATCTTTATCTTTTGTAGGGTACATTTGACCACATTTTTCCAAATTATATATATTATAAAATATGTATGGTTGGTCATGTTATTAAGTATGAAAGAACAATATATCTGAGTACATGTAGCTTATATGTCCCATTTATCTCTATAATGAACATTGTATATGTTGACTTTATAAAGTAGATGTACACAACTTACATTATTTCAAAAGTTATCTAATTCAACATTTTGGACCATTCATTCAATCATGATAAGTTCCATTATCTAAAAATGGTTGGATAATTATCAATTATGTCTCATCGTATGCATTGGATATGAGTGTGATTTTTTGGAATGTCTAATAAAGCATCATGTTTATCTATAATGTTAGAAAATTATGTTGGTTATAAGACCTAACCTTCACCATTTGATGATTGTAAAAGGGAAATTTTGTAATTAATTTGATTATTAATAAACTTCAATTCCACTTATTAAGTTTGTTTCAATATTAAGATAGTGAATAAACATAATAATATCCTAAGAGTGTTTTGACTCGATGACATATGGTTTAGGTTACAAACGTCAACATGATAACATATTTATAATAAGAGTACTCATTCTTGTTATGTCCCTAGTCAGTTATTATTGTAGATATTTAGGACAACAATAATACACAAGACTACCATCTATGGTGAGTGATGGTTGTGTGTCTTTAATTATGACATTGGATATCAACACTTGTACATGGATACTTGCTAGATAGAAACTTATACTAAATATCCACACCTTGAGATTGACACGTAGAAGTCATGTAATGACATGTTAGAGTCATATCTCAATGTGACAGTGGTGATTTTCATCCTTTGATAAGAAGTCACTACATTAATCACATGTTGTTACAGACATCAACATCATAACATATGCATAGTGAGTGATGGTTGTGCCTTTTTAATTATGACGTTGGAAATCAACCTTATACATGGATACTTGTTAGAGAGAAAGTTATACTAAATAGACACACCTTGAGATTGACACGTAGAAGTCATGTAATGACATGTTAGAGTCATATCTCGATGTGACAATGGTGATTGTCATCTTTTGATCATAAGTCACTACATTAATCACATGTTGTTCTATATTCTTTGACCACTAGCCCAATGTTCTTTGAGTAAGGATTGCCAAAAAGGTAGTGATTGGATGCATTATGAAACTTGGGGACTACTTTGAGTTATGTAAATGGAAGTTGTCACTCCTTAGGAGTGATATACCCGACCACTTGATAGACTAGGGAATGCATGAACATGTTCATGTGAGTCAATATATGAATATATGATATCACATATCTCGCATAGTCTGCTCTGATTCAAGGAACATAGGTTGAATGTTAAGAGGAAGACATTCTATACCTCATTTTCAATCTAGATATATGTGACAAAGGGACTATACGGTCATGGTAAGATTTGTCATTATACATGATATACTTGTTCCTCAACTCATTCTTGTTACTTGGATGGAAATGATGTGTATTCGGACACCAATATTTGATTGTGAGGTTTTGAGCATTAATACCAATGCACGTAGGAACCTACCAGTTCATATGCATAAGGATGCATAAAGGAATTGAAGTTCACAATCAAACAAATGATTAGAATGGTTCTGAATCATAAGTAGGTTGATTTCCTATCTGATCGTGTGACTAGAATGTTCGGTAAGATGATCATATGGTTGGGTCAATGATCAATTGATTGATTGTTTGTTGGCCAACTAAATTTAGTATTGGAATACCCTGATTGGAAAATCAAGTATCCCGTCTGGCTGATTGGAATTCAACAAGGAAGGTCACAAATTGGGACGAAATACAAATCTAGATCTGAACTGACCCAATCAATCAAGGATAACCTGATCGGTCAATTAGAGTGCTTGTTGAGTCCCAGTAGGAACCTAGTCGATCGATTGGATAATATGGCCAGTGAGTCAAAATTCTAGTTTGAGTTTTTAGTATTCAATTGCTTTTGGCATTACAATTGGGAAAGGGATTGTAATTAGGGTTTGTAATCCCATGAATCTCCAATATAAAGAAGGCACATCCCAAAGGGCTTGAACCACTTTTTATATAACTTGTAATATAAGTTGGCCATCAAACCTTTCAATTGGAGAGAAGAAATCATCCCAAGGACTTCTACCCAAGATAGGAGAATAAAGGGAGTTTTGGGATGACTAGCATGTTGACAATTCTTGTTCCACTTAGACTTGGTGAACAAGGTGGTGCACCATGTTCTCCCTCATCTTCATGGAAAAAGTAGAGGATCAGGCACAAATTGAGAGGCTTGGAGAAGTTATTCTATAGGATGACAACAAGGTAATGTGAAGTATACTATAGTGAAACAAGTTGGTGGCCAATGAAGATCTCCTATTCATCTATTTGGATTTCTTGGTGAACGATTTGGCTCTAAATCCATAATTTCAAGTTCTTCATTGACAAAGATGTGTATATAAAAAAAACTAGTGTTTGCAAAGGTAAAACCTTTATCGTTTTCATGTCTTTTGTTGACCAACATTTGATGGAGTATGACAGATCGAACGAGTAGGGTATAGTGAAATTTTTATTATTATTATTATTATTCTTGGCCACCTTCCCAAAAACCTTATATTGTTGTCATGGACAACTTCATGTGCTTTTAATGTAGGTTTGGATTTTGAATCATGAATGAATTTATGGTTGAATTATGTGCAAAACGTGAATCCAAATTAATCACCAAATATCATATATGATACATACATACATACGAGACACTTTGGAAATCATTTTGTTTGATGGATTTGGGTAGGCAATTAGATCATTGTCATGTGATCTAAAACATGTAACATTGACATATTGATTTTGACCAAAATATATGTAACATGGATATGGATTCCATGTCATGCCTATATCCCTTTGCTCTCCATGTAAATTTAAATTGTGCAATTAGAATAGGATGATGTGATGACATCACTGGTGGGCCTTGGTGGAGAGGAGGAGAGGAACAATAGCCCACACTAAGGTGGATGGTCCTTGGAGGGTTTGTGATCAAGATGAGATAAGGAAACAAGAAAAATAGAAGAACTGACCAAATCAAGGACTACCAATTGGCTGACCGGATTACCAGATCGGGCTACTGGATACCCTAAAAATGAAGTATTTAGGATTGCATTTATATCTGATTCTCTTTGTTGTTTCCCTACAACACTTTTTGGCTCAAGGTGCTCTACTAGTTTCCATATCTCGTTTTATCATATGTCGTAATTGTTGCAATATATGATATGTATTATAATGTATATGTAATGGTGATTAGATACATATGGATATATATATATATATATATATATATATATATATATCCTTAAATATATCAATAGTAAATTTGTCTTACATGTGCAATACACATGAAAACATTATTTGACTAAGTATGGGCATGTTGGGCATGGTGTGCCATCTACCTTAGGGAAGCATTATAATAAGTATGTGGGTTTTCTCAGCGGGTGTATATTGTTGACACCCCATTTTTACTCAGTTGGCAAAAACAATCATGCTTAAATATCAATTATATGGCTAAATGATGGAGTTTAATCCATTTTTCCATTTTCACCTCTTTCTTTATTTTCCCACACCTTTTCACCGATGTAAACCACTTGTTTCTTATGTTTTCCTAACATTGAGGGTTTGGTGAAAAAAAAATCTTTTAACTAGACTTAAGTGCAATTAATTCCTTTTTATTATTTATAAACATTTTTCCAATAATTTCCCCATTGAATTCTCCATGAATAAGATAATTCAATTCCAATCCTAGTTGGAAATTCAATTATTTTAAACTATTTTTAAAATCAATATCATTATCTAATAAAGAGAAAACATGGAATAAATAAATTGAAACCAAAATCTATGGTATTTGATTCATTCCCATGAGAAAAGAGGATTTACAAATGTGAGTCATTGCCCAGGAATACCCAACAGAACCACACGATCTGCCAGGTGTGCCACGTGATGGAATCCTCAAAGCCACCAAACTTGTTCCTCAAGTCCTTACTACTACCTTTCTAAAACATTCTGTCAAAGAATCAAACCATGGACCTTAAGTATAAATACCCCCTCCTCAACACACTCCATCCCCTTTTGTCTCTACTAAAGCCATACATATGACTATCTCCTTCTTTTATTTTCTAATTGTGATCATATGATCTTTTATCTAACACCAACTTCTCTTGCTAATGTTGTTAGTCTTCTCAACAACAACTATTTTTTTTCTATTATATCCATATCAGTAACTACTGCTCTCTCTAATATGTTTATAACAATTCATATATACACGCTCTTTCTCAAAGATCTAATATTGCTCTATCCAATCTTTTTCACTTGTCTCTCCTCCTACACATCGGTCCTAACCGAGAATGATGGATCTTTGTTGTGCGAGGTCCTAAAGACATTGGGACCATAGCACACCTAAAACTAGGACCTTTAGGGATATCATGGGAAAGCCACTTGTATCTCCAGCCCCAAAGGTCCACCAACATAAAAAATGTTTTATATCACTTTTCTTCCATTTTCATTAACAATAACCTCAATCACTGCTATTCTTATCTGAAATGACTAAAAGATTTGCAATACCATTACCAAGAAAGATGGGGGCTCTAACACCTTCCCTACTTTAAAAAAGATTAGTGAATTTGATCTCTGAATTAAAGCATACTTTTCTTACCCCCCCTTGGGTGGAGTCAAAATTACGTATCCTTGTGTATTCTCATTGATTTGAATGACAACTTCATTTATCCTTACCTTATGTATAAAATTGGATGGCAACTCTGAGACTTATTGATTTATCATTTGAATTTTTTCTTTTTTTCTTTTCATGACTGTATGATTCATTGGATTTTTTTGGGTTGGGTACAACAGTTTGGCAACCTTGCTAAGGCGAACTCAGATATTTGAGTTGTGTTTTCCTTTTTGTCATCTCATGTTTTTCCAATCGATCGAGGTTTCTATTATTTTCATTTTTTTATTTTGTTCCTTCAATTTTTTCCAAAATATAGAGTTTTTCTAAAAGAATTGATCGTGAATTGGAGCAATCTGCCAATGAAAAATCTTTCCATAAAAAATTTCCTATAAACGAACTGACATAATACTCTATTCTTCCAAAAAAAATTAAACTTTTTCTCTTATTGCAGCCTTTTGTTATTCTAGATCTTAAGAAAACCTATGGAATCATCTATTCTACCAGTGCAATAAAAAGTTGTTTTGGTTTTTACATTGCTTTGATTTTGGTTGTACGACAACTACTATATTTTCTATCAATCATTATTTTAGGGTTAGCCTCTACTTTCCTTTTAGGTTTAGCTTCCACTTCCCTCTCTTTTTCTTTTTCTTTCCCATTTCCCTTTTTATTTACTTTCTAAAAAATATAATAAGGAAAGAGATAAAAGGATGAGAGAAGTCTATTGGATAAGTAAGATATTCTCTTTCTTAATAATTGCATGATTGTTTTCTTACACGCCTATCATTTATCTTTCATGCTTTATTAATGTGATATTGCTTTTATTCGAATTCGGAAATTATTCATTTTGATCGGATTCTGATGTTACCATATGATATATGTGGATATCAAGTCAGATATCATATTGAACAACTTTTTTCAGATTCAGATGTTGGATATAACATTATCCACTCCGTATTCAATCTGTTTACATGTGTAATCCAATATTTTAGTATTAAGTAGACTTTGGCCGTAATTGTGAAGCTTTGTTTTGACAGGATCATGATGACTAAGAGGCTTTTCAAAGAAGTATGTTGTTGAGTAAACATGGAAATGAGTAGCTCAAGGATAGATCGAATGATTGAAAGCTAGATGTGATTTGATCCAAGGAGCACATCGCTTATAGGTAAAATCAGACAACTTTTCAGTGCAAGGCTGGTGGTATTACAAAATCAAGGTATTCTAGGGAAGCTTCACGTGGAGGATAGCTCTTTGACTCATGTGTGAACAAATATGAAGATTGAAGAGCATTAAGAACACTTGAATGGCATTTATGCATCCTTTTTTATGATATCAACAATTTCAGGCATGAGTGGTGGCTCATGAGAAGACACCAGAATCAGACAAATTTCTACATAGATCAACTCAGAAGATTTTTGAAAAGGTTATACAATTTTAATAAGAGTTTCCTTCTTTTTTAGAGTTTGAAAACATTTTTTAACTTCTTCTTTACAAAAAATGATTAAACTCTATTGAGTTTTTTAAATTAATTTTTTAAACTTTATTGAGTTCTGAAAGCATTTTCTTTTCTTCAACTTTGTTGACATTTGAAAGATGGTTCATCTTTTGTTGATTTTCCTTGAAAAGATTTATTTTTGTTCTTTGTTTTGGAAAGATTGTTCTTTTGAAAAGATTTTTTTAAAAAAAGATAGTTCTTTTTGGAAAAGATGTGTTTTCTTGAAAAGAGTATTTTTTGGAAAAGATGTATTCTCGTTTTTTTTAAAAGATTGCTATTTTGGGAAAAATGTGTTCTTTTTGGAAAAGTTTTGCTCTTTTTTTAAAAGATTGTTCTTTTTGGAAAAGATTTGTTCTTTTTTTATTTAGAAAGAAAGTTTTGTTTTTGGAATTTTTTTCCTTTTTTTAAAAGGATTTTTCTAAATGTTTTCTTTTTTTAAAGACATTTCTTTTGAAAAGAATATTTTTAAAATTGCAAAGACTTTACTTTCTTTTTTTGGTATTAAAAACAATGTTGATTTTTTTGTTTGGAAGAGATTGTTGATTTCTTTTTAGAAAATTATTCTTTTCTTTGAAAGGAAAAGAGTCCTTTATTTGGAAAGATTGTTCATCAAAATTATTGAATAAACTTGTCAGATGAGAGAGATGATTTGAGATTTTGGAAAATCATTGAAATATCATGGATCAAATATTGTCGATGTATGAGATCTCTTAAAATTATTTGGGATCCTTTTAGATCATTGGAGATTATTTGAAATCATGTGAGATCATAATATTATTGATTGGAGAATGTTGTTTTGATAAGTTTGTTTTAAACATGAGGATGTTAGCAAATGGAGAACAGTTCAACATGATGGCTACAATATTAAAGCATACATTTCTCAACAATATAAGAATTGGCAAAGCATGCAACAACCTTGAATATTGTAAAATAAGCAACTACAAGGCACACATGTAGAAGAAAAGTTCCCATTTACCCAATGAGTTTTGATGTGATTTTACATTCTCACTCAAGTATGATCTTAATAGGAGGGGTTGGTCCTTATCTTCTCTATGGCATGATGGCGCTCATTGTGGGTTTAAACTGGGTTCAACAGATATGGGTACTACTCCAGATACACCTCATGACTAATACGAATGTAATCAATCATAAGTCCTAGGAGATAGGGGCATTTTCAAGGCCTTTGGACGTCCATCTTAATGTTGCACCAGTACGTTTATTGACACCTGAATGCCACTTTCTGGGATCCAACATGAGTGTTAAAGCAGGTATCTACAAAAAGGGTGACCTAGTTTTAGGTGTCAAGGTATAGTGATGGCCTAGTTTTAGGTCATGGTCCATGGTCATATAGATTTGAGTGTGAGAGCATAGGTAATGGCCCTGTTCAGGTCATGGTTCAGGACCATATGGATTTGAGTGTGAAATCCAGGTGATGGCCTATTTTTAGTCTATCGTCCAGAACCGTATAGATATGTAGGTTCAATAAAGGTAATTTTTCAATTTTAGTTTGTAGTTTGTGACCATGGTTTGGGTAGGAAAAGATGGGCATACCACATGCTACTAGATTACATCTTAGTCTAGCTAGAAATCCTTTAAATCAAAAGGAGTTGGTATGCTCAGGGTGTGAGTCAATATCTTAGTCAAAGTTTCACAGATATATCCAACATAGCCTATAAATGGATATCCATAATCCACATACTAGATCCACATTCAAGTTCACAATCTTAAAAAAATATCTAACATTCGACAGATCAGATCAAGTTTCAGATATCAAAATTTTAGATTCATAATTTTCGGATCGGATATCAGATATTGATATATCCATCGAAAAATTACCGAATTTGATAAATATATACATATATTATTAAATATTAATTATTTATATGTAAAATAGAAAAATATAGACATTTTATCATATATATTTAATGCAATATCAATATTTCATGTAAATATTTTTTTTAATATTAATGTGTGATTTTTGTTCTGATTGACCTTGTGAGCACTTCTCTCATAAGATCTCCCTTGAGGAGATAGGAATCTCACACACCTGTATCCAACAATGGTCTCTGGCCCTGAGTGGGTTACCTTATCATTGGATACTCCTTTACCTTGCAAGCATTTCTTGTGATATCTCCTCAGAGGAGAGAGAAATTTCATACACATGTATCTAGCCACAGTCTACGACATTGGGTGGGCCACCCCGTCCCTATATACAACCTTTTCCTTGTGAAATTTTCACTCATAAAATCAGCCATGAGGAGAGAGAAACATCACACATCGATCCCCAACCACAACCTTTGGCCCCAAATGGGTCACCTTGACCATGGACACCATCTAAACTTACCCCCTACAAAAACCACAATCTGCATGCTTGATCAAAATGCTACTAGACATACCTCATGACAATATTGGAAAAATCCTTCCATGTCACTCAATATGGGGGTATGCTCTTCTCCTCATACCATTAGATCTGATAAATTTGCATTGATACAAGAAAAACCCATTTCCTCACAAAGGGTGAACTTCCATAATTTTTACATGATTTGTCCCCTTCTCCATGAAAGGGGTAAGTTATCTTTGCCTATTGTGTTTTTTGAAACCCTCTTCCACGTAAGGGGAAGTTGATGTTAACTCCTGTTGAGAACGTTGGGGACAAAAACATGAATGTCATCTATTGAAGCCTCAATCCTGACACACGGGTTAGTTTGTTTAAGATCATATCTCTTTGCTTTTCAACTCCTTGCTACACAAGGGGAAGACTTTCCCTTGGCCTTCCAAGCCAAAAAACCAATCATTTTATCTTTAAAATAAATAAGGGCATCATAAAAGTCTCAAGCAGCAAAATGCTTACTAGTAGTTTTAGAAAGATCTTCTTGAGATGACAAGCACCAAAAAATAGTCCAAAAATGGTGAGGTGATGAAGACACTGGTTGAAGATGTTTGAAAAGACGACATCAGATAGGCATCAGAAACAAAAATTTTACTGACATATTTCTCATTAACCAGGAGATCACGTCAACAACTATGCAATGGGAAGGATGGTTTCACGAAGATATACATATCATGGAGAAAGTCAAATGAAAATCCTCATCGATGTATATGTCCACTCAGTCTTGGACAGTGGTTGTGCATCTCCTGGTCACATTGGGACTCGTCTGACTACTCCTCCATGGACAACCGACTCAGACAACTACTGTAGCGGCTCCTCTAATCTCACCATAGACTATGATGTTGCCATCCTAGCAGCAGCCAAAGGACTCCTACCTCTAGAGTAGTCCACATAGACCAACTAGAACTCATGACATTCTGCTAGAATAGACAAGAAGAAGTTGTCCCTCCCATCGATGCACTAGTCACCCACCTTCTCTCCCACAACAATGATCCTCAGTTGTTTATCTCCCTTGACTATCCCTCCCTAATCAGGTAGTACTTTCCTAGGATCTCGTGGTTACCACAACTAGAGAGGATAACAATTTTCAAAGTAACTGATTCTCAATTGTCTATGTTGTGCTCTGGGAAGCCCCCAGTACCCCTCTATTTATAGGCGAAGTATGGGTCCAGGTTCTCAATCTATACGAGAGTGGAAAGGACTAGAAGATCTTAAATTTTTGCAATAATTCTAGAAGTTTTACAACCTGCATAAGCCCAAACGGTCGTCTCGCCCAGCGAAACAGTCATCTGGGACGCGAGATGGTCATTTCACACTTTCCCAATCATATATGAATTGGCAAATTCGTTTCTAAATTAAAGTCATACATTAATTTACTTGCACCCAAAGTAAGTGCAATTGAAACATGTTTGGGAAAACTCTAGAACCTTTATTCATCCCAAATAGGCCATCTCAAACAATAGAGATGCCCGTCTCACTCACTCAGACGGTTGTCTGGTGAGTTTGAGTCAAGTTGATCGGTTCAACAGCTTGAACTGGTCGGTTCATAGCGCAGAACTAAGACAATTCGATTTCTTACCTGCCTGGCAACCCAAACGACCATCTTGACACTTGAGACACCCGTCTGACTTCCTAAATAGATGTCTCACCCACTGAGATACTCGTTTGGAATTTCAATCAACCAATCTGTTGATTTGTTGCATGAATTCAGTACCTAAACATGGTAGCAATCAATCCAATTGTCATTGAAGATTCAACTCCTCTTCTAGATGAGTTCCTTTGTGTGTGACCCTATAGGTCCCATATCATGTTGGCATTGAATGTCCATAAAAACTTATGACATTACAAGCAAAGAGTGGTGCCTATTCGCACATCAATTCTACCCAAGTGAATGGAAAGTTGGGTTGGAACTTCAACCTACAATATTTGTATCATGTTATTGTGTTTGTATAGTTCGTTTGTCACTGATATCTGGATAGAACTAGAGGCATGGAGTAGTCATCTTCATTATTATTCAATCTTGTTTCTTGAACCAGAGCTGACTGTATAAGATATATGTAAGTTCAATATTATATATTGACTCACATGCATATGGCCATACTTTTCACAGTCTCGCTAATCAAGAGGCCTTAGATATCATACTCCTATTGAAGGGACAAATAACATATCTACCACTCACAGTCAGTCCCCATGTGTCAAAGTCACCCAATAATTATCGTTATAGCAACCCATGTTTCAAGACTACATTTGATGATGTCAAAGTGTATCCAATGACATGTGATGAGTGTAATGATTTCAGGTCTAAGAACCACAACCACCACCATAACTTTAAAAGATGACTATGAATTCCATTATGATGGCTTCCATGTGTCAATATCACGGTGGGTCTTTCTGATACACTATTCTTTATCATGTATCTAGTGCTTTGTTTGATATTGCCATATTATGACCAATGAGATTCAGTCATCAACCAACTCACACTCTGATCTTATGTGTCATTGTTGTCTATCAACCTTCCACAATGATAATAGATCAGGGCATAATGAGAATATGTATATGTACTCTTAACATATGTATGATCTCATTTCTTCCAAGTCTAATACTTGAAGACATACACCATCGAATAATAATATTCTCTAGAAATATATTTTGTTATTCATTGTCTCATAACTAAATATACAAAATAAATCAAAAACTTGCCTTTGTTATTAATCAAATCAGTTATATGTTATTCCACTACAATCATCATATGATTGGCACTCTGGGCATACATGCCAACAGACTCCCCACTTGCACTTAGAGCCAATTACCCATGGATCTCATCCTGAGTAACTTTACATCACCATCATGCTTCTACTGTTCAAGTGCTTTTATAGCGGGTTTAGCAACATTTGCTTTAAGTTGATATTTTGCAATTTTCTCATCTCTTCACTTTATGACTACTCATATGAGATGGAAGTGTCTTAGTATGCTACCTAAAATTCCCAGTCTAACTCGTAGCTCCATTGTTGTCATCAGTGTTTCTACTATATCATCAATGGTTGGAACCTCACACAAGTTCACCCATATGAACTTCTTGATCCATACCATATCCTTTGTTGTTCTTATAACACAGAGATACTCATCTTCTTTTATAGATTTGAACAATTTTCATTAGCTCATAACCCTTTCTAGCTTACAGTTATCGTCAAACATTAGTTTAGATTACAATACTTTATTTTTCAGTTTGGAAGCTTGCATCAGTGTAACTCTTTACACCCAACTCTTTCTTATCACCATATTCAAGGAAAGAATCCTTTTGGTGCTTCATAGGAACCTAAGGATGTTCATTATGGTGGTTCGGTGACTCTCACTAGTATCTAAAATATACCCTCTCATCGTGTCCAATACATATGAGATTTCTAGGTAGGTATATATGCATCCATTCATCATGTCAATACATATGAGATGACTAGATATCCTCTCATCATGTCCAATACATACGATATAATGGTATATTCTATCATCATGTCTAATACATATGAGATAATGGGATGAGTAAATAACATTGAATTCAAGATATGTCCATGTGTTCCTATTCTTCATAAGAATTTGGACACTAGGATCTAGAGAGACTAACTCCATGGAGCAAGGACACGTTTTCTCTCATTGATTCTTGCATGATGAACCCTTCAACATCTTACCAACGTATGTGCTCTTTCTTAGGTCAAGAAGCTTTCCAGATCTATCTCTATAGACCTTGATCCCTATCATATAGGATGTTTTTCCTAAACCCTTCATACAGAAGGTACTTTCCTTGCTAGGTTTTAACATTTGCAGGATAAGGACGTCATTCCCCATGATTATGTGGAATATTAATATGCTCCCACTAAATCTTTTGTAATAACAATTTCCATCTTCATTCTGACTCATGTCAAACCCTTTGACTATCTTGTCAAATAGAAGATTCCAGCTCTGAGGTGCTTGCTTCAATCCACAGATTGATCTTTGTAGCTTATAGACTTTATTTGAATTAATTGATTTATAAAACCTTTAGGGTGTGTCATGTACACATCTTGTTAATTATTCCAACTAAGGAATGTGATTTTAACATCCATATGCTAAATCTCACAGTCATACTAAGCTGCAACAACAAGAATGATCTGGATGTATTTAACCATGGTAACTGGCAAAAAGACTTCATCATGTTCAACACTTTAAATTAGTTTGAAACTCTATTGCAACCAAACAACCCTTCCATACTGGTCTCCTTTCAAAGAACAAGTGGATCCAGTAAGGTCATACCTTGTTGGTTTACATGGAGTCCATCATTCATCTTATGGACTCAATCCATTTCTCATATTATGATCCCTCAATAACTTCTAGGTAGGTTGTTGACTCATCTCTATGATCAACTCACCGTCTTTTGAGTTATAATATGTCATAATATTTTCAACTCAAGGCGTGTTCTACTAGAACTATGAGGTATTGTGTGTTACATAAGGAACTTGAGATTTTACAACAACTTGTGATTCTCCTTGTTCCTATTGGACCTCTTTAGGTTCTATGTTTTCTTGTTTGTCCCAAACATTTTGAGTTCTACTTTTACTCCCACTCATTCCTTTGGAACTAATTTCCATTTAGGAATTCAGTCATCCTAGTAACAAACACTTTCTTCTCAGGTTGGAATATAAGTAGTATTAAACAAGATAACATTCATGTGATTTGTGGATAAATCCATTTAAGAAACTATTTTCTTGCATAAGTCTTCAATCCTAATAATTACAAAAGACACATCAACACACTTCCCATGCCATAACTCATATGGTGTCTTTTGAACCAATTTACACGGTACATTGTTTTAGTGTAAAGCTTGTGCCAAAAAGAAATTGTAAGATTAGCTAGATTTTATTGATAATTTCACCATGACTTAATAGGGTTTGATACCTTCTTTCTGACACATCAATTTGTTTCAG
Organism: Alisma plantago-aquatica; assembly: GCA_963693085.1. Taxonomy (NCBI): domain Eukaryota; kingdom Viridiplantae; phylum Streptophyta; class Magnoliopsida; order Alismatales; family Alismataceae; genus Alisma; species Alisma plantago-aquatica. The sequence goes on along the minus strand of OY856411.1, from coordinate 442,525,866 downwards.
GTGGAGTTCATTGTGATACGCTATCACTATCTCTCCAGAAGGTTATCAAATTTTTGGTTTACGTATTTCAACATCGATCATACCGAGGTATTTTAATACTTTTACCAAGTTAGTTACGTACTTCATTTATGATCTCCATAAACAATTCAAGATATCCAAACTTGTATTTAATTAAATATAAATTTCAATATCTACTGATTGCATCAGTAAATATGGTGAGGTACTTATAACTACCTTTAGTCCACAAGGTCTATTTACATCAGTATGTACTATTCCTAGTGGAATAGTCAATCTCCCACTACATTTAGTGAAGATGTTTTTTTCATATTGCACAACAAATAAAACATGCATGTCTCTATTGGTTCAATAACCAATAGAGTCTAGATAACCATCATATGGATTCTAGAAATGCATTTCTGATTTATGCGATTTAAATGGCAATGATATATGTATGCAATGTTTCAGTCATCAAGTCATTCAATATATGTGTCACACACGTATTTATCTTTACAACTATCAAGTATAGTTTGTGAGACACAGGGCATTGCCATAAAAGATCATATCTTTAAAAATGAAACATAATGTTCTTGTCATACAAGACATATGTTGTTTTCATCAATAGCATGTACATAATAGCAATTCACTAATTCTATTATGTACCCATTAATGACAATTTACTACTGTAGAGGAAGCGATCCTTGCTCTATAATATTCTAGCTTACTTCTTCTCAGGTTCTAAAGTAGAGGTCTCTATCTCCATCTTCTTCTTGAGATCCTCTATAAGGAGGATAGTTCTTTTCAATATCAAAATTACTGACAATGGTGGCACTTTATCCTTTAAGTGAAAAGGGCATATTCCTTTTACATTTACCCTTCTCCATATATTGATTGTAGAAGACTTGGGATTCATCTTAGCCTCAGAACACTTCTTATCCTCACTTTTACCCTAGGACTCACTTTCATCGATCACCATCATATATTTGTCCTTCTTCTTCCTTGGATTGGCATCAACATGCCAAGCATTTGATAAACTGACTATATGATTCATGCAATGCTTGCACAATCATATTCATGGTCAACTCTTGACCTAAAAGAAATCCCAGTCATTCCATATGTCCAATCATATTAAGAACATGAGGTTCTATTGGACCTCCCTTTGTCATTTTGCACTCAATTAGCGCTTTAAAGACAATATACCTTCTCTTCTTTTCATTATTTTTAAGATGTCTTGTCATCTCAAGATTGTCAACGTTTTTCATGTTGTTCATGCAACTCATAGTTCATACAATAGTACATTAGGTATTGGCATGCTTCCAATAAGTATCCATTTAGCCTTAGGTGCATTTGGAGCATGTTCCTCTGGCATTGGTCTATCAAGGACATAGAGCTTTCGCTCATTGATGAGAACATTTCTCAAAGTCCTAAACCAATTATAGAACTTAATCCCATTTTGTGCTTCTAAAGGACTGATTACAATTTGAACGTGTTTTGTGTTTGACATTTGATTCTACAAAGAAATATTGCAACTTTTTAAAACATTTTTTTATTTGGTTTAATTTGATAAATTTGGCGATATTAATTAGGTCTTTAATTAACTATCACTCCCATTATTTTATTCAAATTGATAAACCTTATGTATCAATTTGGAAGATTGCAGTGTACAACCTTCTATTGAGCCAAGATTCAAATATCATCAAAGTCATGAGCTAGCTAGGGTTGTCACCCACAACTTGATTATATCTGGTAGGCAACTTTTGCCAATTGCATCATATGCAACTCTTGATAGATGATATGCGCAACTCCTTGCCATGATCATCTGCATGCCTCTAGGTACTTAATCCAATTAAGGTCACCTAGTTAAGCCTGACCCAAAAGCAAACACAATAAATATGCACCCTGCTAGGGAAGACCCACATATCTACCATCACACTTCTATGAGATAGACGGTGCACCACACTAGGGCATGCCCACGCTTGCTCGATCAAGCTTTTCATGTGTGTTGCTTATGGAAAGCATCTAAGACTTAATATTTTATTTGAGGGTTTTTGAATATATAAAAATACATATACTTTATCGAATCACCACATATATAGTATGTATCATATGCATGCTATAACCACAAATGAGAACATGTAATAAATAAAACACATAAGAAATGGTTATGGACATACTAATGTAATTCCTAGGAGCCACAAGGAATTACTACCACCTATGGTCCACATCATATGCAACCTGTTGTTGGTGAAAATTTGTGCTCAAACCAATCCGGGTGGATCGGTTCAACACTTGAACCAGTCATCTCGCCTCCTGGTTGCTCGGTTGGACCCTTCTGAAATGGTCATCTGGTTCTCAGGTCCAAGCAGCATCTAGAAACCTCCCATCAGTCAGTTGGGCCACTAGTCGATCAATTCTTCCTCCTATCATCTGACCTCCTCAATTCTCCAGTCCATCGAGTCATCTCACGAGCCACTTATTTCTCCTTTGTGCATATCATCATCTCAAGTTGAAATATAAATTATAACTATCATATTTCTTATTACATTATATATGGAGAAAACCTCGAGTTACATTCGAGGGAAAATAGGAAGAAGAGCATTAAATTATATTTTGAAAGGATAGAGAGGCTCGGTACGCAGATTGATTAACTTCAGGAATAAATAACCACAACCATGTACACATAGATCTAGCATTTTTCCATAACCATGCTTCACATCCACCATCAAAACTGATTTTATGGTGACATGTGTAAATTGCATATATATATATATATATATATATATATATATATATATATTCATTTGGTGTGGTGATTAGACAGACGTGCACATCAACCAGTTTAAATATTTGTATCGCATGCAATAAATAAATAGGGTAAAACCAAACTCTGATCATATCAATTATCCCAAAACATAATTAACTGATGTGGCTCTGATACCACTATTGGGAAATATGACATAAGATAGGAAGTGGAAACAAAAAATTTACTGACATTTCCCATTAATCAGTAGATTGTGTCAACAACTATGTAATGGGAAGGATAGTTTCATGAAGATATACCTGGTCCTAGAGCAAGTACTGAGACAATCCTCATCTATGTAGATGTGCACTGTGTCTTAGACGATGGTTGTTCATCTCCCAGTCACATTGGCACTTGTCTAACTGCTCCTCCATGGACAACATACTTAGACAACTACTGTAGTGTCTCCTCTGATCTCGCCATGGACTACGAGTTGATGTTGCCCTCCTAGAAGCAGCCAAAGGACTCCTTCATCTAGAGTAGCCCAAACAGACCAACTAGAAATCTTATCATTCTACTAGAATGGATAGGAAGGAGTTGTCCCTCCCATTGGTGTACTAGTCACCAACCTACTCTCCCACAACAATGATCCTCAGTTGTTTCTCTCCCTTGCCTATCCCTCCCTAGTCAGGCAGGACATTCTTGGGCTCTCATGGTTACCACAACCAGAGAGGACAACAATTGTTAGAGAAACTGATTCTCAGTCTTCTGTGTTGTGCTCTGGGAAGCCCCCAGTACCCCTTTATTTATAGGAGGGGTTTGGGTCTAGGTTCCTAGTCTATGTGGGAGTGGAAAGGACCGGAAGATCTCAAATTTTTACAACAATTCTAGAAGTTGTACAACCAACGTGCACCTAAACAGTCATCTCCCCCAGTGAGATGGTCGTCTGGGGTGTGAGATTCACATCTCTCTCAGCAACACGGTCATTTTGCACTTTCCCAGTCAAATATGAATTGGCAAATTCATTTCTAAATTAATATCATACATTAATTTACTTACACCCCAAGTAAGTGCAATTAAAAAATGTTTGGGAAAACTCCAAAACCTTTGTTCATCCCAACCAGGCCATCTCACACAAGCGAGACACCCGTATCACTCACCTAGACGACCTTCTGGTGAGTTTGAGTCAAATCGATCGGTTCAACAGCTTGAACTAGTCAATTCATAGGGTAGAACTAAGCCAATTCAATTTTTGATCAGCCTAACAACCCAAATGGCCATCTCAACACTTGAGACACCCGCCTAGCTACCCAAATGGCCATCTCACCTAGTGAGATGGTTGTTTCAAAGTTTAGTCAACCAATCCATTGATCTATTGTGTGAATTGAGTACCCAAAAACTTTAGCAATCAATCAAATTCTCATTTAAGATTCAACTCCTCTCCTAGATGAGTTCTTTTGTGTGTGACCCTATAGGTCCTATACCATGTTAGCAGTGACTCTCCATAACAACTTATGACATATTAAGCAAAGAGTGGTGCCTAGTCGTGCATCAGTGCTACAAAAGTGAATGGAAAGTTGGGGAGCAACTTCAACCTACAATATGTGTGTGGTGTTACAGTGTTTGTATAGTTCCTTTGTCACTGATATCCAGATTGAACTAGAGGCATGGAGTAGTATCCTCATTATTATTCAATCTTCTTTCTTGAATCATAGCAGACTGTAGGAGATATATGTAAGCTCAATATCATATATTGACTCACATGTGTATGGTCATACTTTACTCAGTCTCGCTAATCAAGAGGCCTTGGATACCATACTCCTGTCAGAGGGACAAATCCCATATCTATCACTCACAGTCAGTCCTCAAGTGTCAAAGTCACCCAATCATCACTGTTATAACAACCCATGTTTCTAGACTGTGTTTCATGATGTCAAAGTGTACCCAACGACATGTGATGAGTGTAGTGATTTTAGGTCTAAGAACTACAACCACCACCATGATTGTGAGAGATGAATATGACTTCCATGATGATGGCTTCCATGTGTCAGTATCACGATGGGTTTATCTGATACATTGTTCTTTAATATGTGTTTGTGTGCTTGCTTTGATATTGCCATGTCATGATCAATGATATTCGGTCATCAAGTAACTCACACTTTGATCTTATGTGTCATTGTTTTCTATCAACCTTCTACAATGACAACCGATCAGGGACATAATGAGAATATGTATATGTAATCTTAACATCCTGATGATCTCATTTCTTCCAAGTCTAATACTTGAAGACATACATCATCAAGTAATAATATTCTCTAGGCATTTATTATGTTATTCATTATCTCATAACTGAATATACAAAATAAATTGGAAGGTTTCCTTTGTTATTAATAAAATCATTTATATGTTATTCCATTACAATCATCATATGATTGGCTCTCTAGGCATAAATACCAACATAAGACTCTCATGACGAAATGAAGGCTAAGGTTGACACATGATTCATCCAATAGTCACGAAAGGCTGATGAACCATAGTTCATAGAGACACTCAAATCTGGAGGAAAGAAGATAATCAAAGCTAACATGGGTCATCCAAAGCCACTTCATAAGTTTTCCCCTCTGTATATCATGCACAACTATCATCACCATACAACCTATATGGTGAACAACTACACCATCTTGTACAAATCCTACCAAGGGTATACCAATACAAGAATGCTACATCTAAGAATCTACAACAAGATACATCTATGACACACACAGTCACTCCACAAAACAACCAATCAGATTATTAGATAGAAGAATCCAATAACCAATCAGAAGTTATTGGTTATCAATGTAAAAATTCAAAAGATACAAATAGTTAAAACCTACAATTGCATCGCATAAGAGGAGATCTCATGAAGTCAATCCCACATTGTACCCTCAATTTCCACCTTGGAACTATCCTCTAGTTCTAGGACCATACATGTACCCAAGTCATCCATGCTTAATCTCAGCATTGACAGTCATAATTCACTCAGAGATCTAACATGCATTCGATCATAGCATGCAAAAAACGGGAGATATAGCGGTGAAGATAGAAGAAATGAACACCTTCATAGGTCACCACCAGAATATCACAAAGCAAAATTGGCAAATCATGACAAAGGGAGATACATTTTCAGAAGTGATTATTTCTCCCACTATTGTCAAAGAGGAGATGTCATTGTAGAAACCAAAGAGAAGGTTCACCCATTTAGGGGCCTCCCTCAATAGCATTCTTTAATTAATCAAGCACTTGGTGAACTTTCCTACCATAAAGGAACCACATAATCTTTTGGCAAAGAGATACAATCCCAATGTTCACTATGACTATCACCGCATCTCATGGCATAAAATCGCACAGGTATAGTCCTTAGGAACAACATTCAAGACATAATCATTGCAGGTGTGGTCCAAATGGATGCCCTTAAGGAATTCACTTCAAGTCATATCACCGAAGATCCAAGTGCATGATTGAATCCCTACTAAAGTTATAGCATAGTGAGAACACACCAGTTGATGCACTCATGAAATTTATTAAGCATCCACTCAAGCTAAAGCATGCTAGACAGAAGCAAGACACACAACTGTCACAAGCCCCAAATAATCTGGAGATCATGAGGTATCTATCTAACCATTTTTTTCTTTAAAAATAATCAAAATGGAATAAAAAAGCACAAATGAAAAATGAAAAAAAACAAAAACTTTCAAAATTTAAAAAAAAACTCAAAACCAAAATGAAAAACAATCATCAAAATCCAAAAATCTATTTAATCTACTCAAGCGCCTAGATGTGTCCATTATGCACCCTTAAGCGGAAGGGTCAAAGTAGAACCATATGGCCTAGGATGGAAGAAGCACAACTGTTATCTTGAAGACTCAATGGTCTGCAAACCTAATGTCACCATAAAAATCACTCAATCAATAAAATCATCTAAAGCTACAACTTTAGAATAACACCACATTTCAAAATCAAAAAATGTCCTCTTCTAGTCATCTTAAGATGGGAACCCCAGAGGCAAGTTGGTGAAAACCCACAAAGTCAAAAAATATCCTGAAAGCAAATTTAGGGGTCATTCTGAACATGAACTTTAATGTTTAAATATGACAACACCCTTCATCATGGGGCATGAAAAAGATAAGTGGACAGAGAATAAGGACAGTTGGATCCCCTATGAAATTGTCCATGTCTCACCATCTTCATGATGATCTAGCATGGAGACTAACATGCCTAGACCATGTGTACAAAATGAAAGTGTACGGGTCTAGTATCAACCTATGAGTCTCAAATGTTGAACTCAAGGAAACATAGTCCAAAAACTACTACTAACTATAACCTAATTAGCTAGGCCTAAGGAAATGGTGATTGGTTGTTTTATTATAACTAATTGCAATAATAGAAATTTAAATTAAGTGGAATGTGATCACTTATGAATGGATTCCTTAGTATCACAATTTCACCATGGTTCACTTTGGAATTAACTCCATTTTATTAATAACCATTTATCCTTAATAGTGATTTAAAATTTAGATAGGTGCATTAACTAAATCTCTAGGTTATTATTGGTCTAAACAATTACGAATGATGATCAAGCATGTGCAATTCATTAAACAATCATAAATTTATGTCCAAAATTGAGGAAAAAATATATAATAAATCATAGTGTCAATTACAATACAAAATTGGGCTACTCTCGGGTCCTAAGGAACAAGGGGATTAGTTTTGCATGATTTCTATCAATAAATACAATGAGGAAGAGAGAGAAAAGAGCTAAACATTAGGAAATCTAATGAAAATCCCTAGAAAAATCGGTTTGGAGGATCCCCTCTTGTGAGCGCCTCGATACATAGCGTTTCGGCTACAAATCTACTTCCTAAAGGTGGTCAAATCATCTAGTATGTGTTTGTCTCCTCCTCTCTCGACTCTGTGCACATTTGCAACGTGATAGTATGTAGTGTCTCCCTTTGGACAAACTCCCTAGGTCATGACGTGGAACTCAAGCCATCATTTAGTCCCAGGCATTAGATCTTTCTTAATATTTAATCTACAATGATTGTGAAAAGTTGGTTCCACCAACAGGAAGTCGGTGACACCTAGTTGTTGGATGACTCAAAACCCTTGATAAGTGTTGGTACTACCGACTAATGTGTCACTGGCATTGAGTTGAATTCTAGAAGTTTTGACTTTTCTGTATACAGAAGTCACCAAACCAATTATGTTTGATTCCTGATGCTTTCTGAGTGGAGGGTATGTAGTAATAACTCATTCATTTCATAGCATCAAACACCTTCTCGACACTGAGTGCCATCTCAGTAGTATCGATATTTTGAGATTTCCCTGTTGGATTTTTCCTAGAGTCGGTACCACTGACTTTTATGTTGGTGGCACCGTGTTGTGTTGTAAATGCGGTACAAATATGATTTTTTAACTAAATTTCATACAAATACTCTAAATATGATGCAATAGTGTTTCACAGGCTAATGATGATACACAATGTCAGAATGATACTGAGCACTTATGCATGAATTACAAGGGAAAAAGCATGTGAAAAGTGATTAAAATCCAATGCATCAAGATCTCCTAAGTTTAAATATTGCTCACCTTTGAGAAACACTACATTTGGATCTATTTTAAATAAGTCAACAAGAGGAAAAATAGTATGAACTACATTTCCCAAATACCCTTACATGATGGTCCTGAACCGGCCCTGACCAACCATTGAACAAATAACTACTCTGTAGTGACCAAAGAATGTTCATTACAGATGTCCACCCTTACATAAATGAAACACTATCAATAGAGTAGTTAACATCATAGTCAATTTGGCATATACTTGATGTACCATGTGATTCTCTATCCATATTTCTCTTATATATCTACTAAACTATGTGGAAGTATTTTCCCGTATAGAAATGAATGAAGTTATCAATCATATACATGTCCTACCATAAAGAGTAATGGGTGGAATGGAATAGTGCTATGAATAATAATTGCAAGTAACATATGAATCATTTATGTAAAAGAAAAATATGATGAACCTATATAATGAAGGAATCTAGGTTTTCAAGGTGGCTAGGCGGTAGGTTTCATCCTATGGATGCCTGGGCTTTTTTGGGCGTTTTTGTTTTATTTATTGTAAGTTATGTATTTATTTATTTATACACATGATACTACATGCAATTTTGCAATTATTTGCTCATTAAATATTGTCATATGCCTAACTTCTATATATAATTATTGGGATAATTAGAGGAAGGAGAATTAAGAGGATGAATTACAACAGAAGGAAGATATGTAGGAACTATAGGAGAAAAAAAATAGGAAAAAAGAAAGAAAAATGCAAGTGACTTGTCGGAAGAAGTTAGAAAATGAAACACACAACAGTGGTAAAGGAGATTTGAAGGAGGAATAAGTTAGATAAACAAAAAGAATCAATTGTAAAGGAGTTGTTGGAGGACACTTAGGGGACAAAGAAGAGATAAAGAAATTTTAACATATATATGTAAACAACAATAGTTGTTGAAGATGTAGGAACAATAATAAGTCCAAAAAAATAGAAGAAAACATGCAAATAGAAGTAGTAACAGTAGTGTACTATATGTGGAAGAAGGAAATGTTGTGTGAGTGTGGAAGTCTGAAATAAGTAACATAGAGATCGCAGTAAGAGGAAACATAGGAGGAAGCCACAAAAAATTAAGAAGCAGCAATAGTAGGAACAAAAAATGCAGGAGAAATTGTCAGAAAAAGAAAAGAAAAGGAGCTAGAATAGGAGACACAAGAGGAAGTACCAAAATAATAGAGAAACAGTAGTATAAGGAATGACATGTTTTTAGTAGTTGCAGCAAAAGTGGTCAAGGCATAGACCGCTCAGTCCGCCTAGTATTCCCAGCTGATCTATGATCCCTAGGCACCTAGATTTGAGAGACATGTTGAGTGCCTAGGCACCCGCCTTAATAACTATGGAAGGAATTGAGAAACACATGAATCATAATGCCTATTATTGTGGTGGAATGATGCATGCACTGAGAGTCTCATCTGATTGATGAGTATGGGATAAAAGAATGCATACATGTAACTATTTTCACATCTCCTTAAATGATTTTCAGATTTAAGTTCCGATCATCCTTTTCTCCCTATTTATTTTATTTCTCTCTTTTTTTGTCATTTTTATTTTTAGCATGATTGGTAATGTATCCTAGGGCATTTCTTCAATATATATTTGCTTTTCCTTTTTTAAGAAGGATGTGGATGTGAATACTTTCACTTCACTTTTGAGGACAAAGCTTCATAGATACATGATGAATGAATGATGCAAAAAGAGAATGCAATCTACATGAAACTTATCCACAACTAATTATTATGCACATCCCTATAATAAAATTTATTTATTGTCTAACCAATTCAATAAAAAGGAACTAGCTACATGTCACCTATCATGTTATGAAATGTAGCCAAGAGAAAATAATTCAGGTTACTTAATCATCTTAAGTTGGTGGAAGAAATGTCATGAAAAGTGGGTGGAATCACATGATTATGAGACAACACCTATCTTAAACTTTGATATGTTCCTCTCTTATCAACCTATGTATAGGGTAACCCTAGGGTTTCTTTCTAAAATGCCCATTTTAGGTCTTGTTACTTGTTTGGTTATTTTGGGCTCAAACCCCATCATCATACACAGGTCATGGATAAATTAAGATTTTCACTCATATTAAGTATCCTCAAGCTGACTAACTCATACACTTCCTCTAGTTGGTGTTGCCTTCGAATTTGTAAATAAGCTTAGAAAGATGTAATCATTTAAATTTTTTAATTTTCATTACAAAGGCATGATACACATTTTCCTTTAATGATAGATGAAATCATAATAATTAAGCTCCACTATTACACTAAATAGATGTGGATCCTATACTTGTAAATAATAAGAACAAACTAAAATAAGATAAAAAATAAAATAAAATAGATAAAGCCATTCTAGCACCCCCTAAGCTTGAAGTGGACTTTGTGCACATAATCAGAATTCAAACAAAGAGGTGGAATGGGGGTATCGTGTGCGGTGGCAGTGGTGGTGGTGGTGGTAGATGAAATGTTCTCAGTGGCCTATTTGGATCCAATTGTGTTGGTGTCCATCCTTCTGTGTTGGTGTCACTAACTTGTGTGCGGGTGCCACCGACTTGTGTGTCGGTGGTACCAAGATATGGCATCCTTTATCCCTCTTTGAGTTGTATGAGTTGGTGTCATCAAAATATGTGTCAGTGGTATGGACAATATTTTCATGTAGCTCTATGATTTTTCTAAAAAAAGTAAGTGGTATCGACATGGCTGTCAGTGGTAGCGACTTTTTGTAAAATTCAACCTATCATGGATTGATACCAGCTACTTGTGTGTCGGTGTAATCAATTTTTTGTGGAATCCCTCTTGAACATTTTTGAGTAGGTCACCGGTACCTACAGTAGTTTCAGTAGTACCAACTCTGACTCTACCTACACACCAAACAGAAGCATCAAGGTACCTTTTTACATAAATTTATAATCTAAGAAGACAAATATGAAATTTAAACAATGAAAATACTTAAAAATGTAAATGACTAAAATAAAATTGGGTTGCCTCTCATGAGCGCCCTTGCTTGATGTCCTAGGTTTGACAAGATGATTTTCTTCAGTCGGGGTTATCACGGGATGGTTGTGAAGACTCATTTGACAGTCTAAACTCCTCTCTATCATCATCTATACCAAGTGTCAAGTTACCTCTACCCATGGAAATGATCACATTGGTCATAGCTTGCAACATCCTTCCTAACAACATCTATGACCCCCACATCTTGTGCATATACATAACCACAAAATGGACATGATAGATGAATTTGTTGACTTTGACTAGAACATCCTCGAATACGCCATAAGGACTCACAATTAATCTGCCTCCCAACTAGATTTTCATGGACATCATCATTGATTTCTTCAATATCACCTTCCTAAAGGTTGAGAGAGGCATGAGATTTATGCTTACCCTAAAATCACATTGTGCTTGTTAGAACTTCTTTTTGTCTATAGAACAAGGGATGTAGAAGCATTCTAGGTCTTTTCACATCATCTCCAGTCTTCCCTATACCATCCCACTCACCACTTCATCAACACGCAAGACATATGTATCCTTTATCCATGTTTTCTTATTGATGATATCCTTTAAGAATCTTTTGTATATGGGAATTTATTCTATTGCCTCCAAGAGTGGGATGTTGATGTGGAGCTTTTGGAATATATCTAGAAATTTCTTGAACTATTTTTCCTCCTTTCTCAACTTTAGACTATCTAGGAACGAAACATGTGGCTTCTCGCGTATGAGGAGGAATGTGTGGAACATTAGGGATTGCCTCCCCTAAGCTTGCTTCAACATCACCTCCTAGGACAAAACTTGGAATGTCTCTTATCAGTGGGATGGCTTGTGGTTTCTCCTTCTCAAGTGTGGGTGTTTCCTTGTTGATTGTGACTCCTCCACTATGAATTAGAACCCTCACATGTTCTTTTTGTACGAGCACCTTATCTGGAGCTGGAGCATGGACATAACAATGGTGGCACTTTGAAGTTCATTATTTTGGAAAAACGGTATAGTTGGGTTGTCCTTGTTGCTTGTTGCTGATTATGTATAGACTAAGGTGCATCAGTAAGCATAATGAACTAGTGTTATGTATCCTCCTGATCTTCTGTATATGTTGTAGGGAAATGGAACTTCTAGTAAATACACCCAATATGGTCTGGTGACTTCTCAATAACTTGCTATGGTTCCTTGAGAATAGTGACAAAATTTACTGATGATGTTGATGAGCTATCTCTATGTTCCTAGGAAATATGTACTGAATGGGATTCTTAAGGTACGCACCTCTACTACTAGATGATAAATATGATTTTTAATATTGTTGATCTAAGCCACTTGATTTTGTTGTACCCTTTTTGTATGATCTAGTTTGGCCTCATTCTACGCCACCAACCTACCCAACATCTCTTCACTTTTTTATGTTACATGGACCCATATCTTGTTTATATTGTTGATGTAGGTACATTCACTCCACCTCTTCACCTCTAGATGAGGTGTTAGATTTTTTCTCAAGCTTCCTTGTAAATGTGTCCATTTGGGCTTTGAATTCTTGGAACTCCCTTGATTCCATAGCACTTTTAATTGTTGTTGGAGCTTCTTGCTCCTCCCCCCATGATTAATTCTTGGCCATGTTCTTTAAGATGTCATGACACCTCGTACCTTTATTATTTATGAAGAAACATACTCGAGTGCTATTCAGACTAGTCATCTCCTCTTTATGTAGGCCATAGTAGAATGTCTTCTCCTACTCATATAAATTGATCCCATGAAGAGGGTGTTGCTATATATGTCCTGAGAGACAATCATATGATGATTGCAATGTGGCATTAGATCCCTAATTTAATAATAATAAAAGGGTATTTATGTCTATTATGTTTGTCTCAGTCATGAGATGATGACACACACATAAGTAGATGTCTAAAGAATGATGTTACTCAATGACATATGTCTTCAAGTTGAGGACCTAAATAATGAGATCATATATATGATAAGAATACATGCATTCTTGTTATGTCCCCTGTCGTATATAATTGTGGAAGCAAAATAAAAAATAGTAATACATAAGACTAGAGTGTGTGTTGATTGATGACAGAGTCTCATTAGTCATTATATGTTATATCAAGTCAAGCACACAGATACATGTTAGAGAATACTGTATCAGACAGACCCACCATGAGAGTGATACATGGAGACCATGGAATGTTAGTTAGAATCAACTCTTATAGTGATAGTGGTGATTTTGGTTCTTAGACTTGAAGTCCCTACATTCATCACATGTCGATCGGTATACTTTGACATCATCAAACATAACCCTGAATAAGGATTTCCATAAAGGTGATGATTGGGTATATGTGACACATGGGGACTGAGTGTGAGTGATGTAGATGGGATTTGTCCCTCCTATAGGATTTTGATATCCAAGGTCTGTTGATAAGTGAGACCGCAAAATGTATGGCCATACTTGTGTGGCTCAATATGTGATATGTGAGCTCACATGCATCTCAAACAGTCTTATCTAGTTCAAGGAACATGGATTGAACGTTTAGAGGATGACAATTCCATGCCTTGAGTTCAATCTTGATATCAGAGACAAAGGAACTATACAATCACGGTAACACTAATCATGGATTGTAGGCTGAAGTTGTTCTCCAACTTTCTGAATTACTTGAGTAGAAATGATGTGTGACTAGGCACCGCTCTTTGCTTGTAATGCATAATTAGTTATGGAAATTCACTACCAATGTAATTCTAGACCTATAGGGTCACACACAAAGGATACACTTGGATTAAAGGAGTATAATCAGAATGATATTTAATTTGATTACTAAAGGTGTTTAGGTATTAAACTAAACAACTGACATTCAAAATTGAATAACTGGAGTCTAAACTAACCAGTTCAAGTGTTGAGACGATCGGTTGGGGTGTCAAGTCAATTGGGATCAATATACTTTGAATTCTACCTGAACCGGACAAGTGAAACAACCATCTCACTTGTGAAGTGACTATCTCACAATATGAAATGATTGTTTTACTATGTGAGACGACTAGTTCTTGTTCTGGGTTGTCCTCTTCAATTTCCAGTTTGATTGGAACATGGATTGATGTTAATGTCATATTTAGCATTAAATCAGGCATTGAATAACAATTTGATTCTAAACATAAAACTTGTGAGATGACTGTTTCACTAAGTGAGTTGACCATCTCACTCACCAAATGATTATTTTATTAAATGAGATGACTATCTCCCTCTTGAGATGGCCGTTTGAGTGTGTGAAATGAATATTTCACACTACACAAGTTCTAGAACATTCATGATTCTAACCCTTCTACTCCCACACCGATTAGGAACCCTGACCCTGGCCTCTACTATAAATAGAGGGGTACTGGGAACTTCCCAACACACACAATTGAGAATCAGTTGCTCTAATAATTGTTGTCCTCTTTGGTTGTGATAACCAATAGAAAGATCTACCAAGTCCCGCCTATTAAACGGAGGGATAATGAGGGAGAGAACAACTGAGATCAGTTGTGGGAGAGCATGTCGATGACTAGTACGTCAACAGGAGGGGACAACTCCTTCCTCTCGGCTATAGTAGCACAACATGGAGTTCTTGGTGATCCACATGGACTACTCTAGAGGCAGGAGGCCATTGTATGATACTAGAAGAGCATCCTCAACTGCCGTCTATGGTATCCAGACCAGGAGGTCATTCGTGATGACTGTTCAAGTGTTGTTGTTGTTGAAGGAGTGTGTTTCTTCTTGAAGAAGAAGAAGCATGATGCTACTACAAGGGTAATGTCACTGGACTTACTCCAAGACTGGTATAACCTTGCAAAGCTTCCTTCCTAGATTCATTTTTGTAGACACAATCATGTTGTCCAGGGGAATCGGGTTTTAAATTTATTTTTTGTTGTTGCCTTATCTATCGTCCTGATTTCCCTACAGTAGTTTCAGAGCACTGTCAATATGCAGTGTATCTGGGATTTAAATCGATATGATCGAATTTAGTTTTCATTCTTTTAGTGCATACAATGCAAATATTAAAATGATTAATGTGCATATCCAAATAAATTCCACTTATACTTGACAAAATGATATATATATATATATATATATATATATATATATGCAATTCACATGCATCGCCCTAAAATCAGTTTTGATGGTGGATGTAAGGCATAGATATAGCCAATAAACCTAGATCTGTTTGTGCATAGTTGTTGTTGTTTATTCCTATTATTACTCAGTCTGTGTATTGATCCCCTCTCTCCTTTCCAAATGTAAATTAATGCTCTTCTTCTTATTTCCCCTCAAATGTAACTCGAGTTTTTTTTGTATACAATGTAATAAGAAATAAGATAGTTTTAATTTATGCATCATTGTGAGAAGACACTCTGCTCAAGGCAAAATGAAACAACCTGATCGATAGGAGGACTGAGGAGTCCAGATGATAGGAGGACGAACTGATCAATTGGTGGCCCAAATGATCGGTTGGAGGAGTCTAGACGCCGCTTGGACCTGAGAACCAGATGATCATTTCAAGATCCCAGTCGAGCAACCAGGAGGCGAGCCAACCAGTTCAAGAGTTGAATTGATCATCCCAGATTTGTTCGAGCATAGATCTTCACCAACAATAGGTTGCATATGATGAGGACCCTAGGTGGTAGTAATTACTTGTGGCTCTAAGTAATTACATTAGTATGTCCATAACCATCGCTTATGTGTTTTAATTATTGCATGTTCTCATTTGTGGTTATAGCATGTATATGATACGTACTATAAGTATGTGGTGATTGGATGTGTATATGTATTTATATATAAAATCTATAAATATAAATATTAAGTCTTAGATGCTTTCCATAAACACCACACATGAAAAGCTTGATTGACTAATCATGGGCACGCCCAAGCATGGTGCATTGTCTATCTCGTGGAAGTGTGATGGTATATATGTGGGTCTGCCCTAGCAAGGTGCATATTCTATCGTGTTGGCTTTTGGGTTAGGCTTAACTAGGTGACCTTAACTGGATAAGATCCTAGAAGCATACAGATGATCAATGACAAAGAGTTGTGCATATCATCTACCATATGATGCAATTGGCAATAGTTACCTATTTGATAGAATCAAGCTATGGGTGACAACCCTAGCTGGCTCATGATTTTGATGAAATTGGGATCTTGTCTCACTAGAAGATTGTATGTTGCATTCTTCTAAATTGATACATGAGGATTATCAATTTGAAAAAAATAGTGGGATAGATATTTATTTGAAAACCTAATTAATAACATCAATCTTATCAAATCAAACAAATCAAAATGTTTTGAAAAGTTGCAAAATTTGTTTGTGAAATGTAATGCAAACACAAATATATTATCGATGCAATCAGTCCTTGAGATGGACAAACCAAATGTGATTTACTTCCACATTTGGTTTAGGACTTTGAGAAGTGTTCTAAAAAATTAGAGAAAGCTATATGTCCTTGATAGACCAGAGCTAGAGGAACCCGCTCTAAATGCGCCTAAGGCTGAAATGGATGGTTAATGGAAGCACGCTAATGATGCCATATATATTGAATACCTTATGATGTGTTGTATGAACTATGAGTTGCAGAAATAGCATGAAAAACATGAACATTCTCGAGTTGTAAAGAAAGAAAGGCATGATGTCTTCAAAGTGCTATTTGAGTGCAACATGACAGAGAGAGATCCAGTAGATCTCCATGTACTCAATATGATTGGGCATGTGGAGTAAATGGGATTTCTTTTAGGTCAAGAGTTGACCATGCATATGATTCTACAATCATTGTGTGAATCATATAGCCAGTTTATTAAGTGCTAACACACAATATGGCCAAACATTTATCTGAGTTTCTTGGCATGTTGAAGCCAAAGCAAGATTGAAGAAGGACAAATATGTGATGTTCATCAGCGGAAGTGAGTTTAAGGGAAAAGGCAAGGCCATGAAGAGTTTTGAGGTTATGCTAAACTCCAAGTCTTCTGCACTCAAGGTAATGAGAAGGGTAAGTGTAAAAGGAATAGGTCCTTTTCACTTAATTGATTAAGGAGGGATAATGCCACCATTATCATTTATCTAGACATTTGAAAGCAACTATCCTATTTATAGAGGATCTCAGGAAGAAGAAGGAGATAGAGATCTCTACTTCAGGACCTGAGAAGAAGTAAGCTAGAAACTGTACAAAGCAAGAGTTTCTTCCACTATAGTTGGAGGTTGTCATTCATGGGCATGTAATGGAATTAGTGAATTGCATTTATGTTCTTGCCATTAATGAAAACATCATAAATCTTGTCTGGAAAAGAATTAATATTTCATGGAAATGCCCTATCTCTAACAAATTATACTTGATATCTCTGAAGACAAATATGTGTGTGACACATATATCGAATGACTTGATGACTCAAATAAAGAATACCTATAGCATTGTCATCTAGAGTGCATAAATGAGATATGCATTTCTAGAATTCATATGATGGTATCTAGACTCTTTTGGTTATTGAGATATTAGAGACATGCAAGCCATACATACTGATATATATAGACCTTTTAGATTGAATGCTAAAGGTAGTTACAAGTACCTCATTAAATTTATTGAAGAGATCAGTAGATATGAAAATTTGTATTTAATGAAATACAAGCATGAATCTCTTGACGTATTCAAGAAGATCATGAATGAAGTTGTAACGACCCTCAAAATTTAGTCCAAAAAATCCTTGGTATTTAATAAAGGTGAAACCCTAAATTGAAAGAATCCATTTTTCATATGATGACTTAAGTAGAGACCGTGCTTAATTCGTATTCCAAAATGAGCTAAATGTGCCAAGTGGACCTTGAATTGAATCATTTACATCAATACTTAGTCATATTAATGTCATGTATAATGCATGAAAACCTAACCCTAATTATGCAATGGTGACTAGTTGGGATTGAATGATAGTTTAGATCTGTATACATGTATAATGTGTCCCACAAGTTGGTATATGAGTAGATAATATAATAATAGAGCTTCCCTCAGAATTTGGTTATAAAATCCATTTTCAATGATTTTTAATATATTAATTACCCTAAATATCTAATGGTGTAAAACACCTATTTTCCTAATTGATATCCAAAATCTGATTGGATAATTAGATTCCTCATGGTTGAATTAGCTTGTATATCAAATTTGGTTATATTTGAATAATCCTAGCTACCCGAATGATATTAGGAAGAAAATAGAAGATAATGACATTCCCTTGATTAATTAACTCGATAACACATGTGATTATCCTAATATAACAAAGTCCTGGACTTTAGGCTAGATAACGCCTATCACGCACAACTCGGAAGAACCCGACTTAGTTGATAAATGTCGGATGATGATCCAACGAGAGGCGGTTCATCCGCTACCTCCCGCAGAGTCCGCGCGGAGGAGGGAATCAGGGACCCGATCCCTGCCTGGCAGTATCTCTCTCCCTCCTCAACTGTTTCTTTGTTATCTCCCTACCAATGGGTTCGGGAGATCCCCGCGAACCTAGCGAGCCCTAGCTCGACCCCTATAAGCACCTATTGAGAGAACACCCAAAAATTCTCTCCCTCCTGTCCACGGCGCCACCTTCCCTAGGCCAAGTAGGTCCATCAGACCGAGGGCAAGAGATCCAGAAAGCAAGGACGGCCCCCGATAGGCCCTCCTACTCCATCAATTTCATCAGAATCGTTGCAAGCTAGCACCGCCGTCAGGATCTTCCTCACTGAGATCAGCGGGCTCCAGCACAGAGCTCTGACCTTCCCAGTTCAATACAACCTCTGGTAAGCATATATGACTTCCCTTCTTGCTTTTCCTTACTCCAATTTTCCTTCAGATTGCCCCAGTTCGCGTATCCTGTAGTTGTGTTCAAGGTACTCTTCGACGCTCTCAGGTAGGCCACTGTGGTGGTCCTCTAATAGGGGAAACACAATTTTCGACTCTAGCACACCTGGTTTGTGGTTTTTCAAACTCCAGTGAATGACTTCAGAAGTGCTTCTTGTCAGTTCAGTTTAGACATCCCCTTCCCCTATTTCTGCATGACCTCCATGTATTTTCCATGGCTCCAGTGGTCTTGGATCTCCATGGAGCATTTCTTCACCTTTGCATAGATTTCTCGAGCCTGGTTCCTGTTGAAGATCGCCTTGTTTTGGTGGTTTTGTGGTTTTAGCTTCGACCTGCTCCTCCAGTCATGGTGCTGACTGAAGATGGAGTTTCAGGGCACGAAAAGCTTCATCCTTTAGGTCTTCGAGCTCGGCAGATCACAAGGAAGTAGTTGTTCATAATCTCCTGTCAGGTTTCATAGCAGATCATGAGTTGGTGTTCCGGGATTGGAGCTTCTACTCTGTGTTCTCAGTCGTTCCATAGACGAACAAAGTCATTGGCGTTTTCCCCAGTTTAACCCTCATGGGTTTTTCTTCCTGTAACACTCCTCTTGGGCATATTAGTAATTATATCCAAGGTATCGGCTCAATGCACTTTGACTCTATGGTCAGGCCAGCCCATGTGGCCTATGACTACTGGACCACGCACGCCAGCGGGGTTAACATGTCATATTTATGCACATGGATTTATCTCGCGCTCTTTTTGGTCAGAATATATCTGATCTTTACAAATTCATAGAAAATAATGTAGAGCTCATATGGGGATGACCCATATATGATTTTTGATCAGTTTTTCAATATATATCACATGGTCCTAGTTTTAGAACCAGACACTTGACCTAATTTCCAAATTTAATTAAAGAATCATACACCTATGTTAAGAAAATGAAATTAATGTATAATTATGTTATTTACAGGACATTAGGATTGATCAGGACTTCATCTACTGTTAGTATACCTCCTCAGGATCAGGTAAGCGTGTCCATGCACTTTGAGTATATAGTATTAGCTTTCATCGATTTATAATCATTATGATAATTAAGATGAATGACATGCATAGTTATGTGTTCAAATTAAATCTTAACAACATCCAAGTTCCTGTAAATTTATTTCTTTAATGTTATGCCTCAATGCTATTTTAAGAATCAATGTCGCGTTCATATGAAATCCAAGTAAAGTTAATTAGTTCCAAGATATTGATGAATTACATAGTGGGTTGGATTACTTTATCCTCATCATGTTAATGTTGAGCCTACAGGCCTTATGAGCACCATTGGTGCATAAGTATCAAGGATACTTCAATCAACCAACAAGATTATGTTATGTGAATCTAAATCCATTGTTCAATTAGTTTCATACTTTTTCTTATTGCCAAGTTACTAAGTTGTTATAATAATGCTCTATGATGCTTACTCTAATGTAGTTTTTATTATATGCATGGTTGGGGGTGGGATGCCCATAG
Source organism: Alisma plantago-aquatica (assembly GCA_963693085.1). Taxonomy (NCBI): domain Eukaryota; kingdom Viridiplantae; phylum Streptophyta; class Magnoliopsida; order Alismatales; family Alismataceae; genus Alisma; species Alisma plantago-aquatica. Next base: position 442,505,141 of record OY856411.1, on the reverse strand, counting down.
GTACAAAGCAACTTTCAAGAAAGGGCTATATGAAGGTCAGCTTAAGGAATAGATCAACACTTCCTAAAGATGTATGTGGTGGGGTGCCATCTACGATAGAAGATCTTGATGTTATAGATAACTTTATGTATTAATTATTTTTAATCATGTATATCCTAGTTAGCTTCAATTCAAGAAACCAATTGTGAACAATGTATAAATCAATTTCAATATCAATGCATGGTGTTTGTTTACTTTATTTGCAATGATTATTATGATTGTGACATTCCTTTTGAGCAAGAGTACCCCATATTATAGACAATGTGGGTGTTTCTTCCGTTGCTACATATATGCTTGAAAGGGGTGTTATAGAAGTACGTAACTAACTTGGTAGAAGTATTAAGTTACTTCAATGTGGTCAATGTTGAAATATTTTAAACCAAGAGTTTGAGGACCTTCTGGAGAGATCATGATAGTGTATCATAGTGAACTCCACTTGAAACATAATGATGTATCTGAAAGAAGGAATCATATCTTGTTGATCATGGTGTTATTATCAACAAATCTAGCTGATCTTCCAATTTCCTTTGGGCACATGCTTTACACTAAAACAATATACTATCTAAATTGGTTTAAAAGATACCACATGATATATGGCATGGTAAATGTCCCAATATGTCTTTTATAATGATTAGTATTGAAATATTATATAAGAAAATAGTTTATTAAAGCATTTATCCACAAATCATGTGAATGTTATTTTGTTGAATACTACTTATATTCCAGCCCGACAACAAAGTGTTTGTTTCTAGGATGGCTCATTTCCTAAATGGAAATTAGTTCTGAAGGAATCAGTGGGAGAAAAAGTAGAACTCAAGAAGTTCGAGACAAATAAGAAAACATTGAACCTAAAGAGGTACAATAGGAACATGGAGAATCACAAGCTGTTATGGAATTACTAGTTCATGATGTAACATATTACCTCATAGTTCTAGTAGAACACGCCTAGAGTTTAAATATTGTGGTCTTATAACTCAAAAAGGTAGCGAGTTGATCATAGATGATGAGTCAACAACCTATGTAGAATCTATTGAGAGATCAGAGTCTGAGAAATGGCTTGAAAGCATAAGATACATAATGGACTCCATGTAAACTAACAAGGTATGACCTTGGTGTATCCACTTGAAGGGGTAAAATCCATAGGGTGCATTTGGTTCTTTGAGAAAGACCAACATGGAAGGGTACATTCTTTGCAAAGAGTTCCAAACAAATTCAAGGTGTCGAACTTGATGAAATTTTCACCAGTTTCCATGGTTAAGTCCACCAGGTTCATGTTTGCTATTGCAACTTAGTATGACTATAAGATTTGGCATATGGATGTTAAAGACACATTCTTAAACTGAAATAATTAAAAGGATGTGTATATGACATAGCCAAAAGGTTTTATAAATACAATAATGCAAATAAAGTCTATAAGTTGTAAAGGTCAATCTTTGGATTGAAGAAAGTATCTCAAAGCTGGAATCTTCTATTTGACAAGAAAGTCAAAGGGTTTGAGTTGAGTCAGAATTAAGATGGAATATGTAACTACAAAAGATTAGTGGGAGTATATTTGTATTCCATATGATGATGGGGAATAACATCCTCATCATGTAAATGATAAAACCTGGCAAGGAAAGTACCTTCTCTATGAAAGGCTTAGGGGAAGAATCCTATGAGATAGGAATTGAGACCTATGACATAGATCTGGAAAGCTTCTCAAAATCATATACACTAGAAAGATAATGAAGGGTTCAACAGTAAGACTCAATGAGAGAAAACTTTTCCATGTTATATGGAGTTAGTTTCTCACGAGCCTAGTGTCCCAGTTCTTGTGAAGAATAGGAACACATGGATAGATGCCATATGCATTTGTAATTGGATCTATCTTGAATGCAATGTCATGTACTTATCATGTTATCTCGCATGTATTGGACATGATGAGAGGATATCTAGTAATCTCGTATGTATTTGACATGATGAGAGGGTATATGTCAGATGCCAGTGAGAGTCACTGGACTACCATTAAAAAAAATCCTTAGGTGCTTGTGAAGCACTAAAAGGGTTGGTTCCTTGGTTATGGTAATAAGGAAGAGTTGGGTGTAAGGGGTTACACCGATGCAAGCTTTCAAATTGACAAAATTAATGACCGCAATCTAAATTTATGTTTGACCTTAAATGAGAACTGTAAGATGGAAAGGGTTCTGAGCTAAAGACAATTGTTTATATCTATTGAAGAAGTTGAGTATCTCTATGTTATGAGAATAGTAGAGCATAATGTATGGATCAAGAAGATCATATGGGTGAACTTGTGTGAGGTTCCAACCATTGATGACATGGTAGAAATAATGATGAAAACAATGGAGCTATTGGTGAGGCTAGGAATCTCAGATATCATACTACAACACTTCCATCTCATGCAAAAAGTTGAACAGTGAGGAGATGTGAAACTTGCAATATACCGACTTGATACAAACATTGCTAACCCGCTACAAAGCACTTGCACAGTAGAAACATGATGGACAAGTTGAGATCACTTGGAATATGATTCGTGAGTGATTGGCTCCAAGTGAAAGTGGGATTCTGTTGGTATATATGTCCAGAGAGACAATCATATGATGATTGCAATGTGGCATTAGATACCTGATTTGATACTAATAAAAGGGTAACTCCATCTATTATGATTGTCTCATTCATAAGATGATGACATAGACATAATTAGATGTCTAAAGAATGATGTTACCTGATGACATATGTCTTTAGATTGAGGACCTAAACAATGAGATCATATGTATGATAAGAGTACATGCATTCTTGTTATGCCCTTGTCGGATATTACATGGAAGAAAAATAGACAATAGTAATACATAACACTAGAGTGTGTGTTGACTGATGGCAAAGTCTCATTAGTCATGATATGTGATATCAAGTCAAGCACACAGGTACATGTTAGAGAACAGTGTATCAGACAGACCCACCATGAGAGTGATACATGGAGAGCATGGAATGGTAGCCAAAATCAGCTCTCATAGTGATAGTAGTAATTATGGTTCTTAGACCTGAAGTTGCTACATTCATCACATGTCATTCGGTATACTTTGACATCATCAGATGTAACCCTGAATAAGGATTGCCACAAAGGTGATGATTGGGTAGCACTGATATATGGGGACTGAGTGTGAGTGATGTAGATTGGATTTGTCCCTCCTACACAAATTTGATATACAAGACCTCTTGATAAGTGAGACTAAGAAATGTATGGCCATAGTTGTGTGACTCAATATGTGATATGTGAGCTCACATGCATCTTATACAATCTTCTCTAGTTTAAGAAAGATGTGTTGAATGTTGAGAGGATGATGATTCCATGCCTCGAGTTCATTCTTGATACTAGAGACAAAGTAACTATACGATCATGGTAACACTAATCATGGATTGTAGGATGAAGTTGTTCTCCAATTTTCTGAATTATTTGGATAGCAATGATGTGTGACTAGGCACCGCTCTTTGCTTGTGATGCCATAATTGGTTATGGACATTCACTTCCAATGTAATTCTATACTATAGGGTCACACACATAGGATACACTTGGCTAAATGAGTATATTCACAAATGATGTTTAATTTGATTACTAAAGTTGTTTAGGTATTCAATTAAATAACTAAGGTTCAAAATTGACTAACTAGACTCTAAACCGACCAGTTCAAGTGTTGAGATGATCGGTTGGGGTGTCAGGTCAATTGAAATCAATATTGGTTGAACTCTGCCTGAACTAGACAAGTGAAACAACCATCTCACTTATGAAATGACCATCTCACCATGTGAACTGACCATTTCACTATGTGAGACGGCCGGTTCATATTATGGGTTGTCTGATATAGTTACAAATTCAATTGGAACAATGATTGATGTTGATGTCATGTTTAGTATTAAGTCGGGCATTGAATACCAATTTGATTCAGAATAGGAAACTTGCTAGACGACCTTTTCATTGATCAAAATGATCATCTCACTAACCAAACAACCATTTCACTAAATGAGACGAACATATCGCTCATGAGATGACCATTTGGGTGTGTGAAATGACTATTTCATACTGTGCAAGTTCTAGAACATTCATGATTTTGGACCCGTCTACTCCCACACCGATCAGAAACCCTGACCCTGGCCTCTACTATAAATATAGGGGTATCGGGGGCTTCCCCACACACACAATTGAGAATCAGATTCTCTGACAATCGTTATCCTTTCTAGTTTTAGTAACTAATAGATAGCTCGAGCAAGTCCTACCCGTTAAAGGGAGGGGAAGCGAGGGAGAGAACAATAGAGATCAGTTGTGGGAGAGCATGTCGGTGACTAGTATGTCGATAGGAGGGGACAACTCCTTCCCGTTGGCTCTGGTATCCTAATGTGGAGTTCCCAATGGTCTATGTGGACTACTCTAGAGGTGGGAGGCCATCATCTACTGTAAGAAGAGAATCATCAATCGCCATCTGTGATAGCCAAACCAAGAGGCCATTCGTGACAACTGTTCAAGTGTTGCTACTGTTGAAGGAGTGTGTTGTTGCCTGAAGAAGAAGAAGCATGATGCTACTGCAAGGGTAATGCCATTGACTTGCTCTAGGACCAGGTATCACCTTGCAAACCTTCCTTCCTAGATACATTGTTGTTGATGCGATCTTGCTATCCAAGGGAATTGGGCTTTAAAATTTTGTTTCTACTACCTAATCCGTTTCCCCAATTTCACTATAGAGGGACCTTCCTAAGCATGTTCTGAAATCACTCCCAAGATTCAGAATATGACTCTTCAGCATGCTTCTTGAAGTTGTGGATCTTTCCTACCAATTCATTGGTCTTTTGGAATGAAAATTATCACTTGAAGAAGACATCTATCATTTCATCCTAGGTCTCTATTTATTCTAGAAAAAAGCTAAGAAATCATGTTTTTGCCTTGTCTGATAGTGAGTAGGAGAATAGCATCAATTAGATCATTGTATCTGGGACCCTATCGAGCTTCAACATGTCGCAGCTTTCTACAAAGTTGTTAATATGTTCCATCGAGTTCTCCAAACATTGGTCATGGAATGATTATTATTTGATGAATGCGAATAAACCATGATCTATCTTATAACTACCAATATTGACTGTTTGCCTTTTGGTTGTCCCTATTTGAGCTTTGGTTGAGGATGATTTAATCTTCTCCCAGATAAACTAGTCTTTAGGCCCATCTTCAACATGTGCTTTAACATTTAGGTCTGTGTCTACTATCTATACCTGCTCTTCCTGATGTGGTGGGGTTTGAATGAGCTTCTTAAATGAAGCCCCAAACTCTCGTGCCTTATGAAAAATCTCCTCCTGATATGCAATGGATGCAGTAGACTTTCTGTAATCTGTGATTCGAGTGTGAATGATGCACTGGTACCTAAAACTTAATGGCAATGTGAGAATACAGAATACTAGTGAACTAATAAAAGTAAAATTTTCAATTATGCTCAATTTAGGGAAAAAAATAAATAAAAGAAAAAAATGGCCTAGAGTGGTCGATCAAAGCACTCATAGTGCTGGAGTTGTCATTTCCTCAGCAACGGAACCAAAAACTTGACAATACTAAATCGTGTGTGCCAAATGCAAGTGTACGCATCAAGTGGTAAAGGCCTATGAGGCCCAAATATCAAACTCAGGGAAACATACACCAGAGACCACTATTAACTATAACCTAACTAGTTAGGCCCAATGAGAAGGTGATTGTTTGTTTGATTATAGCTAATTTCAATAACTAAAATATAAATTAAGTGGAATGTGATCACAAAGTAATGGATTCCTTAGGATTATAGTTTCACCACAGTTGACATTGCAAGAACTCCATTTCATTAACAATCATTTATCCTTAACCCTAGACCAAGGGACTTTTAACAATTATTACCTTCTCTCAGAGCATAATATACTACCTACATTCAAGCCCTATCGTGAATAGGGGTGTCCTTGAACTCAAGCCCTACATTCATGTAGAAACACCTGACAAAACCCTACATTCAAGTGGTTACTCCATGCAAAAATCCTATCAAGAGATAGGAACCTCGATCAAAGCCCTACATACATTAGGAAAATTGTGTTGTTATCCCGTTGAACCATCTTGTATTTAAGAGATGTTTTAGGAAGCAAATAGTTTTTTGATATAGTCACTAGTCAAAAAGTCCACCTTAAATTTGGAAATGTGTCGCATGCCCAACTTTATCTATCTTGAGTACTTTTGAAAATAAGAAAGGCTTTGAGGAACATAGAATTGATCGGTACAGTCACTTGTCATGAAGGCCACCTTAAATCTAGAAATTTTCCTAGATCCCAATCCTATCAATCTAATCAATACCATGAATATTCTCTAAGGATTAGATGAATGACCAATATAGTCACTAACATGAAGGTCACCTTAAATTTGGAAACTTGTCTGATACCTGACGTATTCATCTTGAGTACTCTTGTAGAGCAACTAACTATGCTTTTGAAGGTCCAAACAAGCAACCTAGAACTCTTTGAATGGCATACAGATACTCTATTGATTCCTATGTCTCGTAGTATCTTTCAAATGATCATGTACTTCCATTATCAAATCTAGCATTAATTTTTATAAGACTTTAACAAGAGACTTATGTGTTCAAATATGATCTGACTCATTATCACTTCAAGCATGAAGCATTCCTAGTAGGGATGTAGTTTAAAGGAAGGTTGATCAAAACAAGTAAGAACTTGAGTGTCAGGGAGAATCATTCTTTGACACTTTAGATGATAGATGATAGACCAGTGGAGGCCCCCTAATGTTGGTAATCACCTGATGCCCAATCTTTACTATTTTCAGCACTCTCCCTATGAACTTTATATTACAAGGAATTCTAAATTCTCTAAGGAACATATGATAAACTGGCAACATGCATTGGCTGTGAAGGCCACCTTAACCTAGGATATTTGTTTAGTTCTCGATCTCATCCATCTTGAGTAGTTCAAAGAATTGGAACAACAAAGATGATGATTTCAAAGATCCCAACAAGCAACCTATAAATCTTTGAACGGCTAGCTGATGATCCAAGCATTAGAAATTTGATGAATACAGTCAGTAATTGTTAAGGTCACCTTGAATTAAAAATTTCCATGCCCTACTTTACCTATCTTAAGAACCTTTTAAATCTAGAAACACTCTAATATGAGATTTTTTCTGATACTCTATCTATGGTCCTAGCTCATGACCTAAAATTGAACTAATTATTCCTTCATTTTCAAGTCAATCTAGGGTCCCAGACAATGACCTAAAATTGAACCTATCATGCTCTCATATTTCCAAATATTTCAATCCAAGATCAATAGATAACATTACACCAATCATGTCCTAAACATATCAAGATCTACACCTACTTGGAACTTTTAGATAATTACATATGCTATCATTTCCATATTTGACGATCATTTCTTACTGGGGATGTATTTCAAAAGAAGTGTGATCAAATCAAGTGAGAAGTAGACTCTTGGGGATAATCATTCGTCGACAATCTAGGGGCTAGATGATGGACTAGTGGAGGAACTCACTGTAGAGGCTACCTTCACACTGGAGGATCACCTAATGCCTGATGTCAACTTTTTTAAACACTCTTCCTATAAACTTTATCATACAAGATCACACATGCTGTAGTGGATAATTAACTAGCACGGTCAATGGCCATAAAGGTCACCTTAACTGGGAACTTTTCTGATACCCCAATGTTCAATCCCAAGAAATCAAATCTATATTGCTAATAGTCAAACTCACACAAGTTTACCTTTTTAGGTTTGTGGTCGTAACCCTAATTGGGTGCACTCCTCCATATACAAAAAAATGGAAACAACTAAAACTTAAATGTGTAAAAAGAGAAAAGAGATTATGACTACTATTCAATATCTTTCCATGGTCAAGCATATACCACAATTTTTCAATGATTACAGACTCCTAATCTTAATATCTTTAAAAAAATACAAATCACATGGGATTTTTGACATCCACCTTTTTCTCACTAAGGCATGAGCTAGTGGGAGAATCAGACATGCACTGCTTTAAGAATTGAAGCAATTATGAGAGTCACTTTTGGGGATGAAAACCCAACTCAGGGATATGAATGATTGGTTAGATATAGGAAACTTCTTAAGTTACTGGTTGTCCTTTCCCTAGAGAAGTCATTTATTCCCAATTGTTTCCTTGCTAATTCATTCTTATAAGGAAAAGACATCACCTACGCTTTCCATCTTCCACAAGACATGTCAAACATCTTTGATGAGTCTAACCTTTTTGGCCTTTCATGACTGAAAATGGAGGCCAGACTTGATTGAATCCTATGGTTCTCACTCTTATCTTCAACCTTTCCTTGAGAGGGGCTAACTATCTGTGGGTTCCCTTCCTTTTGTCTTGAACCCACTTTGTGTACCTAAAAATATGCTTCAAACGCCTCTTTGATTTGTCAAACACATAGAAGTAGTAGTCTTTCTGGTATCACTATTTAGAGAATTTTCCTTTGAATCCTACTGCATAGGCATCAACCTTCGACAAATCTTGGGACTCAAAAATCCCTAAGATAGGGTTCAAAAACCTCTTCAAAGATGTAGACAAGACCCATCTCAGGTGATCCGAAAAGAGAAATGCAGAAGAAGATGCATGACGCCTCAGGTCTTATGTAGTGGCAAGTTCACTGTAGGGTGCAAAACTTGTAGGTACTACAGATTCTCACATGCCTTCTTATCCTCAATGGGGTGAGGCAACAGTTTTGGAACCAAAGCAGATCTATACAACTCCCAACATTTGTATGCCAATCCATAAACGAATGGACATCCCATTTTTGCTCACTCAACAGAAAATCATACTTGAATGTTAATTACCGAGCAAAATGATGGAGTTCATTCCACTTTCCCATTTTTCACCTCTTTCCATATTTTGTCACGTATTTTCACCAATGTAAACCATGTATTTCACCCATTTTTTATTGTTAAGGGTTTGGTGCAAAGAAAGTGGTTTATCCAGACTGAAGTGCAATTTGTCCTTTCATTTATCTTTCTTACAAGCCTATTTCCAATAATTTCCCAATTGAATTATCCATGTATAAGATATTTAGTTTCAACATTGGTTGGAAATTCAATTGTTGTTAATCTCCTTTAAAATCAATGCCATCATCCAATAAAGAGAATACATGAAATAAATAAATCCCAAACAAAATTCGTGGCATTTAATTCATTTCCATGAAAAAAGAGGATAGGAAAAGGTGAGAGAATGATGCCTCTCTTTTTCTTTTCTTCTCCTTATTTTCTCTATCATCTTTTAATTCAATTTTGTGAGAAAAAAGGATTAAAGAAGGGAGAGTATTTACTCCTTGTTTTTTTCTTCTCCTTATTTTCTATATCCTCTTTTATTTCAATTTTTAGAGAAAAAGGATTAAATAAGGGAGAGGGTTTACCCCCTTTTTCCTGTCTTCTCCTTATTTTATCTATCCTCTTTTATTTCAATTCCATGAGGAAAAAGGATTAAAGAAGGGAGAAAATTTACTCCTTTCTTTTCTTGTCCTCATTTTTTCTATCCACTTTTAATTTAATTCCATGCAAAAAGGATTAAAGAAGGGAGAGGGTGTCCTCCTCTTTTTCTTCTTCTCCTTATTTCCTCTTTTAAATTAATTTAAATTTAGGAAAAATAAAAGAAAAGAGAAAGAAATAACTTGGTCCACACCTTTACTTCCCTTCTCTTTTCCTCTATTTTTCTTTCTTTCAAAAGCAACAACATTAATTCAATAACTCAAACCTTTTGTCTCAAAACAATCCTAAAAAATTTAGAATTTGGATAAAACATTATTATCTTTCCTTGATCAAGAACACATGGCAAAGCCACATGATCCACAAGGTGTGCCACGTAGTCGAGTCCTCCAATCTGCTAGACTTGTTCCTCAAGTCCTGATAGTCTCCTTTTAAGAACATTCTCTTGGAGCACCAATCCTTGACCCTCAGTTATAAATACCCCCAACACCAACATACTCCAAGCCCCTTTCATCCCTCCTGAAGCTAGAGGAATAACTATCTCCCACTTTTATTTCCTACTTGTGATCGGAGGATCCTTCCTCTGACACCAACTACTCTTGTTAACTCCAATAGACTTCTCAACAATAACTGTTTCTTTTTCTGTCATATCCATAACAATATTTTTTCCTCTCTCTAATATGTTCATAATTGTTCATATATGCACGTTCTTTCTCAAAGATATAATATTTCTCCATCAAATCTCTCTTGCTTCTCTCTCTTCCTATGCATCGATCCTAAATGCCAATGATGGATCTCCACCATAGGAGATCCTCGGGTGATCAGGATCACAACACATCGAAAAACTAGGATCTTTAGACCTATCATAGGAAACCTATGACCATCTTCATCCCCACACGTCTGCCAACATAAAAAAATGTTTATTATTGATTTTTTGCCACTTTTTAAAACAATAACCTTGATCACTGCTGTTTTTATATGAGATGGCTAGAAATCGTTATCGAGTGAGACTGGGGTGGTAAAACCTTCCCCACTTGTAATAGTATCTCCTGTCCAATCTCTGAATTAATGCATATCTTTTTTATTCTAACTTGGGTGGAGTCAAAATCGAGTTTCCTTGTGGTTTCCCATTGATTAGAATGCCAATTTTGTTATTTCCTTATTTTACAAATAAAATTGGGTGATGACTTTGAGCTCTGTTGGTTTATCATTTTTTTTGCATTTTTGTTATTTCTACGACCATAAGATTCATTGGATTTTTCAGGAAAGGTACAATACATATCTTATTTTATTGGCCTTGTATTGGACTTAACTAGGTGATTTTAATAGGATAAAGCACCTAGAGGCAAAAATATGGCGTATGATTCATATGATGATTTATAGACACAGATTTGTGCAACCAGCTATCCAAGAATTGCATTGGTTGCAATTGATAATTGTTACCTACCTTAATATTTGTGTTATGAGTGGTCATCCATAGTTGATTCATGACTTAATGTCTTTTGGATATTAGCTCACTAAAATATTTCTCATTGTAATATTCCAAATTCATATTGAGGGCTATTAATTTTAATAAAATAGTAGGAGCATAATTAATTAAAGTCCAAATATATTTTGTCAAATTAGTTTTTTTAAATCAATATAATTTCCAAAAAAATACACAAAATATCTTCTATATAGATCAATTCCAAACACTAATAACGACCCTTTTTCAGTATGATTAGTCCTCGAACGGGAATAGCTTTAATGGCTGGTTCAGGTTACTAATAATTGATCTGACACATGAGTGTAAAACTTATGTCTATATATAACAATATCTAATGAACCAGTATGTCTGGTACAGGACACCGAGAATTAATCTCACACATGAGGGTAAGCCTTGTCTAAATATGCTAGTATTTTAATGAACCAACTCCAAATACACCTAGGGTGGAAAGGGAAGCTTGTAAGAAGCATTTTGACGATGCTATGGACATCAAATGATGCATGCCATGCTTCATGAATAATGAGATTTAGAATCAACATGATAATATGGATGTTGTTGATATGATAACACATCTCAGGAACATGTAACAAGAACAAGAAAGTCAAGAGAGGTATGATGTCTCCATGGAGTTGTTTAAGTGCAAGATGGTGGAAGGGGACCTAGTTGGACCCCATGTACCAAAGTTAATTAGGTATGTAGAAAGTATTTTAAGACTAGGATTTTCTATAGGTCGTGAGTTGGACACTTATGTTATACTACAATTGTTGCCATAATCATATAAATAATTTGTCATGAATTACAGCAGAACAATTTTGACAAATACTTTCACATCTACTTGTCATGTTGAGAATGGTTGAGGGAAAATGAAAGACAAGCCTAAAAAATGAAAGTCCAAGGGAAAAGTTGAAGCCAAGAAAGGTTCTACGGTTGGTGAAAGGTCTTCTAAATTTGAGACAAAATGATAAGTAGGTAAGGGAGGCAATTGTCACTATTGTCATTGGGTTGAACATTAGAAAAGAAATTTCCCTCTACCTTGAGGGGCTGAAGAACAAGAAGCACACAATATAGATCTCCACTTCAAGTACATATCTTATATAAATAAACTTATCGGATTCTTCCTCATGGGTATTGAATATTGCATGTGGATATCACATATGCTCAAATATGAAGCATTTTAAAAGAAGTATATCCTCCAACAAAAGGAAGGTGGAACTACATGTTGCAAATGAAGAAAGAGTTGTCGCCACTATTGTAGGCACCTACTATTTATCTCTGTCCAAAGGGATTGTTATAGAGTTCGAGAATAGCTATTATGTACATGTTATAAATAGAAATATTATCTTAGTATCTTGTTTGGACTAGAATCATTTTGAATCTTTGATAAAGAATGGTTGTATTTCTATTTGAGTAGATGATATGTTATATGAAAAATTCCCCTTTGTCTTATGGTCCTTATTTAATATATCTTGATATGCATGTATATAACATAAATACCAAGAAGTTAAAACTCAATGACTCAAATAGAACTTATATTTGGCATTGTTGTCTAGGGAACACCAATGGGAAGCGCATCACTAGACTCCATAAAGATCGTTATCTGTACTCTTTGGGTTTAAATCAATAGAGACAAGTAAATCTAATTCATTGGGAAACATGATAAAAGTACCTTTCACTAAAAATAGTGAGAGAGTGAGTGACTTATTAGGACTCATACGTATTGATGTGTGTGGACCTTTGAGAACAAGTTCTGGAAATGGGTATTAGTACTTCATCAATTTTATTGAAGGCTTTGGTATATTTGTATATTTCTATCTTCTGAAACACAAATCTATACCTTTGAAAATTTTAAGGAATTCATGAATGAATTACAAAATTAACCTTGAAAAAGCATTGAAGAACTTTGATTAGATTAAGGTGGTGAATACTCAAGCCAAGAGTTTGAGACCCTTCTGAGGGAGTTTAGTATTGTATCACAATAGAATCCATGTAGAACACAATAACATAATGGTGTATCACAAATAAGGAATCACACCTTATTGGACATGGTACTATAAATGATGAGTTTATTTGATCTTCTAATTTCCTTTGAGGGACATTTTCCTAAAACTATCGTCTTTATACTTAATTTAGTACCTTCAAAGTTTTTCATATGAGATATGGAACGAGAAACGTCCCAATATGTCTTTCATGAAAATTTGGGTATATGAAGCTTATATCAAGAAATAGTTACATGAAAATCTTTGACACAAATTAGATAAATGTTTATTAGTTGGATATGTTGAGGAAATAAAGGGTTACTACTTCTATATTACATATGAAAACAAAGTGTTTGTGGCCAAAGATGATATATCCCTTGAAAAGGAACTTTTTTTAGAGGCACTAGTGGGACAAAAATAGAACTTGAAGAATTTCAAGACCAACAAGATAACATTGAGCCTATGGAGGTACATAAGGAACCATAGGAATCACAAGCTATTATGGAATCTCATGTTCCTATAACACAAGAACCTTCAAGGTCTAGTAGTCCACATCTTGATCCATAGAGATATGGATTTCTCATGACACGTGAAGAGTGTGTGTTGGTCATTGAGGATGACGAGCCAACAACCTACAATGAGGCTGTTGAGGGATCATATTCTAATAAATGGATTGAAGCCATGATATCTGAGATGGAATCCATGTATACCAACAAGGTATGGACCTTAGTGGATCCACCTAAATGAGTAAAACCTATAGGATACAAATGGATATTCAAGAACAAAATTGACATGGATGGTAATTTAGAAACCTACAAAGGTATATGTGTAGAAAAAGGTTTCAAACAAGTTCAAGGTATTGACTATAATGTAACTTTTTGACCAGTTACCATGGTCAAATTGATTAGAATCATGCTTTTCATTTTTCTTATCATGACTATGGGAGTTGGTAAATGAATGTTAAAGTTGCTTCACTTAATGGGAATCTTCTTGAGGATTTATACCTGACAATATGAAGGTTCATTGCTCCAAATGAAGCCAATAAGGTATGCAAGCTACAAAGGTCAATCTTTGAATTGAAGTAAGCATCTTGGGGTTGGAATCTTCATTTTGAATCAAATAGTTTGGCTTCATCCAAAATGAATATGAACCTTGTGTTTACTAGTCAGTTAGTGGAAGAATGATTTTATTTCTTATATTGGATGTATATGATATACAATTGATGGGAAGTGACATACACACTCTACAATTCATTATAACATGATTGGGATATACCTTCTCCATGATGAATTTAGGCAAAGAGTCATATATTCAAGGAATAACTATCTACAAAGATAGATCTACAAGATTCTTAGCATGTAGGATTTAAAACTTACCCATGTTACATGGGATAAGTCTCAGTAAATACAATGTCCCATCTCTTTAGAAGAGAGTACATACATGAGTAAGATTCCATATGCCTCCACAATTGGATCTATCATGTATGCAATGATATGTACCTACCCAGATGTTTCATTTGCTTTGAGAATGACAAGAAGGTACCAGTTGGATCCTGGTGATGGTCACTGGATAGAAGCAAACAACATCCTTCAGTACTTGAGAAGAAATAAGGATCAACTCTTAACTTATGGAGGTGAGGAAACATTGGTTGTACAAGGTACATTGACGCAAGCTTCCAAACTAATAAGGATGATTATTGATGGCAATCAAGATTTGAGTTCTTCTTGAATGGCAGAGCTGCAAGTTGGAAGAGCTTCAAGAAAGAGACAGTGGCTAATTGTACAACATAGGTTGAGTATGTTTCTTCCTCCATTTCAGCAAGGGAAGAAGTATGGTTCAACAAGTTCATTACTGAGCTTGGAGTGGTTCCAACCATTGATGATGCAGTAGAGCTTTATGTGAAAAAAATGGAGCTACTACACAAGATAAGGAACTCATATTACATCAGTGTTCTAAGAACATAGGTATTACCATCTCACACATAAGATTGTACAGGAAGGAGATATATATTTGTAGACAACCAACTGAATGCAATGTTATTGATCCTCTAACTAAAGCACTTTCACAACAAAGCATGATGCTCATGTTAGATCAATTGGACTTAGGTTCATGAGTGGTTGGCTCTACTACAAGTGGGAGACTGTTGATTCTCTATCGTGAGAGCCATTATATATGATTGAAAAAGGGATATTTTGTAATTGATCTGGTTATTAATAAAGGGAAATTCTAGTTCTTATGTTTGTGTTAGTACTGATATAATGAATAAACCTAATAATGTCCTAAGAGTGTATTGACTTGATGACATATGGTTTGGGTTAAGGACTTAAACATGAGATCATATGTATAATAGGATTATTCATTCATGTTATGCCCCTAGTCTGTTATTATTGTATATGCTATAAGAAAACTACACAAGACTAGCATGTATGGCGACTTATGGGTTTGTCTCTTTAGTCATGATATTAGATATCAACTCAAGTACATGGGTACTTGGTATAGAACAATTTATAATCAATAGACCCACCATGAGATCTATACATTGAAGTCATGTAATGATTTGTTAGAGTGATATCTCAATGTTGTAGTGTTGATTGTGAAGTCACTACAGTAATCACATGTTGTTCTCTATTCTTTGACCACTAGCCAAACATGCTCTGAATAAGGTTGCCAAAAGGGTAGTGATCGAGTGTGTTGTGACACATGGGGAATATTGTGAGTGATGTAGATGGAATTCATCCCTCATCTGGAGTGATATCCCTAGCCGTTTGATAAGTGAGACTATGAAAAGCATGTCCATGCTTGTGTGAGTCAATATATGATATTTAGCTCACAATATCTCAAGTAGTTTTCTCTAGATTAAGGAACATAGTTTGAATGCTAAGAGGATGACAATCTATGCCTCATTTTCAAAACCAGATATCTGTAATAAAGGGATTATTTGGTCATTGTAACATTGGTCACTTGATTGGATATGATATGTGTCTAGACACCAATATTTTCTTGTGATGTTTTGAACATCACTACCAATGTAATTAGGAACTTTCAAGTCACGCGCTTAAGGATGAATAAGGGAATTGAAGTTTGCAATCAAACAAATTGTTAGAATGGTTCTCAATCATAAATAGGATTATTTCCTATATGATCAAGCAATTTGAATGTCTTGCACGCAGATCGAATTGGTTTGGTCAATGGATCAATTGATTTTCATTTGGTTGACTTAATTTTTCACTGGACTGGACCAGTTGGCTGATAGGGTATCCCAGTTAGATGATCGAAAATCAACAAGATAGATCAAATTGGAAATAAATTCATACCCGAATCTAATATGGATCTGAACTAACACAATCATCCAATCAAGCAACCCGCTTGGACTACTACAATGGTTTTTGAATCCTAATACGAACCTGATCGTCCGATCAGGAAATCAAGTCAAACATTTGGAATTCTGACGTGGTATTTTGAACGCACTAACAAACTCACTCGGGGTTGATATCCCCGAGTTTTTACCAAAACCAAAGTGCAATAATACCACCCGCAAGCGGACGAGTCTTATCGCAGTATAGTTAAGGATCGAACCCAAAGGACAACATTTTTAAGAATCTTTGTCGGTCTAGTCTAGTTTGAGTTAAGGCTAATATTTAAAATGATTAGTTGATTTGAGGTTAATTAAACTAATTGCAGGAAATTAAAGACTGAATTAAAGCTAGATTAAGATCAATGATATGGAATCGCTGGGATGGTATCGGGTTTCACCACCACTGCTCATGCAAGCACATCCAAACATCAAACATCCAGGAAATATATAACTATCCAAGTAGAGCTGCTACGAAACCCCCCATATGGAGGTTACGTCCGCATAAGCATCACCTTTGGCATCAGATTTCTCGTCACCATCCGGATCACATACTTATGGCTCTAAAGAGACAACATCCAACTAAGGTTGTGGGCCCCCTATACAGTCGTTAGGCACACAGAAGCGTCACCGAAGGCTAGATGGCTCGTCCCCTCGCGGATCATACACTTACGACCTTAAGGAACCCCATTCTATTTCTAGTTTGGGAGTCAACCACATTAATCGATAAGCAAGCAGGAGATTAATATACGAGCAAACATCGACGATTAACAAGAAGACACAAAATCTAACTAAGGCTGTGAACCCCCTATACAGGCGTTAGGTACACAGAAGCGTCACCGCAGGCTAGATGGCTCGTCCCCTCGCGGATCATACACTTATGACCTCAAGGAATCCCATTCTATTTCTAGTTTGGGAGTCAACCTATTAAACGACATTCAATCCTAAATAAAGATATTCTCACAACATAGGAAGAACAAAGATGAAAGCAAGGAATTAATCAAACTACGAACATAACGATTAGTAATGAAATGAAAAGTTATATACATTGCCATGGACGGTTAATAATACGACATGTTTTCATGGGCAGCGGGGCTAGTCCCCGCACCCCAATGAAAAGGTACTACTCGCTCATGATGCGAGAAACAAGAAGAATGAGAAAGAGAGAGAAATCTGCCATGGACTTGGTGCAGGAGGTAGTCACATCTCAGTGAAGTAGATATGGCCTCCTACATCATGTCAGAGCAGATCTGGACGCAAACGGGAGTTGCCAGGACAGACCGGACAGTCTCCCTTGCTCCATCTTTCTTCTCTCCTCATCCTCCTTGGTTGCAACACGGGCAGTAGGTGAAATGAAACTGGCGCGGATTGGACTGGTTTCAGATCAGATCTGTATACAGGAAGCCTATCAACGTCATGGAACCCCTGTCCAAGTGAGGACCCTTGGGGTCCTATTTATAGGCATAGGTCTGACCCCAAGCAGTCTTGGGTTAAAAGAGACCAAACAGTTTCAGTTAGTTTAGACCAAACGGTCTTGAAAGATCTCCTCCAAACGGTCTGGAGACCGTTTGCTACCAAACGATCTGGAGACCATTTTCTACCAAACGGTCTGGAGACCATTTGCTACCAAACGGTCTGGAGACTATTTGCTGCCAAACGATTGCTCCAAATGGTTTTGGGCAAACGATCGCTCCATGCGGTTTTAAGCAAACGTTCGCTCCTTGCGGGGTTCTTCATTCGGTCAATGCCTCAGCCAAACGGTCTTCGCCCCTACTGATCAAACAGTCTGATGTCCGAAGGGGCCAAACGGTCTTGGATCTAGCAGCTTCAAATGGTTTGCAATGATCCCTTGCGGTCTTTTCCTAACATATCTCACCTGGCGTCCATCTAGTCTACTGCTCCTTCGGTTTGTAGGTGATCCAAGAGACCAAACGGTCCTACTTCGGTCAATTCTCAAAAAATGAGCAGCAGACAGTCCGTTGGTAACTCGATCTAGTAGCCCTCCATTCTATCAATTGATCTTCATCCTTCTTCTATAGGTGTGACGGCCTCGGGGCGACCCCATTTGATAAGTGAACCACCTCCAATCGATCTCGTACTGGAGCTGCAAATAGGTGATGGTCGGAGGTTGAAGACGATGCACCACGGTCATGGTTAGGCACCACAGTCGTGGTTAGGCACCACGGTCGTGGTAAAACTATTGTCCCATAGCCGTGCCACCTTGCACGGGCGTGGTGGGTGAGAAATCAAACTATGATGGTATTGTTCCACGGTCATGGTGAGGTGGCTGCCACATGGCCGTGCTGCCTCGCACGGGCGTGGCGAGTGAGAGGGGGCCAATGCAGGTAGGGTGCCATGGTCGTGGTGAGAGAAAGTTCAGGTCTACCATGGTCGTGGTCGCATCACACGGTCGTGGTGATGGCAGAAGACCATGGCCGTTTTGGACCACCACGGCCGTGGTTAGGACTCTGCTTCGCGACCTTGAGTTCATGCACTGCTCGATTCCTTGCGGCTGAGTGATGCCTCCAATCGGTCTCTGCTGCTCAAAATGGTTTTGAAACCGCACGGGCTCAAACGGTCTTGAGACCGCACGGGCTCAAACGGTCTTGAGACCGTATGGGCTCAAACGGTCTTGAGACCGTATGGGCTCATATGGTCTTGAGACCGCATGGACTCAAACGGTCTTGAGACCGAATGGGTGGAATTGCTTGGTTAGATATCTTGATCGGAGACAGAGATGAAGGTGGACCTTGACTACTTGTTCAGCTTTGTCAAAACCTGCATTAAATGAATGATGTTTAGTTAAAACCTTGATAATTGAATCAACTAAGTAGTTTTGCACATTATGATTCATATTGAGTGAAATAGTATGTATAGAGTTGAATTGGTCCCGAAGTGATAATTGAATTTCATGATGAATATACATTCATCAAAATACCCCGAACTTAAACGTTGCTCATCCTCGAGTAACACAAAATTTGAAACAGTCGCCAAATGAATACTTTCAATTCGTGTGATTGCTTCATCTTCACATCATGAATGTTTTGTTTTTGCTCAACATGACTCAGAATCTCAACCTCCTAAGACCACAAAACACATCTTACCATATCTTCGTTCCTGAGTTCATTTTCCATAATCACTTCCTCCTCACCTTTTCCAACAACAAGCATGTCAAAGAGCTTTGTAAGAGTTCAGAGACACCCACAGAACAACAAATGTGCATTTGATCTGACATTGGTGTTTTCTAGGGTAGGGTAGGCAATCATTGTGCCATTAGGTACAAAAGGGAGTGAAAGGTGGTATGGAAGGAAGAAGTAAATCTCTCCTCTAATAGACTCGAGATTTTTATTTGCTTTGCAATTTCATTTATTGCATTTTTTTGTGCGAATATCTCCTCTATTCGACTCGAGATTGCATTTCTTTTTGTGTGCACTTTGGCATCTTTTTGTTTGCAAATCTCTCCTCTATTTGACTCGAGATTGCATTTTTTGTGGTACGCCCCTATTTATTTGCGAGGGGTATGGAAGAAGCGGATAAAGAGGGAAGTGGCGTGCCACCCCGAACTTAGGGTTTGGCACCTTTTTGGCTAATTTGTTTCTTTTTGATGAATGGAGGGGTACGAAGATGATAGAAGAGGTGTAGAAGAGAGTTCAGATCAGAATGCAACTTGATTTACAATTCAATACATCGGGTTGTTCTCTTTATCAAACTCTGCTCAAATAATGACTTGATAAGGATCTGGTTTGGAGTCCATGCTATTGTTCCACAAATCAGTTAGGAAGCACGACGTGTTTGATCCCTATTAGTTTGACAGACACCTATCATCTTTGCAAAAGTATCACGATGTTAGGAATCATAGGCTTCACAAGATGATTTCAATCAAAGGGCTTGTTTCAAAAAGTGGTCCTTTTGAGGATTTACTTCGAATAAGGGGGATATAATGATTCAGAATGTATATCAGGTTAGTTAGTGACTTTTAATGAAACCAAGAAGTGTCAAAAAGTGTCAAAAATTCATCAAGTATCTATTCAATTTCTTTGAAAATCATTAAAGGATTGTGAAAATTTTGAAATTTTTTATCAAAGATGTGATAGAGAAAACTTAAGTATGAAAATGATGGGTGTAGGTGGAAAGTGAGGTACATACCACCCACCCTCCACCCCTAACTTAGAATTTTGCTTGTCCCGAGAAAACCCTAAATCCAAGATGGAGGGGAAAAATCATGCCAGAATAACCACCAGATGTGGTTGCGTTCCAATCAGCGAACATCCTTTTATCTGAAAATCTCAAAGGTAGAGAGCAATTAGATCTTAAAATAGCATCTTTCGATGCTAATTTTATTTAATGAAAAATTATCTAGAATGTAAAAACAAAATTTGAAGAAACATTCTAATTTGAAAAGGGAAATAAAACAAAGTTATTGATCGGGTTGCCTCCCGACAAGCGCCTTTGTTTTATGTCGATGGCTCGACTGGATTTTTCAGCTTCATGGTGGATCCTTAGGGTTGGTGAGTTCCAGCATTTTTTCAGTGCCTATGTCAATCGAGGTGAAATATCTCTTTAAGCGGTGACCATTTGCCATAAATTCGCCTGACTTTTCACTCCATAATGAGAAGGCACCATGTGGAGAGATGCTCTTGATGATGTATGGTCCAGACCAGCATGAGCGGAGTTTTCCTGGGAATAACTTCAATCTTGAGTTGAATAGTAGAAATTGGTCTCCCACTTGTATGTCTTTTCTTTTCAGATGTCTATCGTGCTAAAGTTTTGTACGTTATTTGTAGATTCGTGCATTCTCATAAGTCGTCATCCTGAGTTCATTCAGCTCTTGGAGTTGCAAAATCCTGGCTCGGCCTGCTTCTTTCATATCAAAGTTCAGTTGTTTAATTTCCCACCATGCCTTTTGTTCCAGTTCGACTGGAAGGTGGCAAGCTTTTCCATATATTAATCGAAAAGTTGTAGTCCCAATGGGAGTTTTATAAGCAGTTTGATAGGCCCATAAGACGTCGTTGATTTTTGTTGACCAATCCTTTCGATTGCGTCCTACAGTCTTTTCTAGAATAGCCTTTAGTTGATGGTTAGAGACCTCTACCTGCCCACTTGTTTGTGGATGGTAAGGCGAGTCTACCTTGTGTGTTACATCGTATTTTCTCAGTAAATCCTCAAAGCTTCTTTCAAGGAAGTGGGACCCTCCGTCAGATATCACGGTTTGTGGCACCCCAAAAAGGGGGGAAATAATATCTTTGAATAATTAGATGATGGGTTTGGAATCACTAGTGATGGTTGGTATGGCTTCAACCCATTTTGAGACGTAGTCTACCGCCACTAGGATGTATGAAAATCCATGAGATGATGGGAATGGACCCATGTAGTCCACCCCCCAAACATCGAATATCTCTACTTCTTACCATAGATTCAGCAGCATCTCGTCTCTCTTTGTTATATTACATTTCTTTGACATTTGTCGCATGATAGGACGAAATTGTAGGAATCTTTGGATATGATTGGCTAGAAGAATCCACATTGTAAAACCTTTAAAGCAGTCTTTTTAGATCTCATATGTCCTCCAGCTGGTCCTGAGTGACATTGTTCCAAAATAAGTTGAGCCTCCTCTTCGGCGATACATCGTCTATACAGACCATCGGCACCTAGTTTAAAAAGATATGGCTCATCCCAGTGATATTGCTTCACATAATGCATGAACTTCTTCAGGGCATTCCCAGTGCATTGAGGATGGATAACCCCAACAACAAGGTAGTTCACAAAATTCGAGTACCATGGTATAACTTCTGAGACCTTCATTAGTTGATCGTCTGGAAGAGAATCGTTAATCGGAATCTTCTCAATATCCTGAGTGTGGATGCGACTGAGGTGGTCTGCTACAACATTCTCTGTACCTTTTTTATGTCTTATCTCTAAATCAAATTCTTGTAATAGGAGGATCCATCTAATCAACCTAGGTTTTGCATCTTTCTTTGCCAGAAGGTAACGAATGGCAGCGTGGTCAGTGTAGACAATAACTTTCGAACCAATTAGGTAGGATCTAAATTTGTCAAAGGCATACACGACTGCTAGAAGTTCTTTCTCGGTAGTTGCATAATTCCTCTGGGTTTCATCGAGTGTTTTTGAAGCATAATAGATCACATAGTGTTTCTTCTCTATATATTGCCCTATAACAGCACCCACAACATAATCACTGGCATCGCACATAATTTCAAAAGGATGGTCCCAGTCGGGAGCTCTAATGATGGGAGTGGTTGTAAGGGCCTACTTTAGTGTGTTGAAGCTTTTGACACATTCTTCATTGAAATTGAAATCATTATCTTTTAGTAATAGGTTCGTCATTGGCTTTGTTATCTTGGAAAAATCCTTTATGAATCTTCTATAAAATCCGACATGACCAAGGAAAGCACGAACTTCTTTTACATTTGTGGGAATAGCCAGTTTAGAAATAACTTCAATCTTGGCTTTATCTACTTCAATTCCTCTATTGCGGACCCTATGGCCCAGGACAATGCCTTCTTTCACCATAAAATGGCACTTTTCCCAATTTAGCACAAGACGCGCTTCTTCAAAACGTTTGAGGACCAGGGAGAGGTGCTTTAGACATGAATCGAATGAATCTCTGTAAATATAAAAATCATCCATGAAAACCTCCATAATTGTTTGAGTAAGACCAGTGAATATGGAGGCCATGCAACGTTGGAAAGTTGCGGGCACATTACAGAGACCAAACTACATTCTTTTAAATGCATATGTTCTGAATGGGCAGGTAAAGGTCGTTTTCTCTTGATCATCTGGATGTGTGGGTATTTGATGGAATCCAGAGTAACCATCAAGATAACAAAAATATTCTTGATGAGCCAACCTTTCTAGGACTTGATCAAGGAAGGGCATTGGAAAATGATCTTTTCGAGTTGCCTTGTTCAATTTTCTATAATATATGCACATCCTCCATCCTGTGACTGTTCGAGTGGGGATGAGTTCATTGTTTTCATTCCGTATAACAGTTGTTCCACCTTTCTTCGGTACTACATGCACTGGGCTCACCCATGGCGAATCGGATATCGGATAGATTATTCCAGCTGTGAGTAATTTAATGACCTCGCTACGGACCACTTCCTTCATATTTGGGTTCAATTTCCGTTGATGCTCAATAGTAGGCTTGTGATCTTCCATCATAGGGATCTTGTGCATACACAACACTTGAATTACCCCAGTGAGGTCACTCATTTTATAACTGATGGCTTTCTTTCTTTCCCTCAATTCCTTCAGAAGCTTCTCTTCTCGTTCAGTTGTTAGATTGGAATTTATAATAACTGGACAAACCTTGAGATCGTCTAAAAACACTTACTTTAGTCCTTCGAGCAGAGGCTTCATTTCGGGAGCCTCTAGTTTTTCACTTGTTTCTTTTGTAGTTTCCATAGCCTTGAGTTCTTCACTATTGGCTCCAACATCTTCTTTAGCAGAGTTGAGGGATTCGATGCAATCCTTTACTCGTTCGTCGATTGGTTCATCCACTGATGGGTTTGTTAGAGCAATTTCCAAGGGATCGTTTGATTCATGATTCTCTTGAGTCAGAAGTGACATTTGTTCAATGGAGTCAATCAGATAGACTTCTTCCTACATACTTGGTCTTCTCATACTTTCAAAAACTTTAAATTCGAGAGTTTCTTTTCCTAATATGAGCAGTAAGGTACCAGCTTCAACATCAATCAGGGCTCTTGCAGTGGCGAGGAATGGACGACCAAAGATAAGAGGATATCTGGCATCTTCTTTTATGTCCATAATGACGAAGTCGCATGGAACATATGTGTCCTTACCTACCTTGACCGGGACATCTTTGAGGATTCCTAACGGATGTTTTATCGAATTGTCTGTGAGCTGTATAGTCATGCCAGTAGGAAGAAATTATGCAAACCCTAATCTTCTGCACAGGGTAAGCGGCATAATAGAGATGCTTGCGCCGAGATCTACCAAACCTTTCTTGCATGATGAGTCGCCAATGTGACATGAAATTCCAAAGGATCCCGGGTCTTTTTGTTTCTTGGGCATTTTTCTCAATATGATATCAGATGTAGTTGTTGCTAGTTTTACTGTCTCATACTCTTCAATTATATACTTCCTAGTTAGGGATGACTTTAGGTACTTAGTCCAGGCTGGTATCTCAGCCAAAGAATCTAAGAAGGGTATATCAACATGAAGTTTCTTCATAGCCTCTTTAAACTTATTGAATCTAGTATCAAGCTTGGTTTGCCTTAGACGGACTAGGAAGGGTATATGAGGCTTATATACGGGAATATCAGGTTTTGGTGTTTCAGTTTCTTCATCAGTTGATTTCTCAGGACTTCCCTTATCTGTGTTATCATCTTTTGATTAAGACTCTAGCGTTGTTGAGTTTTGGACCATCACAGGTTCATCTTTGTCTGTAATAACCACAGGTGTCTTTACCGGGGGATCCGAATAGTCTTTTCCTGACCTAGTGGTAACTGCCTTCAACTGTTTAGGATGCTTAGGATTGTTCTCGGGTTGGCCATCAAAGACTCCAGCAGGTTGCTTTATGCTAGCTGCAAGTTGAGCTAGTTGAGATTCAATAGCTTTCTACTGAGCTTGTTGGTTGGCTATCATAGTTTGCTGAGTTTGCAACATTTTTTCAATGGCTAATAGTTTGTCATCAGAAGAGACGGGTCCTGCTTACTGTCCTTGTTGTTGATTAAGATTCTGATACTGAGAGTTGTTTTGATAATTATTGTAGTTCCTATTCTGAAAGTTCCCCTTGAAATTTCCTTGATTCCGAAAATTTAGTTGTTGATTATACTAGAATCCTAGTGGGCCTCTTGGTTGATTGCTTGAACCAAATTGATGTGAGTTTACTGCTCCAGAGGGGTTTCCATATTGAAAACTTGGGTGATTCCTATTCTGATTCAAATTGTAATAACTTTGGCCAGGAATAGTGTTGATAGCATTAAGATTTTCCATCTTACCATTATCTCCTTGTCCACATACATTGCTCAGTACAACGTCATAGAGAACATTGTATGATAAAGTGGAATGATCGATGCTCTTACATGCTTCACAGAACAGGGAAGTGGACTTGACCTGTTCTGGTTGCTGAGTGGGTGAACGACCTCTTCCAATAGCAGCAAGAGATGATTCAATGTGGTCTTGCTTGGCAACTAAGACCTTCAAGGTTTCAGCGATAGACTTGTACTCGGGGGTAGCTTCAGCCATAGCTACTTTCAAGACTCCTTTACCTACGGATATACCCCAATTGGCTTGATTTTCTTCTCCCAGGGTGACGACTCTCCATGCGCTATCATAACTTTGACGCATGAAGTTTCCTCCAGATGAGGAATCTAGAAACCTCTTAATATCATCATCCACACCCCTATAAAAATTTTTGATGAGTTGATTCTTAGGAATTTCATGGTGTGGACACTTGCGTAGAAGCTCTGTGTACCTATCCCATGCTTCAGCGAGAGTTTCTCCAGGGACTTGAGTGAAATTTGTTATTCACCCTATAATTTCATAAGTAAGCGATGGAGGGTAGAACTTTTCCAAAAACACATTTTGGAGTTGTTCCCAGGTGGTGATGGGAATTTCACTTTACAATGAATTGTACCAACTTATGGCTCTATCAGCAAGGGAATACTTGAAGAGACGGAGTCGAATGGCATCATCAATGACTCCATTTTGCTTTGCCATAGCACATAGATCGATGAATCTCAGAAGATGTTCTTGGCTATCCTCTGCTTGTTTGCCATAGAAAGGGTTATTCTGAAGCAGGGTGATCCAGTATGCTCTTATCTCGAAATTAGGAGCATTGATAGGAGGGGGTTGTACTGGATGATGAAAATTCGTAGCTTTCGGGATTGAGAACTCTCTAAGATCCTTTTGTAGTTTAGCTTCTTGTGCTGCTAGGATTTCCTGTTGAATCGCAGCCCTAGCTTCTTACATGAGCCTCTCTCTTTGTGCATTAATGGCTTGAGCCACTCTTCAGGCTACTTCCTCTTCCTGAGCCATCCTTGCTTGATTTTCTCAGATTTGACGATGAAAAGTTCTACCTATCTCGGGATCAAAGCTCGCTGTGAGTTCGGGGCTGTCCGAACGGTGCATACACTATGCCTTGGGTTGTACCTAAAAATAGAAAGATTTTGAGAATGAGATCCACAAGGTAGATTCAAATTCAAGTAGATGATCGTTTGTTTCAAAAGAAAAGGCAAAATCCTATATTAGTCTTAAAAGAACTATATTTGACTGACTGATCCCGTTGTCCCCGGCAACGGCGCCAGAATTTGACATGGAATTTTTGAACGAACTAACAAACTCACTCGGGGTTGATATCCCCGAGTTTTTACCAAAACCAAAGTGAAATAATACCACCCGCAAGCGGACGAGTCTTATCATAGTGTAGTTAAGGATTGAACCCAAAGGACAACATTTTAAAGAATCTTTGTCAGTCTAGTCTAGTTCGAGTTAAGGCTAATATTTAAAACAATTAGTTGATTTGAGGTTAATTAAACTAATTGTAGGAAATTAAAGACTGAATTAAATCTAGATTAAGATCAATGATATGGAATCGCTGGGATGGTATCGGGTTTCACCACCACTGCTCATGCAAGCACATCCAAACATCAAACATCCAGGCAAGATATAACTATCCAAGTAGAGTTGCTGTGAAACCCCCCATACGGGTGTTAGGTCCGCATAAGCATCACCTTTGGCATCACATTTCTCGTCACCATCCGGATCACATACTTACAGCTCTGAAGATACAACATCCAACTAAGGTTGTGGTCCCCCTATACAGGCGTTAGGAATACAGAAGTGTCACTGAAGGCTAGATGGTTCATCCCCTCGCAGATCATACAGTTACGACCTTAAGGAACCCCATTCTATTTCTAGTTTGGGAGTCAACCGCATTAATCGATAAGCAAGCAGGCGATTAATATATGAGCAAACATCGATGATTAACAAGAAGATACAAAATCCAACTAAGGTTGTGAACCCCCTATACAAGCATTAGGTACACAGAAGCGTCACCGAAGGCTAGATGGCTCGTCCCCTCGCGGATCATACACTTACGACCTCAAGGAATCCCATTATATTTCTAGTTTGGGAGTCAACCTGTTAAACTACATTCAATCCTATGTAAATATATTCTCACAACATACGAAGAACAAAGATGAAAGCAAGCAATTAATCAAACTACGAATATAACGATTAACAACGAAATGAAAAGTTATATACATTGTCATGGACGGTTAATAATATGACATGTTTGCATGGGCAGCGGGGCTAGTCCCCGCACCCCAGCGAAAAGGTACTACTTGCTCATGATGCGAGAAACAAGAAGAATGAGAAAGAGAGAGAAATCCACCATGGACTCAGTGCAGGAGATAGTCGCAGCTCGGTGAAGTAGATACGGCCTCCTACGTCATGTCGAAGCAGATCTGGACGCGAACAGGAGTTGCCAACACAGACTGGACAGTCTCCCTTGCTCTGCCTTTCTTCTCTCCTCAGCCTCCTTGGTTGCAACACGGGAAGTAGGTGAAATGAAACTGGCGCAAACTGGACTGGTTTCGGATCAGATCTATATACAGGAAGCCTATCGGCGTCGCGGAACCCCTATCCAAGTGAGGACCCTTGGGGTCCTATTTATAGGCACAGGACTGACCCCAAACAGTCTTGGGTTAAAAGAGACCAAATGGTTTCAGTTAGTTTAGACCAAACAGTCTTGAAATATCTCCTCCAAACGGTCTGGAGACCGTTTGCTACCAAACGATCACTCCAAACGGTTTTGGGCAAATGATCGCTCTGTGTGGTTTTGAGAAAACAGTCGCTCCTTGCGGGGTTCTTCATTCGGTCAATGCCTCAGCCAAACGGTCTTCGCCCCTGCTGATCAAACGGTTTGACGTCCGAAGGGGCCAAACGGTCTTGTATCCAACAGCTTCAAACGGATTGCAACGATCCCTTATGGTCTTGTCCTAACAAATCTCACCTCGACGTCCATCTGGTCTACTGCTCCTTCAGTTTGCAGGTGATCTAAGAGACCAAACGGTCCTGCTTCGGTCAACGCTCAAAAAACGAGCAGCAGACAGTCCGTTGGTAACTCGATCTAGTAGCCCTCCATTCTATCAATTGATCTTCAACCTTCTTTTGTAGGTGTGACGGCCTCGGGGCGACCCCATTTGATAAGAGAACCACCTCCAATCGAACTCGTACAGGAGCTGCAAATAGGTGCTGGTCGGAGGTTGAAGACGACACACCATGGTCGTGGTAAAGCTGTTGCCCCACAGCCGTGCCGCCTTGCACGGGTGTGGTGGGTGAGAAATCGAACTCTGATGGTATTGTGCCACGGCCGTGGCATGACACCACAGTCGTGGTGAGGTGGCTTCCACACGGCCGTGCTGCCTCGCACGGGTGTGGCGAGTGAGAGGGGGCCAATGTAGGTAGGGTGCCATGGTCGTGGCGAGAGAAAGCTCAGGTCTACCATGGTCGTGGCCGCATCACACGGTCGTGGTGATGGAAGAATACCACAGCCATTTTGGACCACCACGTCCGTGGTTAGGACTCTACTTCGCGACCTTGAGTTCATGCCCTATTCAATTCCTTGCGGGTGAGTGATGCCTCCAATCGGTCTCTGCTGCTCAAAATGGTTTTGAGACCGCACGGGCTCAAACGGTCTTGAGACCGCATGGGCTCAAACGGTCTTGAGACCGCACGGTCTCAAACGGTCTTGAGACTACACGGGCTAAAATGGTCTTGAGACCGCATGGACTCAAACGGTCTTGAGACAGCATGGACTCAAATAGTCTTGGGACCGCATGGGCTCAAATGGTCTTGAGACCGCATGGGCTCAAACGGTCTTGAGACTGCATGGGCTCAAACGGTCTTGAGACCAAATGGGTGGAATTGCTTGGTTAGATATTTTGATCGGAGACATAGATGAAGGTGGACCTTGACTACTTGTTTAGCTTTGTTAAAACCTGCATTAAATGAATGATGTTTAGTTAAAACCTTGATAATCGAATCAACTAAGTAGTTGTGCACATTATGATTCATATTGAGTGAAATAGTATGTATAGAGTTGAATTGGTCCCGAAGTGATAATTGAATTTCATGATGAATATACATTCATCAAATTCTAGTCTGAGTTTTTAGTATTGAACTATTTTTGAGATTATGATTAGGAAAAGGATTGGAGTTACGGTTTTCCAAGAGAATGACTCCCCTATATTAAGGGAACATGTCCCAAAAGGGTTTGATACATCTTTTGAGATAACTTGTGAGACAATTTGACCGTCAAACTTCTCTCTTGGAGAGAGGAAGTTTTTCAAGAATTGTTGTCCAGGAGAGGAGAAGAAAGGGTGTTTTAGGATGACTAGCACGTTGACAACTCATGTTCTATTTCGCCATAGTATCCAAGGTGGTGCACCACATTCTCCCTCATTTGCATAGATGAAGTAGAGGTCAAGGCACAATTTTGGAAGCTGGAAGAAGCTATTTCATATGACAAAAACAAGGTATTGTGAAGAATACAACCTTGTAGCAGCTTGGTTGCCAATCTAGATCTCTTGTTGATCTATTCATTTCTTTGTGACCAATTTGGATCTAGATCCTATAGTTTGGGTCTATCAAAGATGCATATAGTTATTAGAAAACTAGTTTGCACAAAGGTATAACCTTTATCCTTTCTACATCTTTTGTTAATCGACATTCTATAGCTATGATGAACCCGACGCCTAGGTTACGAAGGGAGGATTTTTTTTATTTTGATGGTCCCTCTTCTCAGAAATTGATAAATTAGATGTAACCATGTTAGTTTCACTACCGGTACATGTAATAATAGGTACACTCTTCCTATTTTATAATAGTAATGTACTCATTTATCTAAAATATCATCATTATTATATGTTATATGAGCAAACCAAGGCTTGACTTGAGACCCAATTCTACCATGTGGGTTGGGTATGACTTGATAGTTTAAAACATTACCTAAGAGCTCGCAGTCCATATAAAAATATAAAATAGGGCACAACCAAAATCATGTATGACCCAAGATGATGCTCATTCATTGTTATACATAGAAAAATGTCTAGGCTAATATATATTTGGTTCTTGATCGATTATTAGTTTAGAACTTTCTGAGAATTCAAACCCCAGGATGGTACAAAATTTACAAATACACTACAAATTTGAGTATAAATTCAAAATTAACAATCTAAATTAGGGACGTTTTTGGTGTATATCTTTATATCTATTAATATTTTATTTTTTAGGTTGGAAGTTTACTAAAAACAAACAAAAATAAGAAGACAACAACTATTGTGTGTTACAATGAAGGATTAAAAAAAACAATGGTTCACATATACTAACCCCAACAGTTCTAGCACCATTACATTTGGCCATGTGCTGGTCTGGAACCAGATGCACCAGACATTTCCTTTACTAATTATGTATACCTCAAAATGACATAATTATCTTGTTGAATTACTTATAACTATAACATTTATCAAAAATGACACATAGTTGTTCAATATTTTCATGAAAATGTCGTGTTTTCTGATGTTTGTCACCAATGGCATATGTTTCTTCTCATCATTCTCATGATATGACACAGAAATGTTTTTTATTATTAATGGCATTGGTATATTCCTTTTTGTGACACATATTTTAAAATGTTTATCAAAAATGTAAGATGTGATAAGTACAATTGATAATGTTATTGTGTGTTTCAGATTCCACATCCATAGATCCCAAGAACTATTATGGTAATATAAAAAAATGATACATCTTGCAGACTCCATCTTCAAGATACCTTGGTCAACCACCACACAATCCTCCTCAAGCAACCTCCACTACCATTTAATCTAGCTATCACTACGAAAAGGAAGCATTTTTGCATCCTTATGTTAGAGTTTTATCATAGATGAGAAAGCCTCTACTGAAGTTGTCTCTATGATCATATGAGTTTAAGACATCATAAACTTATCATGATTGTTGTATCTCACCATGGAAATAGAAATGGCATCTTCACCATCTTAGTGTGCTTGAGGTCATCCACCATGACCATGGTCCACTAGAATTCAATACTCACCAACTCAACCTTACCACAACCAAGGGGATATTAGATCTAGTGCACCTAAATCCACTAGAACCCATAACCCTGAAATTCCTATAGTCGAGGACGTACCACCATGGTTAATGTACCCTTGCATGCCATGGGACTAATACCTAACTATCTCAAACATAGATAAACCCCTCCTTATTTTGGAATCCATAAACTCTGCATTATATACATCATTATCATGACTAAGAATGACTACCTCTTATATCCTAAATATGCATATTGGTTAGTGAAGATCAAGAAGCTTGCTAGAGTGAACTGGACGATCAATTTTACACATAGCGAAAGCAACAATACAACTGACATGCTTGCAAATTGGCACCTAAAACATCCAAGAAGGGATTACTTCTATATTAGACCACCAACTGAGATGAACAACCTTTTACATAGTGAAGCATGTAATGGTAGTAGTACTACCATGTTTCAATTTCAAAGCTCAATTAGTAATTGTAATTTGTATCAAGATTTGCTTGCACGAGGAGGGCGAGATGAATAAAATAGCCTCCTGACTTCTTCAAAAAATGACATTGTTATCACTACAATGATGCGTCACATTTCTATATATGATTCAACCATTGTTCCAAATTATTTGGACTCGTTTATACTCATTCAAACCCACTTATATGATCAATTATCACCCTCCATAATCACCTTCATTTGGAAATCACAAAGGAATTAGTATATAGACTTCAAGGACAGAGTAGGTGAAATAATAATTTAAGGTATGTCAAGAGACAATCCCAAATTAATACTACTCTCTCTTATTGTTTGTTCTCATCTCATGCATGGACATGTATCTCATCTTCATTACATGCATACTAAATTCCACCATGAGTAAGTAATTTCTCTTTTCTAGTTGATAATAACAATGTGACCCTACTTTTAGTGAACTATTATATCCTTCATATGCATTTGTTTTATGATTTTGTATCATGTTGTATATCTTGATTCTACATGTTCATCTCTTGATTTGACCAAGCTTTTGGCAGTGTGAAGTGTTTGTATTTCCAAATGTGAGGGTAAACAATGCAATAAACCCAAGGCCTAGATTCTCAAACTTTTCTATTAGAACAAGAGGGTTTAGGATAATTAGGGGTTGAATGCTTATTTACCAAGTTGAGGTTCTCTTCATAAAAGTGTATAGTATTGAAAGGAGTTGGACTGATCCAACATGAGGAGAGGAATTTAGGCACCTTGTAGCCTCTCGTACAGAAGGAAAAATGGAAGTAGATTGATTGGAGATTGAGTTCATACACAAATAAGATTTATAGAGGAAAAACCAAACCCTAGATTCACAACCTTATTAGTAATCACCACTTCGTCACCTAATTTCTATTTCTCTTAAGTTCTTGTTTTCCAATCTGTTTGTTACATTTTATGCAATGAGTATATAATCAATTCTCATTCTACCTTCTCAGTATATCTTTTATTAAATATAAATCCTATGGATCAAGACCCTCTTTTCATTCTTATTCGTGGCAACAAACTCACAGTTAATCTTCAAATTACATGTTTCATGTGCATAAGTAAGTGAGGACTAATAGTAGTCTATAAAGTGCAAATTTAAGGCTCAAGCAATGATTTTGTTATGTATTTTATATCAAAACTTGGTTATGTATATTTTATATGGTCATACCCAATAGAACATGAATTTCCATGTTGCTCATGACAATTCGGTGGTCCAACAAGGTTGCATCACCTTTCACTCCATTAAATAGGATTTGTTTGGCCTAGTATCTTGTAGAAAGAAGCCTCCAAGTTTAGGTAGATGCAATGGATATCAACATCCAAAGGATATCATTTAGACCAAAACATAAGAAAAATTCATTCTCCCAATCCTCATCATCTCTAGGAGCATTATTCTACTCTTTATTGTGAAGCTTAAAAATAATTCTTAATTTTTAAAAACTACATATGAAATCAAATTTGTGTTACAATTCACATATGCATAATTTCAACATTTACATACTCATAATTTACAACTAAATTTAATTTATTTATGGAAAGACTTTTGACAACTTGATGAGGTTCGTTTAAAATAAAAAGTATGATACAGAACATATAGAAGGATAATCCAATATTGTTCAAGTTGATCAACTTAAGATAATTATTTCTAAGAAGGACTCTGAGCAAGAAAGGTAATTCTTAACTTCATAACTTTGATTAGGGGTACTGACCGGCCTAAATCACACATCCAAAATGGAGCAAATCTAGATAGTTAGACTCTTTAATTAATAACCAAACACTCAGGCCCTACAACTATTATACAAGGTCCGACGTAGTAATCGGGGTCAATCCACAAGGACAAGGTGGTGAGTGTTAAAACCATATAATCTTTTCTCAGTTACACCAACAAAGAAACGTAGGTTTAAAAGGTGTTTATAACGGAATGGTATTACTCCAAACAAACAAAACAAGAAAAGAAATATAAAGAACCAAAATAAGAGAATAAAGTAAACAAGCACAAGTTAACAAGATATGGATGGGAACTTGAATTGGGTTTCACCTAATAAGATCTCTCACCAACATGAAATACTCACATCCCTTTGTATACCCTTAGAAATATTATAAGCAATTACCATGTGTCTATTCCCTCCTCTCTCAAGCTTAGGATAGATCTAAATTATAAGGTTGTATCTCTCTCGAGATGGCAAACAAACAATCACAAAGATAACCGTATGATCAAAATCTTTAACATTCAAACATTCTCATGCATTCATGTAACTCCAAAACACTTAGATAAGTCTAGTGTTACTCTTTTGAGGCACTAACAATCAAACATCACAAGATGGTAGCTAATCATAAAAGTAAAGCATTAAGACCAAGCCCATGGAGATAGTCTTTGCTAAGAGCATATATATTCAAATGGGTGTAAGTATATACACATTGGGAGAGCCTTAGTGGCTACTCCCAACCCAAGTAATGAGTCTAGCCACTCATGTTCATGAGTAGCATTATGGGATTAGACAGGTGAAGATACATCAAGATAGACAAACGGGTGGGTGAACAGTGTAGAAGGAAATGACAGATCTAAAGAAACAAGGAGGTGATACACCAACAATACTCCTTCAAATTTGGATTTGGCATTGGCATAGAGGATGGATGGAAAGTCCTCTTTTTTAAGATGATGTTGACAGATCTTCCCTCTCCTCCAACTTTCATCTTCTGAGATCCAAGATCAATTGACATGGATGAGGGTGACTCTAGAATGCGGCATCACTTCGTCATATCTATGATGATCTGACCCTTTGCATGGACAAGGTCAGGGCCTATTTATAGGTGTAGTCCACCGACTTAGTCTCTATTGTGGTTGCAACATCTGTAACAGTCGGTACTACTATTATGGTCGCAACTGGTGTGTTGATCACTAATTCTGTTTTGGTCGCAACTCCAATAGTTCGCTATTGTTGGTGGAGTTGTGGTCGCAATAGCCAATTGATCATCTCATTTGAGACAGATAATGGATCCATTGTTGCCTACACACACAATGGATCCTTACGATCGAAGTTGGCTACGTGGACATGTTGCGACCAAAATGATGGGGCCGCAATATGTTGGATTGTAGCAACCGATGATAAATCTGTATGAAGTAAAAAGGGTTGTGAGTTTTAGGTAGTCAAATCAGGTTTAGTCAAAAGCAATTAGAATTAGTTAGACGAGTCTCAAAAGGGGGCTCAATATGAAGATTAAATAAGCACATAGTGTCCAAAAAATGGAATGTTATCAACTCCTGCAAACTTAGAATCTAGCTTGTCCTCAGGGTAATAGATAGAATCAAAGCATAGAGTGATGAGCTATAGTTGTTTTCTTTTGATCAACAAACCATCACAAAATTATCCCACCCTTATAGCAAAACCTTTGTGAGAGGCTTGTCTCACTTACTGAGGTCCTACTCCCTCCCCTTTTTTAGATTTGTATGACTTTATGCATCTGCCACTGCCTTTTGTAGTAAAGGACTCTCCCTGGAAATAATATCCTTTCCTCGGTTCCTAGTTGTACTCATAAACAATTCTTACAAGGGGTAGCTTTCACTCCCTACCTTTATTTTAGTTGTATCTAAGCTATTGTGCTAGGGTAGGTTAGGCTTTAAGTGTGTTCCTGCACTTCGTAGTTTACCTTAACCATATTGTTGTAGCAAAGACAATGTCTCCCAATTGGGCCTTGATGTATTGTAAGGCGGTTGTATGAGGTCCACTTTGAAATGTAGGTGTGTTAAAATTGGCTTCCAGATTCCACTACTGGGCACAATATATCTGCATTTTCGAGTGCAGCAATACATCAGTCATGCAAAATCCTTTAGCATCTTTCTAGGCACAACTCTCATGATTTTATCTTTTGTCTTTTTATTTTGCTCACTATCTTGGGAAAAAGGATTAGTAAGGATTTTTTGGGCAGCCAAGCCTCTTTTGATCCCAAAGTGGGGATATATAGAACTAGATGAGATAGTTGTTTCCATCTTGTTGGAGGTGTATACTTTCTAACTAGTACCTCAAAGCTAGGGTGATTGGTTGGGATTGTGGCTGATTAAGTCCTTATTTCTAGAGATTTCATAGGTTCATGAGTATTCTTCTGTTGTACACAATATTTTGTTGTAAGAATTGAATAACATTGTATTGTTGTGTCATTTTCTTTTATGTAAATTGGTAGCTCATTTGCACCACTCTTATGATGATTACACTATAAAATAGCAGAAGGACTAGTAAGTCTAAAAGTGGGAGAAGTAAATAGATTCAGGAAGGGTACATCTCAAAACTGTGAATCAAAGTGAATAGTTCATTTCATGAAAAGTTCAAAAATTTTCAAAATTTCCTATAATGTAGGGTAAAAGTAAGAGTTTGTATGAAACATTCCAAATTGGAATAAAATGAAAAAATGTACCTCTCATGCCTATTATATTTATAACTCCCCCCAAGATTCTCATTCACTTCATACCGGAGTGTTAAAATGAAATTTAGGAATAAATGGGCTAGCTTTATTGTCCATGTTGTTCAGAAACCTCCCATTTAGATTGCAGCAAGATGTCAGTGTACCCTCCTCGGAGTGTGCGATAACATTCATGATATAGGATTTCAACTTTTATCTCCCTCAGGGCCAAGGTTGTCATCCATGCCAGGAAATAAAATCCGCAGTCATTATATAGAGGAATTTGCTGGGGACTTCTGTGACAGAACTACGTTTTCTTGAAGTCCTTGCTCTTTACATGTTTGTACCCCTTGCCATGTTTGTGGATCATGTATATTATCACTTTCATGCATGTTACTTCCTTCTCTTCAGTAGGTGTCTTCATTGTAGTCATCTTCGTATATTTGTTCAGTGCGAAGGTTGAATCTGAGCTTTTATATAAAATTGTGGTCTTTTCCTGGATGTTGGCTACTAGAAGCGTCCAATGATTATCATGAAGTATTTGTAGGAATATGAAATCAGGGAGAGATTCCATTAATTGTGGTTGTAGGCGTTCTTTTTTCACATGACTCCTTGTTTTTTAGTATGTCATCAATGAGCAAGAAGTAGGCCATGCGTACTTGAGGCATATTATTGCCTAGCAGTGATTGATATGCAGACATGACACTTACTGCTAGGCATCCCCCCATTTTTAGCATTTCTTGGAGATCATCTTTAATGACAACAATGCCTTCTCTTTCAAAGAAACATCCCCAATGTTGGTGTCTTCTCTAAGAGTATCCATTATTAACAGCAGTGAATCCCAGGATATATCTTCACATGCTCATTTGTCAAAGTTTTGGAAAGTTGATTCTATGACCCCTTCTGGCCCGTCTGGCCTTACCTCTTCTAGCTCATCCTCATTAATTTTCCCTCTTTACATTGACTGGAGGTTGTTTCTTCTTTGGTTTCTTTTTCTTGTGAGGCTTTGGGTTCTCATTTTTTCCCTTTTTCTAAAGAGAATTTTGTGCATCCTGCTTGTCATCTTTTTGTGCTTCAGAGGGTGCCCATCCTACCTTCCATGCTTCTACTCAGGATATTTCTAATAGATTGAGCCATAGTGTCTGTAGATGTTCTCTCCAAGGCCTTTTCTTGGGTAGAGGAATTCTCGTGTGTAGTTTGCGTGGTACATCATCGAGGGGCATCGCAGAGTCGTTGAAGAAATGTTGAACATATATGAGTTCCATACTATAGTTGCCACACAAGCCATGCATATCTTCAAGGAAGTGATGTTCCATAGGGACGCCCTTATTAATTGCTTCCATCATTCTAAGTATAATGAATGCGCAATCCACCAATCCTTGTTCTTCTTAAGGAACCTTAGTGGTAATAGAGAAGTTTTTTTCAACTTGGCTTGTGACAGTCTTCTGCTAATTGTATCGCACATTGGAGGCATAGTGCCACTTTCAGGATGTCATGGGCCTCCTTGTTTTTTAAAATTAATGACATGTATGGCAGCTCTACAATGCATCAATTATGTACAGTTGTGCAATGCTTGTAAAGATTTACTACTATCAGCACCCAGTGTTTGAATGTCCTTATGGGCAATGTAGCAAATTTAGTTTCTTCCCTAAGGACACCAGCTTGTAGTTCTTTCATAGAATTAGAGTCAAGTCTGTCTCCGTATGACATCCTTGGTAGATGGGTTGTTCCATTGAATACCGGTTGTAACTTGTTAGGGTGGAGGAATTCTTCTAATAGGGTTACACACAACACCTTAAATAGGCTTTTGTGCACTCGTGCTCTTTTTGATAATATTCCTCTAATGTGCTCTCTTGTTAGTGTCCTTCCCTTGTTGTTATAGAGTATATCAGCCCCTATTAGATCATCATCTAGAATGTTTGCTAGTACATGGACGTCTCAGTAGGAGATACAGGATACTAATGTCATGTCCATCCCTATCAATTTGCATAGAAGCAGTGGTGTTACAACTATCATCACATGTTCTACAGGCTGGTGTAGTTCCCTTGTCGGTGAATTGATGAATACTGATGCCAGACCGCCTTCATCATCCTCTGACGTTCCTTCTCCAGTTGTTTGTATAGGTGTAGTTGGGGAAATAGTGGCTGGAGGAGAGATGGATTAGGACCTTCAGTAGACCCACATGGGTCTACTTCTACTTTATTATTAGATGTAATCGAGGAGATAGGCTCTTCTATAGATTGACATTCATTTGATGGCATTTTGATCTCTGCTTCGTTGAGTGCTACTAAAGTAGCAGCCATCTTATCGTCATAAACAACAACATTGTGTTAATCATGGTTAGACTCCTAGAGGTAGACGTCACAAATGTCAATGCTGATGTTCATCTTGTCTAGGTATCAGTTGATTGTTGTGATGTCACAGGATGTTAATTTTTCTACACTTGTTTCCTCCAAACCAATGTTATCTCCTACAGGTTGGTTCATCAGATTTTGTTCGTCCTCTATGGGCCGAGAGTTTAAGTCAAACTCTTTTTTATTGTTGTTTGTTCTCTCAGTTCATCTTGCTCTTTAAGGCATGTTTGTTCTCCTCCCATGGAGGCCTCCTCTGACTTGTCCTTCAGTATATTCACACTTTCTTCTATGTGTGAAGGAGGTGTGCTTGTCGCTTCTTCATCCTCATGTTGTTGGGTGTTCCAAGAATTTGATGATTCTCGGGATGGTAAAGGGCTGACAGTCTGCCTTGCCTTCTTGTTGGATCACCTTTCTTCCCATAGTTGGCATTCATCTTCCAACTCTTTTCACTCCCCTTCTAGCCTTTTATATTCTTCCTCTACTGCTTTGAGGTCTTTGTCGTGATGCAGGAACATTTCGTCCATATCTTTGTGCATCACTTATCACTCCCTTTGGAGTTACGCCATCTCTGTCACCATCGACTGCATTGCGTTCATCATAATTGTTTGGTTGTTGATGATGTCCTTCATAAATTGGCGAAGGGGTGTAGTTCTTGCATCGATGCCTTGTACATGCATTGTTAGTGAGTACAAGCTACAAGTAATAAGCATGTTTGCAATAGGGTAATTATTCATATGCACCAAAATGGCATCAAACTAATGGTGGAGTCCTTCACCGAAGGTTGGCACATGACGTTGTTATTCTATTGTAGAGGTTGTTGCAGATGTTGCTATAGGAGTTTTTGTCGTGGGTGCGGTTTCATAATTTCTTGGTAGTAGTGTGGTGCTTGCGCCAACTTATTTTTGGGTGTTGGATTGTTGTTTTTGTTCGGTTTGTTGTGCAAGTTCTTCTTGCACGCCTTCCCCCGCTGCACCTGTTGCTTGCTCAGCACTTAATGGCTTGAGTTGGTCTTTTATTCTTTCTACTGGTGTTTGTGATGACACTTTAGTCACCGAACGGGTAGGAGTTGGTTGCTATGGTTGTATTATAGCCTCAAGTTGTCATACAATCTCTTCCTTAGTTTCTATAGCTTTTTCCCGAGCGGCATTAGAGATGCATGTCTAGTCTCCTGGTGTTTTGATATGTGCTTCTGGTATTATCTAGGTGACAGGATGAGAAGGCGGAGCAATGCAGAATCTTTCAATGTCAGGTAGGGGGACTTCATCTACCTCAAATGGTTGTTGTACAACTTCTTCATAGACCTATTGATCTTGGGGAGGTGGAGATGCTAGCTTCATTTCTTTTGATATGGTTTTATAGGATCTTATCACCATCTTCCTTTGCTTCTTTGGTTGTATATGCATTGTCTCTGGTACTTGTTTGCTCTCTTGGCCAGTTTTAGCATGTGAGTCTAGGTCTATTGTTCACTGGGTAGCACTGGAGTTCATTTTATCGACCTCCTCCATGTTGGGTCGTAGCTTATTTCTATCACAATAGGTCTTTTCTAGGAGTGGGAGCAACAATTTAGAGTGGGATTGCTTGTAGAAGAATTTCTCATCTTTCTATGCCAGAATGCCATTGGTTATCAAGAACTTCGTGTCAATCTTCATGTATCCCTTGGTAGGATTGTATCCTCTTAGTTCCTTGAGATTTAAGAAGTATGACGCAATGAGAGTTATCTGACCCCGCATGTAGAGATCCTTAGTCTTTATCGCTTCTGGTCCCACTACCGTTGACAATCTGTCTTTGAGTATCCTTCCAATATTCACTAGTCTTTTATTCAGCATCAACCTGATGAGGAACATATCCCCTTTGGACACTCCCCTTATCTTAGATCATGTGAAAATTATGCTCAATGTAATCTTTTGGATTACCCTGATGAAGCATGAAGTGATAAGGGTTGCCTTGGATTTCCTTGGGCAGTGTTCAGATTCTCCTATCAGCTTCTCCCACATTTTGTGGCTGCTATAGCTCACTATATCCCTTTCACAGGGGGCGGATGTACAAGCTTTAGCTTCTTCTTCATATCCAGTGAAGATCTTATTTGGAATTACCTCTGTGACATAATAGTCTTTGCCCCCATCCGTACTTGGAGTTTAAACTGTAATGACCACATTTGTGCTTAATTGGTAAACTAGGGTTTACCTGAATGATTACATGCTTGATTAGATTGAACATCGTTTAGACTTGATTAGTGATAGTAGATCAATTGTGATGTTTCAAACCTAAGAAGAAACTCTAACTATGATTTTAGTTTGAAGAATTAGGGTTTGAGAAATGTAAACCTTAATCAGCAAAAATTAGGGTTTTGATAGTACATGAATATGGAATTTGATCAGGACAACAGTGTGGTAAATGATTTTTCATATTTTCTACAAATTTTGAATTTTGTATATGATATGGATAACTCAATCATTCATATTATAGAAAAATTTCAGAACATTTGAGTGTTCTTTGAATGTGGTTCTCGGTCGAACTACACTTCGACCAAAATGTTGACATAGTGCTTTTCAGTAGTGTAGTGTTTTATTTTTATTTATTTATTGGTAACTCCAAATGATCTGAAATTTTAAATGGAGATCTTAAACTCAATCACAAACAACACATAAAATTTTCATAATTTTTGTATGTTTTTATACCTTATCAGTAGGCGAATTACAGTAATATTTTTCTGACAGAAAATTCAACTAAAATAAGAAAAAGTATAGTGAGGGGGTCAATGTGAAATTGACCCAAGCAGCTCAATTTCTCTATATGGTCAACCTAACACACACGTATCTCTCACAATTCGTGATTCAATCTATAGAAACGAAATCCTAGAGAGAGAGGGAGAGTTAGGGTTTGAGAGAAGAAAGTAATGGAGATGCTGACCTAGGGTTTTGCGGTCTGAGGAATGATGAAATCATGTAAGTTTAGCTTCTTTGGATATAGTTTCATGGTGAATCTTCTCTCACATGTCAATATTCCGTCCCTCCTCTGATTTGATCCAAAATGGTATCAAAACTTCCCTTTTTCTCACTCTTTCTTCATAATCCCTCAGTTTTAGGGTTTCCGAGTTGAAAGGAAGAAGAATCGAGTGAATTGCTAGGGATTTGATATGAGATCGAGCTTTTTAGGGATGAGATGTGTT
This sequence comes from Alisma plantago-aquatica, assembly GCA_963693085.1. Taxonomy (NCBI): domain Eukaryota; kingdom Viridiplantae; phylum Streptophyta; class Magnoliopsida; order Alismatales; family Alismataceae; genus Alisma; species Alisma plantago-aquatica. The sequence goes on along the minus strand of OY856411.1, from coordinate 442,463,259 downwards.
TTTAACGTGTTTTCACACCTTAGGGTGATTGGGAACTTCCTTTAAACAGTATATTGCATGAAAATTGGTTAAATCATCCATAATCTTTAATTGCTTAGTATGCGACTACAAACCCTGAATTGTGTGTTTGATCTAAGTTGTTGCAAAATGATATGAAATGGATTCTTCCTTTGGTTGGATGAATTTCAGATGATAAAATCATATTAGAAATGTACACAATACATCCTAATGAGAATTCCCTAAGTATTCACAGAGGTTATAAGAGTAAGCTAAAATATAGGGAATTTGTCTCTGACTGAAATTGTTGTATAATTAAATAGAGAAATTTGTTTATCTGGATCCCCTTGGTTATGAATGATTGTTTATCTAAATTCATAGTACATATATGCCAGATACTATCTTGGATTTCATTTAAGGTGAATAGTGTTTGTTTAATATCTCAGTAAAGAGGGTGAAACCCCAAATGTGAGGAAAGTTGGATATTTGTGAATAGATATAGTGAAACCCATTTGAACAGATTTTCTTGACATAATTGACTTTATTTATTCAATTTTATTATTGATGCATGTTATCTCAGTGAATGGCATGGAAACCTAAATTCAGCTCAGTTCTAAGATTTCATACATATATTGATTTTATATGATTTGTTGATAGTAGTCTTTATTCAGTGAATGTTTATGTCGCATCAAATCCTTATGAGAGCCATGTGATAAGTGAATGAGGTAAATGAAGCCCTAAGGATAGGGTGTTCAATGAATCAAGTATTTTGATGTCGATGTTCTGAGTATGAGATGTGATGATGCACAACTCAAGATTTGGGTTGAGGTGCATGTTTTCCAAGAAAGTATAAATAATTTACATGTGCAAATGACTATTACTCATATGTCAAGTAATTAATTCTTATCAGTGTATTAAGAAGTTCAATTACATGATTCTAGTGTATAAAGTATCAAGTGGACATGTATTCTATTATTTAAGAATTTTAGTCTGCCTGCAGGTATAAAATGTTGATTTCTCAGTATATTATAGTGTTTTGAGTATATTGCTCTGCCAAGTTTAGAATGATATACATGTTGTGTTATAAACTACAAATAAATAGACATGGTACCATAGAGGTACCAGAGTCAAGTATAAGTAAGAGAAAGGTACAATGTAGAAAGAGCTTTCCAAGAATAATAAAATAATAGACATAGGTGCCCTGAACACCGTAGATTCCCTACGGATGTATGCACTGTAGGGAGGAAACGATCCACCCTGGCAGCAACCAGTATATGGAGATAAGATTGCACCCACAGAGCATGCGGGGAGACGAAGCCCTTGAGGAAGTCTCCTAAGAGAAGATAGGTTACCCAACATGAACCGGAGATCCCGGTGGTAACCCAGAGGTACCGACAGAGTGTACCAAGATGAGGCCCACAGAGCGTCTCAGACCCTCTGCCTATGTACTCAGCCTAGAAGGAGAGGTCCAATTAAAGGCCAGCTATTTAGCCGCCTTAGTTAGATGTGACAGTTCGAGTCAAGCAGACCTGGATTCAATTCTAGGCTTAGCTTCCCAGGTTTTAAGCTAAGTCTTGTACGGTGAGATCGTAGTTCTCTATGAGTCTTCATATGTAGAGTACACTGCATATGATCAGGGCATAAGCTAAAATATGGTCATATAGGTTTAAAGAGTTTCTTATAAGTAAGAAAGGCTAAGAAAGATTTGAGTATAGTTTCCCAGCAATTATTCTTTGTATGTTTCTGAATTATTAGTTCTCTTTGAAATTAATCAAGCATGCTCATATATTGATTTGTTCTTGTTGATATCTAGAGTATCATGCCATATTTATGATTGTCAATGATCAATCTCTTTAAAGCATATTGTTGTTATAATTGATATCAGTTGCTCAAAAGTATATCTGTAATTATATTAGTGCTTTAGACTATTTCTTTGAAGTGCTCATTCACTGAGCGAGTAGGCTCACCCCTCTACTCAAATTTTTTTAGGGAAACCACGTGGACTTGTAGAAGGTCAAAGCATCATAGTGGATCTGTCATAAGAGTTAAGTCTAAGTATAGTTAAGTTCAGTCGGTCCTTGTCACTCTAGGTCCTTGTAAAGAAATAAGAGAGAGTTGTAAATGATGATGTATAACATTATTCCTCTTTTAGCAATATATGTGAATCAGCAAGTCTTATGTGCTTAAAAGTATGAGAAACATAATGAATGTTCATACATGCATTTTTACTGTTGAAATCAGATTAGAGAAATCAATGTTTAGATTCCCTTGTAAAGTTGATTTATGTGGTTCAATGTGAGAAAACAAAAAATTTGAAAAAGAAGAAAAAGTTAAGGATGATCTTTGTATTACATTAAATCCTCAATTTATGCCCTAATCTCATTATTAGTGGTAATTGTGAGATCGGCTAACATAAACCCTCCTCCAACTTCCTTCTCTTCCTTGTCACTCATTGGTACCTTCTCGAGTGAGGACATAAACTTGGCCATCAGTTATGTTAATGAGCAAACATTGGTTGTGCATAGGGTGCACATAATTTCTCTGTCTAGGAATTCCTTCACCCTTTCATATATTCCCAATTTCTAGAAGTCTTGGATATCAATGTATCTTGTAGTCTTGTATATCAATGTATCTTGTAGTCTTGAAGACCTTTGTCCTCTTAATCATCTCATAGTTAGACGGGTTCACCATGACTCTGGGTATGAATATCACTAGGTGGCGTTGTTGGCTCCTTCCTTACTACATCAAAACCCTATGCTTTGCTAGCTATTGAGTCTACCTCTTGTCTTGGGGCCCTATACTTGGCCGTTACTGTCACCTTCCTATTCTTGGTTTTCTAGACATCTATTGATGTCACCTTTCATTTCTTCTTTGCTTTAGCTTCCTCCTCTAATGGCACATATTCAGATGTTTTTGTTCCTTTTGTGCATTCAGATACTTATGTGTCCTCCTGTGGCTCATGTCCTAGAATAATCTCATATTTCTCCTTTGGTAGCAGCAGGCACATCCTTTTCTACTTTGACATGTTGGGGTCATCATTCAATTCTTTGTCAATTGCTTCAAGCGCCTGTTGCGCCCCTTTTAGAGATGTTGCATGCCTGTGTAGGGAATCAGAGGTGGAAGATGACATTCTGCAATATCATTAATGGGAGTTTATCAGGCTCTTAATATTATATTAATTAGTAATGCATTTGATAATAGTAACAAGTCAGATATAAAGTCAGTTATTTTCATAGATATTATGGTGTATCAGTAGCAACAAATCATTACTTGTATCAACTGGGAGATAGTTTAGATTAGTTCACTTACAAAGCATATTGATTGGTATTGGTTTTAGTATTGGGGGTTGAAACATGGTCTTTTTGTAGCGATCGATACATGTTACGGATGTTATGGTCGATACATACTTTGGTTAGCAACGGTCAAGACAAGGGTCAGTCATAGCATTCAAAATAGGCATTGGATGTAGCGGTCACAACAAGTTTCATCATAGTAATCGCTACACAGTTCAGTAAAAACCAGTCAAAATGAAGATACAACATAGCAGTCACAACAAATGTCAGGTGTTGCAGTCATAACAAATCCAATATCCTGATTACAGTTAGGGCTATGCAGCAGCCACAACACCTCAACAGGTGCTGCGATCAAAACATTCCACATGTTGTGATCGAAAAGAACTTGTGCTTGTATAGAAGATTTTCCATAGCACATGTAGAGAAAGGAGATAGGGGGATGATCAAAAAATCCAGAGAAATGAAAAGGTCCCAAACCCAGGTGGAGGTACAGTGATGAACCAAACGATGAATGGGAAGATGATTTGGAGGACCGTCGTGTTGTGGAGGAAAGCGTTTTGGTCACAACATGGGTAAGGAATTGTCAGTGTGATCGAAATGTGGTGGGAGTTGAAACATTGAGGGTTTCGGTGAGGGTGGCAGTTGTGTTCCAATTGGAGAATGGGATGATCAGAGAAGTGAAGGATGATTCTAGAAATTTCTAATCCCATCATAGGAGAAATGAAGGTGAAGAGAAAAAGAAACAGAGGATTGGAGGCATACCTATTTCAAAATCGGTTCGCTATGAGAGTAAAAAGGGGAAAGAGGGTCTTCGGGACAACGGATGGAGCGTAAATTTAGTTCCTACTGTGTGGCAGATCATCACCATCTTGCTTTAGTTGTCAGAGGTTCTTCTCTAGGTATGAATCGTGCTTCAGTTCGCCAGTGGTACACAAGAATCAAAAGAGTGAATGAAAGGGTTTTACTGTTCTGGGTTTATCTTTTATACTAGGTTAATAAAGTGGTGTTGTGATTGCAATGGTTGGGGTGGTGTTGTGGTCACAACACTTAAAAGTGTCATGGTAGAAACACATGTGAACTATGGTGTCTATTTCAGTCACAACGAATGTAACTGTGTTATAGTCGCAACAGATAGTGGGCAAGATGAAGCCACATGCCAAAGGTGTAGTGGTCGCAATGTTTTTGAACTATAGCGACTGTGAGGTTATTCAAGAACTAAATCCACAAGTTTTTGAAGGGATATTAAAATATTATTTCCATGTATATTCAAATTGAAGGATGCAAAGGGGATGACGGGGGTTTCACGAGCTCTGGCGAAAGGCGGCACGGACGAAGGTGGGGAAACCCTAAAGGATGATGGCAGATCGTCCGGTGGAGGAAAGGATGGAAGGAAGAGCCCGAGTCGGAAACCGATCGGGACTCAGAGACTGGCTCAGGAAATAGGGATTCATATTACATATAGAAATACAAGAGCGGCGACGGCTAACAATACTGCAGATGCAAGCCCATCGACTGAACCTGTCGGTATGGAGACAGACGGACCTGAAGGGGTCGTCGAGACACCTGTTCCTTCGGAGACGCCTCCGGTGTCCAAGAATATGAACTACAAACAAGCCTTCACAGGCGGTGGCAACGGGGCGGCATCGAATCCGGTCTTCATCAACGATGAACCGGAGGAGGCAGTCAACCCCGATGACATCGAACTGATCAACGTACATGGCTATCCGGAGATATATGTTGCCCCAGAAGCGGAGGAAGTCCTGAGCAAACCGTTCAAATATTCGGTCATCGTCAAGCTTCTGGATAGGTCGGTAGGGTTCCTTACAATGTATGAAAGATTGAAACTTCTGTGGAAACCTACAGGAAGATTTGAGCTTTTTGAACTCACAGATCAATACTACGTAGCTAAGTTTTTCAACAAAAACGACCACGGGAATGTGCTCACCGGCGGTCCGTGGTCTCTGTTTGGCGGCTGTTTAATGGTCTGGCCCTGGGATGGCTATTTTGAACCTTCCAAAGGCATCCCAGACCATATCGTATCCTGGGTTCGGGTCATAGGGTTACCAATCCATTACTATAACATGGAGATCTTCAATAAGATTGGGGAAGCTACATGGCGGCTGATCAGGGTCGATGATCACTCTCTCAACCGCACGCGAAGTAGGTTCGCAAGACTGGCGCTGGAACTTAATACTAGCCTGCCCATACATCCGGCGATATTGATTAATGGAAGAGAATACAAACTTGAATACGAATCCCTCCCGGTCTTCTGTACACGATGTGGGAGACTAGGGCATGAAGCTTTGCACTGTAAGGGACTTACTGAAGCACCCACAACAGCCGAGCCGATACCGGTGGAGGATGAGGCTGGAGTGCGTTGGGTTGATGAAGAAGACAAGTGGCAGGTGTATTATGGGAAGAAGATCATTGCTAGCAGACCTAATAGAAAGAAAGAAAAAGAAACGAGCCGGAAAGGGAAGACCCAAGGGAAAGAACACAATAACAAGTATCAGGTGCTAGACGAGGAGGAGGAATGCGAGACACCCCCTGGTGATGAGGAACAGATGTCCACTGAAGAACATCAAGCTCAGACGAGCAGTCCAAAGGTTTGGCATAAGAAGCAAAGAAGAAATAAAGATACTGACGTATCCTCAAAGAATACTGAAGAAATACCAGTTGAAAATCTAAATACTACAAGTGACAAAGAGAGGCAAGCCGCTGGGGTTCCAAAGGACAAATCGAGACATACGGTTGTGACTCCGGAAGGAGATGAGGTGATCACCGGGAGACCTAAAGGAGAACCGGAGACTACTGCAAGAGACACCACCACTGATGTTAGCAACTCGTCAGGAGCTCAAGAACTACCCGCTACTGCTAGTGCTACCGCTAGTAAGAAACCAAGCATGGCTGGAAGGAAAGCAAAGGAGAAGGGGGATGTTAATCAGCCTTGTAGCCCTATAAGGCGGCATGGTTACCAGACACGAGGAGGAACGAAGAGAGGGGGTGAAGAGAAGGACGGGGCAGCAGCAGGTGCTAACCAATAATTCTTTCCATCAGTTATTAATGCTTAATACACTAGCTTGGAATATTAGGGGAGCCGACAAGAAGATAGCCCGGCTGTCCCTTAAAAATTATATTAAGAAGCTTGCTATTAAGATCGTTGCCATCTACGAGCCACATATCTCTGGGATACAGGATGATCGTGCAATTCGTGATATGGGTTTTTCGAGCTCGCACAGAGTTGACGCTACTGGCTTCTCCGGCGGGATTTGGGTTCTTTGGAACGAACAAGAATGTGAGATCAAGATTATCCAAATCAATAGATACTATATTCATTGCCTGGTGAACAACAACTACTACAGTACCTTCGTCTATGCTTCTCCATCCCCCACACACTGTCCGGTTCTATGGGATCATCTGCTCCGGCTCAACAGCGCCATTGACAAACCGTGGATCACCTTGGGTGATTTTAATTGCATGATTAGTCCAGATGAGAAGATAGGTAGTAATCACTTCAACCTGTGTGAGGCTACTTGCTTCAGTACTTCGATAACCCAGGCCGGACTTACTGACATTGGGAGCTCCGGACACAGATTTACCTATAAGAAGGGGATCCTCCACGAACGCCTCGATAGGGCATTAGCTAATGTGTCCTGGATTCAAAGTTTCCCGAACCACATATGTGAGACTCTTCCTCGCATTGGTTCGGACCACAATCCTATCGTCATCCTTCGGAAGTTTACTTCTGCAGGCAAACCTCGATTCAAGACTAAGGCATCTTGGCAAGAACAGTCGGAGTTCGCTCACCTTATGCAAAAGTACTGGGACCCTAACGGTCACTTTCATTCAGCGTTGGAAGGGATGAAGGACCGCATCAACAACTGGGCCAAGTCCTTCATCAGAACACAACATCGGCAGAAAAGCATTCTTATTAATAAAATTTCTGATGCCCAGAAAAAGATGGAGACTGATTACAGTATTGACGGAGATCGTCAATGTATGGGTCTCGAAATAGAGCTTGAAAATATTATGCTGGAGGAAGAGAAAGATTGGAAACAACGGAGCCATATCAACTGGCTCAAATACGGGGACAATAACAGCAAGTATTATCATGCGTTTGTGAATAATAGGCGGCGCATGAACCGTATTTCCAAATTAAAGAACGAGGAGGGGGTTTGGATTGAAAACACCTCAGATCTGAACCAATTAGTGCAGCAACACTTCAAGGATATGTTCGTATCCTCCATCACAACGACTGTGGAAGACATGAACGGTTTGCCAGCTGAGTTTAAGAAGTTAACTCACACCCAATACAGACAGCTTGCGGCAATGCCTACTGAATACGAACTCTGGAAGCTCGTTAAAAATGCAAATCCCTATAAAGCGGCGGGGCCAGATGGTACTGATTACTTATTCTTCAAAAAATAGTGGAAGGTGATCAGACCTTCGTTGATCAAGTCGATACATAGCATGCTGAATGGAAATCCGATTGATGACTCCATTGCTAGCTCTTGTATTGTGTTGATACCAAAGAACAGAAATCCAACAAACTGCTCTCAACTTCGTCCTATTTCTCTTAACAATACCATTATGAAACTGGCTTCAAAGGTGGTAGTAGAACATGTCAAGCGTCACATACCTATGTGGATTTCTAGAGTTCAGACGAGTTTTGTCCCCGGGAGGAGTATCACTGACAACATTATTGTTGTTCAGGAGATTATCCACAATATGAGAAGGAAGTCTAGTGCACCATACATGGCGATCAAGATCGACCTTTCTAAAGCCTATGATAGACTGTCTTGGGCATTTATTAATGATACCTTGAAACATCTACAATGGCCCCAGAATATCCACCGCTACATCATGAATTCTTTACAAGCTGGACATACTAATATTAGTCTGAATGGTACTCTTCTGCCTGCCTTTAAAGCTACTAGGGGCCTCCGTCAAGGAGACCCCCTCTCACCATATCTGTTTGTGCTCTGTATGGAAAGACTTACACAACTTATTTGTAAAGCGGTGGACAACAAACACTGGAAACCTGTGAAGATGTCCCAACAAGGGCCTGCCTTCTCTCATGTGGTGTTTGCAGACGACATTGTTCTTTTTGCTCAGGCTTCAGTTGATCAAGTTGCTGTCATTACCAGCATTTTTAATACCTTTGAGAGGGTGTCAGGTCAAAGAATATCAACTGAGAAGTCGAAGATCTATTTCTCCAAGTCTGTGAACCGGGCGCTGCGATCCCAAATATGCGCTACTAGTGGCATTATGGAGACAGAAGATCTAGGGAAATACCTTGGGGTTCCCCTTCTACATAAGAAAGTGGATAAGAAAACCTATGCTTATCTCAACGACAATATCTCTTCTAGAATCAATGGGTGGGCTGCGAAGACCCTGTCCCTTGCAGGGAGAGTTTGCTTAGCTAAATCTGTCCTCTCCGCTATCCCTACTTACACAATGCAAACTGCTACCATTCCGAAGTCAATCTGTAAAAAGTTAGACAAAAGTATAAGACAGTTCATCTGGGATGGTGGCCGAAAAGAAAGGCCTATGTCCCTTGTCTCCTGGAAGACAGTCACTAAGAACATGGACGATGGAGGGCTCAAAATCAAAACCATGTCGGACTGGAATAGGTCTCTCTTGTGGAAGAACACCTGGATGTTGATGAATGGGAAAGAAACGCTCTGGAAGGAGGGTATGTTGAACAAATACAAGAACATTAACAGTCAGAAGGGAGTTTGGGCTACACCTTTCTGGAAAGCACTCCACGCAGGGAAGAAATTTATTGAAGACAACAGCTCCAGAATCATAGGAGATGGCCAGAATACCTCGGTGTGGTATGATCACTGGGTACCTCATCAGGGGAGACTAGCAGATGCTGTTATTGAGCCGATTTCGGAGGACATTAACGACATGAAAGTTGCCAGTATGGTCAATCTTGAGGATACTTGGGATGTAGATTTTCTGAAGCACTACTTTACTCCACAGGATGTGGGAAGGATTATGGATCTACCTGCCCCCCACCGGAACAATGGCACTGACCTTTGGAGTTGGAAACATGACCCGACTGGCCGATATTCGACGAGTACAGCCTATGGGGTTCTACACTCGGATGCTGGTCCACAACGAGATGGAGTGTGAACAAGCTCTGGACTATTTCTGTCCCTTCTAGAGTTCACATGTTTATGTGGCTATCCGCGCATGAGGCTATTATGACGAGTATGCGTAGGAAGCAACACACTTTCACTGACTCGGCAATCTGTCCTAGATGCCACAATGGAGATGAAACTACTATACATGCTTTGTGTGATTGTTCTCACGCCATGGAGGTATGGAGACGCAGTGGAGTTCCGCAACATCTGCTAAGTAGCAATGACGAGGCTTTCAAAACCTGGCTTTCACAGCTGCTGCAAGAGGATACCAACATGCAGGTCACATTTGCCATCACCTGCTGGGTGATTTGGAAAGCAAGGAATGAGCTGGTGTTTAATAATGCTCATGTTCAAGTGAGTCGTCAAGTCATCCAGATTGCGGGTCTCCAACAAGCTACCTTACAGGCCGGGGATCCACCTGCTCGAGCTCACCCGGAGGAAACTATCCAAGAAGTCACCCAGGTGCTTCATGAAGAGGGTAAGGTAACATGGATGTCTGATGCTGCAGTCCATGGGGACCTGGCAGCTATTGCAGTTGTGGCCTATGACCATCATGGTCGATGGATCGGTGGGGGAGCTAGAATGATTACTGTGAAGTCGGTCTTAGAAGCTGAAGTCAGAGCTGTTGAGCTCGCTAGTAAGATGAGCAGTGCCAATGGTCACAGCCGAATCATCCTTGCCACAGACAGTGCGTTGGCTGTTAAAGCTCTGGAGGATAACGCAGATGAAGTCTCCGCGATTAAATATTGGGTTGTGAGGGCTCAAAAGCTGATAGCTGAGATGGAGGAGGTTTCTCTCAGGAAGGTCAGTCGAAATAACCTTCATGTGGTGGATGGGCTTGCCAAACACCACTTCAAAATTTACCAGGATGATCGGCTATATGTCGATCCTCCTCTCGACCCGGTGGGTCATCCCTTTCCTTTTTTGTTTTGTAATGGTCGGAGTCCTACCATATTTACTTTTCCAGTAGGCATTTTGTGTAGTAACCTTATTTTTCCTGCACGAGGAGAGCGGGATGAATAGAATAATCTCCTGACTTACCCAAAAAAAAAATTGAAGGATGCAAAGATGAAATTATAGAGCAAAATCTTCAATTTTGATTGTCTAGGTTAGAGAAATTCAAAATTACCTATAACAGAGAAGTTCAAAATTAAATTGGCAGATATGTACACAATCTAGGATTTAATTGCTAAAGAAGAAATATTTTTATATTTAAGAAAATAGTAAATCCTTGGGTTGCCTTCCAAGAAGTGCTAATTTATAGTCCTTAGCTTGACTTTCTAATCTTGTTTCTCAGGGATCCTCTGTTGGTGATGGTTGTGGTTCGTCTAATTCTAGTTTTAATCTACATACGAAGGCTTCATCTTCATAATATATTTTTACTCTGTGCCCATTCACTATAAAAGTATTGGTCTTTTCATTGGTAATTTCCATTATTTCATATGGGTAAATCCTAATAACGAAGAATGGGCCAGACCACTTGGACTTGAGTTTTCCTGGGAATAGCCTAATTATAGAATGAATAAAAGAACCTTGTCCCCTTCATAAACATCCTTGCTTTTTAGGTGATCATCATGCCAAACCTTTGTCCTCTGCTTGTAAATGTAGGCATTTTCGTAGGCATGTAACCTTAGCTCTTCCAGCTCTTACAGCTGCATAAATTGCTTCTTGCCTACTTTGTCAAGGTCCAGGTTTAGGAACTTGATGGCCCAAAGGGCCTTATGCTCTAATTCCATAGGGAGATGGCAAGATTTTCCATAAATCATTCTATAGGGAGTTGTTCTGATAGGATTTTTGTATACTATGTGGTAGGCCCACAACAAGTCACCAATCTTTATCGACCATTGTTTTCTTGTTCTACTAAACATTTTATCCAAAATTTGTTTAATCTATGGATTGGACACTTCTACTTGACCCGAAGTTTGTGGATGATAAGGTTTTGCCACCTTGTGCTTGACTCCATACTTCTTTAATAGAGTTTCAAACTAACTTTCCCCAAAGTGAGATCCCTCGTCACTTATGACAGTATGTGGGACCCCAAATCTCAGAAAATAGTTTTCTCAAAAAGTTTAATCACTACCATTGGGTCACAGGTTTGGGTAGAAACTGCCTCTATCCATTTTGAAACATAGTCCAAAGAAACCAGGTATATTGATTTCCTCTTGAGGAGGGAATGGTCCCATGTAATCAATCCCCCACACATAAAAAAAATTTCTTCATCAATCCAGTAAGGCATTGTCATTTCATTTCTTCTTGATATACTTCATGTTCTTTGGCACTCATTGCATGCTTTGACAAAAGCTTGACCATCTTTGAATAAGGTAGGCCAGTAGAATCTGGACTGTAGGACTTTTTATGTCATCCTCTCTCCTCCTAGGTGCCCTCCATAAGGTGAAGAATGGCATTCCTATAAGATTTGAGGTACTTCTTCCTCCGGTATACATCTTCGTTACATGTTATCAGCACATCTTTTGAACAAGAGTGGGTCATCCCAATAGTAAATTTTCAAGTCAAAAAACAACCTTTTCTTCTTATTGTAGGTGATTTTAAGTGGTAGTTTCTGGCATGCCAGGTAGTTTTAGATGTCAGCAAACCATGGTAAGTTTGGCTCAATGGACCTTTCCATCATCAGGGCTTCATCGGCATAATTATCATTAACAGGTAACAGATCTTCCTCTATAATCACAATCCTTGAATGGTGGTCTACAACCACATTCTCTGTTCCTTTCTTGTCAATTATCTCGTGATCAAATTCTTGAAGCAGTAGAGACCATCTTAACAACCTTGGCTTGGTGTCCTTATTCTGTATTAAATATTTTATAGGTCCATGATCAGTATATACTTTCACTTTTTATCCTATCAAGTAAGATCTGAATTTATCAAAAGCAAACACAATCGCCGACATTTCCTTTTCCGTGGTAGTGTAATTGACTTGGGCTTCGATGAGAGTTCGACTTTCGTAATAGATGTCATGATGTTTCTTATCCTTCCTTTGTCCAAGATCAGCCCCAATAGCATAATCGTTGGCATCACACTTGATTTCAAAAGTAAGCTCCCAATCTGGAGTTGTAGGATAGGGGTTGTAGTCAACACATTTTTTAGAGTGTTGAAGGCATCGAGGCACTTATATGTGAAGTCAAACTCTACATCTTTCACCAGAAGGTTTGATAAAGGCTTGGCAATTTTTGAGAAGACTTTAATAAACATCCTGTAATGCCCAACATGATCAAGAAAACTTCTCACCCCTATTATTGTTTTTGGGGGAGGGAGTTTCAATACAACTTCAATTTTATTAAGGTCAACCTCTATTCCTTTCTCAGAGATTTTATGCCCCAACACAATATCATTTTGCACCATGAAATGAAACTTCTCCCAATTCAAGACTAAGTGTTTCTCTTCACACCTTTATAATACTAGACAAGTTTGAGAGGCACTTAAAAAAACTTACACAGAGAAATCATCCATAAATTCTTCCATTATGTCTTCTAAGAAGTCTAAGAACATGGAAATCATAATCTTTGGAAGGTGGTAGGTGCACAGCATAATCCAAATGACATTCTCCAAAAGGCATAGGTGTCATAGATATAGATGAAGGTAATCTTACCCTGATTATCTGGGTGAACTGGCACTTGGTAGAACCCAAAATATCCGTCTAAGAAACAAAAGTATGAATGATGTGCCAACCTTTTCGATACATGATCAATAAAGGGTAGAGGGAAATGGTCTTTCCTTGTAGCTGTATTCAATTTTTGGTAATCTATGCACATAGGCCAACCTATCAGGGTTCTTCATCTCTATTTTCTCCCTTTACAATTGTTACAACCCCAATTTTTGGGTTCATTTGGTGATAAATGTAATTTCTCATATTAAAGATATTTGAACAAATAATGATACAATTTGTTTTGAATAAATGGATTTCGTTTACAATAGCCTTGATGATTGTGTTGTGGGATTTATATTGGATATTGGGCCCAATAAAGGAAACGAAAAAAGAAACTCCATTATGGAGTAAATAATAAAATAACAAGAAAATTCAATTAGTAAATGAATAATTGAATATTTGAGAAAAGAAAGATGTAGAAACCTCTAGAAGGCAAAGAGATGTAATCCAAGGATGGATTTCGTGCCTCTTGGGTTCCTTGGGTTCCAAGGAGTCCAAAGTTGCATAGAGAATGCAATAAGAAAACAAAAGATCAATTAAATACTTCTTTGTTAAGAAAGAAATTGAAAATAATGATAAAATATTAGAAATAAGTGAAAAGAGGTATAATTGAGTTATCCTTGGTGGAATTTCGTATCCCAAGGATTACTAACAATAAAAGGAATACCAATGAGGAAAATAAAAGAGAAATAAAGAGAAATCCTCAAAAAGAGATATTTTCATAAGAAATAAACATGATAATGAGAAATAATGCATTTAGATGCATCTAGAAGGATAATGAGTATCCAATAAAAAAGATTTCGAAATAATAGAGTTTCTTGGGATCCAAGGAGTCCCAATAAAGAGGAAATAAAGAGAAAATACCAAAATTACAAAATAAGAGGATAATGTAATGCATTATTAATGAATTTTGTGATATTGTTAAAAAGGGAAATAGTTTCTACTAAAAGAAAATAGAAATTCATGCTTATGGATTAAAAAGCAAACATAAAGGGAATAAGAGAAAAGAATTTCGAATTTCTTAATGACCAAGGATCAAGAGGAAACAAGGAATTAATTTAAAGAGAGGATTTGTTCTCAATTATGGAAAAGGATGTTTCCTAATGAGGAGAAGCCTTATTCTCTTCATAGGCAAGCACGTTAGGGTGTGGATGTCCTCCCCTATATAAGGGGTAGTATTTTTGGATGAATCCAAGAGAAATCTCACATCCCCCTCTCTCTCCCTCATCTTCTTCTTGTTCTTCATCGAACAAACTCTAAACTTGAGTTCAACCCTATCCCTGGTGCCATAGAGGGAGCTTGATGGAAGTCCATACACCCCTCACTTTCAATCTGTGCGGCTACATTTCCAATTCTTGGGGAATCGTCGCCCTGGTCACCTGCAATTCACCTATAGAGAGCCGAGCTTCGCAGACCTACTGTTCCTATCCCCAGCCATCTCGCACATAGTTAGGGACCTTGTTGGCTGTGACAGGGAGTGGCGGAGTCAGGGAGAAGAACTTCGGTGAGCTCTGAAGCCCCGAGATGGTGGAGGTCGCTCGTGCAGTTCTACAGGTCGGCGGCTAGGGCAACGCAACCGATCTGCGTGAGGTTGAAGGAGGCGAAAGGGGAATTGGACGGTATTTCCCTTCGTGGGCTAAAGAGATGATTCACTTAATTGAGGGTAAAAGTGACCTTTCGAAATGTTTCCAAATCTGCAAGCAACGTTGCATGGAAATAGACACGTGGCGCTCTCCGATTGGCCAAAGTAAGTGATTTATTGCAAAATTTATATCTAATAATCAGTAGCTCGGATAAATATGAATAATATATGCATTTTTCTCAGAAAAATGATAGGAATCCAATAAAAATAGTTTTAAAGGATAATTCGTTTCTCAATTCAAAAAGTAGTGTAAGTTATCAACTTTGATGAATTAAAGATTAGGAAACTCTACTTTGAGATGATTAATGTAATTAGTAGAGTTTAATGAGTGATTAAAGTTGATAAGAACATTTTAATTGTAAAAAGGTACATTAAGATCGAAAAGGATGAACTTTGCACGTAATTAGTTTAATTTAGAGATTATGTGCATAAATATGCTTGAAATTTGAAAAGTACATAAAGTTATCGTCTTTAATGATTTAATTAATGAAAAACCCTTAGTTTTGATGATAGATGGATTTAATGATGTTCTTTGGATAATTCAAGCCAATATTAACCTGTTGTTAATAAAAGTGAAAATAGGATCTAAAAAGATGATCTTTTTATATAATTGGCTTAATTTAGGGTTCCATGTGCATGAATATGCATTAAAGGGCTTGAAAACCCTAATTTAGATGAATATGTCTTTTAATTGTTTTAATGGTTCAAATCCATGAATAAATAGAGATATGATGATCCTAAGTCAATTTGGGTATAAAAGACTATTAAAATGGATAATTTGAGCAATTAGGGTTATATAAGTAGAAAAGAGTATTTTAGGGTTTGTTGACCTAAAAGGGATAAAGTTTGAGAAATTGATCTAAGAAACCCTAATGAATATTAATGAAACCTTAATTCAGATTAGAAACCCTAGAAAGTGAATCTAAGTCAATAAAGTAGATTCTTGATAAAGTGTGTAATAAATAGAGTACATATTCCTTTCAGGAATTATGTGATTGTTGAATTGCTTGCTTGGATTGCTTTCTTGGTTGGAATTGCTTAATGCTTGTGAAAGCATCAAATCAGGTATGTGGTTACGCTTATGAATAATCGCTCTAGTTTCACGGAGATTCCCGAAGTTTTATCGGTTGCTTGAAAATAACTGTTGGATGTCTATTTATTTCATGAAACTATAAAGTGACCATGATTATCACTATAAATGTGCATATATAACTGGCTAGATCCGGGTCCACCTCTGTTGCTTTGAAAAGGCTAAAAAGGGGTAATCCTAGAGCAAGTTCTAGGTTACCGTGAGTTAGAAAATGGGCTACCTACATGTAGTGCCATGAGACTCTTTAGCAGACCCTGAGTTAAGGAGTGGTCTACCTATGAGTAGTTCCATGTGACTCAACCCTAGAAACTGGTTCACTTGATAGGTGGATCATGAGGGGTTTACTGGGGACAACACAGAGGATAGGGTACTCTTGGATCGCGAAGTTATATCTAAAATGTAATCTTGGTGGTTAAATGATTAATTGAATGATTACATTGTTAACATATTTACATGATTATTGTTTCCCCCACATACCAGCTTCGGCTGACCGACGTTTTGTTTGTCAGCATTTTAGGTACAAGCCAAAAGGACAAACAGTAAATCGTCATATTGTGAAATACATGAAGTAAAATACAAGGAGGATTAGTTAGAGTAGAATCCATAAGTGAATAGAAGTTTAGAAATCCAAGTTTTCAAAAAGGTATGTGAAAGTTTATTTTCTTACAACTTTTCAATTTAGTCTGTTAAAATTTAATAATTGTTCTTGGTTAAGTGTCGAACCTTTGATCCGAAAATTATGGGTGCGGCTTCTACTTCTCGGTCTCCCTTAATTGGGGGTTATCGGAAGGTGGGGTCGTAACATTTGGTATCAGAGCATAGGTTCCTCACATAACCATTAATAATTATTAAATTTTACAAACTCCATAGAACCCAAGGGAGTTATTAGAGGATTATCCAAAAGACAGAGGTATCTAGAAAAGGATCACGACCGGGGGCTGGAAATATTTTCCTCCGCACCGCTAGTCAGAATACGAGGACTCTCGGATCCGTGTGACTGCCTGGACAAAGTCTTAGGGTATGAATCGAAATAAGATACCTTTAGGACTATCTCATCTTATTCATCCCTTCTCATCATAAATTCTATTAAGGACCTTAAGGATTAGCATTTTCTCTCTTCTCCTCACCCTCTTGAGGTATGGGTAAGGTTAATAAAGTCTAAGGAATCCTCCATCAAATTAATGAAAGGCGTGTAAAAAAGATGTCATGGCCATAAGCTTAATAGATTAAGCACAAATTAAAGGATAGATACATGCTTAGGTCATATGTCATAAGTTGTCATGCCATTAGAAGAGACCTAAGGCTAGACCTTCTTGTCAGGAGGATAAATAAAGAGAGTTAGTCTTGGAGATAGAGATCTCCATTACAAGTAAAGACCTGGCACATCCTCTGAGGATGATGTTAACCCTAACCCTAAGTGAAGGTTAGAGAGAGAGATGGCATGACGAGTTAGACCAGGTGTTTGAATGGACATGCCTTGGATGACGTATGAGCCAGGAGATGTGGGATGACCTAGTACCTCTGGCGACCCAACCCTGGGAAGGGTCGCGCATGTTAGGGTGAAGGATAGCTCCTTCATTGATGAGGTTAGAGAAGAACCTATGGAAACCCCACGAGCTTATATAGGCCTAATAGGCACCCAGAATGTATCTGTAGTGCAAATAATAGGTTGAAACCCTGGTCGGGAGAGTTTGGTGGATAGATTTTGTGATAAGCATAAGGGGCTATGGATAACCTTGAGCAAACATAAGATGAGCATAGGCTTCAATCAGGTAGGGGCATGCTTATGATCTTGATCCTTCATGAAGAAAGGACCTCTTATAGAGAGGTTGGTTGTAGGATTAACTCTAGAGAGAGAGCATGACCTCAGGCAAGAAGGTTGGAAGCCTAAAACCCCGAGATATGAGGAACAATGGGGATTCGAGGATGATGCGACCTAAGTGGATGATAGCAGTTGCCTCATGCATAATTCCTGGAGGTTGATGATATCTTGGTTGTCTTTAGAGGAACCAAACCCTAGAGAGAGGATGAGTCTGCTTATACCTTTGTACCTATGGTATAGATGAGAAGAAGAGTTCCATAAACCATGTAGAGGTTTAGTGACAGGTTATGAGGCCTTGTACCTTGATGTTTGTCCTTGAGGAGGACCCAACTCTAAGTGTTGCTCGAGTTGAAGGATGACAAGAAGTGCATGTCATGCCTTTTACATGCTTGATTCATGGTTAAGAGATAGAGCATGCAGTTGGACACCTAAAAGTAAACCTAGGGTTCCTAGGCCTAAGAGGGGAAGTGGAATACCTAATGCTCATGATGAGAATTAAGTTGCTATAGTTTCGAGCATGATACTCCTCATGTATAGAGGAAAAGGGAAGCCCCTTAAGTTTAAGGTATGTTCGATGAACCCCTCACGGCTAAGTTGATGACAAGGGGAAGTATGATCTTGATCCAATGTGGAGGATGAGAACAAGTATGACCTAACATGGTTTAGTAGGTGGTCTACCTATGCCTTGCATAACTTGCTAGGGTTAAGCATGCTAGACCCAAGGACGTTTGTGGCCTTTGTTATCAAGGTGAAGTTTTCCTCCCATCCTGGGAGAGGGACCCTTTGGCAGGGTGTATACCAGTGTTGAGGTAACCTAAAGAGGTCTCATAGGATCTCGAGAAGCTAAGTGAAAAGTACATGGTAAGAGAATGAACCTATAGACCCATAGATAACCATCCCTAAGTGCATGTGGACGTGTTATCATGGAGGTAACCGGTATGGGGCCTGGCCAAGGTAGGTAGGTCTCCATGACCCCTATGAAAGGATGAAAGTCAAACCATGTATACAGAGGGAGATGATAAAAGCTTGGGCAAGGTTCTAAGTTAAACATGTACTATAAGAGAATCCTAAGTCTATCCTAGGGTCAGGTAGGGATAAGACCGATGGAAGTAGGAGTTGCCTAATTCCCTAGTTGCACATGACCATAGGGTCGGGAGGTAACAACTATCATTGTCTGAGGGCCATGGGTTAGGAGATTGATCACCTTCATGAACTCGTGGGACCCAAAGGGCAGATGAGTAGGGCACTCTCTGGATGCATAAGGGAAGAGGAATGACCCCTGAAGTGTTGGCACCCTATAGAGCTAGAGGAGATGACCAAGTATTGTGTGGTGACTCAAGTAGGTTCGAGACGAGATTTCCATGGAAGTAACTTTGATATCGAGATGATTGTGATGAAGTGACATATGAGGCATGTTTCAACTTCGATTTAAAGGTGTACTGGCAAGGTGGGATGTACCATCTCTACTCTTGGAATAGGAAGAACTCTATATTTGGACTGCAGCCAAATGCTTATTTCCTCTTGTTATGGGAGAGAGAGATAGGACAGTACGCATGCCATACACCAAGGATAAAGATGATTTGGGTTGGAACGTTGCCACGAGATATGAGGATAGAGAAGATAACATACCCTGGTGTAGTGAATGATACATGGATGGTTTATCAACACTAAAGAGGAATAAGGTAGTCATCTTATAAGGATGTTTTTTTAGCATAATCTATGTGGAATTTGCAAGTGATGCAAGGTTGAGTTTGATCACCATGATGATGAAATCAGAGAGTGTTCTTAATGAAGATAGACTCAGAGTTTTAGCTGAGACGGTAAGTGGAATACATGGTAGTGTATGTCTTCAATGTTACCTAATACATAAGAAGGTGAAGTGGTAATGGATGCTCTGGTTGAGATATATCTTCCTAGTTTGGCTAGAAGAGGTTGTTAGACTAACCCTAAGTTTGGAAAAGAAGATATGTTTGGCTAACACTAATGTAATGAGATTAGTTAATGGTTGTTTGGTTATCCAGTCTAGTCCTTGATGCAATGAAAGGATGGTGGTATAATCTCAGATGCACTTCTTTGGAAAAGAAGGTGATGAAACCCCGACTAGAATGGTTTAGGGTTTTTGAGGTATTGACCTTGAGGAATAATGACATACAAGATATCATGATTTTTAGATCACCATACACCGTACTACGAAGATGATAAGTGACAGTAGTACTTTAGATGCCTAAGATAAGGTTGCATGTGGTATATGGCCATGCAAGGTGAGGGTGAAGGACGAACACCAGTAACCCAATGCATGGATATAAAGGATAAAGAGTTACTGAAAGAGAAAGGGAGTTCATCACTATGGATGTAGAAAATCTCCCATGGACCAAGGAAGGTCGAGATGCAATATGGGTTATGGTAGATCGCCTTACCTAGATGACATGAGAAAGAAAGAGTTCTATCAAGGGACAGATCTGGTTGAACTACCCATGAGAGAGATGGTTCAATTACACCATGATGCGAGTTCAAAGGTTCTTAAGTTTGACCTAAAGGTTCCCTTTCAAAAGGTGGAAGTAGGTATATGAAGAACTCGATGTTAGTACAGTTTATCACCCTTATCTAATGGTTAGTATAATCCAGACAAAAGGGTCTGATGAGAGCATGAGTGCTCGTTTAGGGTGATATCTAGAGACAGTTCTTGTCCTATGAAAGACGTGATGATGACCACCATAGCCAGTGTCGGGATTTAAAGAAGCTCTGTAAGGGAGTTTGTGTCGGTCACCACTTCAGTAAGGTGATGTTGGTGAAAGGACCACATGATGGTTAGAAAAGGACCATAGTGTGTGTAGATGAAGTTGCTTTGATCGTGCAATGGCTGAAAGGAGCTTAGAGATGACAAGAGTCATGAGCGGATGCAAAGTAGACTGACATGCAGTTCACTGTGGGAAATATGTGACATGAAAATCCGACCCCACTAAGTTATAGCTAAGAGATATGAGTTCCCGATGCATGGGTTCTTTTGACATGTTTGGTGGAGAAGGTTAAGTTTGATCTTACCCCTCAGGATAAAGTAATGTGTGATAAGTTCCAGGTGTCCAATTTAGAGCACTATGTGAGGTACCCAGACCATGTGTTGAGCAATGAACCTAGTGAGCCCAAGGGAGGCTGAAATGACCTGAGTCACCTGTGCAGTTTATACACACCAGAGTGAAGGAACTCAGAGAAAAGAATATGTGATCATAAAGGTTCTTTGGAAACACAATGTGTAAGGTAAAGCCGCATAGGGGCCAATGATGGACATGGAAATGTCTTATCCTGAATTGTTTGTTTGCTTGATGGAATTTTGAGGGCAAAATTCTTATAAGAGGGGAAGGATGTTACAACCCCAATTTTTGGGTTCATTTGGTGAGAAATGTAATTTCTCATATTAAAGATATTTGAACAAATAATGATACAATTTGTTTTGAATAAATGGATTTCGTTTACAATAGCCTTGATGATTGTGTTGTGGGCTTTATATTGGCTATTGGGCCCAATAAAAGAAAAGATAAAAGAAACTCCATTATGGAATAAATAAGAAAATAACAAGAAAATTCAATTAGTAAATGAATAATTGAATATTTAAGAAAAGAAAGAGGTAGAAACATCTAGAAGGAAAAGAGATGTAATCCAAGGATGGATTTCATGCCTCTTGGGTTCCTTGGGTTCCAAGGAGTCCAAAGTTTCATACAGAATGCAATAAGAAAAGAAAAGATCAATTACATATTTCTTTGTTAAGAAAGAAATTGTAAATAATGATAAAATATTGGAAATAAGTGAAAAGAGGTATAATTGAGTTATCCTTGGTGGAATTTCATATCCCAAGGATTACTAACAATAAAAGGAATACCAATGAGGAAAATAAAAGAGAAATAAAGAGAAATCCTCAAAAAATAGATATTTTCATAAGAAATAAACATGATAATGAGAAATAATGCATTTAGATGCATCTAGAAGGATAATGAGTATCCCATAAAAAGGATTTCGAAATAATAGAGTTTCTTGGGATCCAAGGAGTCCCAATAAAAAGGAAAGAAAGAGAAAATACCAAAATTACAAAATAAGAGGATAATGTAATGCATTATTAATGAATTTTGTGATATTGTTAAAAATGAAAATAGTTTCTACTTAAAGAAAATAGAAATTCATGATTATGGATTAAAAAGCAAACATAAAGGGAATAAGAGAAAAGAATTTCAAATTTCTTAATGACCAAGGATCAAGAGGAAACAAGGAATTAATTTAAAGAGAGGATTTGTTCTCAATTATGGGAAAGGAGGTTTCCTAATGAGGAGAAGCCTTGTTCTCTTCATAGGCAAGCATGTTAGCGGATGGATGTCCTCCCCTATATAAGGGGTAGTATTGTTGGACGAATCCAACAGAAATCTCACGTCCCCCTCTCTCTCCCTCATCTTCTTCTTGTTCTTCATCAAACAAACTCTAAACTTGAGCTCAACCCTATCCCTGGTGCCACAGAGGGAGCTTGATGGAAGTACAGACACCCCTCACTTTCAATCTGTGTGGCTACGTTTCCAATTCTTGGGGAATCCTCACCCTGGTCACCTGCAATTCACCTGCGGAGAGCCGAGCTTCGCAGACCTACTGCTCCTATCCCCATCCATCTCGCACATAGTTGGGGACCTTGCTGGCTGTGACAGGGAGTGGCAGAGTCAGGGAGAAGAACTTCGGTGAGCTCCGAAGCCCTGAGATGGTGGAGGTGGCTCGTGCAGTTCTACAGGTCGGCGGCTAGGGCAACACAGCAGAGATGTGTGAGTTTGAAGGAGGTGGAAGGGAAATTGGATGGTATTGCCCTTCGCGGGCTAAAGAGATGATCCACTTAACTGAGGGTAAAAGCGACCTTTCAAAATGTTTCCAAATTTGCAAGCAATGTTGCATGGAAATTGACACGTGGCGCTCTCCGATTGGCTAAAGTAAGTGATTTATTGCAAAAATTATATCTAATAATCGATAGCTCGGATGAATACGAATAATATATGCATTTTGCTCAGAAAAATGAGAGGAATCCAATAATAATAGATTTAAAGGCTAATTCGCTTTGCAATTCAAAAAGTAGTGTAAGTTATCAACTTTGATGAATTAAAGATTAGGAAACTCTACTTTGAGATGATTAATGTAATTAGTAGAGTTTAATGGGTGATTAAAGTTGATAATAACATGTTAATTGTAAAAAGGTACATTAAGATTGAAAAGGATGAACTTTGCACGTAATTAGTTTAATTTAGAGATTATGTGCATAAATATGCTTGAAATTTAAAAAGTACATAAAGTTATTATCGTTAATGATTTAATTAATGAAAAACCCTTAGTTTTGATGATAGATGGATTTAATGATGTTCTTTGGATAATTCAAGCCAATATTAACCTGTTGTTAATAAAAGTGAAAATAGGATCTAAAAAGATGATCTTTTTATATAATTGGCTTAATTTAGGGTTCCATGTGCATGAATATGCATTAAAGGGCTTGAAAACCCTAATTTAGATGAATATGTCTTTTAATTGTTTTAATGGTTCAAATCCATGAATAAATAGAGATATGATGATCCTAAGTCAATTTGGGTATAAAAGACTATTAAAATGGATAATTTGAGCAATTAGGGTTATATAAGTAGAAAAGAGTATTTTAGGGTTTGTTGACCTAAAAGGGATAAAGTTTGAGAAATTGATCTAAGAAACCCTAATGAAAATTAATGAAACCTTAATTCGGATTAGAAATCCTAGAAAGTGAATCCAAGTCAATAAAGTAGATTCTTGATAAAGTGTGTAATAAATAGAGTACATATTCTTTTCATAAATTATGTGATTGTTGAATTGCTTGCTTGGATTGCTTTCTTGGTTGGAATTGCTTAATGCTTGTGAAATCATCAAATCAGGTATGTGGTTATGCTTATGAATAATCGCTCTAGTTTCACGGCGATTCCCGAAGTTTTATCGGTTGCTTGAAAATAACTGTTGGATGTCTATTTATTTCATGCAACTTTAAAGTGACTATGATTATCATTATAAATGTGCATATATAACTGGCTAGATCCGGGTCCACCTCTGTTGCTTTGAAAAGGCTAAAAAAAGGATAATCCTAGAGCAAGGTCTAGGTTACCGTGAGTTAGAAACTGGTCTACCTACGTGTAGTGCCATGAGACTCTTTAGCATACCCTGAGTTAAGGAGTGGTCTACCTATGAGTAGTTCCATATGACTCAACCCTAGAAATTGGTTCACTTGATAGGTGGATCATGAGGGGTTTAATGGGGACAACACAGAGGATAGGGTACTCTTGGATCACGGAGTTATATCTAAAATGTAATCTTGGTTGTTAAATGATTAATTGAATGATTACATTGTTAACATATTTACATGATTATTATTTCCCCCATATACCAGCTTCGGCTGACCGACGTTTTGTTTGTCGGCGTTTTAGGTACAAGACAAAAGGACAAACAGTAAATCATCATATTGTGAAATACATGAAGTAAAATACAAGGATGGTTAGTTAGAGTAGAATCCATAAGTGGATAGAAGTTTAGAGATCCAAGTTTTCAAAAAGGTATGCGAAAGTTTATTTTCTTATTGCTTTTCAGTTTAGTCTGTTAAAATTTAATAATTGTTCTTGGTTAAGTGCCGAACATTTGATCCGAAAATTATGGGTGCGGCTTCTACTTCTCAGTCTCTCTTAATTGGGGGTTACCAGAAGGTGGGGTTGTAACAATAATAGTCACCCCCCCCCCTTATTGGGAACAACATGAATGGGTTGTCCAAATTTCTATCACTTATAGGATATATTATTCCAACATCGTGCAACTTGATCACCTCCTTCTTAACAACCTCTTTGAGCATCTGATTTAACTTCCTCAATGGCTGAGCTAAAGGCTTGGCAGTGTCTTCCAGATTTATATGGTCCATACAGAGGGTTGGGCTCAAACCCTCGATATCCTCTATTGAATATCCTATTGCTTTCCTATGTTGCTTGAGTTTGTTTTATAGATTCTCCTTTTGCTCCTCCATCAGAGTGGAATTTATAATAATTGTATTCCTCATCTCATCATCCATAAACTCGTATTTCAAACCTTTAGGTAATTTCTTTAACTCAGGCTTCGGTTTTGGTGAAGCTTTCTCTTCCGACGTTTGTTCCAGTGAAGCATACTTCACTATTTCCACAGTACCTTCTTCATAACTGAAATCTTCTTTTGGTTGATCTAGATAGCCCAAATTTCCACTACTTTGGGATCTTCCATACTGACATCTAGTTTGTTCAAAGCTCTCATGATAGGATCAAGGATGGCATTGTCCTCTTGTACCTCTTCACAGTACTGGGTATAACTATCCATGAAATAGACCGATTCGAATAGAGAAGGTCCTCTCATAGAATCATGGACATGAAAATTGATATGGTCATTTCTGAATCGAAGAGTAATGATTCCTTCTGCCACGTCGATCAGGGCCCTACCTATGGCAAGGAAGGGTCTTCCAAAGATCATCGTATATGTCGAGTCCTTAACGGTGTCAATCACCACTATATCACAATGTATAAAGAATAGCCCAATGTGAATCAAGATGTCTTCCACTATCCCCACTAGCTTTGTAAAAGTGTGATCAGCCAACTCGATCTTCATTCCAGTCTTTACCATATCTGTTAGTCCAAGTCTTTGGTCTAAGGAAAGAGGCATTAGATTTATGATTGCCCCTAGATCAGCCCACCCCTTTCGTTCCATGACATCTCTAACTTTGAAAGTAATAGTGAATGCCCCAGGATCTTTGTTCTTTGTAGGAAATGCATCTTGGACAAAGGCGCTTGACATCTTGGCTAGTTGCATTATCTCTATATGATCTTTCCTTCTTCTTTTCATGATAAGATCCTTGAAGAACTTTACATAGGTTGGCATTTCCTCAATAGCGTCCAGCAAAGGGATGTCCAGGTGTATTTTCTTCACAACCTCCATTAACTTCTCGTACCTTTTCTTGAGATGTGCTTTAATCGATTTATAAGGGAAGGGAGCTCTTGGGGTGCATGGATTTCTTTGTGTAAGAACTTCTTTAGCAGGATCTGGTTTCTTAGTCTTTGCACTTTTCTTCTCCTGGTCTTTTCCTTGGCTCCTGTCCTTCTTTGTGGATTCTTCCTTCTCAGATTCCTCCTCTACTATAGTGGATTCATGTTGCGGCTTGGTGGTAGTCTCTTATTCTTGGTGAATTTCTTCTTATTGCCTTTCCATGACTTTTCCTGAGTGAAAAGTAGCCATCTTAACAATATCCATGTTAGAGGGGATCTTTCCTTGAGGGTTCTTTATGATTTCAGAAAGTTGTGCAAGTTTCTGATCAATTTTTTTTTGGTGTGTTTCATGTCGGCCATTTGGGTTTGCATCATGCTTAAGATGCCTGAGTTAGTGATGGCACTTTGAGTGAGTTGATCATTCACAAAGACCTGTCTCATCATGAAAAGAAACAATTGAGCCATCATGTTCGACTAGTTGTTGCTCTTGGTTTGGCTTTGATCTTGGTTCTGCCAATTCATGTTCTTGTTCTGATATTGGCCTTGACCTTGGTTATTGTTTCTATTTTGTAGGTAAGTTGTATTTTTGGTATACTGAGTCTGGCCAATACCTCTTCCAAGTCTTAGAGGCGGTTTATATGAACTACCCAGTTGGTGATAATTTTCAACATCATCTTTATTTCCATAATTAAAAACAAGGTGATATGGTCTTTTAAAAGTTGCATAAGAGACGTTCTTGATTTCTTCCTCATCTTCACTTTCATCATCATCCTCTGGTTGAGTGTAGATGCAGTTATCTATGCCATGCCCTCCATCATAGGTGACACATTTCATAACTTTCTCAATTTTGAATTTTCCCTTTCCTCTAGTATCCTTCAATTGCTTGACATCTAGACAAATCTTTTGGATTTGTGAAGTTATATTCATCAGAGACTTGGCCTCGATGGAGGCTCCTTTAGAGTTAGCGTTCTTTGTTGTGCCCCTTTCGCTTCTTTCATAATCTACACCTTCTTACAGTGCGACCATGTTATCAATGATCATCATGGTTTTCTTTGGCTTTTTTCCCAAGGAAATCACTTCCAGCGAAGGCATTTAGCGGTTTGCTCTGTGGATGTTAACCCATTGTAAAATTTGGTCACAAGAAAACCCTTGTTGTAATTATGATGAGGACAATCCCTCTGATATTCTTAGAATCATTCTCATGCTTTATGAAGATTCTCTCCAAGTTTTTGCATGAATCCAGTAATATTGTCCCTATTTTTGATGGTTTTCTTAGTTGAATAGACTTTGTGACAAAAGCATCGGTTAGAGGTATTCGTCTGTTAGTGGATATGTGAGGCAAGCTAAGATATCAGGGCACAGTCTTGTCCTCTAGATAGAAGATGAATCCTTTGTAGTATATAACTTTCTGCGGCACTCTCATCATCTTGATAGTGACACAGATGTTCTTAAAGGCATCAAAATGAAGATAAGGAGTCTCATTCTTCGAGTTACATCTAAAAGATTTGTTTTGGATCATAGAGATGACTACAGGCTTCAGCTCAAAATTTGCAATATCAAACTGAGGAATGATGACGGGGAATCTAGATTCATTAGCTCTGGTTGCAGCCAGTTTTCTAAGGGAACAACCTTCTTCTTCCTCTTCCTCACCATCTTTGTTGTCATCATTATTGTCCTCATTCTCACGATGGTTCCTTTAGTGTCTTCTTTCTCAGTGATGACAGTGGTCATCATGGTGCCTTTCATCATGCTCCTCATCTTCACGGCATTCTTTATGCTCATCTTTGTGGCATTCTTCACGTTCATCTTTGTCATTATGGCATATTTCATAGTGCCCTTGTCCAGTTCCATCAAAGTGCCCATCATCACGTTCGGACTCGGTTGCCGATGGAGTTTAAAGTCCTCCACCCTTGGGTTCTGACCTTCTTTAGCTTGTCCTCTACCACATCCACCAGGAGGAAGTCCCCCTCTATCGGGCAGCATGTTGATGCGAAAAGGGAATATGGTGTCGTCGAAAGTATGCTTCTCTTAAATCTACCTAAATAGTTTGCACAGTCGAGTCAGAAAACTGGACATATGAAACAAAGTATTTAAAGTAGTTAGATGTAGTAGATTTAGAATTTGTGTAGTCAAGTTTATTGCTAAACTTGAGGCATGGGTGTATGGTGAGTAGACTCATGTTCTTAATAGTATAGGTTTGCCTTATCCCCGGCAATGGTACCAAAAAGTTGAGCGACCTAAATCACACGTCCAAAATGGAGTGTATCTAGAGTAGTCAGACTTTTTAATTTATAACCTGACACTCAGGCCCCCACAACTATTATACGGGGTCTGATGTAGTAGTCGGGGTCGATCAACAGGGACAACGTGGTGAGTGCTAAGACGTAGAATCTTTTCTCAGTTATACCAACCAAGAAGGGTATGTTTAAAAGGTGTTCCTAACATAACAACATTACTCCAAACAAACAAAACAAGAAAAGAAAGATAAAGAAACAAAACAAGAGAACAAAGTAAACAAGCAAGTGTTAATAAGATATGGATGGGGACTTGAATTGGGTTTCACTTGCTAAGATCTCTCACCAATGTGCAATACTTACACCCCTTTGTATACCCTTATCAATATTATAATCAATCATCAGATGTGTCTATTCTCTCCTCTTTCAAGCTTAGGATAGATATATATTATAAGGTTGTCTCTCTCTCAACATGGCAAACAAACAATCATAATGATAACTGTATGATCAAAAGTTTTAACATTCCAACATTATCATGCATTTATGTAACTCCAAAACACTTAGATAAGGTAGTGTTACTCTTTTGAGGCACTAACAATCAAACATCACAAGATGGTAGCTAATCATACAAGTGAAGCATTAAGACCAAGCGAATGGAGATAATCTTTGCTAAGAGCATATATATTCAAATGGATGTAAGTATATACATGTTGGGAGAGCCTTAATGGATGCTCCCAACCCAAATAATGAGTTTAGCCACTCATGTTCTTGAGTAGCATTATGGGATTACACGGGTGAAGATACATCAAGATAGATGAAGGGGTGGGTGAACAGTGTAGAAGGAAATGACATATTTAAAGAAACAAGGAAGCGATACACCAACAATACTCCTTCAAATTTGGATATAGTGTTGGCATAGAGGATGGATGGCAACTGCTCCTTTCAAAGATGATGCTGGTACATCTTCTTTGTCCTCCAACTTTCGTCTTCAGATATCAAAGATCGATGGATGTGGATGAGAGTGACTTTGGAGTGCGGTAGCACTTCATCGTATCTCGGATGATCTGACCGTTTACATGGACTAGATCATGGCCTATTTATAGGTGTAGTCCACTGACTTAACCTCTGTTATGGTCTCAACATCTGTAACAGTCGGTACTACTATTGCAATCGTGAGTGTTGTATTGGTCGCTACTTTTGTTTCGGTCATGACTCCAGTAGTGGTCGCTACTAATGCTGGAGAGTTGTGGTCGTAATAGCCAATTGATTAGCTAGTTCGAGACATACAATGGTTCTGTCATGGTCGACAAGCAAAATGGATCCTTACAGTCGAAACAGTTGCATGGACATGTTGCGATCAAAACGATGGAGCCACAGTTTGTTGGATTGTAGCGACCGATGATAAATTTGTATGAAGTAAAAAGGGTCATGAGTTTTGGGTAGTCACATCAGGTCTTGTCAAAATCAATTAGAGTTAGTAAGACAAGTATCAAAAGGGGGCAATATAAAGATAAAATAAGCACATAATGTCCACAAAATAGAATGTTATCGTGTATCAATGAAACAACAACTTAGAATGTATATATCATATGTGCAAAAATAGTTGGAAATTTTTGTTGAAAATTAAATGTCAACTTGTTTTTTATTGTCTAAATCTTTTGTATTAGTAAGCAACCAAGCTTTGGGTGGAGTGACAACAACTCTTTACCTATTTGGGTGGTGAAATTTCCTAAACAACTTGTCTAGTCATGTTGATCCTCCTTATAATCTTCCTAGTCATATTCGTTACTATTTTTTGTCTCTTGGTATCTATGAACCTTGATATACAAATAGAGATAATTTCATTTGTTAGAAATTGAATACAACTAGTAAATTGAATTTACAATGGAATTTAGTTGAGTGATGGAAAGACTTTTGATAATTGAATGTGATTTGTGTAAAAGAGAAAAAGCATGATATATAACATATTAAAGGATATATAATATTGTTCATATTGATCAATTTAAGAATATATAGTGATTTTAAGAAGGTATTTGAATAAGACATGTACTTTTTAACTTCATAACTTTGACTTTTTTGGGGTAGGGGTACTGGGAAAACAACAAATTTAGAATTTATATACCATGTGTGTCGAGCTTGGTTGAAATATGTGTTAAACATAAAAGTGATAGTATAATAGAGTGTCAACTCATTTTTTATTGTCTAAATGGAAACCCATTGATCTAAACCACTTGTGTTAATAAACAACTCAGCATTTGTGTCGAAAATGAAAACTCTTTACCTATTTGGGTGATGAAACTTCCTAAGCAACTTGTTCAATCATGTTGCTCCTCCCTATATTCTTCCTGGTCATGTTCAACATCATTTTTGTTATTTGATGTCTATGAACCTTGATATACAACTACAGAATAATCATATGTTAGCAAGTAAATACAATTAAAGAAGTAGGAATCACATATCCATATTGTATGAAAGCTAGAAGGAATTTTTTGCCAAGAGAGACCATTGTCGATTGTGTCGGTACCTAAGATATGCAGTTGGTTCAATCTTTAAAGGAGCCTAGAAAAGAAACACACTAAATGATGAGAGAAACCATTGGTTGTTGGATGTAGTATATTGAGGCAAAAGCAATTAATAGTTATTCTTGGGGTTAATTTAGTTATGCTGGATGTATGTAATGTACATATTGAGGATGGACCTATATGTTAAACGTGAGGCCATGGTAAAGAAAAGTAGGCTATTTTCTTTAACGTTGTTTTCTTTAACGACCATTAGATATAATTAGTGTTCAGTGCCATAAAGGCATGGATACTTAGGACCATAGTAGTAGGTTGTCACCACCTGATGTCCCATGCCATATGCTCAGGTTTAACATATAGTTCACATTTTCTCTATAACGTAAAGTTGTATATATTGATTCATTCCACACCACAAGACACACTTACTTTTTTGATGAAAATTAATTGCATGGACAAAAAGATTAACATGCAACAATATAGTAATATGTGGACATACCGAAAGCTATATCAAATTACTAGGTTAAAAGCATTACCAACACAACGAGTGCCAATGATACCATGAAGCCTGGAACCAAGAACTATGATACAAACCTAAAGTACCAAATGTTCAGACAAAATAAAGGGGAGACACTCGAAAAAGGCATCAAAAGTAAATAGATGAAAAATCAAAATTTGTTTGTCTCTGCTAAAATCTCCTCAAAGGTGTATGTTCTCTGTGGAGTTGTCTTCTCTCCAAAGTGAGAAGGTTGATTCTAATTTTCCATACTCTGATCCATGGTGTCCTTTAGATCTACAATGTAAAAAGAGTTGGTATGAGTCTTGGACGTTTCTGATGAGTTTAAGGGTGTTGCCACTAGTACATAACCGACCTTTAGTGTCGGTTATTTAAGGCCTTTAGTGTCGGTTTCTAAGCGACACCTATGTGGGCGACGCTAAAAGCCCAGCAGTTACACGTCGGTTGCGTCGGTTCAAAAACCGACGCCATAACCCTTCGTGCGCCACCAAAAATGCGCCAGCAGGGCACTATAGGCGTCGGTTATTAGATAAGAAACCGACGCCATATACCTTCGCGCCACAGAAAGGGCGCCATCTTGGGCACTATCAGCCTCGGTTATTATATATGAAACTGACACCATATGCCTGAAATAGGCGTCGGTTATTTATATAAAACCGACACTGTAACTATGTGGCGTCGGTTTTATACAAATAACTGACGTGTATCTTTCATATCACTCCCAACACGGCCGTGCTGGCCAGCACGGCCGTGGTGTCTGGTCCGCTGCCACGGCCGTGCTAGCCAGCACGGCCGTGGTGTTAAGTAAATAGATGTCGGTTATGAGTAGAAACCGATACTGTAACTATGTGGTGTCGGTTTTATACAAATAACCGACGCCTATTTTTTTTTTTGTCAGTCTGTAGACCTACTGTATGGATGGTCGCAGGATGAGAAACCTGCAGTTCAGTTATGAACTGCAGGTTTTACGACATCCATTGATGTCATCCAACAACAGGCCACAAACCTGCAAAATTAACAACAAAAATATTCACACATTTAGCAATGCAACCTGCAGTTCCGTTTGATTTTCACATTTAGAAACATTCATGTAGCTAGCAATTTGTAGTTCCATTCATTTTCACATTCACACATATAGAAACATTCATATAGCAACCAACATATTCATTCATTTTCACTCAGACACATGTAGAAACATCCAAACATGTAGAAACATTCACACATATATTATAATTCAGAAATTCATTTACAAAATATCATTCTTTAGTCATTATTCGCTATCAACATCCCAATTATATCTTAAATCCCCCACTACTTGTATGGTTGTTGCCCATTCTTCTCTTACTTCATTTAATTCTCCTGTCGTATAGGGAGCATGTACATCTGGTAAGGCCGTTCCTATAGTGTGGTCAGTTTTAAACACCTATAAAGAGAATGATGTATATATATAATTAATGAGCTATAAATAAGATTGATATATTTCATATTATCTAATGAGACTATATAATACCTCAACAATACAATCGATGTCCATTGCGGCATATTTGATAATTATGTGCATAAATCGCATCACATAGTATCTACATGCCCATCTGTTGTCTTGTGTAGCACACTATAAATTCAAACATACAAAATATTAAAAAATACAACTAATTAAGCATTGTTCACATAAATAATATATATATATTGCAGTCGGGAACTTACTTTCACGTTCTTCCAAATTATTGGCTGGTTCTTTTTCGTGGGTATCTTTCCTCCAGCCTTTTTGAACTCATCAAAACCCCTACATGTTAATGTAACACAGTACATTGCATAATTAAATAGTAATGTAATAACATTTGTTAACGGATATGAAAATGAAATATTTCTCACCGGAATAATGCCATTTTCATTATGTGTCCATATTTTGTATTCAATTTACTCCCCTTAGGATCTAGATAATAGACAGTGAACGTCTCGGGGACAATAACCAGTAACTCCCAATGCATACCACTAGAGGTAAAAAAGTTGAAAATTAATAACTCAAAATCCACAATAAAAATATAATTATCTTAAGTCCAAATTATAATAAGCAAAGTAAACTTACTCTACATAGAATGGAGCCATTATCATCATCTTCTTATTTTGAGCAAAAATTGAAAAAGCCTCACAACAGTATTGTTGAACTGACGGAGGGTCTTTAGCTACTAGACAAATCAAAGATGGAATCAAAAATCCTACATGTTCGAATGCAAAATCTGCACATATCTTGTCTAAGTAGCTGCAAAATATGTATTAATTACGCATGCATTAATAAATAAGAAACCAGATCACCAGATCCTACACAAGGTATATGGATGTATAAAGAAGATCTCACCTTATCCATAGCTCTATCACAGATGTATTTAGCCAATCATATCGAAACAACTCCAAAATATCTTGTATAAATAGTTTGCTTTCGTATGATTGACCTGCAACATCTGAATCTATAGAAATAGTTATAGGGCAATTTATATCATGTTTGCCTAACCATATTGCCATACCCCTACAGTTAGGACCTAACGGGACAGTTAGGTCCTATGGAACCCAACTGGGTAATGTAGGAGGTGGAAGTGGAGGCCTAGATGTTGTGGGTGTCTTCTTTTTAACCTGTATATATATATATATATATATATAATAGTTTCAGATCAACTGACATCATATACACACACTAACAATTTAACGTAATGTAAATTTACCATACAATTTCAGTAAAGATGACATCCGCTTTTAGCCACAATATCACTCCGCCTTCTGCCTCACCAAGCGTTTCACAATCTGGGTGGGCATATGGCAATGGAAGATCCATCCACTTGGGGAATATATGTACCGGGCTCACACGAATCCAACCAACTGGTAATGGAGACCCGTGAAACATTTCCCCTGGTAGGGATGGGTAAGCTGACGCCTCTGCAACGATATATTCATTAACTTTTAGATGGCATGGCTTCAACCCCTACAAATTTTTGTGTAAAGAATGTTATATACATATATACATATCATCTTGAAAACATATCATCTTGAATTAAAAAACTAGTTACTATGTCATAAAAATACTTACAGCGGATTTGCTAGGTGGTGGGTCTACAGGATTACTCCCAACCTCTGCAGTAGGAGTAGAGCCTGCAGTAGGAGACACGATAGGTACTGTCTGGTAAGTGGCAGTCTGAGATGTCTGCCACTTTTTCATTGCTTCTTCGAGTTTCCTATCAAATAGCTTATCTACCTATACATGGATAAAAGAAACGTCAAATTCTAATTATTGAATTCTCTTTTACAGTAACATCCACAAGGAAAAAATATGTTACCTCTTCTTGTGAAAGTCCTACTTTTGGGACATGTTTGCGCTGGGATGGCCCAAAAAAAGCTTTGATGCCCACACCAGCGCCTGCAGCCCTAACACGTCCAGGATGCTCTGGGTTACCCAGAGCAACTGTCAATTCATCCCTTGTGCCCTTAGGGATGAACTTGCCTTGTTTCCTCAGCTCGTGCAGCTCCCGCTAATCGCCAAAACAAAAATTTGTAATTAAGTAAACACCACAAATAATCAATATTCGAACGATTGCTGTAAGAGTTGTATTTTACCATTTTTGCAGCCGCCTCAGCAGTTGCGGGCTTCCTTATTTCTCTCTTCTTATTTTGCCTCCCAGCTATCCAGATATCATGGCGAGGCAGAGGTGTACTACCTATAGTGGAGGACTCCTGAGTAGCAGCAGACTGAGCAGTAGCCTCAGACTGTAGTCTTTGGCGAATGCATGCATACCCCTTTGGACCCATTGTGTGGTCATGTACATTCAGTACACGCCTTGATCTTTGTGCCTCACTAAGGGCCTAGTTAGTATGCACATTAATGATTTGGTTAGTAACAGTAAATGTTAATCTTGAATAGGTGAATACAACATATATTAATGAGATTGGGATTGATGCCTAATACCTTGAATTCATCTGTTTGTCTTGAAGCAAAAAATGCGTCCCATTCTTCTTTATCCAGGAAGTTCCACTGTTCAGTGGCTGTCTTCTTCCTCTTGTCATCTTCTTTTATGTATTCTCGGGTGAGATTTGTCCTATAGTTCCTTAGGACTCTCCCACAGCGTTGCATCACGCATTTACGATGTAGCTTTTCATCCAATTCAAATATACTCTGCAAATTAGAATTGCTATTAACTAGTATCCAAAAATTAGTAATCTACAAAATAGAATTGCAAATTAATAAGAACTCACGCATAAATCCTTCCATACTACGTCTTTCTTCTCCATAGAAACTTTATGCCAAGAATCTATCTTACAACCGTAATGGCTACGAGTAACATACCCAAGATATGAAACAAATGAATTGCGATTCACACCAGATGCATTTCCTGCATTATCAAAATCCACAACAAGTTTGGGTCCATTGCCCTTTTGCGCTATTAACTTCTTCATCATAGTGATGCCCCTTCTCCTGTCAACTTTTTGGTGTTGCTGATGAAGTGCCTCAAGTGCTTCAGATGGTACATGTGCATCATCAACCTAAAATTTGACAAAATAAACACATTTACAAGATATAACTATAAATGGACATATAGATATAAATATATGATATATTTTTAAAACTTACATTGTGAGGCGACACATTGATGTCCTCACCCTCATGGTAATCATCAGCACAGTCATCAGGAGAATGGTCAGCCATCTGAAAATTCACATTCACATTGTAAAGTTCACATTGTAAAGTAATTCAAATTGTAAAGCTCACATTGTAAAGTTCACATTCACATTGTAAAGTAATTCACATTGTAAAGTTCACATTATAAAGTAATTCACATTGTAAAATTCACATTGTAAAGTTCACATTCACATTGTAAAGTTCACATTATAAAGTAATTCACATTGTAAAATTCACATTGTAAAGTTCACATTCACATTGTAAAGTTCACATTCAGAAAAATAAAACATATAAAAAAACATTGTATAAACATGCCTCTAATATTGCGATTTTTTATCAATTAACAATCCTTCATTGTGATCTCCGCGCACATACAAGTCATCATTAGCTTCAATATTTGCTGGTGTTGGCAACCCAACTGAGAATGGACTGGAGTCATCATACTTATCATAGTACTGTTCTTCATCTATAGGATCTTCAATGAACTGTCTTTTACCATGAAGAACAACCGACCATTTATCATTTGCAGGATCATCGATATAAAATACTTGTTTCGCATGTGATGCCAATATGAATGGTTCATCCTTCTCGCCAATCTTTTCAAAGTTCACTAAAGGCCAACAAATACATGTGTTGTCATTCTTATATATAATAAATGTGTACCACCTATCCCATTCTTGAACACCTGATCTCACTAGTAAGTGTATAATGTGTATTGGGTTTTCAAGAAAATTTCCGCAGCATTTCCCCGCTGTTCTCTAAGTACATATGTACTTAGAGAACAAACGGGGAAATGTTGTCGAAATTTTCTTGAAAACCAAATACACATTATACACTTACATCCTAAGTGAGATTAGGTGTTCAAGAACAGTCCCAAACCGAGGACTATCCAAGATTTACTCCTAATGAGTATATCTTGGACGTGTTTCTAGGCCAACAAATACATGTGATGTCATTCTTATATATAATAAATGTGTACCACCTATCCCATTCTTGAACACCTAATCTCACTAGTAAGTGTATAATGTGTATTGGGTTTTCGAGAAAATTTCGGTAGTATTTCCCTGCTGTTCTCTAAGTACATATGTACTTAGAGAACAAACGGGGAAATGCTACTGAAATTTTCTCGAAAACCCAATGCACATTATACACTTACATCCTAAGTGAGATTAGGTGTTCAAGAACAGTCCCAAACCGGGGACTATCCAAGATTTACTCCTAATGAGTAAATCTTGGACGGGTTTCTAGGCTAATGAGTACATATCCACTACATGTATTTGCTCACTTACATTGCATCACTCACAATTAGAGCATTATTAAATAATAAATCAAGAATTCAATAGTTTCAAACATGCAATAATTCACAATTAGAGCGATAAGATTCACTTTGTACAAACATACATGACATAATTCAAGCACAATAGCAGGTGTGGTCATTGACCCGATTCAACAATATAAGAATAATTTTAGAAGAGTAATGTAGCACAACATTATAGGCTATCCAATTATAATTGAGCAATATAGCACAAAATCAACCAACATGGCCGTGCTAGCACGGCCGTGCTACCAACACGGCTGTGCTGCCCAGCACGACCGTGCCAACCTACGATTTCACACACCTCGGCAGAGGAAGAAGAGCAGAGCAGGTACCTTCGGCGGCGTTGGCGGGGAGAGTAGCAGCAGCGAGCAGCAGGAGTAGGAGAGCAGGCCGCCAGAGCAAGATAGAAGGTCACCGAAGAAGGAGAGAAGGCCGCCGGAGCTGGGGCAGAGGGCAAGCGACGGCGGAGGTGGGCAGAGGACCACCCAAGCGAGCGGAGCAGCGTGCGGCTGGAGTAAACGGCGGCGGAGGTGGGGGCAGAGGAGAAATCACCGGAAATCGCCAAACCCTGGAGTAGCAGCTGCGCGAGACAATGAATGAAACAGAGAAAGGGGAAGAGTCGGGCTCGCGGGTGTTGTTAAGTTATCAATCGGCGTCGGTTATTAAAAACAACCGACATGTAAACCTAAAGGTGTCGGTTCTACAAACCAACCGACACCTATTCTTAATGATAGTCGACTGTTTTTACTAGAAAAAAAAACCGACGTCTATCTACATACGCCGATTAAAAAAAAAGTTCTAGATTAATGACCATAGTCATCGGTTTCTTTCTAAAACCGACGCTCAAAAGGGTGTGAAACTTTTCCCGGGAAAACGCGCGAAAACCCATAAGCGTCGGTTCTTGTAGTATAATCGACGACCAAAATGTTCCCAATTGTTGTATCGCGAATAACCTTTCGTCGTCGGTTTTTTAGTAAATAACCGACGCCATATGTCAAATTTTGGAGGTAATTTTTTTCACGCGAAATTTGGGATTTGGCGGTTAATTTTAGGCGTCGGTTGTTTATTCTACAACCGACGCTAAATAGAAAGCGATACCCGTGTCTAGCCACTCCTCTCCTATATATGTCGGTTTGTGTTTTAAACCGACGCGGTAGGTTTTAGGCGTCGGTTCTTAGTTAATAACCGACGACTGGAAAATGACTTCATAAACCATTTCTGTAGTAGTGTGCATCTCTTGTTGTTAAACTTTTTGTTGTTTATTTCAGTCCAAATGGTCCATATCAAGGAGGCCAGCAACGATTTTTGTTAGTACGTGACCTGACGTTCTAGTTTGTTGTCAAAACATATGTTGAATGTATGCAAGTGTTGATGATAGAGAATTATGGGATAGGAAGGAATGTTAAAACACATAAGATACACTTATTAATAGAACAAATTGGCATGTTTATCTAGTTTGAACATGAATTGTTGCTGGAAGCCGCTAAAAATTTAGTATATAGTACAAAGAGAGTTATGGTCATCAAACTTGTGGTGCGGCATGGTTTAGCAAAATTAGCATCCCTGTTGTTGTTGGGTGTATGGGTTTCTACCTCAAAGCGGACTCTGAACTTACGTCAAAAAAGGCCCACGAGGGAGATATGCTTGACCTTAAGGCCTGCAAAGCCACACGCTCGATGAATGTATGCATGTTCTTCCTATCCGGGTTCACACGCATGATTGAGCTATAAGGCAAGGGCCGCGGACATGTGTGATGTTGTAGCATATCAGGCTTTGCCAAACGACAATTTAACCTTGGTTGCTTGGGTCTGTTTTCTTGACCAAGTACGGCAGCATGCTTCGATCGTGGCTAACGAATGGATGACCTCCGGTGCTTCCAAGTTGTGTATTTTCTTGACCAGCCCTAGGAAGTTGCGCTGACTGCGTACTCGGTGCTATCATGAAATTATATGATAACAGCACACTCGACTCTAGTTGTCGATCTCTGTTCCACTACATGGTTCTTGCTGTTGTGTCCATGAGAAGTTGTGATTTAACAGTTCCCATTCTGCATGTGCCGTGATTATGCATAGCTACGACGGCTGCATATACTTTGCATCCCTACAACTTGTCAATAGACGCGAGTGGTGTTGCAACGGGTAGCCAGTAGGCACTAGATATATAGCTTCTCACCAACATATCCGATCCATCCAACCTTCTGCATATAACTATTACGTTACACCAATGGAAACGGAAAGGGCGCCGATTCGATTACTAGTTGTTAGTGGAAGACAATCAGGGATGGCAATGGGTGCGGATATGATGTGATTTATAGAACAGTCATAACTAAACTGCATTGAGAAACCAAACATCATATCCATGCCATCTCTATTGTGTTTTTTTTACATGAGAAATCATATCACGCCATTAAATAACCACATTAACCGCATCACACCACATCCTGCCATATCATGAACAAAATTCTATTAACTATATTATCATTGTGTGTGTGTACACTAGTAGATGCACGTGCTTTGCATGTGGTATTTGTTCGTAACTAATTGTTAGACTACAAAGAAAAACATTTATATAATAATTGCATTACAAAGGTTAAAACATTTTGTCGATCAAACATGAGAAATGCATGTTAATCACATAAAAGTGTTCATATTCAGTAAAAGTTCATAAAGAGAAAAATTGTGTCTACCCTCCACCTTTCTTTATGTTGTCTATTGTTATTAATTTATCATTAGCATATGATTTCTACAAATGGTACCTCCTTTCATTTGTCCCCACTAACATTTTCATTCCAAATATCTCTCTTTCTATTCATACTTTTGTTTCATGTTTGTTATGATTGTGAGTTTAGATTACTAGTTTTATATTTCCTTAATATATGTTATAGCATGATTGATATGTCATATACGTAGTAATATAATCTAGATAATCCTACGTCATTAGCACTAAGTATAAAGGACTCATCACACATCTCTATAGTTAAGAATCTACTATCCACAATAGGAATGAGTATGAATAGAGTTTATGTCTATGAAAATTGACCTACACACAAATGCTTCTAAACTATCTATAAACTACACAATTATTTTCACATTGCCCATGGTTGGTTATTCAATGACTCCAAGTTCTTTTATTTCAAATTCTCTTCCATAGCACAAGTTTTATCATCTTACAACAAACACAAATGCCAAAAGAGGTGAACTTAATAAAACACATGTAAATGTGACTTAATAAAACGCATGCAAATGTGATCGTAGCTTGTTTTGTTGTAATTTTATAGAAGAAACTCCCTTTTATATTATTTATATGCACGATGAAAAAGTTGATTCGTACTGGAAATACATCAACTAAAATTTATTGTGTGTCAGAAAGCTATTCTGGATGATTGCACTTTAGATTATGGGTACATGAAAACACTTAACACAATCATACTTTTCTTCATTAATTTCTATATTTTACATAGGTTATTTTACAACATGAGATCACAAGAAGAAGATTTATCCATGTAAAAATGAAAGATGAGTTTTAGTTTAATCCTTCATGTATCTATGACTATAATTCTCTCCCCCAATCAATTTTATCTACAAAAAGAGTGTGTGGAGTCTATTGGGTGTATATAAATGAAGAAAAAGAGTAAAAAATAGTCGTAGTGGGATCGATCTTGATAAGATTTTTGTACTTCCCAAGTTATTCTTCAAATCAAGAAAAATTGAGCTTGTTTAGCCAATACTTCCTTATTATCTAATATTTTCTACTTACATTTGCATGAATAGGAAGATATAGATCTTCTTGTCTTTATCTCAATCCAATTTAAATTACACTATGTAGATTGTTATCTCTGAATGATCCATCCTAGATAGCTTTTTTGGAAGTCAGACTTCTATTGTAGACAACAAAATACATTTTCTAGTCATTATTCAGTTAGTTCTATACAACCATTAGAGTTGTGGTCAATAAAATGTAGAAGTGGATGTCTATTAAAATCTTCAAATAGGAAATATCTAGTTTTTATTATACAAACCCCAATATACTAAACTAATACAAGATTCTTGTGAATGGTTTCATGTTATGTATGAAAGATTTTAATAATTAAAAGAACTTAGCCAAATGGATTACATATAGGTAAAAAAATTCTAGTTTTATTAATATAATGTTTAAACCATATACCCCCCCATGTTACATATGGTTGAATTTCTCATCGCAATCCACCTTAGAGGGATTAACTTTTTGCCTCACAATACTAACGCATTTTATATTAAGATAGATAAAAAAGATCTTAAGAACTTAGAAAATGCATACAAAGGTGATAACATTTTACAAATGAAATTTTATTTATTCTATTTGAACCAATACAAGATATAAGAGATTATGTGCATATTTTACTCTATGAAAATGTTTTCATATTGTGAAGACAAGGAATCCTACTCGACTTTAGCATAGATAACTGTTGGAGTGATTTAATCTATAATATGCATTCATTCTATCAAAATGTTGAAAACCAGTAAGAAATAACCATTTTTTATTGCAAATACAAAAGAATAAAAAATCTTGAGCCTAATATGACAAAAGGAACACAGACCATATTCAACACAAAGACTTATAAATAGAGTATATTATTTAAACAAAAACTTAATATAACTCTGGAAAAAGGCTTTGTTTTATGCTTATATAATATGTGAAAAACACTATAAAGATATTATACAAATGAATTTGTTTTCATTTTGATATTAATATACATAATTGGTTGAAAACATTTTTTATCATACTTCAAAATTATAATAGCATTTCATAATGAAAATAATTTTAGATTATTCTTTCATGACCTTACTAATTTTAATGTATATTTAGGTTTTATACACAATTTTCCTTCAATTTTTTGTATTTTATATTCACATTTTTCTAGTACTTGATTATTGACTAGATGCTTTTTACATTTATTTATTTCAACATTATATTGTGGGTAGTATTCAATTCCCTATTAGTTGAAATATTATAGTATACATCATTAGTCTTATCATACCTTGCCCTCAATTTCCACTATTTGAATTAAAATGTGGTAGTACCTTTATAATAGGATGTTGGACTTTATTTGTGACACAACAATGGAGTAGTTACCATAAGGATCATAAAACCCTTGATTATTCAAATTATAAGTGTCTTTGTGGTTATTCTAGTTCAAATTATATTTTGGTGAGTCTTCTAAAAGAACATTTTCTTTCTCAAGGTAAACATTCTAATTTTACTAAAAAGATGAAGAATTTGAAGTTGTTTCATATTATTGAGTAATCATAGTGGTTGTTATTTATTGTAATTTAGTGATACATTTTAGTACCTAAATGGATGTTCTTTTCACTTACATAATTAACTCAAACACAATTGTGAGTCAGCATTCATCGAATTAGTCCTATCTTTTCCAGTATATATTGTAAAAGATAATTTCATTGTCGGTTAAATCACGGTCTCTCAAAAATGCAAATTAATTCTAAGTTCATGGATGAAAACCATACCAACTATTAATATCTTGATATATGGATGAACCTTAATTGTTTTGTTTTGAATGTGGTTGTTTCAATTCAAAATGACTTGTAGATATTGTGATTTCAATCTTTAATGTGAATTACATAAGATGATTAAAAATAATTCATCTTAGACAATTTTAACATCTTCTAGAAATGCAAAAGAACATATTACATACTATAT
Source organism: Alisma plantago-aquatica (assembly GCA_963693085.1). Taxonomy (NCBI): domain Eukaryota; kingdom Viridiplantae; phylum Streptophyta; class Magnoliopsida; order Alismatales; family Alismataceae; genus Alisma; species Alisma plantago-aquatica. The sequence continues at coordinate 442,420,633 of OY856411.1, read as the reverse complement.
AATAGTGAGCACTATATATTCTAAATTTGAAGTAAATTCTTGCATTACTTATATCAGTTATATGAGTTTTTGCATTTGTGCCTTTCAATCAAATTTAAATATATCAAACATTTCATTAGGAAATTTGGGATCACCTCCATAAGCATAATGTAGTGTATTATAGATGAACACCCTTTGTTTTTCTATATGCTTCTTTCTATAAGATGTATCAGTAACCACAACACTTACAATGTCAACTTGTGACTCAAATTACCAAGTTCCACATTTTTTCCCATCATTAATGGCATCATATCATCAACAAAAGAAATAGCTAAAATCAACTCTGATCAGTTATATTATCACGGGATCTTAGTTATTTTCCCAATTTTAATGTCATTTTTAAAGAATCTTGGATTTCTTAAAGAATTTTGAATGCACTTTGACATGAATGAAATATTAATGCACATTATTGGATAATAATATTAGAGAATATCTTCAATGTTAAATCTAGAAGAAACTTATTAGAAAATGAAGATTATTTCATTATTACAATATAAACCAATGTGAGATTTGAATCAAAAAATACTCATAGTAAGAATCAAATAATTAATTCCAAATATATGTTTCTATTTTAGTCTGACATATATGTTCCATCTTCAAGCTCAAACTAACTGCAAGTGCAAATTGAGTTGGAATATAACTATGGTGTGTAGAAAATTGTTAGTAATGTAAGAGCACACATATATTATGAATTGGCATTTGATATACTCACTATAATACATAGAAAAAATATGGAAATGTTAGACTCTAATATGTGCGGCTGCACAACTATGGTTTAGTTGGAAACAACCCGGTATTAAAACTTTTCTTTGAATTTATATAAAATGATGACAACTTGAATGAATTTTACTTAGAAACAAGCATCTAAAAGTGAATGATATTTACCCAGAAACAAGATCATCTAACCGGCTAGAAATCATATCTTCTGTAGTAAGATTCTTCTAGGGTCGACAAAATGGTCAGCATGTTAGTCCTTGTGTCAACTAATCAATATAGTCAATTAAAAACTAAATAACAATTGACTAAATAGGAAAGTCATCGTTGTAATCAATCTATTCATGAAAAGATATTGTACCAATAGATCCACTCTTTTTCGAAGAGAAATTACAGTGGTTTAATCCCAATTATCAATATTTATTTGTAAGAACGTTTTCCATAAATCTTGTTGGTAGGCATTTCTTGTACGATCAACTAAAACATTGAAACCACAATTAGAGAAACAATAAATTAGATAATTTTCATGAAATCAGTAGTTACTAATTAGCTCCTACTACGTGATGTGTTGTATCTATTTGGCGACATTTTTCATCTATTTGCATGTATCCAGTGTTGTTCCAACGAACTGATATCATTCAATGATCAAATCTATCCAAAATGATGACTATTACTGATACTTAGGAAGCTACCAAAGAATTGGAAAATACTTATCTTCTTTTGGTTCAATTGAAGGGCCCTACATGATGCAATATTGATGAGAACCCCAGAAACCAACACCGATTGTCATGTTCATTGTGTACACCTGGGGTTCATATGATTATTGTATGATTCTTAGTGCTATAGTAGATAATAACCCTCGTTGATGTCCTCTCCTACTTTGGAAAGGCATACACCTTGTATAACTGGCGTTGTAGGTTCTTGCGCCCGAAATCATTAAATCTGTCCAGTCTGCCACCTTTTTATAGCGTCGTCACTGTGAGTGACTGTTACTCCCCATCAATTAACGTAAGAAGTGTATTTCTGCAGTAGGCATAGCCACATCAATCTCAATTTTCACCGTCGAATATGATAAGAGATTGTCCTCCGTCCACAGCTATAGGCCGAAGCCAGTGCACTGACGGCGGGAGGCTTGGCATTTGACATAATGTAGCAGACTGTTTGTCATACCAGAAGTGATAGGGATGAGTTCGACACCCCTATATTGGGGTAGATGCCTAGAAAACATACTTCTCAAGCTATAGAAAAAGTCGCCTTGATAATTCCCCACTCCGTCCTGTTGCTTGAAAATCCTCAAGATACTGAAATAATGGCGTAGCAGATGAGTGTTGAAATCGGCTAGAGGATACGATGAATCATAATAATAATAACCACAAAATCTTATCAGCTAGAGATTATATATCGAAACGATACGGCTTTGATACAGTCAAAGAGTCCTCTATTTGAAGAGTGCGTTGATCATTATTTGAAAAGTCCAATAGTTGACAGTAACCGAAAGTCGAATATAATAAAACAACATATATAATCGAATAACAGTGAGCTGTGATATTTTATACGATAGAAACGTAAAAGGTCTGTTGGATATAGAATTTGAGATTTGTTACCAGCGAGATTCCGGGAGGACAATGTAGCATTCACGAAGAGTCGCAACATGTTTAGGATACTTGGATGAGGGAGAACGAGTAGTGGTGTTTAGATTGGTATATATATATATATATATATATATATATATATATATATATATATATATATATATATATATATATATATATATATATATATATATATATATATGTATGTATATATATGGGTCCATCTTTATTGCCCGCGCGGGTAGCTACCCGCCCACCCTTCCGATCATTTTTTTTCAAATTTTTTTTTTCGAAATTGTAGAGGACTATTTTGTCTAGCTCTACAAAAAATTTTAGCCAAAAATAATATCATTTGCCCCTCCAAAATAAAAAAACCCGTCCTTATATATATCTGATGTATATTTTGTACAAAGTTACTTTTTTGGCCAGCAGAGTTATTTTTTTGACATCATAGTTACTTTTTTTACAGCAGAGTTACTTTCTTAGCTAAGAGAGTTACTTTTTTGGCTGCAGGGTAGCGAAAATTCATGCTACCCGCGCGGGCAATGAATGAATACCATATATATATATATATATATATATATATATATATATATATATATATATATATATATATATATATATATATATATATATATATATATATATATGGCCCATCTTTATTGCCCGCGCGGGTAGCTACCCGCCCACCCTTCCGACCATTTTTTTTCAAAAAAAAAATTTCATTATTGTAGAGGACTATTTTGTCTAGCTCTCCAAAAAATTTTGGCCAAATATAATATCATTTGCCCCTCCAAAATCAAAAAACCCGTCCTTATATATATCTGCTGTATATTTTGTACAGAGTTACTTTTTTGGCCAGCAGAGTTACTTTTTTGGCCACCATAGTTACTTTTTTGACAGCAGACTTACTTTTTTTACTAGGAGAGTTACTTTTTTGGCTGCAGGATAGCGAAAATCCAAGTTACCCGCGCGGGCAACGAATGAACGCTCATATATATATATATATATATATATATATATATATATATATATATATATATATATATATATATATATATATATATATATATATATATATATATATATATATATATATATATATATATATATATATATATATATATAGGCTGTTCATTCGTTGCCCGACAGGTAGCCAGAATTTTCATTACCCGCTGGAGTAACTCGGGTCAAAAGAGTAACTATATGGTATGCTGGAGTAACCCGTCTGAATAGCAAATGTAACTATATGGTATGCTGGAGTAACTCTGAGTGCAAAAGAGTAACTGCGCAGAAAATATACAGTCAGTGATATATATGGATGGGTTTTTTTATTTTGGGGGGGCAAATGATATTATTTTTTGATCAAATTTTTTGGAGAGCTAGACAAAATTATCCTCTACAATTGCGAAAAAAAAATTTAAAAAAAAATATCAGGAAGTGTGATATATATATATATATATATATATATATATATATATATATATATATATATATATATATGTGTGTGTGTGTGTGTGTGTATGTATACATATATACAGTCATTAATATATATGGACGTGTTTTATGATTTGGGGGGGGGGGGGCAAATGATATTATTTTTTGATCAAATTTTTTGGAGAGCTAGATAAAATGTTCCTCTACAAGTGCGAAAAAAAATATCAGGAAGTATGAAAAAAAATATCAAGAAGTGTTGTCGGGTAGATACCCGTTAGTTACCCGTCGGGTATTACAGATAAGCCCATATATATATATATATATATATATATATATATATATATATATATATATATATATATACATACATATATATATATATAGAGAGAGAGAGAGAGTCAGGCTAGTGTACACTCGAGTGTACCGGATGCACCGTACACCTCAGTCATTTTTGAAGATGCAATAAATTTTTGAAAAATCTAAACTGTTGATTTTCTTAATTATCATAAGAACATAATATATAATAAATTTTAGCTCATTTGGACACTTATAGGTCATGCATCTAAAGGAGGCAAAAATTATGTATTCCAAATTAGTTTTGTGCGTTGATTTTGTTGTCCTTGGATGAGTGACTTACACTCATCCAAATGAGTTCAAATTTTGTATGTGACCTATTATTATTGTAACCATGAAGATCAATGGATTAGATTTTAGAAAAACATGGTCTAGATAGGTAAATACCATTGGGGTGTACGGTGTGATTTGTACACTCGAGTGTATTCTAGCCTGACTATATATATATATATATATATATATATATATATATATATATATATATATATATATATATATATATATATATATATATATATATATATATATATATATATATATATATATATATATATATATATATATATATATATATATATATATATATATCGAGTTTAATTTGCAGGCAGTTCAAATACACCCGTCCAAATTCATATTGACCAATCACATACCACGGTTTTGCCAACGTGGTAAAAGATTGCACTCTCCTTCACTCAAGCTGCTCTCGCGTTTATTCAGCTTTTTTTCTTCAAAAAACCGATTTAGTTTGAAAAATCGGAACTCACTCTTTTTGAACTATCGTATGTTTGAATTTGAATATATCACACCCTTCTCTCTCTCACCCATAACCATCACTCTTTTGTCTCCAACTACCCTCAATTTTCTCCCCATGCTCTCCACACTCTCCATTTCTATCCCGGACTATTCGTGGGTTGCAGTTATTATTAACCCAATTTGTCCACATTTCGGGGGCAGGATAGACCAGCATTTGCGACCGGCAATGGACTGAGACAACCTCTGCAACGTATCCAACAGGACCAGCTGTAACAACCCTGACCGAGGTTATACTTTAACCCTAGGTGTTTTGATTAAGAAATGTGATTAAATGCTTAATCTCATCTTATGAAAAGTAATTAGGCCTCAAGAGAAACTTATGTTGCAATTCTAGTCCTTTTTGAACATTGTGAAAATCAATGTTTTGTTTGTATTGGACTAAAGTGCAAATTACCCAAGTTGAGGGGTTTAAGTGCAATTGTGCATGATAATATGTTCCTCATGTGTTGAAGCATCATGAGAGTGAAAATGATGTTGAGGTATGGCTTATGGAAGCCTGAACACTAAGAAAGAGCTGATAAAGCAATGTTTGTGCATAAAAACCTAGTTTTGGAGTAATGTGCAATTTACCCAAAACCAAGGGTTCAATATGCAATTTACCACTTCAATAAAGTTCCTAATGTTTCTTGGAATCATGTAGAGCAAAGAAAATGAGAGGGACTTCTCATTTGAATTAAGATGGAGGAGAGAGAATCTTGATATTAAAATAATCAAGATTTAATCCTAAGTGAAACCCTAATCCAATTTAGGGCAAAAATGAATGTATTAATTAAAGGGCCTATGACCAAAATTAAAATGGTTGGATTTAGATGTGTGTGGATAAGCCTAAAGCATTGCAAAGGCACGAGCATATCCTAAGGAGGTGAAATTCCACTCACCATTATTATAAGAAAAAGAATTTCCACTCAAATAAGGATATTCTTATTATAAGGGTTAAGGTGCTTAATTTCTTTTCCCTTAATTCATGGATAATGGAAGGGAGTTCGGTGGGGATAGAGATGCCCTTGCATGAAAGAAACCAAGGGGGAAGTGGTGGCAAAAAATTTAGAATTAAAAGACTTTTATAAAGTATCTTCTCTCTCCTCAATTTTCTTATAAAAGTACCTTTTCCAAGCCAAATGAAAGGCTTTTACGACCCCACTTCTTCTCCTTGCTTGCAAAATCGACCAAGAAGGCTAAGGACAGCAGGGAGCATGTCCCTAACATGCTGGTAAGCCTTTGATCTTCATTCTTCATGATTTCATGGTGAAAATCATAAAACAATGTGTAATTCCTTCATTTCTTCACTCAATCTTCAATTCTAGCCGATCATTTCACTCCAAATCTTGAAGTTGAGCCTTGGAATAGTTGGAGAAGCTTCATCCACCATTAGAGCCGTGTATCTTGGAGCTTGGAGATCAGATTTGAGGCGGGTTTTATAACTTGAACCCTTTTACATTGTTATTCAACCATTAATCTTGTAATTTCAATGATTCCTTCATTATCTTGATTAATTGCTGGTTGAAATTGATTAATTCATGAAATCAGAAGTTGTTAGAACTTCAGGGACGAAGCTTGATTATGATGACATCATCATAAGCACACACCTCCCCAAATATCTTGGGAAAACGGTTTGGAAGTTGGGACGAAACGGTTTCACCAAACTGTTTGGTGATCAAACGGTTTGTAAACCGTTTGGGAGAAAACGGTTTCAAAACCGTTTGAGATGGTTGACCAAGGGTTAACCGTTTGGGATTAATGTTCATAATTATGTTGGTTGTTAACCCTCCAAATTTTAGGGATTAACTCCAAAGGAATCTTGATTTGAAGGCAAATCAATTAGGTAACCTAATTGAATTAAGTGCTGAATTTCAATCTGATTTAACTTGACTTTTTGGGAAAACGGTTTCAAAACCGTTTGAGTGAGTTGACCAAGGGTTTAACGTTTGATATTAATGTTCCTAATTATGTTGGTTAATGACTCACCAAATTTTAGGGGTTAATTCCAAAGGAATCGTGAGTTGAAGGCTAATCCATTAGGTATCCCCTAATTGGATTAAGTGCTGATCTTCAACCTGATTAATTGGAATTTTTGGGCAAACGGTTTCAAAACTGTTTGAGATAGTTTACCAAGCATTTACCGTTTGATATTATTGTTCCTAATAATGTTGGTTAATAACTCACCAAATTTTATGGATTAATTCCAAGGGAATCATGAGTTGAAGTCTAATCCATTAGGCAAATCCTAATTGGATTAAGTGCTGATTTTCAACTTGATTAATTTTCCTTTTTGGGCAAATGGTTTCAAAACCATTTGATATGGTTGACCAAGCATTGAAAGTTTGATATTAATGTTCCTAATGATGTTTATTATTAACTCACCAAATTTGATGGATTAATTCCCAAGGAATCATGAGTTGAAGGCTAATCAATTGGGCAAACCCTAATTGAAATCAGTGCTGAATTTCCAATGAGTTGATTTGAGATTTTGGGTTGGATAGCCCAAACGGTTTCAAAACCGTTTGGGGATCACCCAAACGGTCTCAAAACCGTTTGGAGATCACCCAAGACCGTTTGGAGGTCTGGGGTTAAGTATAGTTGACCAATTGAAGGTCCAAAGGTACCAAATCATATTACAACCAAGTGTTGATGTGTTGATCAACTCAATAGACCAAACGTTGATGAAATTTTACTAGAATCCAAGGATTGGATGGGAAAACGGTCTTCACCTACTTGTCCAAACAGTCTTCACCTACTTGGCCAAATGGTCTTCACCTTCTTGGCCAAACGGTCTTCACCTACTTGGCCAACTGGTCTTCACCTACTTGGGCAAACGGTCTCAAACTGTTTGGAGACCTAGGTGGTTTCAAGGTCAAGTTATATTATGCAATAGAAGGTTCAATTGGTTAGTCCAATGGAGAACCTAATGCAACTGAAGGTCCAATTGATTAACCTAATTGAGTACCTATTGCAATTGTAGATTCAATTGATCAATTCAATTGGATACCTTATGTAATGGAGGTCCAAGGTGATTGAATCTCTCGAGAATAGAGATGATGAATGACTCATTAATCCAATGATGATTAGTAATGATAATAAATGAAGGTACAAAGATTTAAACCTTATTAGTACCTAAGTGATTAGTGTCAATTAAGGGATGAGCCCTAATTGCTTATAGGATCAATGACTTGGTACACTATGTCATTCATAGTTGTATGTACTTGATTGAAGGGATGATATGACCTTATCAAGTTGAGGTGATGTTAGCATGAATTCATAACATGAATATGATTCATGTGGAGATTAAGGGTATGATCCTTAAGTAAAGAGATCATGAAACCCTAATCATGAACATAAACCCTAATTGAGAGGGTTATTGAATTCTAACCCTAATTGAGGGAAATTCAAAATGAAACCATAATCCAGGGTAAGGATGTAGCCCTAATCTAGGGTAATCATAAGTGAAACTCTAATTTAGGGAAAAGAGATGTAAATCCCTAATTGGGATGAATAGTGAATCTCCAATTATGGATAATTGAATGAAATCCTAATAGAGATGAATAGTAGACCCAAATTGTGGGAAACTATGATGGAAACCCTAGTTGAGGGTGATTCCATGAGAAACCCTAGTTGAGGGTGATTCCATGAGAAACCCTAGTTGAGGGTGATTCCATGAGAAACCTGATGGAGCTTCCACTTACGCGGAATTGTGTGCACCACTAAAAATCCTAAAGATGGTAAGTCTTTAAGTTTAGCCTTGCTTATACTAGATAGAGAACTCCACCCACGTATGCTAAGATACGTGGAAGTCTTATCGTAGTATAGTTAAGGGTCAAATCCTCAAGACAACGGTCTTGTTGTTGCCAACAAGATGGAAAACGTAATAATTTCACTTAATCTCTTTAGTAGTTGGTGTTTAGATAAAAGGGTTGATTTGGTTGTTTTAAACTAAATGCAAGTAAAGTAAAGGCAAGAAAGTAAACTTAGGTTGTTAACAATGATTAATGAATCACTAGGGTGTGATCGGTTTTCACCACCACTACACATGGATCAACACATGCAACATAAAAGCATAACCTACAAAAAGAGTTAGATCAGTTAGTATCTTTGTAGACTTAGCTTCCTTTCAGATGACTAACTACGAGGAGTGTGGGAATGTTGTAACGCCAGCCATCCATGTAGGTATGGTCACTTACTTTACAACATTCCCTCCGCAAAGTGTGTTCCTCGACTCATCAAGGTTGTACTTTCATACGTCAACTGATTCCATTTCATAGCATGAAAGTACAACGATGGGAGTGAGTATACTCCACTTCTAGGAAGGCACTCCTAGATACCGAAACATATGCACGGTGGATACATGCACCTAAAACCAACATGCAAACGAGTTTCAGATCTAATAGCACAAACGTAGACAATTCATACTAAAAGATAAAGGATAACACAAGTTGGTGATCAAGCAACAAGCATTCATTAAATGTTTGATGTTGAACTGAAAAGATATGAAGTCTATATTACAACTTTTGGATTACATTTTCATGATATGAAAACATGGGTAGCGGGGCTACTCCCCTCACCCTAGTGAGAGAGACTATTCGCTCATGACTAGGACAAAGAAGGAGGCAAGAAGAGAGAGAGAGCGTCATCCCCACAAAGGAGAGAGGAAAGTCAACCCCTTGGAGAGAGAGAAACGATCCACCAACTTCACAGGTTGCTTGATGACGAGATCTCCCTCTTCCCACCTTCTTTGGCGGAGAGAGAGAAAGCAGCTTCGAGATGGAGTGTGGGTCTCAGACCGTCAGCCCCTGGGTGGAGGATGGAAGTCAGATTTGCTCTGGAGTGATTGAGGCAGCCTTTGGACGTCTGAACCTTTCTCCTGTGATGGACCCTTGGGGTCTTATTTATAGGCCTTAAGTGAAGTCCAAACGGTTTGGAGACCGTTTGGACCTCAAGACCGTTTGGACCTTGAGACCGTTTGGACTTCAAGACCGTTTGGACCCTAAGACCGTTTGGACCTCAAGACCGTTTGGACCTTAAGACCGTTTGGACCTCAAGACCGTTTGGACATCAAGACCGTTTGGATCTTGAGACCGTTTGGCTTCATGCGGTCTCGGGACTGGTTGACTCCATGCGGTCTCGGGATCGATTGACTCCATGCGGTCTCGGGACCGTTTGGCTTCATGCGGTCTCGGGACCGGTTGGCTTCATGTGGTCTTGAGACCGTGTGACTCCATGCGGTCTCGGGATCGATTGACTCCATGCGCTCTCAGGACCGTTTGACTCCATGCGGTCTCGGGACCGTTTGGCTTCATGCGGTCTTGGGGCCGTTTGACTCCATGCGGTCTCGGGACCGTTTGGCTTCATGCGGTCTTGGGACCGATTTACTCCATGCGGTCTCGAGACCGTTTGGCTTCATGCGGTCTTGGGACCGTTTGACTCCATGCGGTCTCGGGACCGCTTGGCTTCATGTGGTCTTGGGACCGTTTGAGTCCATGCGATCTTGAGGTTGATTTAGTCTTTTATGATTTTTTATGTCTTTTTTCTGCAGATATAAAGAGGAAAAGTTAGTCTGATGGTATATTTACAATAACAGGGAATATTTAGGGATTAAGGCTACTTCTAATTGAGAAAGAGTATGGAAAACTAAAGAAAAGACTAAGGTAAACATCCAAAATTGAAGGTTATCACCCCCCCTAACTTAGAGTCTAGTTTGTCCTCAAGTTAGATAGAGCTGAGACATGTAATGGCGAGGCGATTTTATTTAGTTAGGATTTCCATACTCTTACTTCAATTCTTAACCTGAGTTTTCCTAAGGTCATATCAGGTCTTATTTCTTGCCATGACTCTTTCAGGTTTCGAGAGTTGCTTGGGTCTCAGGTTTCTTCCGTATCTCGTAGCTCGCGTTGGGACCACCTTTATTCTGTGCATGTTGTTGACTCTAATCAGCTTTATACCTCTCTGAAGGACCTACTGGAAACTAGAGAGGGTATGAGGGTTGGCTAAAGGCTTGAAGTGTAACTCCCCCTTCAAGTGGGGGAGGGGTTGTCTATGCTTTTTAGGATCTCACTATCGGGCATGACACATCTGCCTTTGTGAGGGCAGCTGAATGTACCGGCCGGGCGAGTCCTTTATAAGCCTTTCATATATTTGGATACCTTAGGGTTTCACTACCGGGCATGACACATCTGCCTTTGTGAGGGCTGCTGAATGTGCCAGCCGGGTGAGACCTTCATCGGTTCTTTATATAGATCCTTATTCATGGCACAACTCTCATAATTTTATTCAACTCTCTGGCTTTTATTCGAAAACTCACAGGCTTGGGTTTTGGGGTTTTGTTTGGGAAATTATTTTGGGCGGCCAAGCCTCTTTTATTTTGACGAGAGGAAAGCTGTTCTTAGAGTTTTTCAACATGCACTTATTTGGTTTGTGGTCCACTTACAGAATATCTTGATTTGGAAGTTGTCTGATGCCCCTCTCATCCTTGAGAGCCTGGCTTATTTCTGTCTTGATATTGACATGTGGAGAGTCAGATAAAGAAGTGAAGCAAAAGCATGAAAATCAATAGTGGAGGTATATTATTAGATCGCCATTAAATGTCTAAGTGCTATTTACTTTTGGGAACTAACATGATTCTAAAGTTAACTGAGGGTGACTTTATTCAAAAGATTTATTGTTGGATGAGTTATTTAAAATGGAAGCTAAATGTGTAGAGGAAACTAAGAAAAATTGTACAAAAAATGAAGGAGGAGATGGAAAAGGAGGGATCTAGAAATGATACCTTGCCCTTATCTAGTGTACCCCCCCTAACTTATCACACACTCTGTCCTCAGAGTGGCAAAGTGATAGGTTGAGAAGTACAAAGGCAAGGGATTCAGGTTTACGTTAGTCCTGAGTTTGCTCCTTGGGATTGAAGTAGGTTGGCTGCGAACTGTCCGCGTAGAGCATGGTAATCCACGTCAGTCATATCCTCTATTGGTCTTTGAAGGGCGATGATGGTATACATCCAGTAGAGGACGTGGAAGCCGCAGTCATTTGATTGTCAGATTTATTGGGGACATTTATGGCTAAAGGAAGGGCAATGAAAATGCTCTTTGTCATAAGCCCTTGTGTGCTGACTGAGAAGGGTGATTAATTTGTCAGCGTAGTCCTTCGCCACTACATCTGTTGGCGTCCTTGGTGTCACGACATAGTTCTTCTGTCGTGGGTTGAATTGGCTGTCGGAACTGTTATATATTGTGGTTGTTCCATCTGGTAGGTTTGTTGCCAGGAGCATCCAGTGCGCATGATAGAGGAAGGGTAACATGATGAACTTCGGCGTTGTGTGTTGTAGAAAGGAGATCAGTGCTTCAGTTGTGCTGAAGTTCTTGAGCTTTAAAAGATCATCCTTCATGTATGGGGATGCCATATATGTAGTGGGGTTGTGTTGGCTGAGTAGAGATTGGTAAGCGCTCATTAGGCTGACGGAGAGGGATCCTTTAATCTGTAAAGTCTCTCGAAGTGTGTATGCCATAACTAAAATGTCCCCAGACATGAATACGAGCTCATCCTTCTCGGCTGAAAGCCGCGCCATAATGAGTCGTAGTTCGATGTCGTTGAGACCTTTGCAAGAACTGTGATCAAAGTCAGGAAAGGTTGGTTCTATGGAAGACAAGGGATCGATGTCTCCTTTACTTTGCTCGGTAGCTAAGGTCGGTTCCTTTGATTTCTCCGACTCCTTCAGAGTTTGTCGGAAGGGTCGCCGATGCGGTGGCTGGATAGCTAAGAAGTGGTAGCGAGGGACATCATCTGGTGCCATTGTCGGGTCCTTGAAGAACTGTCTATCACAGATGAGCTCCATAGCATAACTCCCTCGCAAGGAATGAAAATCTTCAGCAACCAGATCAGAAAATGAGATTTCCTGGTTCAGCGCTTGGATGTGACGTATGGTGCAGAAAGCACAATCCCCAGATTCCTCGGCAGCTTGAACTTGAGGGTTTATTATTTTGAACCAAGGCTGGCTCCAGTCTTGGCGGAGAGATGGGCGTGTAGCCCAAATTAACTTCAGCAGCCGGAAGGGTATACACCGCGCTTCTCCTGCTGCTTCACCGACGGAATTTATTGTACTGGTGGGTAGCTCAGCACCGTAAAAATTATAGACCTTGGCATCCCGAACTTCGGTGTCGACGATCATAAATAGCCAATGATCTGAGATTTGAAAGGGCACGGTGAGATAACGTTCCCGTCGTGCTAAACCAGCACGCAGCCGCTCGATTGATTTCTCTCTTATGTCTTTGTATAAAAGGCCAATAGACAGAGCAGGCGAGGCGTTGAAAACCGGCTGTTGCCTCTTAGAACTTCTGTACGTTTCTATATAGTTGGCGAGAAGGGCACGGAAGATTGCCATCGTCATCGTGGACCGAGGTCGCAGGATGTGGCGGAAGTCTTCTCGTGTCATCTTGCACCTAGTTTTGGTGTTATTGTAGATGATGTCTTCCCCTACCTTTGCATCGTCCACAATAGTGTTCAGTATAAAAATGTCCTGAGCATCTAATGTGGAGATGGCCGCCATATCAAGATCATGCATTTTGTGCGGTAGAGGTGGTGGCGGGGGAAGTTCTTGTGGAAGGGGGGAAGAAGGTTGTTCCAGGACTTCTGCATAGTCCTGTAGCTCATCATCTGAATCCGAAGCAGAATCGAGTTCTTCATCTGTATCTAAGCTGACTCATTCTGACTCGTCTGGGTCTTGGGGGGAAGGCATTGACTTGCCAAGCGCGGGGGAAGGTTGAGCGGTTGTTGTTGGCGGGCTTGCGCTGGTTCCTAATATACATTGGTGTAACTCAGCGAAAGCCGCGTTTTTGGCAGACTCCCTGATGGATCCCAAAGCAGAATAATCCAGATATTGGTCCCCATATGACATGTTGACATTTTCGTTGTGGGGGGACCTGGGGTCTTTATCAGCTCCTCGGCTTGTGCCCTCCCCAGCATTGCCTGGGTTGCCAGATTTGTCCTCTGAGGAGGTTCTATTATTGGAATTAGCTGAGGAGTCAGAGTCCTCATCATCGTCTTCTTCGTCCTCATCTTTGTCAGCCGCTGCCTGTTCTGCTGGCTTCTTGTGTGCGGTCTGTTTACACCACCGATGGACGGCTTGCAACTCATCGAACGCCACTTGTACATGTTCGTTTGTTTCGAGCAGTGCGTCGTGTGTTTCTTTTAGGTCCGAGTAACGTCCCTCGGCAGAGAGGAGTCGCGCTGTAAGATCTGTAACTTGAGCGCGTAATTGCTGGATTTCATTTTTAGTGGACTCCTCTTGGCGATTGTTTAGCTGTGTGAGGGTGCTACTGATGGTGTCCAAGCACGTGCTAAGAGCGGCTTGTTGCTGCTTGAGCTCGCGAAGAGTCTCTGGTAGAGGTTGGGTCTGCGTAGAGATCTCATCGACTTGCTTAGCCGTCGCTTCTTGCTGGCGCGTCGCTCCAAGGACCAACTCGGGCAAGTTGTTGTTGATGTGCTCAACTTGCTTAGCCACCTCATCTTGTCTTTGCTGAAAACCTTGGAGGATGATGGGCAAAGCGCGGTTCTGTTCGTCGATCATGGCCACCTACTTGGATGATCCCTGCACACAAGAAAAAATAGAATATAAAATGTTAGAAGGATCGGTGAGGAGGTTTCAGATGTCGTCGAATTGATGTCCGAATTCTTCACCAATTTTGGAAAAGGGGACCCCAGAGGTGGAAGGGTGGGGTGGCTGGGGTCTATGAGGGAGGGTGGTAGTGCCTTGCGGAAGAGACACTGATGATGGTCCCGCGAACTGCATGGTGACCGTAGATGGGGTCACCAGTAGTGTCGGGGTGGCGGTGGATGTGAAAGGTGGTGGTGTTGATAGTGATGGGGTAGATACTGTGGAGGTGGATGGGAAAGTGGTAAAGTCGGGCATAGGGATGGAGAAGGGGGAGTCCAAAGGGAAAAGGGGTGAAGAAGAGGATGTGTGTGGTAGCGTGGTAGTGGGGAAAGAAGGAAGGGTGGTGGGTGTTGGGAAGGTGGAAGGGAGTGAGGTGGTGGCGGTTAGTTCAACATGTAGACTCATAATGAAAGAGTCTAAAGATGAGGTGGTGATGTGCTCGTCGAGGAGGGGGTTGTCTTCTGGGTGTGGCTTTGATGTCAGTGTCCCCGACAGCTGTTGTGCCTTCAATTGCCTTCTGGAAGGTCATTTGACAGGTATTTTTGATGGTCGAGCTGTCGGGGCTGTGATACTTAACTCTGTATGTCCCGCAGTTGCTTTCTTTTCGGCTGCTTTAACCAAAGCTAAGATTTGTGAAAGCTCCTCATCAGAGAAGAGGAGCTTGTCTGTGTCATAGTTTGCGAGCTCCGGAAGCGGGAGGAGTGTTCTTGATGACTTGACCATAGGGCAGAATACATAATATAATTTCCCATCCTTTTCCTTGATGATGAAGGAGTTCTTCAAAGATTGTTCATTGGTAAGGATGTCGCCCTTTAGTTGCGTGCAGCGAGGTAGGGGTCTGTCCATCTTGAGGTATTTTATAATGGATGTGACATGACCCCCCATGCAGATTTCCTTCCCCAGGGAGAAGGCGGATAATTTTTGGATCATTTATCGTCCAATGTTAACTGGCTTTTCGTTCAGAATGGATCAGAGGACAAAGAGATCCGAGATTGTAACATTCCCTCCTTCTGTCCTGGGGAAGAGTGCGCCAGCAAGAATTTTGTGTAGGGTGCGCACAAAACCAGAGTGTATGTTCGATGCTTTGCATGTCTTAGCATCATAGGTAGGGAGCCCAGTTAAAGATTTCCAGAATATGTGTCTGTTGAACTCAGAGTGCTCGGTTCCCACCGTCTTGGCATTTTGCAGCTGTTGCTGATTGTCAATGAAAACTTCGTTCAGCATGTTTTCTGTTAAGACCACCTTGTTGCTGAAAATTTTGGTGACCAGCCTTCTGTCACCTCCATCCCGTGATCTATCCATGATATCTATGGGTTCTTTTGTAAGAAAGGTGAAGAATTCAATGGTGGGCTCAGAGTATGAGATCTCGGGTACTAGACATAGCCTTACAAGGTTGGCTTTGTCTAGTGTGTTGAAGATTCGGTCATGGATCCCCATCTTCAGCCAGTACGCCTGAGCATACGTACTTTGTAGGTTTTAGGATTTTGTCAATGGATTGGATGGTGTGGATGTAGAGGTTTTTAGGTGGGGGTGCGGTGGTGGTGAGAATTGAGAAGGTGGGGGTGGTGGCAGGAATGGTGGTGGTAGGTGTTGCAAAGGGTTGGTCCATAGCAGAGGCAGGGTGAACTTGTTTTCTTGCCCGTTTCTTGGAAGGTTGTCCGAGTGCAGATTCTTGGACCTTACGTTTCCCCTTTTTCTCTTCAGCTGGGGATTCCTCCTCGGGATTTGGCTCGTATTCTGAGCCTTCATCGTCATCGGAAGAGATGTCTTCCACTTCTTCTTCAGGTGCCTCTGCTAGGCACTTTTTGATCCGGTCAAGGTCGCACAGGACTTGTATCATATTAACATTTGGTGGCGCCTTTCCGGTCCTGTTGAAGTCATCTCTGATCTTCTGGAGCTTACATTGTTCGGTCATCAGTTGCTCCATTGTCCAGATTGCAGTGTCTTCAAATTTGGTGGCCTCCTTTGCTGGTGATGCCATGGCTGCAAAATGGGAGATCAAGAGTTAGAAAAAAAAAGATTTTATTTGTATTTATGTGTTTTTGTAATTTTATGAAAGTTAAATGAAATTTAAAGGCCAAACGGTTTGAAAACTATTTGGTTCCAAACGGTTTCAGGACCGTTTGGTCTCAAACGGTTTCAAGACCGTTTGGAAAGCGAAGCGTCGTGCAACCGCCCGTGAAGACAAAATGGCGAATGGAGGGCGGAAGCGCTGGCGACGAAGGCGAAGGTGGCGGGGAAGGTGCCGACGATGATGGTGACGATGGAGGAGGCCGACGGAGATAAAGACGTAGGAAAAGAAGATTGCGGCGAGGCTGGCGGTGGTAAAGACGAAGGCGGCGATGGAAAAGGCAGAGCCGACGGCGATAGAGGCGAAGCTGGCAGTGGAAATGGTGGAGTTGCCGGTGAAGAAGAGGGAACGAAGGCATTGGCTAAGGTGGAAAGGGTGGTTGCGGGAGAAGGCGACTGCTGCGGCCGGAATACCTTGCTGCTGTGAGCAGGGGAGACGACGGCGAGGGCGCTGGAGATGGAGGTCACGCGGGAGCAGGGGAAACAGAGGTCGACGGAGGCGAGAGCAATGGAACAGCACTTCGAGAGTTTTAGATGGCTCGGGAGTCGAAAGAAACAAAAACGAGGGGGTAGGGTTTATATTTATAGGAAACGGGGGGTTGACCTGACAAAAACCCTAAGTCAAACGATTTAGCGACCGTTTGGACTCCAAACGGTTTCGAGACCGTTTGGCTCCAAACGGTTTCAGGACCATTTGGCTCCAAACGGTTTCGAGACCGTTTGGTCCCAAACGGTTTCGAGACCGTTTGGTCCCAAATGGTTTGAAGACCGTTTGGCAGGGTTAAGGTCGAACGGATTTTTATATTTTTATGTTTGTTTTAGTTATATGAAATTTTTTGTATATTTTCATTTTGTTATTTTTATGTTTGTTTTGGTTATATAATTTTTTTGTATTTTCATAAAATGAACCTAAGGTAATCAAAAGAAACTAAAATCTTGGGTTGCCTCCCAAGTAGCGCCTGGATTTTACGTCGCTGGCTCGACGAAGCTTTGATGGTGTTAATCTGATGGCGTGGCGTCTTTGATTTCGATGGTCTGTCTCGGCATCTTATCTTCTGGAGTATAGTATCTTTTTAAACGATGGCCGTTGACCGTCCTTTCTCCTCCGTTATTATCGAAAATTATCACAGCTCCAGTTGGATAAATATGTTTTATGGTGAAGGGCCGGACTATTTGTTCGAAGTTTTCTAGGAAACAACTTGAGCTTGGAATTGAAAAGGAGTACTTTGTCGCCGACGGCGATGTCTTTCCTTTTAAGATGACCGTCGTGCCACATTTTTGTCTGCTCTTTATAGATTCTGGCACTCTGATAGGCGGTCATACGGAGCTCTTCTAGCTCCTGTAGCTGAAGTTGTCTATTCTCTCCTGCACTTTTGAGATTGAAATTTAATTGTTTGATGGCCCACCATGCTTTGAATTCCAACTCTACTAGAAGATGACAAGACTTCCCGTACACCAACCGGAACGAGGTTGTCCCAATTGGTGTTTTATAGGCTGTTCGGTATGCCCAAAGGGCATCAGGAAGTTTGGTGGACCAATCAGTGCGGTTTTTGTTCACCGTTTTTTCAAGAATCGCCTTCAATTGTCTATTTGATACCTCCACCTGACCACTAGTCTGTGGATGGTAAGGCGTGGCGACTTTGTGATTGACTCCGTACTTTTTTAGTAAGGCTTAAAAAACTTCGTTCCAAGAAATGGGTCCCTCCATCTGATATGACAGTTCTTGGAACTCTAAATCTTGGGAAAATAATATCTTTGAACAATTTAATAACAGGCTTGGAATCGCTGGATACGGTAGGTATAGCTTCAACCCACTTTGATACGTAGTCCACTGCGACCAAGATGTAAGAGAAGCCATAGGATGAAGGGAAAGGGCCCATGTAGTCTACCCCCCACACATCGAAAAGCTCAATTTCCTACCACATAGTGAGGGGCATTTCATCTCTTTTTGATATGTTTCCAGAAAATTGGCATTTGTTACAAGCTTTCACAAAATTGTATGAATCCTTTGATATAGTGGGCCAGAAGAAACCAGATTGTAAAACATTTATAGATGTTTTCTTAGCACTCATGTGTCCCCCCGTGGGTCCTGAATGGCAGTGCTCTAGGACTGGGGTTATTTCTTCTTCAGGCAAGCAGCGACGGAAAAGTTCGTCAGCACAAAGGCGGAATAGGTAGGGTTCATCCTAATGATATTGTTTTATGTCATGAAGGAACTTCCTTTTGTCATGATAGGAAGCAGAGGGGTGGATAATCCCTGTGGCTAGATAATTGACGATATCCGTGTACCAAGGGAATCCATGGGTGGCCTTCATAAGTTGGTCATCTGGAAGAGAATCCCAGATAGGGATTTTATCCTCTTCTTCAACCTCGATACGGCTGAGATGATCATCTACAACGTTCTCCACTCCACTTTTATCCTTAATTTCCAAGTCGAATTCCTAAAGCATCAGCACCCAGCGGATGAGCCTAGGTTTGGCATCTTGCTTTTGAATCAGGTATCGAATGGCAGAGTGGTCGGTATAAACGATGACCTTAGAACCAATCAAATATGAGAGAAATTTTTCAAACGCATAGATGACAGCCAGAAACTCTTTTTCTGTGGTAGTATAGTTTTTCTGTGCTTCATCTAGTGTTTTGGATGCATAGTAGATAACGTAAGGTTTCTTATCAATTCGCTGTCCTAAAACAGCCCCTATAACGTAATCACTTGCGTCGTACATGATTTTAAAAGGCTGCGACCAATCTGGGGCTCTTAGAATAGGCGCAGATATTAAAGCATTCTTGAGGGTGGAGAAGCTTTGCATACATTCTTGATTGAATATGAACTCAGTATCTTTCGTCAGGAGTTGGGTCATAGGCTTTGCTATCTTTGAAAAATCTTTGATGAATCTTCTGTAGAATCCTGCATGACCCAAGAAAGCTCGAACTCCTCTTATGTCCTTTGGAGGTGACAGTTTTGAGATAACATCGATTTTTGCTTTATCAACCTCTATTCCTCTGTTACTTACCCTGTGTCCGAGGATGACACCTTCTGTTACCATGAAATGGCATTTCTCCCAATTCAGGATAAGGTTCGTTTCCTCGTAGCGCTGTAGAACTTGTCCGAGATTGATTAAGCAGATATCGAAGGAGTCTCCGTAAACTGAGAAATCATCCATAAACACTTCCATAATGGATTCAGTTAGTCCGGCGAAGATGGCGGACATACACCGTTGGAAAGTAGTGGGTGCGTTACACAACCCGAACGACATTCTTCTAAAAGCATATGTCCCAAAAGGACAGGTGAAGGTAGTTTTTTCCTGATCTTCCGGGTGTATAGGTATTTGGTAAAACTCGAAATAACCATCGAGATAGCAAAAATATTTCTGATGAGCTAGGCATTCCAAGACTTCATCAAGGAAGGGTAGGGGGTAGTGGTTTTTCCTCGTGGCTTTGTTTAGCTTCCTATAGTCAATACACATCTGCCACCCTGTTACAGTCCTGGTGGGCACTAACTCATTTTTGTCATTAAGCACTACGGTAGTGCCTAATTTTTTTGGAACAACCTGAACAGGGCTGACCCACTGGGAGTCGGAGATAGGGTAGATTATGCCATCTTTGAGTAATTTGAGGACTTCCAGGCGAACTACCTCCTTGAGATTAGGATTCAGTTTTCTTTGATGTTCGTGGGATGGCTTGAATTCTTCAACCATTGGAAGTCTGTGCATACACAAGGCTGGATTTATGCCTGTTAGGTTAGTTATCTTATATCCAATGACCATTTTATGCTTCTTCATCTCATCGAGAAGCTTCTCTTCCTGATCTTCTGTAAGGGTAGAGCTGATGATGACCGGGTATAGTTTTTCCTTATCTAAGAAAACATGTTTAAGCCCTGTGGGTAAAGTCTTCATTACAGGGGATTTTGGTGGCTCAGCTACTTCTACAATGGTAACAACTTTAAGTTCTTCATAAGTGACCGTCGGAGCGTCTTCGGCCTTGTCCAAGTGTTGCAGGAACTGTTGAACCAGTTCGTTCGCAGAAAATTCGACATCTGTATTGATTAGGACATTTTCTAGTTCGTCAGCTGGCTCGGATATTTCTAACTGAGACATTTGTTGTATTGCGTCGAGAAGAAAAACCTCCTCTTGGATACTAGTGCCTTTCATGCTATTAAGGACTCGGAATTGAATTGCTTCTTTTCCGAGCCTAAGAATGATGGTGCCAGCTTCAATGTCAATAAGTGCCCTGGCAGTAGCGAGGAAAGGTCTGCCGAAAATAATCGGGTATCTCAAGTCTTCTTTAATATCCATGATAACAAAGTCACACGGGACGTAGGCATCCTTGCCTATCCTTACTGGGATATCTTCAATGATCCCCAGAGGTGCGTTTATGGTGGAATCAGCTAATTGAATAGTCATTGTTGTAGGCAGCAATTCGTTGAAACCCAGACGTTTGCACATAGAATAAGGCATGATGGATATACTGGCCCCTAGGTCAGCTAATCCTTTTTTAGTAGATGCATTTCCAATGCAACATTGGATTTCGAAGGAGCCTGGGTCCTTCTTCTTTTTGGGCATCCTGTTTAATATGATGTCAGAGGTGGTCTGAGCAAGCTTAATAGTTTCTTGCTCCTCGGTGATATACTTTCTTGAAAGTAAGGTCTTGAGGTATTTTGCCCAGGCCGACACTTCAGAAAGAGCATCAAGGAGCGGGATATCAATGTATAGTTTCTTCATTGCCTCCTTGAACTTTTGAAATATGGTGTCCATCTTCGTTTCCCGCAGTCTTCCTGGATACGGGATTCTTGGTTTATATTGCAGGACTTCAGGTTCTGCGGACACTTGGTCTTTATCGTTGCCCTTTGTGCCCTCTGAGGGCTTTTCTATTCCTTGTTGCGGGCTCTCATTCGTCATAAAAACAGGGGTATCATCATTATCCGGGGTGATCTTGGTAGTCTCATGAAGAGTGCATCCCGATCTCGTAGTGACAACATTCAACTGTTCATGCCTGTTCTGTCCATGCTTAGGATTTGATTCGGGCTGCCCTACAAAAGTGCCTGCCGGAGGCTTCAATTGTGCAGCAATCTGGGCAAGCTGGGCTTCTACTGCCTTTTGTTGTGCTTGCTGATTAGCGATCATAGTCTGTTGAGATTGCAACATCTGCCTTATCAAGGATATTTCATCTTCCGGTTGAGGAGGAGTGGTTTTCTAAGGGATTTGTTGTTGGGCTTGCTGAGATTGTTGTGGTGGTAGTGCCAGTTGAGGTTGTTGAGTGTGCAGTTGTGGATGGAGCGGAGGGTGAGTGTACTGATAGTAGGCCGATTGATTCCTGGGGTAGTTAGCCCTAGGGAAGTTATTCCTGGAGTTCCCTTGATTTTGGTTGAAATTGTTTGGGAATCCAGGTGGTAACCTACTAGAGGATCCCCCCTGCGTCTGATGCTGTGGATTAGCGGTCCCAGTAGGGTTTCCATACTGAAATCCTGGATGGTTCCTTGGCTGATTCGGATTGTAATAGACTTGTCCAGGGATAGAGTGGATAGAGTTGACTTGTTCAGGTATTTGTTCTTCAGATTGATCAGTAATAGGTTCATATTGTTGTGGTGGTGGATGTAGATCCATCATCACATTATAAAGCATACCGCAAGAAAGGGTCGGATGGTCTAAAGCATGACAGGCCTCACAGGTTCCTGTGGCGGCCTTGACTTGTTGAACTAGAGGATTTTTCTTCTTATCAAACTCTCTGAGAGAAGTATCAAGAGCTTGTTGCTTATGAACTATGGTTTTCAGGGCTTCATCTATTGCCTTCATCTCTATTGATTCTTCAGCTTTGTAGACCTTGAGGACACCTTTACTGGCTGATCGTCCCCAGTTGGACTGATTTTCGGCTCCGAGTGTAACAATTTTCCAGGCGTCTTCATAATTCTTTCTCATGAAATTTCCTCCAGATGAGGAATCCAAAAACTGTTTAATATCGTCGCTTACTCCCCGATAGAAAGTTTCTATCAATTGGTTCTGGAAGATTCCATGATGGGGGCACTTTCACAAAAGTTCTTTAAACCTTTCCCATGCTTCAACAAGGGATTCTCCAGGAAGTTGAGAGAAGTGATTGATCTGCCTTCTGATCTCATAAGTCAGTGAGGGGGGAAAGAAATTCTCTAAGAACTTTTCCTCTAGGGGAGCCCAGGTGGTTATTATGGGTTCCCTGTCAAGTGAGTTATACCAACTCAGGGCCCTCCCAGACAGAGTGAAATGGAACAGATGAAGCATTATCGCATCAAAAGCGACTCTGGCTTGCGAAACCAGGCGGCACAGTGCCTTAAACCTTTTCAGATGATCCATGCAATCATCTCCAGAACCCCCAGTGAAAGAGATGCCTTGCATGATCTGGATCCACTGGGTCCGAATCTCGAAGTTGGGGATATTAATAATCGGAGGTCGGACTGGGTGGTTATCCTCATAGTTCTTTGGGACAGCGTAGTCCCTCAGTTGCTTGTTCCTTAACTCCAACTGAGCATCTTGGGTTGCTGCCTCAGTTTCAGCTCTGATGCGAGCTTGCTCTTCCGCACGAATCTCCGCTTGGATTTGGGCACGAGTGTCTGCGATGAGTTGTGCCCGTTGAGCAGCAATGGCGGCGTTTACCCTCTCCATCACCAAAGCAGCCTGGCGTTGATCTTCAGCCATTTTCTGGGCCCTTTGGCGATTGAGTCGAATGCGACGGTGGAAGTTTCTCTCTACCTCAGAGTCATACTCTGGATCAGGGGAGAATCCGAGGTTATGCACTGGTTGCATACACGTTTTCTACCTGAGTAGAGAGAAGAAAACACCTTTTAGATGATGGCGGAGATATAATGAATTCAAGAAGATATGGTTTAATGATTAAAAGAAAATGTAAAACCTTAACCAACTAGCAAGATACTAAATGAAATTAAAACGTTCCGTTGTCCCCGGCAACGGCGCCAATTTTTTTGATGGAGCTTCCACTTACGTGGAATTGCGTGCACCACTAAAAATCCTAAAGATGGTAAGTCTTTAAGTTTAGCCTTTCTTATACTAGATAGAGAACTCCACCCACGTATGCTAAGATATGTGGAAGTCTTATCGTAGTATAGTTAAGGGTCGAATCCTCGAGAAACGGTCTTGTTGTTGCCAACAAGATGGAAAACGTAATAATTTCACTTAATCTCTTTAGTAGTCGGTGTTTAGATCAAAGGGTTGATTTGGTTGTTTTAAACTAAATGCAAGTAAAGTAAAGGCAAGAAAGTAAACTTAGGTTGTTAACAATGATTAATGAATCACTAGGGTGTGATTGGTTTTCACCACCACTACACATGGATCAACACATGCAACATAAAAGCATAACCTGCAAAAAGAGTTAGATCAGTTAGTATCTTTGTAGACTTAGCTTCCTTTCGGATGACTAACTACGAGGAGTGTGGGAATGTTGTAACGCCAGCCATCCATGTAGGTATGGTCACTTACTTTACAACATTCCCTCTGCAAAGTGTGTTCCTCAACTCATCAAGGTTGTACTTTCATACGTCAACTGATTCCATTTCATAGCATGAAAGTACAATGATGGGAGTGAGTATACTCCACTTCTAGGAAGGCACTCCTAGATACCGAAACAGATGCACGGTGGATACATGCACCTAAAACCAACATGCAGACGAGTTTCAGATCTAATAGCACAAACGTAGACAATTCATACTAAAAGATAAAGGATAACACAAGTTGGTGATCAAGCAACAAGCATTCATTAAACGTTTGATGTTGAACTGAAAAGATATGAAGTCTATATTACAACTTATGGATTACATTTGCATGATATGAAAACATGGGTAGCGGGGCTACTCCCCACACCCTAGTGAGAGAGACTACTCGCTCATGACTAGGACAAAGAAGGAGGCAAGAAGAGAGAGAGAGAGCGTCATTCCCACAAAGGAGAGAGGAAAGTCAACCCCTTGGAGAGAGAGAAACGGTCCACCAAATTCACAGGTTGCTTGATGACGAGATCTCCCTCTTCCCACCTTCTTTGGCGGAGACAGAGAAAGCAGCTTCGAGATGGAGTGTGGGTCTCAGACCGGCAGCCCTTGGGCGGAGGATGGAAGTCGGATTTGCTCTGGAGTGATTGAGGTAGCCTTTGGACGTCTGAACCTTTCTCCCGTGATGGACCCTTGGGGTCTTATTTATAGGCCTTAAGTGAAGTCCAAATGGTTTGGAGACCGTTTGGACCTCGAGACTGTTTGGACCTTGAGACCGTTTGGACTTCAAGACCGTTTGGACCTTAAGACCATTTGGACCTCAAGACCATTTGGACCTTAAGACCGTTTGGACCTCAAGACCGTTTGGACGTCAAGACCGTTTGAATCTTGAGACCGTTTGGCTTCATGCGGTCTCGGGACCGATAGACTCCATGCGGTCTCGGGATCGATTGACTCCATGCGGTCTCGGGACTGTTTGGCTTCATGCGATCTCGGGACCGGTTGGCTTCATGCGGTCTTGAGACCGTGTGACTCCATGCGGTCTCGGGATCGATTGACTCCATGCGGTCTCGGGACCGTTTGACTCCATGCGATCTCGGGACCGTTTGGCTTCATGCGATCTTGGGGCCGTTTGACTCCATGAGGTCTTGGAACCGTTTGGCTTCATGCGGTCTTGGGACCGATTGACTCCATGCGGTCTCGAGACCGTTTGGCTTCATGCGGTCTTGGGACCGTTTGACTCCATGCGGTCTCGGGACCGTTTGGCTTCATGCGGTCTTGGGACCGTTTGAGTCCATGCGGTCTTGAGGTTGATTTAGTCTTTTATGATTTTTTTATGTCTTTTTTCTACAGATATAAAGAGGAAAAGTTAGTCTGATGGTATATTTACAATAAGAGGGAATATTTAGGGATTAAGGCTACTTCTAATTGAGAAAGAGTATGGAAAACTAAAGAAAAGACTAAGGGAAACATCTAAAATTGGAGGTTATCAAAACCTTAACTAAATATTAACACCACATGACGTACTAATGTAATGTTGTGATAAGAGGCCCTAAGAAGGATGAAGGCATGTGAGACTCTAATGAGGATTCATAATACATAAAGCCCTAATCTTGGATAATAAGACAATGAATCATAATTCTAATCTTAAGTAAGGGTATAAAGAAACCCTAATGATGAGATAGAAGTAATGGCCTTATAAAGGTGAAACATTTCATGTGGTTGAATATATGCAACCTAATTGTAAGCAATGTCTTTACCATTAGACAAGTCCATATCATTAAAGATAGTTGGACAACTCTAATGTGTGGCCTATGCATTATATGCTATAGGTAAGTGATTAGTGATGGAATGTATTAAGAAGGGAAATACCTTAATACAAGATAAGATGGCTAATTCAGGAGAGTCTGAAGTGATGAGAAAGTGATACATCAAAATATGATAGTTATCACATTCAACACTTCAGGGTTTATATGCCTTGATGTACTTCAAATCCAATATAATTGGGTAAGAAACATATGAAGTGTGTTATGCAACTATTACAATGAAATGTAATGAGTTGTTACACCTTGATGAGTGTTAATTAATGTACCTTGAGAATGGAGTTAAGCCCAAATGATGTGTATGATATAATCATACCATGATGATGATGAGAAATGAACTCATACCTTGAATTGATGATCATTAATGCTATATGATGAAAGTAATGTTGTAGAATAATCAAATATGATATCCTTGAATGCCCCAGAGGTATGGAATAATGTATTAAGGGTTGGACAGATAATGAGATCATGAAATCTTTATTAATGAGAAATGGGGAACCCTAACCCTAATTTGGGTAAAGGGAATGAAAAGCCCTATTTGATAGTAAACCCTAATTCCTGGTAGAGGAATAATGGTGTTACTATTGCATCACATGATGTGATGAATATCTTGTATGACTGTTATCATGCCTAATAACCATACAGATATTATGAGGTGATGTATATAGCTAGTTTGAGCTGTGACATTTATATAATAAATGTTGATTGGCATTATGTGCCTTAATGTTGTTGTTGCTTAGTAAAAGAAGCAATATGCATGGATTTTTATGAGTCACATGAGTAAGTTGTTACCTAGTGAGAGGTGACAAGATATTTCATGGCCTTGTGAGCCAAGTGTGATGCTTGTGTAACAAGTATCATGAATGCCTTGGTCAGATGACCTGAAGGCGATAGTTACATGAAAAAGGTATAATAATGCTCAATGATGAGTTAAGGGTTTGAATACCCAGAACCATATGATTATGGTGATGAGAATGTGAAGGGATGAGAATTCCCAGTATTGAAATGAGGGACTGAGTTCCCAGGGTCTTTGAAAGACTGATAAAGATCTGATAAAAGTAGTACATGTCTCTTTATAGCATTGTTGTAATAAGTTATGTTTGAGAACTTGGCTGATGCTAAAAGAATATGAGAATGTACTTAATAAATCAAGTGAAATCTATTCATGTAGTGCTCTGACCATAGATCCATCATCGTCAGGAATAGGTGATGGTGAAACGGGTGCCCGCGGCAAAACCCGGAGCACATATTTTGAATATGTGGGGGTAAATGGGCGAAAATATCCTTACGTCCTCTTGAAGAGATTGTTGGAAGGTAAACAAGAAACCTCTCAATCCTTCATGAATATGTCAGGATGGATGTATCACGAATCTCCCAATAATACTTAATGTCGGATCGAGGAGATAAACAAGAAATCTCTCGATTGGCGATGAGAGTGCAGTTGACGATGTAACTCTATAGAGAAGGTGCCAGAATACCCTGGCTAGCTAGTTAGAAGAGACATGAGATGTCCTGCATATGGTCTCGTACTAACCGAGACAGATGAGGTCATAAGAATCCGGCTCTTTTGATGACCTATGTATGGTACCGAGGCAATTTCATAATGGTCGGTTGGAGTATGAGCGGTATATCTCATCTCCTCAGAGCATAAGTGTGATTGTAAAATGTAATCAGCCGTATAGCATGTTTGCTTAAGGATTGAATACGGAGATTCATTGGCTGATGTTGCATTTCTTTGTGCATTCCTTAGTAGTTAAATGTTAATTATGTTTCTTTATATTCTCTGCAAGGTAGACAGATGAATTACTTATCTACATGGGTAGATGCAATGACCTCCTTGAGAATGGAGATTATCTTATTCTGTTCTATGATGAATAACTCTGCCTGATAATGTAAAAATAACCCCTGCTCAGTTTTAATTTAATAAACTGCAATAACAATGTTTTTGGCAGAGAGTTATATCTCTCGTTGGGGCAATTTTCAATTGTCTCACCCCCGTGGGAAACATTTTTAGGTATGCATGGGAGGCAAAGCAGAAATCCTAGAACAAGGAAAGAGCAACAACAATAGCAACATCAGGGACAACAATAAGATCTCAGGTGGAGATATTGCCTGTCTAGTCATACAAATAGTAGTCATATGTGTTGTCTCTATACTCTCAGGTCCTCGGAGTTTTTAGTCAGTGTCTTATGAATCAATCTGAGGTTTTGGCTTGATGCCTCGAGATTCGTATAATGTCTGTATATAATGTTTATAAGATAGTTGATGTTGTAATCTTTGAGAAGAAATGGTACAGGTTGTATAGTTGTGAACCAGGATGAATTTGAAATACTTTGGTTTTTGGTTAAAGAGTTTTCCTGTGAATGGATCTCTTGAAAAAGTTTTAAATTTTTAGTGATTTTTAGTAATCCACTGCAAATAATTTGCTTCCGCATTAGTTAATCTTGTTTTCGCAAGACGGTCGCCACACCAGCGATACCAACACCAAGAAGGGAATCAGCGACAAGGTCATGGTGTGTCATGTTGCGGAAGGAGATCGTCCCTAGAGCTGTCGCGGCTCTGAGTGTCATCCACAACTACCTTCCTATATTCTCACTGTTGGTCTTTATCATCCATTGATCACGTCCTACTTCTCACAGAAACTTTCATTCCTCCCTGCATGTTACTGTATATATGCTATCTTCCCTACACGCATAACATCTTTTTCTTCAGTTAGAAAATACTTTGTTCACTTCCTGCTACCATCTCTACCAATGTAGATGTAATTAAGTTTATCGTATAACCGTGAAATTGGTGCAGCAGCATCTGTAAAGCAAGTGTGCATCCGAGGAACTGACTCACCTATCCGTGAAATTGGTTTGACCCAGGTATATTAGAAGTTTTTGAACAGAAGGTAATGGTCGATGTCCACCGCTAGAAAACATATATTTTAGAGTTCTAACAGGAACATATATAATTTGTATCATCTGTTGTGGAATCTCCTTAGGATTCCAGTGCACTAGTGAAATCGTAGACCTTTGGCAGGTTGCCTTTTGTTTCTATTACATACTTTATTGTAGTTTGGGCTAAACTTTCACTACTAGAAAACAATTAATCTATTACGTTCAAATGTGTCACCTTTATCCTAATAGATGACGTGATTGATTGTCATGTACGCAATACATGTCATCTTTTATGTGTAACCTTTGTACTATGTAGGCTCTTCTAAAGCATGTCATCTAAAGCCGATTACAGGTTTGTTGGAAAACGTCAATATATGACATCAAACACTACCATCGTCACAAGTAAAATCAATACCAATGGTTGTCACCTATGTAATAATTGATGATGACATTTGTTGTCACCTAATTGATAGAGTGCGTTGATGATCATGTAAATTGTGATTCAAAGTGGGTGTTTGATGATTAGGATGATCATGGTGTTGTACATCCAGAATGTATCAGCATCGTCAAATGTTTGTTGCATTTACTAATCATGATAACATATATATATTTCTCACGGTAGAAAGAACCAGAAGAACCCAAAAAAAGAACTAAAATAGATATATTTTATTGAAAATCAATGTATACATGACTCGTACACATTCAACATCTGCTCCATATTTCATATCTCAAATGTACAACTACAACACCGATTCAATCCACATGATGATATAGCAGATCGATCTCTGTGAACAACACGTCTAGACCTGATTAATTATCTCCTTCATTAATTGCACCCCCGATTAATACAACACGTCAAAGTTGGAGTTGCAATCAACTAATAGTTCCCTCTGTTCATACATCATCTGACAAGCAGTTGTCGCTGCCTAATTGAGGAGCCACTTCTCATCGTTGGAGAGACGAGCTTGGACGTTACCAATATTAGCTTTCGGAGTCACCTGATTCAAAACCGTCTGGTCCCTTTTCATGGCCGGAACGGATTGAGGTAGATGTTGAGCTGATGAGTCCATAGGATTGGCATGGTCAACCATCCACGTGCCTTCAAGAAGCATCATGGAGCTGAGATCGACATTCTGGTTCAAGCTGCCAGAAAATAAGATGGGAACGTCAAAATTGGTGCTGTTAGGATCATGGCCAAGGCAAGTGGTGTTGATGACGATGTTGGTGACTATGTCAAGGTTCGGGTCCTACTTGATTATGTTGGAGGGCCTTGCTTTCCACTCCTTTTTCAGCCTTGATATGTCTTTAGCATTTGGTGCGTAGGCTGACGACCAATACTAGTTGAGTGGAGCAACCAAAGGCTATGTGGCATTGTTGATGTCAACCATGTTGGGATCCCACCTTGCCGAGGGGTACGCATATGCTCCCATATATGAGGAGCCTTGCTTCTTGATCAACTTCTTCTTTAGATGGGATCTTTGCCTATGTTTTAGTTGTTTTCTCATTATCAACAGTTTGTGTAGTAGCAGTATACTGAATATTAGCACCAGGATGCCAAAACCACTGGAAAGTCCATTGATGAAGTAAAGCTAAAGTCCATGTGCACGATGATGTGAGCCAGAAAATCTACCAGTTACGGGAGATACCATCAAGATTGTTGATTTCGGGAAGGGACATGAGATTTCCTTGAAGCCACCGCCGTATACGTAATATGTATCAACTCGTTGGTGCCATGCTCTTGAGATCATGCTCAGATCGCCTGATTACGGTGCAACTGTTGATATATGGGGCTATCATGTCTGAGCTATTTACCCTACACCCCCTTTTCCATGCCATGAATGAGCCAGATCAGATCTACAAGATATGTAGTGTTATTGGAGCTCATAGAGGAAACTAGATGAAAGAAATGAAAAACTACAAAGTTAGCTTGAATAGTTACCCTTTTCTCCTCAGTGAAGAAACATTGCACGCGAAGCAACATCAGAGCAGAGCTTAAGTTACCTATGTTGTCTGTGATCTGGTAACACTTGAGCAGTAGGTACACCGTCCCCGGTGCGCCTGTGTAGAGATTGTAATCTTGAGGCCCAACTTGCAGGTTTTGTCGATGATACCAGGTCCTGCGCACCACCTTCAAGGGTCATTTCCACACACAACAATTTGATGTCAAGCAACAACCACAAATGATATTTTATCAAATTGTAGTCATAATATATACGACATCAAAGCTAAAAAAAAGGTTATTACAAGGGCAGTCAAATACCTCCTCTTTCATCTATTTACCCGTAATCTGACTTCCTTTGCTAGGCGTTTGTAGCTTTTCAGTTGTATAGGTTAATGGGGAGGGTGGCAGAGCATGCACTGGGATAGCTAGGAATGATTGTTGCTTAGTGGGCATGGGTCCTGGAGGGAATTCAGGTGGTTGTATCACTGATGTAGCTTACCATCCATGGTGCTTCTTAACTCATTCAATGTTGAGGGTAACTGGAGGCATATGTACCGCCATAGTAGCTGGAGACATACAATCAACTATATTGAAG
Organism: Alisma plantago-aquatica; assembly: GCA_963693085.1. Classification (NCBI taxonomy): domain Eukaryota; kingdom Viridiplantae; phylum Streptophyta; class Magnoliopsida; order Alismatales; family Alismataceae; genus Alisma; species Alisma plantago-aquatica. The sequence goes on along the minus strand of OY856411.1, from coordinate 442,389,276 downwards.
ATCCCAATTATAGATATTGTCGCTCAGAGGTGCATGGGTTCCTGCAGGGAATTCTGGGAAAAACATAAGCAAATAAGCAGTACGACATTCTCTTTGCCGTCATTGTTGCCAGCCATGGTTAATTATCAGGTGGTTGTATGTAATGGTGTGGAGGCACATCTTGTAGTGGAGGCCGTTCTTAGGTAGTTTCAAGAGCACAAGGTTGGGGTTCCGTGGTTCTTCATCATATATATTTAAATTGCAAGTAGCTAGATATACCTATGGAAAATAAGATATCATCTTTGAAAATTGAGTAATGAAAATTTTGCAGTAAATAAGATGTGAGATTTTATATATATATTTAGTCACATGATTCCATGTCCTGGTGCGCATCTCACATTGTGAATGTAGACATTGGACCTTCCACTTTGGGGTGAGATTCAATCATCTAATGTGAATTCAAATCTGTTGGTGCCACAAGAATTCTATCTGTCTAACCATTAACAAGTAAAATCCTCTCAGTATTCGTTATCAGCGCAAAACAGAGATATTGACTATGTGAGATTTCTAATCAACATGGTCGTGATGTAGCATTTATTTAAGATAGAAATATATGTGGACATTAGAGGTTAGCTCCAATAAGATATATACTATTTTATCTCATAAATCAACCACATTGAAATAAATATAGAAGATGAATCCATTGAGGTTCCTTTTCAACTAGTATAGCTATTGTCAAATGTCAACCCTAACCATGTGGGCACAATATATAAGGAAAGATTAATACCAACAAGTATTGAAGGGTTCATTCAGTAGCCTAGTCTCTTCTGATTCTTGCCTAGTCGAGATCAAATCTTGTTGTAGCATAGCATTTTTTGGATCCTTCCCCATGTCCACCAACATCCTCAATGCCTTCAACAAACTACATGAAATGAAATATTAAATATGACAGATTACAGTAATGGAAAAAATATGGAACTAGCATCGATGAATGGAACAACTATGTGATCTTAACAACATATCAATCTCTTCGTGTCAGATGGGTGAGAGTTATTACTAGAAAAAGGACCAATTGTGAAGAATATATATATATATATATATATATATATATATATATATATATATATATATTCAGGTACTGGGATGGAAACTACCTTCTTCGCTCTCAAATACCAAAAATAATTCCAACAAACCACTATAAAAGAATTTATCTGCATTGAGTTATTTAATTACCTATACAAAACAAAGTATTTTTTTATGTATGTACATAATGTAAGAAATGGATGGTAAAGAAAGCAAGAAATGCATTTTGATGGATTCAACTTGCCTAAAAAGTAGACGTATTCAAGTCAATTGAAGCCAAAACAATCATAGGATTCACCATTAATTCCCCCACTCTAATTGTGAGTCTCCCAACCACATACATAATTAAAATAAAACAAACAAAGACATATAACATGATTAACTTTTGTTCTACATATATGACACATCAAAAAATATAGAAATTTTTATTTCATAGAAACTACACACAGAAGTTCTGGAAATGTAACAAATAAATTAATTGGAACTAAGAACAAATTACTAAAATATATCTATACATTATCTAAATGAATAGGAAATAAAGTGTTTTGTGTAAACAAAATACAAAGAAAAATTTAGATATGAAAAAGTCTTCCTAAGAAACTAATAACTAAATCTAGAACTCTAATGGGAAGTAGATCATTAATTTCTAATCACTCAGTTGATCTGTGCTTTCTGGTGGAGTGGATGATTGTAGAATGTGTGAAGACCGACCCTATAAAAGAAAAGAAAAAAACTACAAGTGTCCAATCCCTGTTATACAGTTTAGTCTTGCTTATAACTTAAGTAGAATAATCAACTTACCGCATTTCGAAGAACAACCTGTCGGACAGCATGCCTTCTTTCAACAAAATTCTTTTTTCCATTTCTTCTCTCCTAGTAGTACATACAAAAATAAAGGTTAATAATTTCCGCCTAATGAAAATAAAGTATATGAGGTGTAAGTACCATACCAATACAGCTATTCTTAAATTAGCTTCAACAAGTTCTCTATTACTATCCTCTAGCTCCCTTTTGGTATCTTTTAGTTGTTGTTGAAGTTCTATAACAATGCCATGTAAAACTTCTTTTGCTTTTCGATTTTGCATTTCTTGATGAGATACGGTGGCACCAAAACCTCTTTCAAACCCTCCGCGATGTTTTCCAATCATTTCATCCAAAAATGATGAAAACTCTAATGGATCACGTGTCTTGTCTAGGCCCCGACTTATGCATTCATCAATAACTTTTTGCTGATGATCATTAGTAAATTTTAAAAATACAATAAATTAAAATAGTATATTTCACAACTTACAAGAATGACTTTAGTGTCCTTGTTGGGAAATTTTTGCTTCGTATCTAGATGGCCTGAGACGTAGACCTCCAATGTTGGATGCTCCTTTTTCTAAATATTTAGTACAAGATTAGAGAATAGACAATACTTTCTGGATAGCTTGTAAGATAGAAACATCATTATATATTAATTAATTAATTAATTATTTATTTCATTATTGTAATTCAAAAAAAATACAATAAATTAAAATAGTATATTTCACAACTTACAAGAATGTCTTTAGTGTCCTTATTGGGAAATTTTTGCTTCTTATCTAGATGGCCTGAGACGTAGACCTCCAATGTTGGATGCTCCTTTTTCTAAATATTTAGTACAAGATTAGAGAATAGACAATACTTTCTGGATAGCTTGTAAGATAGAAACATCATTATATATTAATTAATTAATTAATTATTTAGTTATTGTAATTCAAAAAAAAATACAATAAATTAAAATAGTATATTTCACAACTTACAAGAATGTCTTTAGTGTCCTTGTTGGGAAATTTTTGCTTCTTATCTAGATGGCCTGAGACGTAGACCTCCAATGTTGGATGCTCCTTTTTCTAAATATTTTGTACAAGATTAGAGAATAGACAATACTTTCTGGATAGCTTGTAAGATAGAAACATCATTATAAATTAATTAATTATATATTCATACCTGTTTAAAGTGATGGCTTGCAAAAGAAATAGGTCCATGCGTATAGGTAGGCCTTACTATGCTTCGGATGCTCTTATTTTTAGCCGACAATTCCTGAAACAAGTATAATAGTTATGTCATATCAGATTTGATGATATATAGTATAATACAAAGTATTATCACCTTGTTCTTTTCTTTGTTCTAGTATTCCAACAATTCTTTCCATTGCTCAACATCAATTCTTTTGTCTCTGCAAGTTGAGGCTTGTTCCTCTATAGTCTTATTTTTATCATAATATTTGCTCTTCAGGCTATATCTCCAAGTTCTCAGTTCTTGTTGCATAATTCTTTTACAAGCAGTTACAACACCATCTAGAGGAGCCTGGGTTTACCCATATTCCATTACAAATCTACCAAAATTTTAAGTAACAAAATTTCCATGTCATCAATACTTATATTATTCATTTACAAACACATGCACTTAAATTTAACTATAGTGTTACATACCTTTAATTTCTCCATCACCTTCTCAAAACTTCTTTGATGTTTTTGTCCCCAAATTTTAGCTATAGGAAATTACTCCGCGCATCTAGCGTACAACCCCAACCATCCTGATAGTTTCTGACGTTCATCACAAGCAGGTACACCTAATTCTTTATCTACAATGCAAACCCATTTTTTTCATCTTTTGGAACGACTGCTTTGTAAGTGGTGCATCCTCTTGTATTCTTTTTATCTTTATATGAAATTATAACCATTAAATATTAACTATAAAAATTTGTACTAAAATTTGTATGACATACAATACTTTTTTTCCATATTGGGTCATCTTGAATTTCTTCATTTACTCTCGTTTGGTCTTCTAGGTGCAACTCATCTTCAAGATGATCACCATTTTCTATCATAATATAGAAATATGATTTGTTGTTAGAGCCTAGTACCCAGTAAGGGTGATTATATGTGAAATTTTAGTGTATTACCTGATAAATAGCCATCTAAAGTTCCATTATCATGTAAGTCATCACCATTATTTCCATCATCTTCAACAGTAGTATCTACAAATAATTAGTGGGTTATGTAAAATTATCGTAGTAGTAATAATAATGTAACTATATAAATTACCTGGAACACAGAAATCTGAAATTCTATGGACGGGCAAGTAATTCTCATCTAAAGTTTCATTGAAGTGGAAATCACCAACATTATCTTTATCACCTTCTACATTAATATCCAAATAACGAATAGATTATGGATAATTATTATAGCTAGAATAATATAACTAGAATTATTACCTTTGACAGTGGTATCCAAATTTTCTTGGATGTGAGCGTCATCAAAATCTTAAAAGATTGAATATAATAATGAGATACACTAAGAGAAATTACTAGCATAGTATTATGTATAATAGACGCATAACTCACTTAAAGTTTCATGATGGACAAATTCATTCAAATGTGATCTATTCTCATCGCTCATGTCAAAATCTACAGGTGACCTGCACATTTCTTCATATATTTCAGTATCTTCAGGTGGAATAGATATCTGCTTATTGCATCTCACATTTCCAGCAGCTATAGTAATATTTTATCATTAGGGTGACAAAATATAAAATTGAATATTAAAAATGCTTACCTAAAAGTTCAGTCCTACGAGATGCATTATGATTTGGTGAACTAGAATCACAATGGACATATGTTCTCTTTAATTTTGGATGGATAGTTTTCTTGAGAGTACTTGATTCACCTTTTCTGCTCATAGACTTGTCTACATGAATTCAATCATTTCAAGTTAGTAAGAGATGAGTCATAAAGCAAAATTCTACAATTAATATAGTAAATAATGTACTTCATACCATGATTTTGAGTTTTTTTAAATGCATCACCAACTGGAATTTCTTCTTCCAAAATTTCTGAGTTTCTTGGTCTCTTCGTTTCTAATATATTAATGGAAAAAATGATACAATATTGAGTGGTTGGCGATATATACATAGGCAACTAAATTAATTAAGACTTACTTGATGTTATCTCACTCAAGAGTTCCTTAAGTGGATTGTTATGGATGGGGACATGCTTTCCTTTGACATTTGTATATGCATTTGTACTCTCTATCACTATGAAAAGTAGAAGGATTCATAATTGATAGTGTTTGCTAATAGAAGGGAAAAAATCACATACACAAATATAACTTGTACCAGTTTCAGATCTATGACGGTGATGTAAATTCTTACTTCCTCCAGTACTTTTGGTCGAGCCTAAATAAAGTGTGTTTGAAATCCATTCTAACTTTGTATCTACTTAATTACATTTTAACGTATAAATTAATTGGATATGGAAAATAATACCTCTGAAGTTGGTCCTTTGAAGTGGTGTGCTCCCTTGACTACCATGATTAGACACTACAATAAGATCATTAATATTTTGATAAATTTATCAAAAGTTACTACACAATAAAAAACACTAATGATTGGAAAAAAAAAAACTAATGGTATGAATTACATTTTTTGCATCTGGGTTCATGTTCAATTTCTTGATCTGTTCTCATGTGGTCTTCTAGGTGCATGGCATTTTCAGCAATGGACTTTTTCTTCAAACTTGGCTACACACTTTTCTTGAAAGTGTATGATTCACCTTTTTCATTTATAGATGCATCTATACAAATGCAATAATTTCACATACCTAAGAGGACATGATGTCGAAAAATACAAAATATGATATTAATGTAGTAAAGAGTATACCACAATTTTTGACTTTTTTTAATACATTTGCAATTGGAATGTTATCATCCAAACAATTTGAGTTTTTTAGTCTTATTTTTGATCCATATAACCAAATATATACAATATTAACATAAACACATGAAATTAAATACCTTCAAACTAAATTGAGTTTATCTTACCCATACTTTCCTTAAGGATGGACGCAGATTTTCTTTTTGCAACTGCAATTGAATTCACATTGCTACTCACTTCCTTATTTGGATCCTTAAAGGTGGGTGCAGACTTTATGAGTTCTCTCTTCTTACTTCCATTAACCACTTCTAGTTCTAAAATTAACATAAAAGACAAAATATGTGACAAAATTTCTGGCAAAAAAAGTGTATGCAAAAAATTAAAATAAAGTTTCACATACCTGCTTTTCTTAATGCAAGATTGGTGCCCTGATTTTCCATCTCCATGATCTGATTAACGGTCTTGAACATAGATTTAGGTGGCATGACTCTGAAAAAAATGATTGTATTAAATCTTAGTCAGATGTCTGAAGTGAAATATCAGACAGTCCTACAAAAACCAATCATAAATATAAACAAAAGACTTCTATTGATTATACCTCTACTCTCCTTCTCTTTTTAGGTTGTAAAATTTCACCGACTACACTTTTACAAACTTTACAAGATGTAGATATATTAGACCTAGTCCATCCGACATCAGGAACATCATTCAACCCAAAACTAATTGAAGGCTCATGATATTTACCTAAGTGATCATCTTTTTGTTCAACAATGAGATCATGATCTACATATACATTTTTAGGTTTCCAGTGGCATACAATACTCCAATGTCCATCTACAGGATCTCTTGAGTAAAAGACTTGTTCAGCTTGTTCTGGGTATATAAATGGTTCATCTTCAAAGCTTCACTTACTAGTGTTAACATGTGCAATGTTAAGATCATCAACAGACAACTCTTCCTCATCGAAATTGAACCAGGAGCATTTAAACAGAAAATAAGGATTCATTCCATGGTAGCAAATCTCAAAGATGTCATCTAGAATTCCATAATATACTTCACCATCAGGGCCTATTGTGGCGATACCACTATTCTGTGTTACTCAATCTTTATCAACATCTTGACGCTCAAATTTGTATCCATTCACAAAGTAACCTTTATAAGAATATATTCCTATCTTAGGTCCTTGAGACAGATATTGGATAGGCTTGATAAGTTCATCAAATTCTTGTAAGGAAGCAACCTATTTAGAAAAGAAATATGGATGAAATTAAGAAATAAGATAGGATAAAAACATTATGTTAAATCAAATAGTTGTATTGCCTTACATGATCTTCAAACCAATTTACAAATGATTTGTGGTGGTAAGACTGTAAGGTGAAATCAACCCAACTAGGGTGTTGGCATCTTAAGATATCCTGATGCTTCTTGTATTTATGTATGTCGCGGATAAATTTTGTTAGACAATTTCAAAAATATTTTATAATTAATAACTTGTTACTTACTTCACATAAGGTTGAACTTCCTCAGTATTGAGCAATATGAAACGTGTAGCTTGATGTAGTTCTTCGACAGATATGCTCACTATAGAACGAGAGCCAAGTGGACCATCGAGATACCTTACAGGTCTATGTAGCTTGGTTTCCACATCATGTAGATACCTATCATAGAATATGCTTGCTTCCTCCATTAAATATCCTTCAACAATAGAACCTTCTGGTCTACTCTTATTACGAATGTAATTCTTTAGTGTGTGTAGATATCTCTCAATGGGATACATCCACCTAAATTGAACTGGTCCAGCAAGTTTTGCTTCTATTGCTAGATGCACAGCTAAATGGACCATGACATCAAAGAATGCAGGAGGAAAAATCTTTTCTAATTTGCACATTATTATAGGAATTTTCTGCTCTAACGCTTCCATCTTCTCAATAGTAATGACCCTTGCACTTAGTTCTTTGAAAAAAACATAGAATTCTGTTAGAACTTTTCTGACAGGTTTTGTTAATGCCTTTATCACAGCTACGGGAAGGAGATGGTGTAGCAATATGTGGTGATCATGACTCTTCATACCAATTAACTTCCTTTCTTGTAGTTGAACCATACGGGAGAAGTTTGATGAAAATCCTTCAAGGAGTTTAATGTCCTTTAATACAGACAAAAAGTTTTCCTTTTCTTCATTTGGCATACTATATATTGTATGAGGAAGCTCCCTAATATTATTTGATTTTGAAAGTTTAGGCCACAATGATTTACGTATTCGCAAGTGTCTCAAATCCAATCGGGCTTTAATATTGTCCTTATTTTTACCATCCTTTTGAAGTAACCACGCCAAAATATTTTCACTCACATTTTTTTCTATGCATAACGTCTAGATTGTGTCGAACCAGCAATGAGCTCCAATAAGGGAGCTCAAAAAAATACTTCTCTTTTTCCACCCCTCAGGTAGTTCATGTTGGTCATGTAAATTATTACCTAAAACCTTTCCAAAGAGAACATTATCATAATCTTTCCACAAGTGTTCAATTTGTTTCCCATCTACAGGTTGAGGTGCGGGTTCATGTTCTTCAACTCCATTGAAGCTTTTTTTATCAACATGTCGTGGGTGGTTAATTGGTAAAAAATGTCGATGTCTTAGATAGACACATTTTCGACTGTATGGAAGGTAAATAGAACCATGATCAGTTTGACAATACGGACAAGCCTTGTAGCCTTTTGTACTCCAACCAGACAACATATTGTATGCAAGAAAGTCACTAATGGTCCATAGAAGCATTGCTGGCATGCTAAATACCTCACCTAGTTTAGCATCAAAAGTGTTCACTCCAGCCCACAACATCTTCAATTCATCAATCAATGGTTGGAGATAAACATCAATATCGTTTCCTGGTGATTTTGGGCCATCAATAAGAACTGACATCATTAAGAAAGATTGATGCATAGTGAGCCAGGGAGGAAGATTATAACAAATTAAGATGATGGGCCAAATACTTCTACTACTCCCCCATTGCAATATTGAAAGGGCTAAATCCATATGTCGTTAAGCCAAGTCTGACATTTCGTGGCTCAATGCTGAATGAAGGATGATTGGTATCAAAATCTTTCCAAGCCTTAGAATCCCTCGGATGTTCCATTTCACCTACTGCGCCAGCCGTACTAGTGGAATGCCAAATCATCCAAGGAGCTATCTTAACTGAATTGAATAATATTTTCAATCTAGGAATCAAGGGGAAGTGGCGAAGAACTTTTTGTGGTGTCTTTTTCTTGATCTTTATCCTTCTTCCCCAGCTTGTATCAATCCACTCGAGGTAGAACACTTTGGACATTTTTCTAAATTCAAGTATTCTCCTCTATAAAGTATACAATCATTGGGGCATGCATGGATTTTTTGACAATCTAACCCTAGAGAAGACATGAGTTTTCTACATTCATACCATGTTGTTGGCAACTTGTGTCCCATAGGCAACGCTTTAGATAGAAGTTTCAGATATCCTGACATCGCCTTGTTGCTTATTTTATTCAAGCATTTGTGTCTAAATAGATGAACAACAAAGGAAAGCTTTGAGTAGTTATAACAACCTAGATATAATGGTTCACAAGCATCTTTAAGTAGTTCCTCAAATTTCTTATTATCATGAATATGATTTTCATAATCACTACCACCATCATCATGAATAGGATATTCACTACCACTATCAGGAAAGTCTATGTTCATTTCTACTTCGTCATAGCATGCATCATTTATCAACCCCTCCATATTGTCAAAAGAGTTAGCCACATGTTGATTGACCATATGATCTTTTTTGTCAATATGACCATGATATTCCCAATCAGTGTAGGTCGATAGAAATCCAGAACTGATAACATGCCATGTAATTGTCTCCCTATTATGAAAGAATATGTTCTCACATTTCACACATGGACACCTGACCTCAATACGATTACTAAATGAAAAATCCAAAAATAAGTTAAATCCTTGCATGAATGCCTCTTGGAAACGTTCATGTTTAGATTTTCCTCTACTCATCCAACTCTTATCCATGGCTCCCTGAAAAATGATCATGAAATTTTGTTAAATTTCCAGTTATGTATAAGAACCAATTGTTGTTAATGTAAATTAGGCTTGAATTAGGTCAAATTATGAATGTAAATACTTAATCATTAGCACCTTATCCAACGCCTACCCACCTTATCAACTATGCCTTATCTATAAAGGTTCTCTTAGGCCCCCTACGCTCTAGGCGGGCCACCTTAAACTGGGTGCCTAGGCTAAATACATCTATTTTTGTAATTTCCATTCCTCTTCCTTGCAATTAATATTCTTCAAAAATATTATCTATTTTTTATTATAACTATATTGAAGAGGAAATCAATAGAAAGCAGAACCAAATAGAGAATCTATTTCACCAAGAAGAACCATTGAGGTCTAGTTTAGGTGTTGTTTAGCCTAGATACTATTCATCCTTCTCTTTTTTTGGGCAGGATTTATTTTAGACTTAGATCTGATTAGGTCACATAATGTAAAATCAGATTTTAATTAGGCCAAATCATGCAAATATGGACAATAAGGTCTGATTTGGGGGAAAATATCTAATTTGAGGCAAATAATTGGGATTTGAGGAGTTTAGGTCCTCATCTAATAGAAAGTAACATATATCATTCATTGGGATTTAGGACTATTTTGTCTGATACTATCTTGTTTTTCACCTACCCTCAAACATGTTCTTGAAGGCCGAATTGCTACTCAGGTTTTACTTTTTTGGGTAGGATTTATATAAGAATTACATATGATTAGGTCATGTAATCTAAAATCAGGTTTAAATTAGGACAAATCATGTCAAATTCGGGAAATTAGGATTGTATTGTGAAAACAAACTTGATTATTACAACAACAAAATTTGGTGAAGTTGAAGGAGATATTAGATTCATTTATGTCAATAAAGGAAAAGTTTGGAGAGCTTAGGTCTGATTAGTAGGTCCTATTATATAAAATCAAGTAACCCGCATTGCCCTAGGGTAATTAGACATCTACGAGAGAAACAACCAAAGATGTAACTAAATCTAATCTAAGAAAAATAATCCTGATTTGAGGAGTTTCACCATAAATTGTGTGGGATGTTGGAAGAGCACCATTTAGGTGTCAGCAAATCTCAACAGGACATTCTTACTTTACCTCCTCAATACCTAGGACATGGTACTCTAGTTTGAGGAAAATAATTCTGATTTGAGGAGTTTCAACATAAATTGTGTGCGATATTGAAACAACACCTTTTAGGTTTCAACAAATCTCAACATGTCATTCTTACTTGACCTCCTCAATACCTAGGACATTTTGTGCTCTAGATTAAGCCATCTATTTAGACATTGAGGCCACATGCGAAAAATTCATGGTGCTCCAGTTTAAGCCATCTACTACAGTTCACATGAGTTCAATAAAATATATCATAGAAAAAAATAAACAAATATGCATGACAAACCAAGATAGCACCATATTTAGAGTAAGGATCTTAATGGTTACCCCACTTTCCCAGAACAAGAACTAATCTTGCAGACCTTACATATGGAAAATTGTGTTGCCATAACAGAAATAGAAATAAGAATTATAAGACTATATTTCGAGTTTTAGCCTCCGAGGTTCTGGTCAACTGAGGTTCTCAAGATGCCTCAAATAGGGTACCCAATCCCTAAGGTAGCTTCAGTGCCCATCTAAGGACACTTAAGATATTATCTTAGCAAGAAATAATGATCTATATAAAATGATGTGACTTTGAATGGTTAATCATTTACCACAATGCTTGGGTTTGAGCTTTTATGATATGGGATGGCCCTCACATGCATTTGGGAGAAGCCACATCTAATATCATGATAGTATGCTCTCACAACAAGTCCCTAAAACATATATTTATCAAGTTGTGCTTAGGCCCTACTACATAACTGATTGTCACCAAGTTCCATTGTAAAATGTTTTAAGTTGGGGTGATATACTGGGCGTCCCTAGGAAACTCATGGTTACCTATCCACCTATACAACCATGCATTGAACATTAAAAAGAACAAGAAAAAATCCCAACTGGTTATCATATTTCTATATTTTAAGTTGAACACCATGTTCTGTTCTATTTTACCCTCAAGTTGATACTATCACCCCAATGTTACTGCATTCCCTCTTTATTTTTTGTATCTTATTTTTACATGACCAAGCAGCAATTTCCTGCTATGTTATGGAGTTATTGTTGTTGCAGTATTCTGATATTACCCATTTACTACTGCTCCACTTACTGATTTACTATATATCACAATGTTTTTTTTTCTTCTTCATTATCTTATTTATATAATCTATTTATAGACCTCTTATCTAAATGTACTCACATTAGTACAATGCTAATTTCTTGCTTGCATTTTCAGTTTCTACTCTACAGTTCCTATGTTAGATTCAACTTCCCCTGTACATTCTTTACACTTTCTAACAAAACCCACCACAGTTTTCTTAAGAATAGTATTAATTTTATGCAATTAACCTCAGGAGAAATATGATTAGATCTAATATTTATGAAGCTCTATCAAGCTAAAAATGGAAAACTCATTTCTAGTTATTCGATTCTAGATGTGGGATCGTTAATTGATTTTGATTTTGATGAAAGCAAGGTAACCCAAAATGGACTGTTGAAATGGACTGTCGAAGACACTATGTTCCTACTTTTTGAAGATAGTTCTCAAGGTTAACTGTCATTTTGAACATCACAGGACAAGTGTACTTCTCTTTTTCAACAACTTTGTGTTGATATGTAAAGAAAAACAATGATAAAAGAGTAGTCCAAGTTCTGTCACGGAAGGAGAAGCTCCTCTTCACATGAAAGCAGGATATTAGCCTAGGCCATCAACTACTACTTCAACTATTTAAAGTTGTGATCCCATATATGAAAAACAATGAACACTATGGTCAATAGCTAAATGATAAATCCATTCAGTCCAAGTAAGAGATAATATAACAATATAATATCATATTAATGCAAACTTATGTTAGCATAACTGGGGACAAGAAGGAAATAAATTTGGGAAGACATCACACTAATAGAAACAAGACAATTAAATATCTTAACATTGTCATAAGTACATGCTATCATTAATCAAAGCATAATTGGTATAGAGTAAATTTGGGGAAGTTTGGTATGATTTGGCCAAATTGTGCCTCATTTAGGTGACTATATGGTAAATAGGGAATGTTAAGGCCTAAGAAGTTTATGCTATGCAAATATTAGTTATATTTAGGTCAAATTATGTCATATTATGACCTAGCTAACCATGAATGACACCCTTTATACATTTGGTAGCCACAATGGATGTGGAGGGGCCCAACACCACTAAGGATGTGGAAAAAATACAATCTCAACCCCACTACATAGGAGGACATAATGATAAGACACGGGATGGAGGGTTATTGTTCAAATATAACCAATATCCAAAAAGAAAAATAAATGGTAAACAGAGTTGGGAAGAGTCCATAGTGTGTTCAAACACATCAAAAATGAATCAGGGTACAACACATGTTAAGAAGAGATTGGGGACTTGTTTGAAGCGACCATATTACTCTGGTTTAGACACAATTTCATTAAGACATAGTGGATACAAACAAACAACTGGTTATGCTTTAGTTCACAAAGGCTTCAGAAAGAACCATGTGATCTTCCAGGGATCTAACTATTAAGCATTCACTTAAATTGGTTCCAAAAGATTAATATCAGTAGAATGGTAAACTAGTTTGGTAATACTTGAATATTTGGTGCAATAAAGACATCCATAGGAACCTTGTCATGAACATCATTCTCAAAGTGTTGTGTAGGTTTTGCAACCCTTTGATAAAGGCTATGATGTTTATGAATTCTGAGCAAAGCAAATGAAAAACCATAAAATCATAGTAAAGCAAAGAGAATAAGATTGAGAAAGAGGCATGATTGATAAAGGAGGAAGGGGAAAGAAGAAATAAATTGGAATGTTGACGAACTTTACAGGGGGTGAAGCTCCTTCTGCTTGCAGCTTTACAGCTGATTTGTGTTAGTACCTGCACTCACCAGAAGAATATGGAAATCTGTGAATTTAGATCAAAGAAAAAGGAATCAGAATGTGAAAGAGGGGAATTTGACAAACAAAGAGGGGAAATAGGAACTAACCCTGAATGAGAATTGTGAAGAACTTGAATAGGGGCGAAGATATACACCTTGCGGTCAAGCTTCTGCTGCGAGCGTTAGCACCTGCACACGCCAGAAGAAAAGAAACTCAATGATAAAGAAAATCCAAGTTTGATGCACCATGAACTCAGAGCAAAGTCAAGAGAATGGAACCATCAAAGTCTAAAGCACCATGATTCCATGGTCCACTTGGAATTAGCATTTTAGTAGCAAACTCTGGAAAATGAACTGATGATCGAGTATAGGAATAACATGGAGTCAAAAATTATAAAGAGGGATAGATACGTTGTGGTTGGGTGGGGGTATAGATTAAGAAGACAGTATGTTCTGCTTGCGAATTCCAAACAAAGCAATGGTAAATCCATGAAATCAGAGCAAAGCAAGAAGGGAAAATGTGAACTAACTCTGAATGGTGATGAACTTCAATTGGGGTGACGAGCTCCTTCTGCTTGCAACTGATCTGATTAGTACCTGTGATAGCTAGAAGAAAAGGAAAATCCATTAATTCAGAACAAAGGAAGAAGAATGAAGAAGAGGGGCGAACGAGGTACAGAATAGTTACTTTTTAGGATGCACAGGTTCAATATAGTTACTTTTTTATCGAGTGAGTTACTTTTCTGACTGAATAGTTATTTTTTAGGATGCACAGGTAGCGAATTACAGACTACCAGCATAGATATTAAAGATAGACCCATATATATATATATATATATATATATATATATATATATATATATATATATATATATATATATATATATATGACACATATATACACACACACACACACATATATATATATATATATATATTTGTGTGTGTGTGAAGTTGTACACAATAAATTGGGTAACAACATAGACAGTTTATAAAACCAATGATTTGTTCATACAAAATAACAACAAATCAAGTTTTTATTCCATGGGAACGAACATTACTAGTAAATAAAAATATAATCTTTTACGATTATACATTCTTTCCCATTTGATATTCAAACACTATCTTCTTCTACAATGTTTCATTTAGTCTTGCCCCATTTATATACATTCTTTTATTTTTGAAACAAAAATGTTCTATTTAAAACGGCTCCTCAAGTCTCTCTTTCCTATTTAAAATGTTGTCCTCATTTTCAAGAATGTAGGCTATTTATTTATCTTATTTATATTTATTTTTATTGAGTAAGTAGTAAGATAATGTTCAAAATTAAATGCAGTGATATATTTTCAAAGAAAGAGAGGGTTAAGTTAAAATTATTGGTATAGAAGGGTGATAGACTATTTGAATTAATTATGAAGAAAGATGGTATGTAATGATATATGTCATTAACTTTTATTATTTCTATCTCTCTCTTCTGTCTTTCCATAAATGTGTCACCTTTCTTTATTTTTCTTAACTTGATTTCATCTCCACTAACAATTACATTTATAAGTTTATGAATAATAATTTGCATACAATAATAAACTCATTTCTGACATCAATTATCTATACTTGTTTTTGTAATATTTGAACGTTTCCATTCAAACATCTCTATGAAATAAGTCAAAAATAGAACACATTAGATGATTCGAACTCTCTTACCACCATTGTATAAATAACTATGTAAGTTTGTAAAAATACACATTAATTTTAAATGAAACTATATAAAATTAAAGTACATTTGGTTATATGTTAATGTGCAAAGGATACATCTATGTTTATTAGGTCACAATGAAGTCTATTATGTGTGTAGTATATGTAGAAAAAAATAAAAACATCTCTATATATTAGATCATGTTGGTAAAAAGAGATCTAACTATCTATGTGAGAATGAAAACAAATAATGTGATTAGGAAAATATTTTACATATGTCTATATATAATAAAACACGATTGTTTGTTGTGCGACTTATTTATGATTTTTTTTTCACTAGAACCATAACTGAACCACAACACAACATTTTTAAAAAATCTAAAACCATATCCACACCATAACCACTTGATGCAATTATTTTGTCTAAAACTAGTGATGTGGTTATCAGCGGACATTATTTTTTCACAGTAGCACCATTACCATCCCTTAGGATAACTATAGAAATGATGTTGTCATGGGCAAATTTTGGGATGACCGTCAAATGCCTTTTCTACCAATGGCCATTCTATAATGAAAATAAGTGCATAAGGTGTGCCCCCCTCTTAGCACGTGTTTCACATGCTACGGGAGGGTGGTTTTCACTATATGGGAAGCTATCACTTTTCTATGGCTGTTAATGCATGAAGTGACACAATTAAGTGGGAAGAGGGGAGTAAAGAGAGAAAAGAGAAGAAAAAGAGAGAGGAAATTGTGTCACATATAACTTCTAATCCATAATGTATTTTTTGACAAAATAAAATATTAGATTTTTTACAAAAGTAGAATTTCACAAGACTGATTTTGAAATATTTTGAGAAAAATAATATGGTGCATAAAACTAATGTGCATTTGTTTTCCAAAATATGCGCATTACATGTGAAATTGGATGCATTGTAAAAAAAATAGGTGCATTCACATGACATGGAACAAGAAGAATAAAATGGAAGAAGAAGAACAAGAATATGAAGATGATAATGTTGATGATGATGATGGTGATGATAATCAGGCGTATTTCATTCCAAATTGGGCGTCTTACATGTGAATTTGTGTGTATTGCATAAAAAATAGACGTGTCGGTATTATTGGAAGAAGGAGAAGAAGATAAAGATGAAGATGATAATGATAAAGATGATGATGAAGAAGAAGAAGATGATGATGATGATGATGATGATGATGATGATGATGATGATGATGATGATGATGATGATGATGATGATGATGATGATGATGATGATGATGATGATGATGATGATGATGATGATGATGATGATGATGATGATGATGATGATGATGATGATGATGATGATGATGATGATGATGATGATGATGATGATGATGATGATGATGATGATGATGATGATGATGATGATGATGATGATGATGATGATGATGATGATGATGATGATGATGATGATGATGATGATGATGATGATGATGATGATGATGATGATGATGATGATGATGATGATGATGATGATGATGATGATGATGATGATGATGATGATGATGATGATGATGATGATGATGATGATGATGATGATGATGATGATGATGATGATGATGATGATGATGATGATGATGATGATGATGATGATGATGATGATGATGACGACGACGATGATGATGACGACGACGATGATGACGATGATGATGACGACGACGATGATGATGATGATGATAACGATGATGATGACGATGATGATGATAATGATGATGATGATGATGATGATGATGACAATGAAAATGATGATGATGATGATGATGGTGACTATTGAAAATAAGCACTATACTAACATGTAGATGGATAACGTTACTGATCAAGTGCATGAAGGTCCAAACTATACGCATTGCACTTATAATTGAGTTAATTGCATAGAAAAAATGTCCACATTATTTAAACTAAGTAGGCTCATTACACTTACGAGTAGGCACACTCTAGTACAATTGGTCTCATTGAGTTAAAAATAAGAGAATTCCACTTGAATGTGGGTATATAACTAGTAGAAGTAGGCGTACTCCACTCAAATGTGGGTGCATTACTAATAAAATTGGGCACACTTCATATTTTAATGAAATGGACCCACTTCTACCAATAATGAGCCCAAATTTAAGTGTCATGTGCCCACTTCTATTAGCAGTGCACTCACATTTAAGTGGAATGTGCCTACTTTTCCTAACATGCACCCACATCTTAATGTATGCATTACTAATAGAAATGGGCACAATCCACTCAGATGTGAGTGTAGTGCTAGTAGAAGTGGACGCATTCTACTCAAATATGGTCATATTGCTAGTAGAAGTGGGAGCATTTCACTCAATCTACTAGTAATGGGTATATATTTGTGTCGAATGTGCCCATTATTACCAGCAATGCATCTGCATCTAAGTGGAATGTGTCTACTTCTATTTGTAATACACCCATATTTTAATAGATGCATTTCGAGTAGAAGTGGGTGATTTCACTCAAATGTAGGCACGTTGTTGGTAAAAGTGGGCATATTTGACTCAAATGTAGGCTCATTACTAGTATAAGTGGGTGCATTCAACATTTTAACGGAATGCACCCACTTATACTAGTAATGAGCCCACATTTGAGTGGAATGCACAAATCTATTTGCAATGTGTACATTCTAGTGGAATGTGCCTAATATTGTTGGCAATTCACCCACATTTTAATCTTTTCTCATCTCCTCCATTTCAATCTCTTATCATTACCTCCCTCTCTCTCTTTTTTCTCTCCTTACTTCCCTCATCTATTATTTTTTCTACCAAAAATGAGCAAAATATTACTCATTTTTATTTTCAATATATTTTTTGTTAAAAAATTTTCGACATTAGTCTTGTTGAAATATATATTATTGTAAGGATTTTAATTATTTTTATTTCATCAAAAAGTTCAATACGAATTTAAAGTTATAAGCAAAACAACATATCTATAACTTACTACTGGGAAACATCAGATCAGAGTAGGAAGTGGAAACCAAAAATTTACTATTTGTATTATCATAAACAACAATATCGTATCAACAACTGTGTAATGAGAAGGATGGTTTAACGAGTTCATATGTGGTCCTGGAGTAAGTCCAGTGACTATAACTCATTGTAGTAGTGCAACACTCCTAGGTGCACTTGGACGACGTATGTGCAGCTCCAGTTCTTCACCACGGATAGGAGACTCGTATGACATCTACAATGGTTCTATCATGGATTGCAAGCTGACATTATCCTCCTAGCGGCAGACAACGGCCTCCTCGCCTCTATATAATTCCATATGGACCACCTAGAACTTATGTTGTTCTAGTAAAATAAACATGAGAGTTGTCCCTCCCATTGGTGGACTAGTTATAAACATGCTCTACTATAATTGTTTCTCCCTTGCTATCCCTCCCTATAGCGGGTAGAACTTGCTCAGGCTCTCTATTGGTTACCACAACTAGAGAGGACAAGAATTGTCAGAGGCAATTGAGTTGTACTTTGGGAATCCTCCAGTACCCCTCTATTTATCTGAGGGGTTAGGGTATGTGTTCCCAGTCTGTGTGGGAGTGGAAGGGGTCAGAAGATCATGAATTTTTGCAACCTACAAGTGCCAACCCGATCAGATTGCAACCGAATTGATCGGTCCACATGTGAGTTGATCGGTTTGCACCCCGAATCGATTATGAATTAGCAAATTCAAATCAAATTAATACACAATAAGATGTCAGCAATAATCCTTGATGCAATCGAATTTCTCCTAAAACTGGGTGACTCACCCTCATATATAGGCATCTCATTCACCCAACTGGATGGTTGGTGAGATGAGTCAATTTGTTTACTAAGTGAACCGTTCGGTTCTCTCTCCAGTTCTGGCTATTCCAATTCAATATTAAATCAAACTGACACTCCAAATGATCATCTCGTCACATGATTCGATCGGTTAGAAGTCCAGACAGTTGATTTATTGCTTGAATTGAGTACCTAAACACTTTAGTGATAAATCCAACCATCATTCATATTTAAAATCCTCTTCTAGATGTGTTCCTATGTGTGTGACCCTATAGGTCCCATATCACGTTGGTAGTGAATGTCCATAACTAGCTTATGACATCATAAGCAAATAGTGGTGTCCAGTCACACAACAGTGCCACCCAAGTGAATGGAAAGTTGGAGAACAACTTCAACCTACAATCTGTGTTAGGTGTTATAGTGATTGTATAATTCCTTTGTCTTTTATATCTAGAATGAACTCGAGGCATGGAATCATCATCCTCTCAATGTTCAATCCATATTCCTTGAACTAGAGCAGACTGACTGAGATATATGTGACCTCAACATCATATATTGATTCACATGTGCATGCACATGCTTTTCATAGTCTCGCTTATCGAGTGGCCAAGATATCAAACTCCAATAGGTGGGAAAAATCCCATCTACATGACTCTCAATCAGTGCCATGTGTCACATCTACCCAATCATCACCTTTATGGAAATCCTTATTCAGGGTTCTGCTGGATGATGTCAAAGTATACTGAGAAAATATTTGATGTGTGCACTAATTTCAAGTTTAAGAACCACAATCACCACCTTTACTATGAGAGATGACTATGACCACCAATGATGGGTTCCATGTGTCACTCTCAAGGTGGGTCTGTCTGATACACTATTCCATAACAACTATATGTGTGCTTGGTTTGATATCACATATCATGACTAATGAGATTCTATCATCAACCAACGCACACTCTAGTCTTATGTGTTACTAGTGTCTATCTTCCTTCCACAGTAACAACCGACTAGGGACATAATAAGATTGTACATACTCTTAACATGTGTATGATCTCATTGTTCAAGTCACGTACTTAAAGACATACATCATTGAGTAATAGTCATTCTTTAGACATTCATTCTGTTTCCTCATTATCACATTATTGAGTGAAACAGAATGAATTGGAAGATTGCCTTTATTATTATTACTCAAATCCTTTATGTAATATGCCATCACAATCATCATATGATTGCCTCTCTAGGCATACCATACCAACAGACTCCCACTTGCACTTAGATCTGATCACCCACGAATCATATTTTTGGTGATTTAAACATGTCCACCATGTTTCTACTATGCAAGTGCTAATCCAATGGGTTAGCAACACTTTGCTAAAGTTAGTGTATTGCATGTTCTTCATCTCTTTGTTGTATGATTTCTCATATGAGATGGAATTGTCATAATATGTATATGATATTCCTTGCCTAACCAGTAGCTCTATTGTTGTCACCAATGGTTGGAACATCTTTAAGTTCATCCATAGAACTTATAGATTCACATAGTATCCATTCTTGTGTTCCTAACACCAGGATACTTGGATTCTATTATAGAACATAATTAATGATCTATAGTTTGGAACCTTTCCAACTTACAAAACACATTTT
Source organism: Alisma plantago-aquatica (assembly GCA_963693085.1). Taxonomy (NCBI): domain Eukaryota; kingdom Viridiplantae; phylum Streptophyta; class Magnoliopsida; order Alismatales; family Alismataceae; genus Alisma; species Alisma plantago-aquatica. The sequence goes on along the minus strand of OY856411.1, from coordinate 442,368,341 downwards.
ATATTGTGATCTCTTTCTATCCTTTTGGAAGCTTGCATCGATGTAACCCCTTACACCCAACTCTTCCTTGTTGTTATAATCTAGCAACTAATCCTTTAGTGCTTCACAAGTACTAATGGATATCATTTAATGACATTTCCAATGACCCCCACTGGAAAAATATCATCTTGTCATGTCCAATACATACAAAACTATGGGATGAGTACATTTATATAGCATACATGATAGATCCCATTGCTAGCACATATGGCATCTTACTCATGTTTTTTCATTCTTTGTAAGAATATGAACATATGGTTAATGAGATACTAATCTATGATTCTCTCTCATTGAAACCTTCTTGTTTAACTCTTTCAACATCTTGCTATTGTATGTGCTCATATTTAGGTCATGAAACTTTCCAAATCTATCTCATAGATCTCAATTCCTATCATATAGGATGTTTCACCTAATACTTTATTGTTGAAGGTGTTTTCCATGCCAGGTCTCAATACTTACAATATTGAGATGTTATTCCCCATCAATATGAGGAATATTTATATATGTTCCCACTAAATCTTTTGTAATCACATATTTTTATCTTGATTCAAGTCAAACTCTTCGACTATCTTGTCATGTAAAAAGATCCCATCTCTAAGATGCTTGTTTCAATCTCTCATACTGAACTTTGTAGCTTATAGACTTTATTTGCATTCAAGAATTTTATAAAGCATTTAGGATGTGTCACATACACATCCTCTAAAATATTCCTAATAAGGAATCCAGTTTTAACCTTCATATGAAAATCTCATAGTCTATTCTAGTTGCAACAACAAGCATGACAATTGGTGAAGGTATTTCTTCTTGTTCAACAACTTGAACTAATTTGAAAACCTTTGCAACCAATATGTCCCACCATTTTGGTCTTTCAATGAAAACCCAAATTCACCTTATGGGCTTTACCCCTTTCAGATGGCACTACCAAGGTCATACCTTGTTAGTATACATGGACTCTATAATGGCTTTAGGCCACTTCTCAGATTATGGTTCTCAATAGCTTCTAGTTGATTTGTTGTCTCATCATATTATGACCAACCCATCTAAGTTGTTAGATTCACAATCTTTCAATCTCAGATGTGTTCTACTAGAACTACGAGGTTATGTGTTACATAAGGAACTTGAGATTCCACAACTACTTGTGATTCCCACTTGTTCCCTTTGCACGTCCTTGTTGATCTCAAACCTTTTGAGTTCTAGTTTTACTCCCACTGATTCTTTTGGAATTCAGTTTTCCTTGCAACAAATCAATTTTGTTATCGGATTGGGTTTAAATACAGTATTCAACAATCATGGTTTGTAGATAAACCTTTTCAAGAAACTACTTTCTTTTAAGTTTCAATCCTTAAGACATATCAAGACATTCACATATCACATGATGTGTGTTGTTTATAAACCATTTTAGATGATACATAGTTTTAGTGTTAATTATATATCCATAAGAAGTTTACAATATTAGATTAATATGATAATTATGTCATGACTCATCATTAAGTAATTCCTTCTTTCTGACACATCATCATGTTTAGATGGATTTGACTTGTGATACACTATCACGGTCCTTCCATAAGGTCCTCAAACTATTGATGTAAAGTATTTCAACATTTGATCATATCAAAGTTTCTTAATACTTTTATCAAAGTTATACTTCATTTATAATCTCCTTGAACACTTCAAGTGACTTATTGTGATAACCATAATTTTAGGGTTTCAATACTTGATATGGTATTTGAAGTTCATTAATATTCTTTGAATGATTTATTCCATTAAAAATTAACTTACTTGTATATGAGGAATAAGGTTGAAGGTCTAATACAAGACAATGCATTTGACTAAGATGGACAACACTTATAGTGATGATCCATATGTCTTAATAATGAACATGTGGGTACTTGCAAAGTTAGGCTTTCAATCAATGGCATTTATGAGTCTGGAAAAAAAAGAATGGAGTCATTCGATATGCATTGGAGGTGATACACCTATACATGAGCCTTTTTGAAGGACCAAAAACATGTGGTCAAACATAGGAGTTTGGTATCAATCTTTGCTAGAGGGTGGACTAAGTGATGATAAACCAATTGTTAAATTTAGATGAAGAAATTGTGCTTTCATGATAAGTAATTTAGTTTTAGATAATCTATGCATTCAAGACTATGGTTGCTGGGAAATTATGATCGGCATGACATTGACATGTCACGTGGCCCATGGTAGCAAGCCTGGCCCAATCCAGACCATGACTACTACTGACCCAGCAATGGAGATCTCATCTCCTAGCTCCAAATCCTATGGGGTTGAGGAAAACAACCCAACTTGTCACTAGTCATATACCTAAAATTTAAGGATCTTCTTAACAACCTTTTAGTCGTAGACAACACAGAAGTGGGGAGAGAGATCCACCCATCTCTATTTTGTGTCTCTCCACTACTACGAGCAAAAGGGAGGAGCAGGAGGTGAGGAGGCAGATCAACCCCCATCAATCCCTCACTCTCTATTGTCTTTCACCTTATCCAACTAGGTTTTTTCTAGATCTGTGGGGGACTAATCCTCAAACCCAACCTCCCATAGAAGGACAATGAACCTCTGGCAAGCCTTCTGTAATCCCCACCGCCTGCACCACTCCCAGGTTTGGAAGAGTTGTGGTAGGCTAGAGAGAGGTATAGCAACTAGGAGAAGCATGTGTTGTATCCATTGGCCGACCAGAAACCTTCCTCATGACTGAAGAACCAAGCCTCTAGCAGGTCAAAGACCCAGACGGGGAAGCCATCTCTAGGCACCTCCATCCCAATCTAGCGATGAAACCAATTCCATACGATCGTTCTGATAGGATGTGTAACATACTAAATTCTAGACATTTTATCTTTTGGCCCTCTTTCCCATATTTCCCTTTCATTTATATCCTTATTGGCCTTTTTGTTTAATTTGTGGATATTATGATGCTTTAGTTGACATTTGTTCACCTTTAATGCCAATTAAGGGGTTTAATGCACAAATACCTCAGTAGAAATCTAAGTAATGGGTATGATGTGCAATTTTTCACTTAAGTAATAAAATTAAGAAAAGAATTCATGCTAGACCTTTCTAGGACTTTTTAGAATATGAAAAAGAAAATAAATCCCAAAATTTGCATAAAGGAGATGATAAATGTAACAATTGGAGATAATATGGGATATATTGGATAAAAGGAGATAATAGGGAATATATTGTTTTAAAAATCACAAAGAGGAAAACTCACGAGATAATTTGATATACAATTTTGTTTTCTTGAACGAAAAGTTACTTAAGGGCCAAGTATCCCCTAATTTGGAAAATATAAATATATATAAGCCTTTATTAAAGGAAAATAAGAAATAAGCTAAGAAAGAGAAATAAAATATCTAATGTTCTCAAATTGGAAAAATAATTCCAAATTCGTAATATAAATATGAAAATAAGCCTTTGGGCAAGTTTTCAACTAATTTGGATGGTATTTGGATAATGTTAAAAAGTAGGAGAGAGAAAGTGTGTAGATCCTTTATTTTGATAATTAATTAAATAAATGCACCAACATGATCAATTAATGGCAAAATCATATCTAAGACACCAATTGGGACACGTGGGCGAAATTTCATCATATTTGGATAATCTTAGTCATTAATGAAGGAGGAAAGAGAAATTATTTTTGAATTGTTTAACCCATTAAAAATTCAGTAAAGGAAAAATTAATTCCATGTTCGGATTCTACACCTCAAAATCAGTCAAGGTGTCAATTTTTATTAAATTTGGAAATTGTTTGAGCCCTCAAATGAAGAGAGAAATTCATTTAATAATATATGTATCACATTATAATTGGATTAGGAATATATGTCACACAAACTTTGTGCCCGATCGGACGGTCCAAATTGACCATGGATGCATGTCCGTAGGATCAAATAGTTGAGAGCTCGTCTTCTTCCTCAATTTGGATCGGGAAACAAAAGCTTGATTTGCTAATTTTCAAAACTCGATAACTCTCTCATTACGTAATCAAATCTCGAAAATTTTGGTTCGTTGGGCACCTCTCTCGATTCTACACAGCTTTATCCTAAATTTTTGTGGATTTGATGAATATTTGAGAAAATCCCAAATCTCTCGAAACTCCTCTCTCATCCCAAACTCGTAAATCCTAGTTGGCTTTTCCTCGCCTATAAATATCCCTACCCCCAGCATCCCCATCTCCTTTACAACTCAACGCACCCCTCAATTTCTTGTTCCATCATTGTTTGACCCCCGATGAGCAGTTGAAGGCTCTGGATTTGTGGCACTTCTCTCTCTCCTCACTTCATCTCTGACTGAATTGGAGGTATGATTGATTTTGTCATCTCCTCCTCTTTCTTTTGGTTGCTTGAACGTCGAGTTTCATCGAGTCTAGAGGTTTTGCCCAAAACTCACGCAAGCAGTAGCTTGCTGCTCGACGCCATGTCATGAGCACGAGAAAGGGGATGATTCCCTCTTGTCTAATGACCATTTCACCCCTCCGCTCTCTCCTCTTTCTGTCTCTATTTCACATGAGGGCATTCTCATCCTTTTTATTTGTGTTTTCTCGGCTTTGACCAGCGCTAGTTGAGAACAGACCGCTGAATTGGCTGCTTTCCATTGGGCCAAGTCACGGGCCCAGTCCCTCTCTCTCGCTCTCTCTCTCTACTGTGTAAACGAAAATCACTTTTTGTAATTTTCCTATTGATCTATCTTAAATAATTCATAATAATTAATTCCTAGGTCCAAAAATAAAAATAAAATATGTTCTAAACTCAAAAAAAATCCCCTCTATCTAATAAAAATAATTTCAACACTTGATTCTGAGTTTTTTACAAAAGTATTTTTGGGAATGATTTAATCAAGTAAAAATCACTAAAAATGCCTCTAACTTCCATATCTTCAAAATACATAAAATTATATGTTACTTTGATTAAAAAACCTAATTAAGAAAATGATGATGGTTTCATTTCCTAAATCGATGGTTTGTAGAAAAAGTTGGTAACTTTGGGGTTTTAAGTCTTTAAGGAATGAATATAGTTCTAATACATGAACATGGTTATGGTATTAGGACAAGTGGACCTTGATCTCGTTTAAAGGTTCTTAAAAGTGGTTTCTAGGACTCTAGGGAAGAGGTATGTGCATGTAACACTTTAGTTGGGAAATACTATGCCTTAACCTATTCTTCCTAATGAGGCTTAATTGAATCTAATTCTCCATTCTTGAAACATAAATTACTTATGTCTCAAATCAGATTATTGCTTCATCTTGTTTGGGTCTTATACCCCAATGCCATTCTTATTGAATATTTTGATTACTCTTACCATGACTATTCTTCTAGCATGTACATTTATGTTCTATTTAATTTAAAGTAGTGGTACTTATGTACAACCACCCACAGAGGGCATGTATTTAATAGCCCTGGGGAATGTTTTTATTCTCCCCCATTATATTGTGTAGGTGACTGGGAATGTCTTATTATCCCCTAACATATAGGTTAGAGGTCTGGTAGGTTCCTCAACCCTACTTAGTTAGATAGACAAAATTATCTTACATGCAAATCCTTTTAATATATTTGTTAATGGCAAGCTTCTTTGTTATATAGCCTCATACTTTTGTTATCTTCATCATATGATGAACCCTGGCCTGTTTTTACTTGCTTTACTTATCTTGTTATCCTAGACTTATTTTGTGACACATACTTTTCTTCCCTTTCCCTTTTGCTGGGTGCCTTCCCAACCACCCAGGTGTTGAACAAAGTGATGGATAAGACAAGAAGATCTTAGCTTTTGGCTTGAACTTGGTTGGTGGAGATGTTGCTTTGGAGACAAGATTGTAGTAGTTAGACTTCCCTCTATCTAGATCCTATTTGTGTATCTTGATGTAAACCCTAATTGGAGAATGATATATTTTTGTAATATTTTATGAAATTGATTATAGTCATATATTATTTATTTTGTTGCTTTCCAATGGTCTTTTGTATACCATATAAATAAAGATTTGAAAATTTTACACCCATTTCAACATACCTTTTGAGTATGTTGGGAATGGAGGTTTGATATTTCAAATTTTTAGTAAAGAGGTGATTTCACTCTTTTACAGGATGCGTTCTGGAGCTTTGAGGAGGCGGCTACAGCATATCCACAGACCACCACTTAGAGGGCGAGCTTGGTCCAGGTTCCCTGCCAATAATCAACACCCAAATATGTGAAGCTCTGCCCTATTGCACCTGTAGAGCAAACTCTTACCTCAGCTATGAGGCACCCTTTTGCCTACCAACCTCCCCCGACACCAAAGGCTACCCCAAAGGCATCAACAATGATGCACCTTGTTGTGAAGCACTCATCTTAGATAGGATTCTTGCTAGCACTGAACATTGTCTCCCTCATCTTCTTTTCTACAGTGGTGCTCCATGGCGGCAAGCTCAGGTTGCCGAGGTGCTAGACCCAACCACCTACCAGGATCAAGATCGGAAGATCAACCCAAGGAACCAAGGTGTTAGAAGTTCTCTCGGATATGTGATGGAGTCACTATTGTGGAGGGTTCTACCAACTCACGGTATCCCCCGCTGCAATCCCAATTGAAGCTCATAGCCATGGTGTCGCCATTGTCAAGGACATGAAGCATGGTGTTGAGGGTGAGATAGACGAGAGGGTCAGTCGGTCCAGCGACTGATTAACCCAGGAACTGATCAGTCCAGCCTAAACCAAGATAATGCACAGGGCCCCAATATGTAGATGATGTGGCTACCATCCAGGCCACCTTGAAGATGATATTGATGACCCAAACAAATCAAAATAGGTAAATCCCATATTAATTTATAGAAATGTTGTGACCTTTTGAAATTCATAGTAAATAGCTCCCTTGTCCTAAAAATCCTTCAAAAATATTGCTAGACTCAAAAAAATGTATACTTTATTACTAGACCCCTACATCAGACCGTTGAACCACTTTGATTGATGATATTTAATTTAGAGTACAATGTTCCTATTTAGGGTTCATTAAATGAAATAAATAATATCCAGTTGATATTAATTCTAATAAAATTCTCCTAGAACCCTAAGGGTGATTTAAGTCCAAATTTGAACTGTGATCTGAGTAACAGGCCTAAATAATTGGTCATTTTCTATTAATGAATAATTAGATGCTTTTAGGACCATATTAATTATCAAAAATAGAAAAGCATCAAAAATATATATATAATTCGTACCCGACCTCAATAATGACATGTAGATCAGACTAAAAAATACTAGATATGATCCTAACATCATATTGGCCTAGGTTTGACCAAAACCCTAATTTGGACCAAAAATATCAAGAATATATGAACCATGTATTAATTATGATTAATTTTTATTAATCAGATGATGACCAGAGTAGTAGATGAGCTTGGATGTATAAGGAAACTATGAACTCATGTACGTGGGTTTTTATTAAGTATAAGACTAGTTTTCATGGATGCATAATGATATGATGTACTTTGGATGCTTTTATTTACATATAAATTCTTGGATGCATATTAGTAGTATATACATAGCCAAATATAAAATAACATAAAATAATATGGATGGTTTGTAGCTACTAAGTGTTTACATTTTCTCTCTCTCTCTACCTCCCTCTATATCTCTCTCTCTATCTCTCTCTCCTTCTAAAATAAGGTTGGCACATCCCCATAGCCCGAGGGGTGGGGAAAATATGAAGTTCAATAAAAGACATCTAAAAATATGTGTTTACCTAATTATCACATTAAATAATATTTTCTTTTACCTTTTCTTCTTTTTCAAAAATTTCCAGGTATGCAAGAACAATATATATGTATCTTTCACCCCGTACAAAACACATTGTTTTGATTCGTTGTTTCATGTATGTTTTAGGTTCAGAGATAGCTTGGGAGAAAAAGATGGTAGTGAGAAGTTGTACAGGTTGTACCTATTGTGTAGATCCTAATTATCATACATGTTCAAAGACTTGTAAATATTCTTTTAATATGTAATTGTAATTTATGTTGTAATAAGTCATATTGTAATAATTAACATGTTGAATGTTGAGGAAAGATATGGTGTATGTTATGGTTGTTTGTTCATGTATGCGCAAATTGCTTCCGCAACGCACTTTGATACAATTGGTTAATGTTTTCAGATTTTGTCTTCTCATCCCCATGGGGTTTCGGGAAGGTGGAAATTTGGGGACGTTACATTTATCTTTGTATTTCATTAAATACAAATCCTATATTAAATGATATCGTCAATGAATATAATGAAGTGAAAACAACTTCCTTTAGCATTTATTCTATAAGGTCTTTATACACCAGCATGTATAAGGCCTAGTAGAATCTTTGCTCTCTCCACTACACTTAGTGATAAGTGGTTTGTCATGTTGCTCCTAAATGAGACTTGTATGTCTCTTTTTGGTTCAATAACCAAGAGTCTAGATAAACATCAATATGTATTCTAGAAATGCATTTCTCGTACATGTGATTTATATGAAAATGCTAAAGTTTGTTTCAGTTATGAATTAGAATCCTTCGGTATTTACGTTATCATTCATCTTTAGATTTTTTTCATATGATAATCATTAGATGTTTGGGCATTGACATTCAATATCACATCTTTGAAACAAAAATATTAACAATTTTTTATTTATTTATCATCCTTGTCCTACAAGATGCATAAAGTAAAATGTTTCTATATATTGGCATAATAAAATTGCAGTTCAACTAACTCGATTACATGCCCCGTGGACTAAGATAAAATTATAAATATAGATTAAAGTTGTAGGAACTCTTGCTCCATATAGTATATCATTGCCCTTTCATAAGGCTTTACTTCTTATCAGATCTTGCACATCAACGTATGTTAGATCTACATCTGATATCGCATACCATAATGAAGAAGTAATTCATAATTATCTTATAACCTATATACATGAAGTAAAGGCCTCTGCACCTTCCTTCTACTTCTTTAGTTCCTCTAGAAAGAGAGGGAAATTCCTTTTCCGATGTCCAGACTAATAACAATGGTGACAATCGCCTCTTTTCTTTATTCCTCCCTTTTCCTTGAAATCTAAAATTTGGGCTTCTAGTCATCTTTAGAACTCTTCGTAGCTTTGCCTTTGCCTTTAGACTTTCCCTTTGTCATTCTGATCATCATCACAGACTTGGGCTTGTCTTTCTTCATTTGTGCCCCAGTTGTTCTCAACATGCCCAATAACTCTATCAACAGTTTGTCAAAGTCATTCATATTGTGGTTCATGACAAACTGACTATATGCCTCTGGCAGGGACTGTAGAATCACATCAGTGGCCAACTCTTAACACAAGGTGAATCGCAATCTATCCAGGTTCTCCCCATATCCAATGATCTTGAGTACATGAGGACCTACTGGATCTCCCCATGTTACAGTTGAACAATGCCTTAGAGATGTCATATCTCTCTTGTCTTGCCTGATCTTGGAACATGTTCTTAAGATGTGTGACCATATGAATAACATTCATGTTCTCATGCTGCCTCTACAACTCATAGTTCATGAATCATAGCATCAGACACTTGACATCCGTGGCATGTTCAGTATGCTTCTTGTAAGCATCCATGTCAGTCTTAGGTGCATTGGGAAGAAGTTCATATGGCTGTGGTGTTTCCCGTACATAGGGCTTGTGTTCCCGTGTGATAATGATTCTCAACATCTTGAACTAGTTATGGAAGTTATTCCCATTTCTTGTCCTTATCAAGGAATGATCGTAGAGAAAAGTGGTTTTTGTTTGTTTCCATTTGATTCTACAAACGAATTTCCAGTTTTGACAAAAACTCATTTCTCTATTTGATTTCATTTGATTAAAGTCGATGAAATTAATTAGGTCTTTAATTGGCTATCGCTCTCATTATTTTGATCAAATTGACAACTCTCAAGTATCAATTTGGAAGATTATAATGAGCCAAGATCCAAAATAATTCAATAATTACCCAGCCAATGCCAACGTCCATAATCAATCATTAAGGTAGGCAACATTTGCCAATTGTATCTTATGCAATTCTTGGATAGATAATATGCACAACTCATTGCCATATTTATTTGTATATTTCTAGTGCTTAATCTCATTAAGGTCACACAGTTAAGCCTGACCCAAAAGTTGACATGATAACAATGCACCCCGCTTGGCGAGCCCACATTATTATCATCACACTTTCATGAGATAGATAGGCACCACCCTTGGGCTGCCCACGCTTAGTTGATCAAGTTTTTCATGTGTACCGCTACTGGAAATCATCTTAGACTTAATATATTTGATTGAGAGATTTTGTGTATATCATATATAGATATACATATACATATCCAATCACCACATTCTAGTACGTAGCATATACATGATATATCTCACAATGTAAACATGCAATATAAAATAAAAAGTGATGGTTATCGCCATATCTACTTTAATTACTTGGATCCACAAGGAATTACTACCACCTAGGTCAGCATAACATGCATGAACCTGTTGTTGGTGTAGATCTGTGCTTGCCAATCTGGGTTGATCGGATCAACCCTTGAACTGGTCGTCTCACCTCTTGGTCGGTCGGTTGGTCACTTGAAATGATTGGTTGGCCTCCTATCCAACTGATGTCTAGACTCCTCTAGATGGTCAGTTGGGACCACCATCTGGTAAGTTCAATACTACGGTAGTCCCTCCTCGATCCTCTAGTCGATCGGCTCGTACTGTGAAATGGTCGACTCGCTTGACATTGATCGTCATCTTTTTTGTTACAAGAAAAGGAAATTATCCTATTGCTATTAAACTTATTACATCATAAAGAGAACCCTCGAGTTACATTAGAGGGGAGAAAAGATAGGAAAGAATTAACTTTTACATTGAGAAGAAGAAGATATTATAGCTCATGTTAGGAGAAAAGATAGGGGAGAAAACTTTTACATATAGCTCATGTTATGAAGACCGCAAAAATTATACATTTCAAATTAGTTTCGTGCGTCGATTTTGTTGCCCTTGGATGAGTGACTTACACTCATCCAAATGGGCTCAAATTTTGTATGTATCCTAGTTATAGTATGACGGTGAAGATCAATGGTTTACATTTTGCAAAAAATAGTCTTGATATGCAAACACACTTGAGTGTATTCGTGCGATCTGTACACTCGAGTGTATTCTAGCCTGACTCTCTCTATATATATATATATATATATATATATATATAGCCATTCATTCACTACTCGTGTGGGTAACTAAGGTTATTTACATGTGCATTTATTTTGTAATAGGAAGGCATATATTCATAATGAGACAGACAATGTTATAATGAGATGACAAAAAAAATAGAAAGACTTGTTTTGTAATATTACATAAACTGTTGTCATAAATATCATTGTATTGTATTCAGAGGGACAATAAAAATTTTATGAAGTATTCCCAAAATGAGTCTTTGTATTACAATATTAGTTGTCTCATTATAGTTAGGTGCATTTCCATTACAAAATAGATCCATTGATAATAAAAGTTAGCTACCCGCACGGGCAGTGAATATATATATATATATATATATATATATATATATATATATATATATATATATATATATATATATATATATATATATATATATATATATATATATATATATCTGTGTGTGTGTGTGTGTGTGTGTGTCTGTGTGTGTGTGTGTGTGTTCACTAATACCCAGTGGGTAGCCTAGATTTTCACTTCCCATCAGCCTAAGAAGTAACTATATGGTAAAAAATTAACTCGTTGGACAAAAAAGTAACTATTTTTATAAAAAAGTAACTATACAACTAAAAAAATAAATCCAGGCAGAATACATAGAAAATATATTGTAATTGTATATTTATTATAGATGTTACAAATGTAACTATCTATGCATGAAAACTAACAGTTTGTAAGGTACAGTAACCATCTACATGTCAAAAGTAAGAAACTCAGAAAAGTAACCAAAATAGGGAGACGGGTAGCAACCCGTGAGGGTATTGAATATGGACTATATATATATATATAAGAGTACATATTGGTTGCCCTGCGTGGGTAGCCAAGTTAATTACTCGTGCATAGATAGCGGTGGTAGGATCTGTAATTAATATAATGTCAATTGCACTTGTATGATAACGGTGGCAGTTATTGTAATTATACAAAAAAAATTACGTATGCATGGAGAAGTGGTGTGGTGGCAGGATATGTAATTAATATAATGTCAATTGTAATTGCATGATAACAGCGGCAGCTATTGTAATTATACAGAATTTTTTTTACATATGCATGGAGAAGCGGTGGCATATAATGTAATTAAGAAAAAGGAAATTACGTATGCATGGAACATGTATTCTAATTTTTTTAATTTGAAATTTATTACTAGTACATGTGTGTGTTTCCACTATTAGTAGCTAGATCACAATTTGTTATGAGTGCATACACTAGTGGGAAAGATAGTTGTAGACATTGCGACATTCATGTTAGGTAAACAAAAAAAGTAAAAGTTGAAGAGAAATTTGTAACTGAGTATGACGTTACGTAATAGAATATGGAAGTATTATTTCTCTTAGACATTGGAATTTGATGCATTCAGATTTGTATTACAAAATGTCATCCTTGATTACATATATTTCCTTTCCATTACAAATTATCTATTTTGGTTATGGATATTTCTTTTTTATTAAAAAAGGTCATCTTTTTTTACTTGTCATTGTAATTCATTATACGTTGTCATAATGTCACTTGTTTACTTGCTTCTATTTCAAATAAATATTATTTTTGTAAGGATAAATGATATATTGTAATGAGAACATAAAATCTGTAATAGAAATGAGAAATGTGTAACTATGTATGACGTTACGTAATACAATCTGGAAGTATCATTTTATTGTATTACAAAATGTCATTCTTGATTACATATGTTTCCTTTCCATTACAAATGATCTATTTTGTTTACAATTTTTTCCTTCCCAGTACAAATTCTCTATTCTGATTACAAACAGTTCCTTCCTAATATATAATGATATCTTTTTTTACTTATTATTACAACTCTTGTATGACGTCGGAATATCACTCGTTTACTTATTGTTGTCTCTTATTATTTTAGATTATAAAATGTCAGTTCTAGTTACAATGTGCTCTTTTGTATTACGTTTTTCCCGTACATGTTATAGTTTCACTTTACTATTTACAATGTGTTATCTCTCCTTACATAGCGGTCTCTTGAACACAAAATATGTAGATACGATTTTTAAATACAAATAACAATTGTCTTATAAGGCACCTATTTTTGTCCAATGTGCATGCTACATAGTACGTGTCCAGCACTAACGAGATTACAGTTGCTATTTGTATTTTTGGATAAAGTTTAGATTGCTGCTTCATGCACGTTCAATTATTTAACATAATTACTAATATGCCACCACTACTCCATGCACGTAAAGTTACTAGCTCTTTACATAATTACCAACAGTGCCACCGCTTCCAGCTCTTTACATAATTACCAACATTGCCACCTCTTCCATATCAACACTTCACCACATGCATTAATTCGGCAGCCGAGTAACTTCATTTATCTACCCGCGCGGGTAGCGAGTGAATAGCATATATATATATATATATATATATATATATATATATATATATATATATATATATATATATGAGTCAGGCTAGAATACACTCGAGTGTACGGATCGCACGAATACACTCAAGTGTGTTTGCATATCAAGACTATTTTTTGCAAAATGTAAACTGTTGATCTTCACCGTCATACTATAACTAGGCTACATACAAATTTTGAACCCATTTGGATGAGTGTAAGTCACTCATCCAATGGCAACAAAACCAACGTGTGAAACTAATTTGAAATGCATAATTTTTGCGGTCTTCATAACATGAGCTATACATATCCAAATGTGCTCAAATTTTGCGTATGAGTTGTTCACGCGATGTTTAAGAAAATCAATGGATTAGATTTTCAAAAAAATATTGCATCATGGAAAACGACTTGAGTGTATTCCGCTCCGGATACACTCGAGTGTATTCTAGCCTGACTATATATATATATATATATATATATATATATATATATATATATATATATATATATATATATATATATATATATATATATATATATATATATATATATATATATATATATATATATATATATATATATATATATATATACATATATATATATATGTACATATATATGTATATACATATACATATATATAGGTATATACATATACATATATATAGGTATATAGGTATATATATATATATACATATATATAGGTATATTTATGTACATATAGGTTTATATATATATATATATATATATATATATATATATATATATTTATATATATACATATATATATATATATGTATATCTATCTATATCTATATATATATATATATGTATATATATGTATATCTATATCTATATGTATATATATATATGTATGTATATATATATATATATGTATATATGTATATGTATATCTATATATATGTGTATATATATATGTATATATATATATATATATATATATATATATATATATATATATATATATATATATATATATATATATATATATATATATATATGAGTCAGGCTAGGTATTCAGAGCAGAATACACTCGAGTGTATTCAGAGAAGAATATACTCAAGTAGTTTTTCATGATGTAATATTTTTTTTTCAAAAATCTAATATGTTGATCTTCTTAATCATCTTGTGAATAACTCATATAAACAAATTGAGCACATTTGGACATTTATAGGTCATCTTATAAAGACCGCAAAAATTATACATTTCAAATTAATTTTGTGTGTCGATTTTGTTGCCCTTGGATGAGTGACTTACACTCATCCAAATTGGCTCAAAATTTGTATGTAGCCTAATTATAGTATGAAAATGAAGATTAATGGTTTACATCTTGCAAAAAATAGTCTTGATATGCAAACACACTTGAGTGTATCCATGCGATCTATGCACTCGTGTGTATTCTAGCCTGAATATATATATATATATATATATATATATATATATATATATATATAAGTTTTGGATTATATGTCTTTGATCGGATATGCACATTATCTCTTTTAAATATTTGCATCGCATGCAATAAATAAAAGTGATAAACTAAAAATATGATCACATCGATTATCCCAAAATATAATAAATTGATGTGGCTCTGATACCACTACTAAAAAAATACTGAATCATACTAGAAAACAGAATAAAAAAATTACTATATGTATTCTCATAAACAGTAAGATTGCATTAACAACTATGTAATGAGAATGATGGTTTAATGAGTTCATATGTGGTCCTGGAGTGAGTCCGGTGATTATAGCTCGTTGCAGCAGTGCAACACTGTTAGGTACACTTGTACAATGTCTATGCAGCTCCTACTCTTCAGCACCGACAGCAGACTCGAACAACGTATGTAGTCACTGTCAGACTACAAGCTGACGTTGTCCTCCTAGATGCAGACAATAGCCTCCTTGCCTCTAGAGAAGTCCACACGGACCACCTATAACTCATGTTGTTCTAGTAGAATAAATAGGAAGGAGTTGTCCCTCTCGTTGGTATACTAGTCACCAATTTACTCTCCAACAATTGTTTCTCCCTTGCTATCCCTCCCTTTAGAGGGAGGACTTGCTAGGGATCTCTATTGGTTACCACAACCAGAGAGGATAATAATTATCAGAGGAAATGGAGTTGTACTTTGGAAAGCCCCCAGTGCCCTCTATTTATAGAAGGGATTAGGATCTGAGTTCCCAGTTTGTGTGGGAGTGGAAGGGACCGGAAGATCATGAATTTTCACAACCTACAACTATCGAACTGGTTGGTTTGCAACTGAACCGGTTGGTCCACATGCGAGTCTATCAGTTCGCACCCTGAACATATCATTTCTCCATGTTTCCCAATCACATATGAATTAGCAATTTCAATTCCAATTAATCCACAACATGATGCCTACACTAATCCTTGATGTAATCGAGTTTCTCCTTAAACTGGGTGACTCATCCTTACAAATCGGGCATCTCACTCACCCAATCGGATAGTTGGTGAGTCGAGCCAATCGGTTCACTAAGTGAACAAGTCAATTCTCTCTTCAGTTCTAGCAGAACTTTGCCAATTCGATATTGAATCAACCTAACACTCCAAACGGATGTCTCATCGCATGAGCCGATCGGTTGGGAGTCCAGTCAACTGATTTGTTGCTTGAATTGAGTACATAAACACTTTAGTAATCAATCCAATCATCATTCATGATTAAACTACTCTTCTAGATGATTTCCTATATGTGTGACCATATAGGTCTTGTATCACGTTGGCAATGAATGTCCATAACTAGCTTAGGACATCACAAGAAAAGAGCACACAAGTAAAGAGCGGTGCCTAGTCGCACATCAGTGCCACCCAAGTAAATGGAAAATTGAGAACAACATCAACCTACAATTTGTGTCAGATGTTTTAGTGATTGTATAATTTCTTTCTCTCTGATATATGGAATGAACTCGAGGTATGGAATCGTCATCCTCTCAATATTCAATCCATGTATATTGAACTAGAGAAGACTATCTGAGATATATGTGGCCTCAATATCATATATTGATTCACATGTGCATGCGTATGTTTTTCTCAGTCTCGCTTATCAAGTGTCTAGGATATCAACCTCCATTAGGAGGGACAAATCCCATCTACATCACTCATAGTCAATCCTCATGTGTCACTTATACCCAATTATCACCTCTATGGCAATCCTAATCCGAGGTTATGTTGATTGATGTCAAAGTATATTGGACGACATGTGATGGGTGTAGCAACTTCAGGTCTAAGAACCACAATCATCGCCTTCACTATGAGAGATGACTACGACCACCAATGATGGTTTCCATGTGTCACTCTCAAGGTGGGTTTGTCTGATACATTTTTCCATAATAAGTATTTGTGTGCTTAGTTTGATATCACATGTCATGACTAATGAGATTTTATCATCAACCAACATTCACTCTAGTCTGAAGTGTTATTAGTGTATATCTGTCTTCCATAGTAACAACTGACTAGGGACATAATAAGAACGACATACTCTTAATATTTGTATGATCTCATTGTTCAAGTCATGTACTTGAAGACATACGTCATCGAGCAATAGTCATTCTTTAGACATTCATTATGTTTCCTCATTATCTAATAACTGAGTGAAACAAAATAAATTAGAAGCTTGCCTTTTTTATTATTAATCAAATCATCTATGTGATATGTCATCACAATTATCATATGATTAGCTCTCTGGCATACCATACCAACACTTACTTCCCTCCTCTTGTATTTTCTTCCTTACAGAAAATAAACAAAAGAAAATAAATAAAAATGATTTTTTATCTTACTTCCCTCCTTTTTAATTTATCTTCCTCATGAAAAATAAGTAAAAGAAAATATATAAAAGAAATAAAAATGAGACCCGCGTTGTCCTAAACAGTTTGGGAAAACATGGCGGACCAGTGGATGGGAGAAGCGGATAGATGCGCATTTGTGGTCCTGAAGATGTCGGTAGGCGGGAAGTGGGATAGGTTTTGTGCAAGCGATTTAAGCCGCGCGTATAGTCTTCCATGCGTGAGCAAATTTTAACCCATCCTATAATAATAAGTGCCTTCTTTTGGACCCTCTACTAACACATAAGCACAATTATTTATTTGATGATAGGATTTAAATCATTAGTGTAATTAACAGAGTGTCGGGACAACGAGTTCAATCACGGTGGAGCTATGTGCGGACGCCAAGATACCATTTTGGACAGTATAAATATATCGGTAATGATTGGAACTGGGCAAAGGGGAATCATGTACTGTTGGTTGGCGGTTTCATCACACCAAATAAGAAGCCATGGATCACACTGGAGGAGTCATCCGAAGATGGCAAAAAAACCTCCCCATCCCTGAATAAAAGATGTGGCCCACAAAAACAAACGAAGGTACTTTTCAACTTTAATTCCTTCTTTGCGATCTTTTAGAACTCCCCGGCAACCATTGATTAGAGATACTTATAGAGACTAAATGCAGTTTGATTTGGTGCGGTCACAAAATGCACTTTTGCTATGTGTATTATATTGTAAGAGATTCGTTATGCAGAGACAAAGTTGCACCCCATTTGAAATGAATTTTGCCATTTAACTTGCTAAAGAATAAAAAGAATGAGGGAAGTTGCTTCCTCCTTTTGTTCTTTAGCAGACTAAATGTAAAAATTCATCCTCAATGGAATGCAATCCTCTGTGTAGCATTATTCATATTGCAAATATTGCAAATATACACATTCTGATCCGACTAAACCTAAAAGACAAGTTATTTTTATATGTCAGGTCAAATGACATGAAACCATTGTGAGCCTGGCAAGCATTTTAGTCCGGTTATTCTGTGTTCTGCATTACATATCAAGAAGGATCATGCATCCAGGAGGTCCAGGATCCTCTTTCATGGTTAGTTTGAAACATCTTGAGTTTTTTTTACTAGTGGCTCATATATGAGTGTCCAATGGTGTCTTAATGTCGTATTACGTTCAGTTTCAAGAGCAACTTGTCACTTGATGTATATGTTACATCAAAAAATGTCAAAATTCCAAGATCAAAATCTCTATAAGGGGTCACGTACCAACTAAGAGCAACCCTAAACACAAAGCTTTCACCATTAGCTATTGGATATATCCACTCCAACTGATGTATGGGAGTTTTCACATAATGATCGACTGGACAACCTCCTTCCTTAGAGTTTTCACATAATCAGTTAGAGTGATACAAAAATATAGGGGTTTGGTACTATAAATTGGATAATGTGATAGTTTTGTTTAGCGGTGTTATATTTTCACTCAATAATAGAAACATTTTATATCACTATGATGTGGAGAAAACTTAGGGGCAAAGCAGAGACTTGCCCAAAAGAGGAGTCTGACGTCCTATCCCTGTAAAAGTGAGATTTACTCAAAATAAAAATACCAAATTACACTGATCCACATCATCAATCAGGATTTAAAGGGGATATAATTAAGAATTATAACACCACAAAACATTTAAGAGTAACGACACCATAAAATCACTTCAGCAACAGGAACACGGCTAGGGTTTCTTTGTGAGAGTGCCAAACTAGGGGGAGGGGGTTTCATTGTAAAGCAACACCCTGCTCCTCCTCGAGTTCTTCTTGCTTGTATTAGCATGTCTCTCCTTCAAGTAACGTGTGTTGCATGTTCTTGTTTAGCTTCTTAGTGTCAACTATAGTAGCGTTTCCATACTTGTGGGTCTAGATCTTAGGCGTCGTGTTGTTCGGCTTTGGGGATGCATCTTGGTGGCCAAAGCTTATTTTGGTGGCGTATAGCGTAGTGTCTTTCAAGGCATAAGTTTCATTCCTCTCTGTTGTCAAGTCGATTGTGATGCATTTCTTACCTCTTTCTCCTTTCCTTTCATTGTGTTTACACTAGGATATTTTCTCATTTTGTCTCTCTTTTCGTGAACCAACACTATTTCTATTCTCTTAGTAGGCTACTTTTTTCTACCTATTTTGTTGTGTAGTTGTATGGCAGAAAGTGTGGAGTTGATATTCTTTTGGAACACCAGTACGGTGAGGTTTCTCTACTACTGATACATGCTCAGGATAAGGGTATCCCTCAAGGAAAGTTACTTTGACCAACAAAGTAGAAAAGGGATCTAAACATCATTGTGCTTATCATATTCCAATATGAGTGTGAGGTATTGTATCTTTTCTTGACCTTTGTTTGGTCTATTGGTTTGTCTTCCTACTCACGTAGATGTGGTATGGCTCCTCCTCTAATGAAATTGGCCTTTTGCTTCAACAAAATCAAGATTTAAGGGAAAATATAAAATAAAATTTCAACAACATATCCATAAGATACACACGAAAATGGTCATAACTTTCATTGTCAGCATGTAATTGTACATTATTATCGTTGGTTACCACTATGGCAAATTGTGTACACAAAAAGTATCTCTACTGAATTTTATAACATGAGCATCTATATACATGGTATCCAATTTAAAAATTGAGTCTAGATACATATGAATATAAAACTACATGCCCCGACTTGAGTGTGCGGGTACGATTCAAGACATCACTAAAATACTAACACCATCCTCCAGTTATTGTTGATCATCCAATGCAGAATGCTTGTAACATCTTAGATTTTTTGACCCGAGATGTTAACTATTTATATCAAAGCTTCATCATACACAACGAAAGACTATGCATAATTGACATGAACAATTACAACCCACCAAAAAATATACATTGCACATATATAAAAGAGTTACATGAGTTTATCACACAATTAGACTATAAAATATGGTAGATTGTAACTAAACATGTAAATTATCTTATAGGATCTACAAGATGCTCCACCTATCAACTACTCACAACACATCACAATTCAAGATCTCATATCCTCATAAAGTTTGAACATATAAATATTAAAATAGTGGAAGCATCTAATGCAAATGTGTTGAGTATGTGGTGCTTATAAAGGACATAACTACTGAAAAAAGAAGTACTAAAAAAAGAAGCATAACTTGCATTATTTTTTCTGGTAATCCAAGATCTTCTATTTCCTATTTTGTATTTCTTAAATGTACAAATGTGTATAGTACAACCTTGGGGACATAACCCCCCAAGGGAACTGTCAAGCAATAACAAGAAAGCATACATGGAAAATGCATCCTCATAGGATAAGGACAATCATAAGAAATGATGTTGATGTTCCAACTTAGAATGGTCATGCTATGATGGCACTACCGTTGTAGATCAAAAAGGTTGTGCTATTGCATCAAGCCCAGAAGATTATGGCATGGATGTTCTTGCAGAAAATGGCCATTCTGAAGGAGAACACCTTTTTTGAAAAATCACAACCGTTCTTCAGTAGACATCTTCAACTATCAAGCCTCTCTAAATGATTTCAGTAGGAGAAGAACCAAGAATATCACATCATCAGTGAACTAGAAAACTTCACCCATGTCAAGATTTCTTCACCATCATCTGTGCACTACTCAGACAAAAGATTGATATCGAACATAATAATTCCTCATAGTTTGGATGCACTAATTTCTTTACTATCATGCACTCTGGCATTTCTCTCCCTCTGCAGCCAAAAAAGAATACAAATTCAAGTAATATGATATTTCCTTGACTTACAAGCCCTGAGATCCTCAACATTTGAGGGAATTTTAATTGTTAAGAAATGTTGAACATAGGACAACATATGAGAAAAAAAATACAGTTGAACATAAGATGATGAACACTCTCTTCATCACTTCTGCATAAGAAGAAAATAGATGCCATACTGATGCCAAAGTGTTTGATATAGTTTCTTATGAGTATGGTAGACTTTCCACCTATGTATCTAATATTTCCTGGGACCTCTGAACTCCTATATCCATTGGAAAAAGGATTCTTCAAGATTTTTCTCCCTAATTTTGTCCCACGCATCCTTGATTTTCAACTTCATTTTGCCAAGAAAATAGATTTTGTCTCTACCTCCCTTTGGGTTAGGGAGCTTATCTAGAAGAGAAATTGGGGAAGCATGCAATCTTAGAGCTTTCAATCATCCCGCCTCTATCATTCACTAACATGTTAAGAAAGGCATTAGCATCGAATCCCTGTTGGATGATCCCTTTTCTTCCAAGAACATCAAATAGAAATTTGCCTCTCGACAGCCATGGGTCATTCCACAAAGATATGTTTGTTCCATCTCCAACCATGAACTCAATACTATCTCTAAGGAGTTGTCTTTCATTCAAAAGTCCATTAAGTGCCATGAGTAGGAATCATTGTCTTGTATAGCCCAAAAAGTAATTTTAAAAAGGTATTTTTCATGGATCTACTTGATCCAGACACTATCTTTCTTCTTAGCAATATTGCAGCTATGAATGAGAGTGGCTGATCTGCTTGTGTCTATGACACATTTGATCCCAAACCAGATTCCTTTTTCATTTTAGTATCCATTTGATGAGATGAACCTTAGTTTTCTTCTTTATTCCTCCCCTTATGAAATATCTACATATTCTTTCCATGTCATAACAAATGAACATGGGGAGAGGAAATGTACAAGACCAGTATGCATGAATAGCAGAGAGAGTAGATTGGACCAGTTCCACCATGCCAGCCATAGAAAGATGTATGTATTTCCATCCATTGAGCTTGCTTCTTATCCTGTCAATACGAGTACTACAATGAGCCATGGAGATATTTCCTAATTCCAAAGGGATGCCAAGATACCTTTGTGGGAAGATTCCTTCTTTGATTCCAAGGATGTCGATGATTTTGTCTTTCTTAGTTCCACTACTAAAGAAGGAAAACTTTTAGTCAACATTTATTTTCAAGCCAGTGCAAAGAAAAAGATCATATTGAATCCCTCTAATAGTGCTCGCACTCACTTCATCAGCTTCTAAGAAAATCATAAGGTAATCTGCAAAAATCAAATAAGAGCAACAAATCTAGAAGCGGCTTTAGGAGTTTTAGTTTTTCTTCATGGACTGCTTTATCGAGAAGTTGAGTCACAATTTGCATAACAAACACAAACATATAAGGGGCCAGAGGATTACCTTGATGCACCTCATTTATGGTATTGAATGCTTTAGATGGATTGTCGTTGATCAAAATCTCATAAGTGGAAGTATCTAGAATTCCTTTAATCTTGACTAGCCAGCATATTAGGAAGTTAATAATGGATAAAATATGTATCATCGCATCCCAGGAGATAGATTCATAGGCTTTAGACAAGTCTATCTTGAGACACATTCTGGGCTTAGTATTTTCCTATTGAAATCATGTATCATTTCATTAGATAGGAGAGTTTAATCTTGCACACTTCTTCGTTTAATGAAAGCACATTGGTTGGAGTTGATCAAAGAAGGTAACAGTCTTTACAGTCTATTTGCCATTGCCTTTGTGATGATCTTGGGGAAGTCATTACAAAGTGCCATGGCCCACCAATTCTTTAGGTCATAAGAATCATTAGATTCAGTATGCGTGTGATAAAGGTTTGATTTTCCTCCTTCATAAGTCTTTTAGTCTCTAAAAAGCTAATGACAGCTTTCATAATATCTTTTTTGATGGTACTCCAACAATTTTTATAAAACTTTCCATTCAAACCATCTAGACCTGGACATTTATCAAACTACAGACTCTTGACAACATCAAGAATCTCATTAATCAAAACATATTTGTCCATCATCAACTTGTTCATGTCATTTAACTTGGGGAAATTAAGAGTATTCTGGGTAATCCTTGTGACCATTACTAAAAATTCCAAAACAATGAGAGATGATATGATCTTTGATGATGTTACTATTTAAGCAGAGACCATCATTGATATTAACAACTTTAATATAACTGACACTTCTTTGTACCTTAATGGATGAGTAGAAAAAATTGAAGTTGCAATAACCTTCCTTGAGAAAAGGGATTCTAGATTTTTGTCTAAAAAGGGATTCTTCAACATTCATAGTTTTAATTGCCTCCTTCCTTTGATAGATTAACTCATTATGTATACTAATATTGGTAGGATCATCATCTAGTTTATTTTGAGAATCAATAGCAAACTTCTCCAGGGTTCTAGTTGAGTCTAAAAATTTTACAAACTTGAGCTTATTCCAGTTAGAAAGACAAGAACACAAATTTCTAAATTTAGAGTAACCTCTAAACATCAGGGATCCATCTACTTGGACATTCCATCCATATCTCATTATATCACCAAAATCCTCCCTCTCAGTTTAGGCATTAATGAATCTAAAAGGTGTGTTGACTTTTTTCTTTTCTTCGATCTCCATGGTCATAATCTTGTGTTCGATAATAATGTTGGATATTAAGAGACCTTTGAAATTAGAATAAGCATTCATAAACTCAGAATTGTATAAAATTCTATCAATTCAAGAAGTACTAAATACGTCTCCAATTTAATGGTTATCTCATGAAAAACCTCTGAGATTAACGTCAAATAACCCACAATCCAGCATGCAGGTATTGAAGTCCTCCATTAACTTTCTGGGTGGTAGATCTTTGTTGATTCTCTCCTCTTCCTTTCTGACTAAATTAAAGCCCCCTAGAATAACCCAAAGACTCATCAGTGTGTCATTAATGTCTTCAATCTCTTACCACAATCTTACTCTATCATAGTTAGAATTGTGATTATACAGTGTAGTTAAGAGAAATTTGTTACTATCACTGAGAACTTCTATATGAATAGACTCATTTTCTTCATGTATCTTATTAAATACACAATCCTCCTCCTTCCATGGCAATAACACTCTATCTATAACATGGGAATCATGATTGGAAAGCCAAAAGTAACCTGGAAAGAATCTTTCAATCAACTTCTTGAATCTTTTTTCTTTGACTTTTGTCTCATTTAGAAGAATAATGTTGGATCTCATGGCCCTTACTTTTTCTCGGACTATAGGGATCTTGATGTTCAAGCCTCTGACATTCCAAGATAGAATATTGAAGGTCGTACTATCCATTAGCACCCTTTGGAATTAGTACCTCACTAGTTTTGTGGACATTGTCTTTACCAGTAGGAGCATCACCATCCGTCAGTGCAAGTTTATCAAATTTGTTAGCAAGAGAATATTGAACGTTCTTATCACTATCAGAGGTATTTTTGGTATGTCCTTTTTCCCTTTCTTTTTTCCTTTTTCCTTTTGTTGTTTTTTTTAACTTTGAAATCGTCATCTCCTTCTTTGTCATCTGAGTTTGGAGGAGTCATAAGATCAACCACATTAGTTATAATGTCTTCCTCCAAATGATCAGATACAATGGAACTATAATCATCAAATGAGTCTTTAGGCATATAGAATTCCTCCTCTTCATTGACTACTTATTTATCATTAGTGTCCAGAGCCTTGTCTTCCTAAAGAATAGAATTCAGGTCCTTCTCATTTTTATCTTCACTCACTTCATTTTCCACCCAAATCTTCTTACTCGCCGATTTTTGGTTGACGCTACAGTTGTTGTGGCCAAAGAGATTACAAACAGAGCAAGTAATTCTTGGAAACCATTTGTATTTAGAGTAAATGGTATGTGTGGAGCCTTTATCATTGGTCACTTACAGTTTCTTTGGGAACTCCAAGCTCGTCGATGTTAGGACTTGTAATCTGGAACACTCTAGATTCCTGAGTTCAAATGTAGATCTATCGATACTTGCAAACATGTTCATGTCCCATAGCTCTAGAGGGAGTTCATGAACAAAAACCTAGATGGGCATATATTCTAGTCAAAATCTCTTCAAAGTGTCACTTGGTTTTCACTTCATTAGCACTAGCAGCTCCCCCTAACAAGACATATCCCATTGTCAAGGAGATGATCTAAGAACTTAATTAGGAATAATCCTTGACCATGATTCATCACTTCAATAGTGCCTTTTAGTATCAAGATCTGAGAGAGGTATCTTTATAGTGATAGTAGGTTTAAACTCGATGATGTATCTCACAAGGCAATTTTTCCACCTCTTCACATTCTTCACAGCTTCCTCCTTCGGGTATATCAGAGTCAGACCTCTCAACCTAATTTCAATCTTCTCCAATGATGTGTTTGTCTATTTTAGCTTCCAAAGACTCATCTAGGACATTGTTTCTTATCCTTTAGATGTTTTGTTCATTTTGTTTCTAGATCTAGTACGTTCCTTTAGAGTAGGAAGATGATGCCCATCTCCCTCCAAAGATGACAGTGAATGGGCATTGCTGCCGCCACCACTCTGAGGTTCATTCTCACCATTGTACACCAGTCACTTATCACCATCAGGGGAGCCATCATACAACTTTCATCAATCTTCCATAACTTACATTATTAACATAATATAGCTTTGTAGGTTATATAGGGAAACAACAATTATATTCAATACAAAATAGCTCATTATGCAACAATATGCATTTTATATTGAATTTGCATTGTACTTTGAATGAGGGTCACTCATTCACCTCAAATTCGTAAAATGTGGGTGAGGAGACCAAAAGTACAACTTAACCCCAAGGGAAAGGTTGAGGTGCCATATGACCAAGGCGAAAGGTTATATATAAAATTTCCACTTGACCCATATTCAAAGATAAGGGAAAGGTTTAAAAGTGAATGATAACGAGATACATGAGGAGTACATTCTCATCATTAATTTTATTTGAGTGGTTTTTAAAATATGTATAGCAAAGATGAAAATAATAATTATAGGGAACATTCAGTTTAAAAATTAGAATAATGTCAAGAAATACACTATAATATAAGACACGTCAAGGGATGAAACAAAATATATTAAAATACTATGCATCTAGTATCAATGGACTAGACAGATATCAAAACGATATTCCTATATACCTGATCAAAATTTCTATCAATACTTTACTCATACAACTCAATTTACTTGGTCAAAACATACACCCACACAAATGTATCAAATTCCATATCTAGAAGTTTATATTACACTATTAGTTTCTCATGTGTGATTCAGGTTATCTTAACCCAAACCCATAAACTTTTGATGAAATGACATGTTAAGAAATCAACAAATTAAGGTTTTAAAGGTCTAAACATGGGGTTCCATGATATCATGAGGTTAAGAAGCATGAATATGTGGGTCAGGTTTAGGCGATTACATGGGTCTAAAGAATGCATACTGAGATTTTAATCTGACAATTCCCATATGTAACGAAATATAACAATTAAAGTCATCAAAGTAAGAATTAATCATCATTATCAATCCTTATTCAAAATATTAATGCAGGAGGCATGTGTAAAGACCTTATCATTTCCCAAACCTTGTCAAAAGGTACAATAGAAGTCTAATTGTTGGTAGATGTTACTAGATAATTATGATTACCTAAATAATGTGTAATCTTAATGTACGAAAAATCTTATTAAAAACTCATCAAAAGTCTGATGTTATGATACCAAAATTTAGGTCTTATTTTATTGATCAAAATATTACATAGATGAGTATCAGTTTGATCATTCCAGCAAGTTGTACATCATTTGCAAGAATAAACTAATCTTAAGTTTGAAGAAGTAATTTACCTTGTTGTATGTTTGGATTTGTCCCACTACATAACATATACCACCACATGTTTAAAGCATCATCATGTATAAACTTAATGATTATTTGGATACCTCTAGAAAACATCAAACTAATACCTTATTGACTTAAACTTGGATCATAACACAATTACCATTATCTTCAACTATTTACCTTAATAAACATCATGATTCAACTTGTGAGAGGAGTCCTCATTAAAAACTAAGGTTTAACCTCATCAAGAGTTTCT
The DNA here is from genome assembly GCA_963693085.1 of Alisma plantago-aquatica. Classification (NCBI taxonomy): domain Eukaryota; kingdom Viridiplantae; phylum Streptophyta; class Magnoliopsida; order Alismatales; family Alismataceae; genus Alisma; species Alisma plantago-aquatica. The sequence continues at coordinate 442,341,000 of OY856411.1, read as the reverse complement.
TGATTTTTATCAAGTTATCGCATCAAACCTAAAACTAAAGCACAACATGATTTAATAGACTTCAAATATTCTCTAAAAAGATTCACTTGTGCCATAAGTACCTCCTTATAACCATGGTTCTAGGGTTTCCTAATTCTCATTATATATATGGTACAAAAAAGACCATATTTACCACCAAACATTAATCCACTAAACCAAAAAGGGTTTGATCAATCTATTAAAATTTATTGATCAAAAAGATCAAAATGCTTGTTGTAACCTCGCTTGTCCTACTAAATATAATATCATAAAAATCATGAAATATATCTAATGATGGCTCGTGTACTTGACTAAAGGATGCATTTTCCATTACTTAATCATAACATGGATTATATGCAGGAACATATACACATGGGACTAATCTGATCAGATACACAACATGGTGCACATAAGCATAGGCTGGTCTCCATCAAGTGATGTGAGCCACCTTAAACATAAGTTGATATATCTCCACTATCTGATGTTGATTGCTAAAAAGACAGAGTCCCACCACATATTTTAAAAGTTGAAAGCCATGGTAGGATTGCACGTACAATTTTCTTCACTTGTGTAAGCTTGAGGATTTTCACTCACATAAGCTTTTATGTTCATGAAACATGATATAGATGATTTCTATACCAATCTGATCTTAATACTTTAAATATGTGTCAAGACATATTCATTCAATCAAAAACATTTGTATTCATTACCTTATAGTTTTATTACATTAACATGTTCCATGATACAAATACACCTATTTTACATAAGTAAAAAACATAACCCTATTTGAAATCAACCATTTGTTCAAAATTTTCATAAATCCTTCACACACCTTAGGTCCCCATACAGAAATATTTTAAAAAACATTATATTTTTTTTAGATTAGGATACCTAGGTATTATTAATAATTCCTCAATATACTTATGGATTTCAAAGCTTGATACACACATTCCCAAACTTTTAACATTTTTTCATGAATTACTTAATTCTCAACATTCCTCAACTATTTATAGATAAGCCGGGGTATGCATTACTCAATGAACATGTACACTAAGGAGTCTTACTATTACAACTTTGGGGTATCTCCAGGTAAGTTATTACCCTAAGGCCATTATTATATTCTTTTTGCCAAAGAATCTACTATTAACCATGGTTTGTGGACTTCTACATAGTTCTAATACCATCGGGTCCAAGTGACTGCATTTATGGGTTCCTAGCATTAACTTTTTATATAATCTCTTAACATATACTCATGAATATATGTATCTAGAAATGATAGATCATATTATACGTATTTCCAACATCCCCTAGTACAAGAGTCCCATTCTAAAAGCACCAAAAGGGAGGAGAGTAGCATAAAAAAATTATGTGTCGCATAATATATCCTATTAGGATCTCAATTTATATGCTTTCCATACCACAAACTATTGAGAAAGAAATAAGAAAATCTATGAGATATGAAGTCATTACTCAAAACCCATTACAAAAAGACTATTAACCTAAAGTTACTTGTCCCTCTTTAGCTCTTACATTACATATGTAACAACTTTTATTTCTAAAACATGAAATATTGATAAAACCTTTCTTTAGTTCCTTTTTTAGTAGAGGTTGAGAATAGAGATTTCATGAAAAATTGAACCCTTTATAATATAAAACTTATGAGAGAAATTTTTTCAATCAAAACCAAAGAGCTCAAGAAAGTTTCTTAAAATGTCATAAAATAGTGGATCCAAAATCATTATTCATTAAAACATCATTCAATAGTCGTACATTAATGCTAGCCATATCAAAGGTGAGGGAGTTTCCCTAAACATGAACATCAATTCTCCCATCATTCGATCATCAACAAATCTAACTTCTTGGAGATGATATCCTACTTGAACTATATTTAATTATCTTCTTACAAAGGTGGACCTCTAGTCTAGAGTATAATAATCACACGAGCTAGGATATTCTATATCTAGATACTCTCCTGATTTATTAGGATGGGGATTATCTTAACTCACATCTATATTAATAAGAATATTGTCAATACTACTTGATCTGACTCTCCTTACTCTTAGGACTCATCTAAGAAGTGAAGACTACAAGAATGTGAGAATCTTTCCTAGTGTTCATCTATATTATTTCTCTAGTACCACATTTGTAATATCCCCCAAGTGTGATCCATATATAACAACATGGAAGCATGGACCATCAAAATCACACTCTAAGAATGCCAGATAGCATATATCATTTATTGCAATAATAAAAGTAGCTTTACAGATGAAAAAGATACATCGATTTTCATACACTTTAATTTCAAAAAACTTACAACAAGGAACATGATACATGATATAACTTGTGTACTAGTAAACCTCCTTGGATCTTATATATGACACCCCACCAGGTCTTGAACTCGTATAGACATTTCCCCTCCTAAGGCTATTCCATGCAGCAGATCGCTTATGTGCATCCACAAATAGCCATGCATTAAAAAACTATTGTAACTGGTTGGGTTCAAGTAATAATATGAACATTACTTAAAATAAATCTCAAAATTGATATGAGCATGCATAAATATTCATTTTGTCTTTAGTATGCATTCTTAACTTGATTAAGAATTCTTATTAGGCAAACTACTCAATGAACCTTATCCGATCTGATCTCACTGAACACGTGTAGTGAGAAGGCTTCTGAACACACTCGTGGTGTGTAGGCTTGGGTTTAAACCCATAAACATAAACAACACTAGACACACTCAAGGTGTGCAGGCTTGGGCTTGAACCCATAAACTGAAGGGGCTCATGAGGCACCAACCTTTCCTAACATTTTCATGATATAGGGCCTAATTATTGATTTCTTATCTTATCTTACCTTACTTAGGGTTTTCACCCATAATTACATTACTAATATTAAACATGAAGAGGTATAATTCCTAACTGGTCTAATTTTAAAATGTATACATGTATGTAGTAAATCTTAGCCAGATATGCATATAACATACACCTTTAATCATTAAAATGTTCACATAATAGTACATACAACATAAACCTTTAAACATGATAATTTGAACAAAACTTGATGATGTAATATCATGAACCCAAGGCTTGGACCACTTATCTAATTTCTATAGGAAGAAATGCTCCTAGAATCATGATCTCACATCTTCACCTTTTTTCTTATCATTATAACCCAAACCCTAATCAATCTCTTATAAACCCTAATTAGGTCAAATCTTGAAATTTGATGAATTATAGTCAGAATCAAGACTCATAACCTTGTGCATTCTCTAGATCTCAAAAAATCAATCAAAATTCATGTATAACTTAACCCCATAGGACATATCAATAAAAAGATATAAAATTCTTAGTATTGGCCAATCATGGTATAGATAATTCGATTTATCTGAATATAGGATTGGATAAACAAAAAATAAAATGATTAGAAAACCCTTCAATAATATCACGAACCATAGGAGTGACAGAGGATTACTAAGTCAAATCGACTACATTACATAGCATATCATAGATAACTCAATATCAACTTGAGAACTAAATTTTGAAATCAAATCATGACACATCAAATAACATACAGGGATCTTATGTCCCCTCTTCTTCTATACCCCGAGTTCTGACTTCTTTCTTCTAGGCATGGAGTGAGTCACTCTTCTAGAACACAAATCTATGCTCCCACTTACTATGCATATGACTTGAGTGTAGGGTAAGATCATCATTGGCTCTTCCATCAACTTGCAATCTCAAATATCCTTGTAAAGAGCTCAGAGACGATAGGGAACCCCATAATGCACCATCTCTAATGAAGGAGGGGGGCCATATCCACACTAGACTATAAATCCTAGAACTCCCTACCAAACTTTGGCGATCATCCCATTGGACCCGTCTCATTCAGTCGAGGTCGAGACATCAAACTGCAATGAGAGAATAAGAAACGCATTCGTCCAAAACACCTCCATATCAGGTGAGATAGTTGGAGTTTGTGGACTCAACAAAGGATAATTAAAGAGGAGTGCAAAAACACTAGGAAAAACAAAGAAAAAAACCATCCAAGGATGCCTACCGATGAATCAATTTCAAGACAAACATCTATAGCACATGCTCTATGCCGAAGTCGCCAAAAGGGAAGGTTGAGTTTGGGAGCCTCCTCTATAACAACTTGTATTAAGACTCGATAAAGCTATAGGGACCCTTTTGAGTCACTGTGACATCTAGCATCAGTCTGCAATTGGCACCGGTTAGGGGATAAGGGAAATTGGTTTTGGGTTATTCATAGAGAGAGAGAGTTAGGGATAGGTTTTAGGTACATATAGGTGTGAAAACACCTCTTCGATTTTGCCAATTTTAGGACTGGTTAGAGATGGAATCGGAGATTGGACTCTAATGGATTGTGGTGTCTTGTTCTTTTAGAGTCATTCTTGATGCGGGAGGTAGGTTATGAGGGATCTACCCTCGATGATCATCCTACGGTCAAGAAAGGTCCCATGTAAAGAAAAATAAAGGAGGCACGATACAGTCCAAAAATAGATGGGACTTGACTGAAAAATGGGAGTCCAAAAAACATATTTGTGTGACAACAATTAAATTTCAACTGTATGAAATCTTTGTCATTGATACAAATATTGGGGTTATTTTAATCCTAACTATATATAAATTTTACAAAAATGTTTTAGGAGTCAAATAGGTCAAAATGATTTCAAGTTTTATTCAAATCTCCCCTTTGTCATGTAGATAGTTATTCTGGGTTTAGATTCTGAAGAAGCTCAGCTAAAATACCTAAGAAGTTTTACTTAGTTTTGAACTTCCATAATTCCTAATAAATCATATTAATATCATTACCTTGCCAAACTTTGCCATGAAATTCATTCCATCATTATAGTTAACTTGAAATTCATTTCATCACTTATCATGCCCCCCATAACACATGAATAACACATTAGGAATTTTGATCTAATAAAGGGTGTAATTATTTAACAATTAAAAAACATACCTATAAAACTGAGGATGTGACAATCCTCCCCTACTTAAAGAAATTTCATCCACAAAACATAAATGATTAAGAACCTCAAGATATTATATAAGACCCATCATACAAGGTTCTTTTCTTGCATTGCATAATTTAGAGAATAAACTCTAGTGACAAATTCAAAAAGACTAATAATTGATTTTGGTCGCATTGTCTTCCAAAACTAACACATGCCTAATTTTATTCAATCTTACTAAGGACTCCAACATGTTCAGATTTTACCCTTTGTCTCATTAAATGACTTTATTGATCATGAAATATTACCTTAAATTCATTTAAAACTAAATTATAGGTCAAGTGCAACCATTATAAATTATGAAAAACCATTACCTTCAATTATTAACCCTAGAATCACTCGTGATTCTACTCCAGATGTGCATTATTATTTCCTCACTTAATATGAAGCATGCATTATGAAAGCCAATATACTTAAACATGCTCAATTTTGGGCTCCATAGGTTACTATGTCTCTTACAGTCACCACTTTAGCACTAGGTTTCACTATACCCTTACCATGATTATGAATACCATCTCAAACCTCCAAGTAAGATCTATCATTTCTTACTAATGTAAACAAGATCAATCTAACTTCTATGCATTCCTATACTCAAGTCCTTCCAACTTTCTTCTCTTCCGATCATATAGTGGTACACTGGCTGAGGTTATAAAATGACTTCCAATGTAGATAGAATCTTGGAGTCCTGATTATTCAACTATTGGTAAGAAACATTTATCGTCATGTTATGGTTGACAATTCACCTATCACAATCCAATTTATCCTTGATCTTAAGGAACTTTGATGTGCTTTTTCACAACACCAAAAGGTTAGGGTAGTAAGATTGTTGGGATAGATACTTCCTTGTAGACTTGAAAATACATATTATTTATTATCCCATGGTTCATTAGCATTAGCATGACCTTATTACTTGCAATTTTTGAATCAACAAAGTGATTTAACCACATAAACTTGCAATGAAGTGCTCATTTCTCCCAAGATCTTGTGGCACCCAAGTGCTCATTAACCTTCGAGAGACACTAAATTAACATTATTGTGTTAACATTACTCTTTATAACTCCAACCATCTTACCAAGGTGCTCTTGTCAAGATAACATCATGGTAGTGGTAGTCACCATCTTACCATAAAACCATTATTAATACTAAACAAAGCATTGACCAATCGTCCTTTCTAGGCCCTATATCCTATCAACATCGTGTAGAACCTCATATTGACGTCATCCTAGACCATTGATCCATATTACCACCTAACATATACCACCACACCATTAAAGCATCATCATGTATAAACCTAATGATTGTTTGGATACCTCTAAAAAACATCATACTACTACCTTACTGACTTAAACTTCGATCATAGCATGATTACAATTGTCTTACACTATTTAGCTTAATCAACATCATGATTCAACTTGCTAGCACATTAAAAATAAGATTTAACCTCATCAAGAGTTTCTTGGTCTTTATCATACTATTGTATTAGAAACCTAAACTTGTTGTATAACATTTTTTTTGGTAACCCGAGAGGCCCGTAAGTCTTGCACCGAGCCCAACCTGGGGGAGAGTTCATAGGCCACTCAGCACTCTCCATGTAGTCAAAGGATGGATTCAAACATGGGTCTCTGGGGTAGGAGAGCCCCGTCCAATCTAGTAGGCTACCACCTCGGTGGCCTTGTAGCACAACATGATTCAGTTTACTTCAAATATTCACAAGAAAATCACTTGTGCCACAAGATCCTCATTGGAACCACGGTTCTAGGGTTTCCTAGTTCTCATAGTATATATCATATGAAAAAGACAATATTTACCTCCAATCATTAATCCACTAAACCACAAAGGATTTGATTAATTGATTGTAATTCATGGATCAACGAAACAAGAATGCTTATTGTGTCATCACTTGTCATTATTAATATAATATCATCAAAATCATACAACATATCTAACAATGGCTCGTCTACTTGACTGCGGGATGAATTTTCTCATTACTTAATCATTACATGAATTATGTGTAGGAACATCTACATGTGGGACTGATATGATTTGATACACATCATGGTGTACATAAGCATTGGTTGGTCTTCATCCTGTGATGTGATCCACCTAAAATAGAAGTTGCTATATCCCCACTATATGATGTCAATGAATACAAAGACAGAGTCCCACGACATAGTTCAATAGTTGACAGCTAGAGTAGAATCCCAAATACAATTTTCTTCATTTATGTAAGCTTGAGGATTTTCACTCACATTTGGTTTTTTATTCATGAAACATGATGTCGATGCTTGCTACACTGACCTGGTCTTACTTTAAATATGTGTTGATACATATCCATTCAATCTAAAACATTTGTATTCATTTCCCTTAGAGTATAATTACCTTAACATGTTCCATGATACAATTACACCTATTTTACATAAGTAAAAACAATCATGTTTGAAATTTAGTCAACCATTACTTCAGGATTTTCATAAATCCTCCACACACCTTAGGTCTCCACACACAAACATCTCAAGAAAACATTATATCCTTTATTTTGAGGTTAGGATTCATGGGTTATAACAATAAGTCCTCAATATACTTATGTATGCCAAAGCTTAACATCGCATTTAATGAGAGACCCTTAGGAGAAGATACCATTGTCACTACACTTACACACATTCCCTAACTTTTAAAGAATTTTTCTAAATTACTCAATTCTCAACATTCCTCAACCATTTATAGATAACTTGGAGTATGCATTACTATATGAAGATGTACTCTAAGGATTCTTACTATTGTGACAGTGGGGTATCCCCAAGAAGGTTATTACCCTAATCCAATTATTTTATTCCTCGTGTCGATGAATCTACTATCAACCATGACTTGCAGACTTTTACATAGTTCTAGTACCATCAAGTTCATGTGACCACGTGTATGGGTTCCCAGCATTAACTCTTTATGTCATCTCTTGACACATACTCATGAATCGACATAACTAGAGATAATAGATCATATTACACTTATCTCCAGCATCCCCCAGTACAAGTGTCCCATACTACAAGAACCATAAGGGAGGAGAGTAGCATAACAAAATTATGTGCCTCATAATATATCCTCTAAGGTTCTCAATTTATCAGTGTCACATACTACAAACTATTGAGAAAGAAAGAGGACATGCTATGAGCTATGAAGCCATTACTCAAAACCTATTACAAATAGGCTCTTAACATAGAGTTTCTTATCCCTCTTTGGCTCTTGCACTATATATGTAACAACTTTGATTTCTTACACATGAAATCCTGATAAATCCTTTCTTTGATTCTTTTTCTCAGAAGAGTTTGAGAATAGAGAGTTCATGAAAAATGTGAACACTTTTATAGCACAAAACTTATAAGAAAATATATTTTTTTGATCAAAAACAAAGAGCTCACGAAAAATGCTAAAACTATCATAAAAATTGTAGAACCAAAATCACTAATTGAGAAAACATAAATTTATAGCCTTACATTAATGTTATCAATGTATCAAAGTTGAGGGATTTTCCCTAAGGGAAAAAACATGAAGCTCATCAATTCACCCATCATACTATCATGAAAAAATCGAATTTATTGGATATTATATAGTGCTTGGCTTATATTTAATTATCTTCTTAGAAAGGTGGACCTTTAGTCAAGGGTATAACAACCCACAACCTAGGAAATTCTATATTAGGAATCTCCCTTGATTTATTAAGATGGGGATTATGTTAACGCACCTCTATCTTAGAATAATTTTATCATTAATATTTGGTTTGACTTTCCTTACTCCTAGGACGTATCTAAGAGGTGAAGACTATGAGAATGTTAGAATCTTTTCTGGTGGCCATCCATATTATTGCTCTAATATCAATTTTGTAACAATCCCCAAGTGTAACCAATATATAATGACAAGGAAACATGGACCATAAAAATCACACTCAGAAAAAAGTCACAAATATAATTTATCATTCATTACAATAATAAAAATTACTTCACACTGGATAAAGATACATCAATTCTCATTCACATTCATTTCACAAAACTTAATACAAGGAACATGATACTTGATATAATTGTTCAACATGTTAATCCTGCTTGGATCTTATAGATGGAACCCCACAGGTATTGAACTCATACAAACATCACCCTCATGAGATTTATTCCATGAACCAGATAACCTATGTGCGTCCACACATAGCCATGCATTCAACAAATAGTTATAAGTGATTGGATTTCAGTAATAATATGAGAATAACTTAACATAAAGCTTAAAACAGATGTGAGCATGCATAAATATTAATAATGTCTTTATGAGGCACTCTTAACTTGATTAAGCATTGTTATTAGGTCACCTACTCAATCAACCTTATCTGATCTGATCTCACTAGACATTCAGGTGGTTTGAAGAATTGTGAACACAGTCCAAGTGTGCAAGCTTGGGTTTGAATCCATAAACATAAACATCACTTAACACACTCAAGGTGTGCATTATTGGTCTTGAAATCATAAATGGATGGGGGAACATTAGGACCCAACCTTCCATAACATGTTCATTAGATAGGGACTAATTATCATTTCGTATTATAATCTAATATTATCTTATCTTACTTGGGGATTTCACCCATAATCACAATACTGATCTTAAACATGAAGAGGTATATTTCTTAATTGATCTGGTCTTAACATATAAACATTTATGCAGTAAACCTTAGGAAGATATACATATAAAAACTCCTCTTAAATCATTAAAGTGCTCACATGATAGCACATACACCATGAACATTTAAACATAATGATGCAAACAAAACTTGATGAAGAAATACAATGAAAACCAAGGCATGGACCACTTACCTAAATTCAATAGGAACAATTTCTCCCAGAATCCTAATCTCATATCGTTAGATTTTTTCTAACATTATAACCCAAATCCTAATTAATCTCTTCTAACCCAAATTACAAATCTTGAAATTTAAGAAAGTAATGTCAGAATCAGGACGCATAACCTAGCCCATTGGCAATATCTTGGAAGATCGATCAAAATCCATATATAACTCGACCCCATAGGACATTCCAATATAAAGATGTTAAATTCTCAATATTATCCAATTAGGGTCTACATAAATTGGTTTATCTTAATCTATGATTGGATAAATGAAAAATAACAAATATGAGAAAATCCTTCAATAATATCATAAACCATAGGTGTGGCAGAGGGTTACTAAGTAAAATCGACTACATTATATATCATACTATAGATAACACAATATCAACCTTAGACCTAAACTTTGAAATCAAATTATGAAACAACAAATAAAGATGCAGGGATCTTGTATTCATTCTTCTTCTGTCCCCCAACATCTTACTTCTTTTTGCCAGGCATAATGTGAGTCACTCTTTTGGAACATGAAGTTTTGCTCTAACTTGCTCTTCATGCAACTTAGGTGTAGGATAAGATCTCCATTAGTTCATCCATCAACCCGCACTATTAAAGAGCCTTGTATAAAGATCGGGTATGACATGTAATCCCACCTCACTCCAACTCCTCCATAGGAGGGGAATTAGGTCCATGTTGGACAAGAATTTCCATAACTCTGTACAAAAACTTTGGGAGATCATCCTGTTGGACCCACCTCATGCGACCTAGGCCAAGACATCAAACTGCAATGAGAAAATACGAAACTTATTTGACCAAAACACCTCCATCTCCATCGAGATGTCAGAGTTTGTGGAGTCGGTATAGAAATGAAGCAGAGTGCCTGAAAAAAACCAAGAAAATAAAAATAGAGGATACCTACTAGTGAAACGATTTAAAGACAAATGTCTTTAGTGCCTACTCAAGGGTGAAGTCATGGGAAGGAAAGGTTGAGTTCAACAGCCTCCTCTACAGTAACTCATCCAAAATTCAAGATCGAGGGAGATTTGCCTAAAGCTCAATGAAGTTATAGTAACACTTTTGAGTCTGTTGGCTAAATGGACATCTATAAATCCCTTTGTTTTGATTATGACAAACATTTCATTCTTATTGATCTAACGTGCTACTTAAGTGTGCAGGATTAAGGTGGATGCCAAAGCAACTAGGGAAATCCATATGCTTACAATTATGTGTTTCATGCAATGTAATCGCTTTGTAAAAAACTTGTACAAATATATAATGTACAAGTACTTAGATTGCATGTAAATCAAGCGTTAGATTTTCCCTAGATAAACACCACATTTAGATAAGTCATCCCCTTCATATAGGATCACATATGCACACTCATACATATAATTAGTGCCTAAATTGAAACATTGAAACAGGATCAATCTCGGTCGACAAACTCCTCGACCGAGACACACTCGGTCGACAATCTTCTCGACCGAGAAAAGATCCAAAGTAGCCGTTAGACACAACAGACAAGTTAGTTGGCAGTTGGAGAAAGACGTTGCAAATAACTTGTTCCAGAGTGCCTGTCGGTCGACAAAAGTTTGACCGAGTAGGTGTCTCGTTCGACCATTCCTCGACCGAGACTGTCTCTGACAGCAACTGCAGAATTAATTAATTAGTCATTGTTAAAGCAACAACTTTGTACCTAACGGCTAGTTAATCACTTAGAAACCCCTAGAAGTTGTCTAGAATGTCCTTAAGCATCCTTAGGCCATTCCTATAAATAGGACAAGCCATAGGACACTCAAACTCACTTGTTACACTTGAGAAACCTTTGAGCATACTTTGTGCAATCTGTTTGTGAGCAATTTGAGCATTGTGACAATTGGCCATTTCATTCCTTAGCTCACAATTCGTGTCCTATAGGCTAGTATCTCCTACCCACTGCAATCACAAGTCCACACACTTGGTTAGGAGATCTATACGCTTGATCTAGGCAAATCAAGCCTTGGGCTATAAAGGATAAGTTGTAATTTCCTTTTTCTTTCTTGTTCCCTATTATTGTTTGTACTCTCCTTGCTACTCCTAGGTTGGAGGCTGCGGATTGGAGAGGGTGAAGATCTTCTTGGCGAAGAAGGAGACTTTGAGCTACTTCAGAAGGCTGGTGCAACGGGAGGTTACTTCTAGAGAGGAAGGCTACTTCAAGGGGGAGCTTGGAGTTACTTCAAAGAAGGCTACCTCAAAGTTGGTGCACCTACTTCAAGTGAAGGCTATTCAAAGGGTGTAAAGGAAAGTATTGTATTTTGTTTAAATCCTCGAGAGGTAATAAAATAAATACTTTCAAATCCCGGTTGGGTAAGCAACCGGGTAGTGGACTGACAACTATAGTATTTGCTATAGTTGGAACCACTCTAAACACCTGTCTCTTTCTTCCAATTTCAATTGTGGTTGTTTGAATTCAATAAATTGTTAAAATAATTCAAAAACTCTATTCACCCCCCCTCTAGTAGTTTTTCAATTGGTATCAGAGCAGGCTTCAAGGAACCCTAACAAAGTCTTGAAGAATGGAGGGTAGTGGTGATTATAATCACAACAAAAGGTGTTGCTTGGACAAAACTACAACATGTTGCAATTGGTGCTTAGGTACAAGCCACCCAACAACTGGATGCCCATGGACATCTAAGAAGGAAGATGAGAACAAAGATTGTCTCATTGCTACAACTAGCGAGGAAGAAGAAGAAGAGGTAAGTCTTTTTGATTTATCTAAAGAAGAACTAGTTGCTAGCCTTGAAGAAACACATATTAAATATGTTGAATGCAAGAAGAAATTAAAGAAATCAAATAAAGCAAATGATGAATTACATGCTAAGCTTCTTGCTATTACATCCGAAAACGAAGATCTTAAAAAGATCATTGAAGATCATGATATTGAGATAAAATCTATAGAGGCAAATTGTAATCTACTTTCTTTAGAGAAGAATAATTTGCAAAGACAAGTGAATGATCTTCAAAAACAACCCATTTTATGCAACCATCTAGATTATGATTCTATTGTCAAAGAAAAAAATTCATTGTCATCTAATCTAGATCAAGCAAAACTAGATATCAAGAAGAGAATGGAAGAGATTGCCAAGTTACAACAAAAAGTTAGTAATTTGAATAATAATGGCATTCTTGATCAAATCTTAGATAATTCCTATCATCAAATTGGGAGAAGAGGACTAGGTTATAAGCCTAAAGGAAAATCCTATCAACCTAGTTGGAGAAAGTCACAAACCCATCAATCTATATATGTACCTAAAGGAACAAATACATTTGTACCAAAGAACAACCTAGAACAAAACCATAGAAAAAGACTTGAGGTTGATTCTATATGTTGCCATTATTGCTTACGTCTTGGACATTACTCTTTTTCATGTCCTTATAAGAGAAAAGATGTCGAGTTAGTTTGGGTTCCTAAACCTCCAAACTAAACAAATAAGATTTAGTTGAGATATGACCAGAGACATTAGTTGCATATTTCTATGTCTATCTCAACTCAACATAATGAGATTACAAATAAATGTAAGTATCTAAATAGTTAACTTACATAATTATGTTTTATTAACAGTTCCAGGAATCTTGTCGGTCGAAAAACTGTCGACCGAAAGACCATCGGTCGAACAATTGTCGACCGAGCACATCACTATTTTCCAGTCTACTACAAAATTGCTGCATTTATTTTAATCCGATGAAATTGCCATCTACTTATGATTTATGACTGGATATATTTTTGGAAATTCAGACTCTACTTTATTTTTCAAAACATATACATCTGATTTCCTAGTTGTGCAAATATATGTTGATGACATTATTTTTGGAGCTTCTAATGATTCATTGTGCACACAATTTAGTGATATTATGCAAAAAGAATTTGAAATGAGCCTCATGGGTGAACTAACTTTCTTTCTTGGTTTTCAAATTAAGCAAACACCTGTCGGAATATTCATAAGCCAAGAAAAATATACTAAAGAACTCTTAAAACGTTTTGGGATGGATCAGTGCAAACATGCTACTACTCCTATGGCTACTTCTATTAAAATTGATAAGGATGAAAATGGGGAACCTATTGATGATTCCTTATATAGAGCCATGATTGGTAGTTTTCTTTACTTAACTGCTTCTAGACCGGACATTATGTTTCCCGTTGGTCTTTGTGCTCGATTTCAATCACAACCTATGCACTCTCATTTTCTAGCAGTTAAATGAATTCTTCGTTACCTAGCCGGCACTACTTGCTTTGGTTTATGGTATCCAAAAGGACAATCCTTGGATTTTAAAGCTTATACTGATGCGGATTATGTTGGTTGTCGACTTGATCGCAAGAGTACTAGTGGTGGCTGTTTCTTATTAGGGAGAGCTTTAGTATCTTGGTTTAGTAAGAAACAAAATACGGTTGCCCTATCTACAACTGAAGCTGAATATATGGCAGTTGGGTCTTGTTGTGCTCAAGTGCTTTATATGCAACAAGTATTAAACGATTATGGTTTTACTCTTTCATCTATGCCTATTTTTTGTGACAACACGAGCACTATAAACTTAGCACACAATCCTATTTTACACAGCCGAGCTAAACATATTGAAATCCGTCATCATTTTTTAAGGGATCACATCTCCAAGAATCATGTTTCCCTTCATCATGTTGATACGGAAGATCAATTGGTTGATATTTTTACAAAACCGCTTCCACTAGATCAATTTAACAAAATTAGGAAGCAATTGCTTATCACTCCTTTGGAAGATGTTTTCTTTGATATTTGTGCTACTTAAACAAAAACTCTTATTTACATCATGATATTTTGGCTTTTAAATGGACATCTTTTTCATTAGATTTGATGGGACATCTTATTAAGGGGGAGTTTTTATTTCTAAACGGATATCTTTTTGAATTGACAAAGGGGGAGAAATAAATATAAAACTAAAACTTAGAAAAACTCAATAAATGAGTTTCATAAATAAACTCTTGGCTTTACATTGAAAGTTGCTATATTCCCTAGTGAATTGGATTTCATGTTCCATAATTCAAGGGGAATAATAAGCACACATTTTATAAACAAGAGGAAAAGCTACAAAAGGTAATCTAAAGGTATGAAACTCATATGGTTTATATTTCCTTTATTTTCATATTTAGGAAATGTTTGTCATCTTCAAAAAGGGGGAGATTGTTGGCTAAATGGACATCTATAAATCCCTTTGTTTTGATTATGACAAACATTTCATTCTTATTGATCTAACGTGCTACTTAAGTGTGCAGGATTAAGGTGGATGCCAAAGCAACTAGGGAAATCCATATGCTTACATTTATGTGTTTCATGCAATGTAATCGCTTTGTAAAAAACTTGTACAAATATATAATGTACAAGTACTTAGATTGCATGTAAATCAAGTGTTAGATTTTCCCTAGCTAAACACCACATTTATATAAGTCATCCCCTTCATATAGGATCACATATGCACACTCATACATATAATTAGTGCCTAAATTGAAACATTGAAACAGGATCAATCTCGGTCGACAAACTCCTCGACCGAGAGACTCTCGGTCGACAATCTTCTCGACCGAGAAAAGATCCAAAGTAGCCGTTAGACACAACAGACAAGTTAGTTGGCAGTTGGAGAAAAACGTTGCAAATAACTTGTTCCAGAGTGCCTGTCGGTCGACAAAAGTTCGACCGAGTAGGTGTCTCGGTCGACCATTCCTCGACTGAGACTGTCTCTGACAGCAACTGCAGAATTAATTAATTAGCCGTTGTTAAAGCAACAACTTTGTACCTAACGGCTAGTTAAGCACTTAGAAACCCCTAGAAGTTGTCTAGAACGTCCTTAAGCATCCTTAGGCCATTCCTATAAATAGGACAAGCCATAGGACACTCAAACTCACTTGTTACACTTGAGAAACCTTTGAGCATACTTTGTGCAATCTGTTTGTGAGCAATTTGACCATTGTGACAATTGGCCATTTCATTCCTTAGCTCATAATTCGTGTCCTATAGGCTAGTATCTCCTACCCACTGCAATCACAAGTCCACACACTTGGTTAGGAGATCTATACGCTTGATCTAGGCAAATCAAGCCTTGGGCTATAAAGGATAAGTTGTAATTTCCTTTTTCTTTCTTGTTCCCTATTATTGTTTGTACTCTCCTTGCTACTCCTAGGTTGGAGGCTGCGGATTGGAGAGGGTGAAGATCTTCTTGGCGAAGAAGGAGACTTTGAGCTACTTCAGAAGGCTGGTGCAACGGGAGGTTACTTCTAGAGAGGAAGGCTACTTCAAGGGGGAGCTTGGAGTTACTTCAAAGAAGGCTACCTTAAAGTTGGTGCACCTACTTCAAGTGAAGGCTGTTCAAAGGGTGTAAAGGAAAGTATTGTATTTTGTTTAAATCCTCGAGAGGTAATAAAATAAATACTTTCAAATCCCGGTTGGGTAAGCAACCGGGTAGTGGACTGACAACTATAGTATTTGCTATAGTTGGAACCACTCTAAACACCTGTCTCTTTCTTTCAATTTCAATTGTGGTTGTTTGAATTCAATAAATTGTTAAAATAATTCAAAAACTCTATTCACCCCCCTCTAGTAGTTTTTCAGAGTCACTATGATGGCCAACCATTAGTCTGTTGTTGGCACTAGTGAGGGGAAGGAAAATTGGTTTTGGGTGTTTCATAGATAGAAAAAATTAGGGCTAGATGCTAGGTATATATAGGTGCCAAAACACCTCTTGGATTGATCTACATCGTTATTTTGTCAAGATCATGACTAGTTAGAGAGATAATTGGAGATTGGAGTATGTTGGATAGAAGTGTCTTGTTCCTTTAGAGTCTTTCTTGCTGTGGGAGGTAGGTAATGAGGGATCTACCCTCCGATGATCATCCTACAGTCAAGAAAGGTCTTGTGTACATAAAAATAAAGGAGGCGCTTGATAGTCCAAAAATAGACTTGACTTTGGGTGAGAAACAGGAGTCCAAATAACATATTTGTGAGACAACAATTAATTCTCAACTATATGAAATCACTACCATTTTAATATAAATGTTAGTGTTATTTGAGCCCTAAAACTATATAGAAATTTTCCAAAATTGTTTTAGGAGTCAAACAAGGTCAAAATGATTTCACATTTTAGTCATATCTCACTTTTATCATATAGATAGGTATTGTGGGTTTAGATTCCCAAAAAAGCTAAACCAAAATCCCTAAGAAATTATACTTATCTTCAAATTTTCATAATTCCCAATAAATCATAGGAATATCATTATCTTACTAAAATCAGCCATGAAGCCTTTCCAATCATTATATTTAACTTGAAACTCATTTCATCACTTTTTATACCCCCAAAAGGCATAAATAGCACATTAGGCATTCTGATGTAATAAAGGATGTAATTATGTAATAGTTGAAAACATGTACCTATAAACTTGAGGATGTGACACATATCAAAATTGTTTACCCAAATCTTGAATGTGTTGCACCCAAAATCTTCCTTCGCATGGAATCGATAACACAACTATGAGTCTCATCATGTATATCACATAGCATACACTTCTTCTAGGGTCTTGGGACATCCCCCTCATGTAGATGGAGTTTCACAACTTAATTCAATGGCCTCTTCTCTTTTGGGTTATTTCCTTTTGTAGGGATTCTAGGGTTCAACATTTTCATATGAACCACACACTAGGTGACTCAACCCATGTACTCAGAAGTTATCTAGCTAAGGACTCAATATCACATATTTATATCTCAAATTTCACACATTTTGGAGGTTAGGTCCTTTGACCTTCTCCGTAGTTGGGTTACCCTCTATCAAATTCATCCTATCAAATAACTCATGCTAGAGATCCTATTAAAGTAAACATCTTTAGGCCCATGTTGGTTCAAAGTCATATATCCATTATCATATATAAACTTATAAAGGCATGCATACATTCATGCAAGCAATCCCACTGGCTACGTGTAAAACAAACAAACAAGCTTATACTGATGTACTAGCTAGTGTTACGTGATAAAAAATCATCAAAAAATATCTAATACCTCAATTTCAAACTTAGATCTTCATATATCAAAGTCATACTATCATTAATCAGGCTTCTTTCTTCTAGGATGTCTACTAGCCTAACTTTTATCATGGCTCAGATATAGATGTTGGTTATATGCCCTGAAAAATAAATCATCATATGATGACTGTAAAAGAAAATTTGTGATTAATTTGATTATTAATAAAAGGCAATTTCACTTATTATGTTTGTTTCATTATTGAGATAATGAATAAACCTAACAATGTCCAAAGAATGTTTGAACATGATGACATATGGTTTGAGTTGAGGACCTGAGCATTAGATCATATGCACTCATTCTCATTGTGTCCCTAGTTAGTTATTATTATGGATAGTATAGGACAGAAATAATATAAAAGACTACCATGTATGGTGAGTGATGACTATGTCTCTTTAGTCATGATACTTAATATCAACTCAGTTACATGGGTGCTTGTTAGAGAACAAGTTGTATAGGATAGACCTACCTTGATATTGACACGTGGAAAACATATAGTTACATGTTAGAGTCATATCTCAATGTGACATGGGTGACTCTGATCCTTTAACCTAAAGTCACTATAGTAATCACATGTTCTTATGTGTGCTTTGACCACTAGCCCAACATGCTCTTAATAAGGGTTGCCAAAAAGGTAGTGATTGGGTGTACTGTGACACATGGGATGATTGTAAGTGATGTACATGGAGTTTTTCACTCCTTTAGAATGATACCCTAACCACTTGATAAGCGAGACTATGAAATGCATGGCCATGATCATGTGAGTCAATATATGATATTGAGCTCACAATATCTTGAATATTCTTTTCTAGTTCAAGGACCATAGATTAAATGTTAAGAGTATGACATTCCATGCCTCACTTTTGATTTGAGTGACAAAGGGATTATATGGTCATGGAAACAATGATCACTTTACATGATAAAGTTGTTCTCCAACTTATTTCCATTACTTGGATGGCAATAATTCTGGCTAGACCAATCTTTTCTTATGAGGTTTCAAACATCACTACCAACATAATTAGGAGCCTATATAGTTACACATATAAGGATGCATAAAGGAATTGAAATTCACAATCAAATAAATGATAAGAATGATTCTAAATCATAAATAGGATTATTTCCTATCCAATCGGACAACAGGAATGTTCGGTCGGCCGATTGGATTGGTTGGATCAATGTATCAATTTGATTGTGATTTGGTAGATAGAATTTTGCATTAGACCGGCACGGTCTGCCAATTGATTATCTTAGTTGGCCAACTGTACTTGAGCAAGGAAGTTCTCTAATTTGAAAGAAATTCATCTCTAGATCTGTCTTGACCAGATCGACTAGTCTAGTAACCTGGTTGGCCAATCATAATGCCTTTTAAGTTCTACTAAGAACCAGATCGTCTGATTAAGTGACTCAGTCGGTTGATCAGAATTCCGATCTGATTGTTTACTATTGGGTTGTTTTTGCAATTGCAATTAGGAAAGGGATTGTAATTATGGTTCTCCAAGCCAATGAGTCTCCTACATAAAGGGGTGTGTCCCATAGGGTTTTACATATCGTTTGAGATAACCTGTGAGACAAGTTGGTCATCATATCTCTCTTTGAGAGGGAGGTTACCCAAAGGATGATTATCAGAGATAGGAGAATAAAGGGAGTTCTGGTATTACTAGTATGTTGATTACTCATATTCCTCTTAGACATGGTGGCCAAGGTGATGCATTGTGTTATACCTCATCTGCATAGACAAAGTAGAGGTCGAGGCACATGTACAAAGGTTTGGAGAAGTTATTCCACAAGATGACAACAAGCTGTTTTAAAGAAGACAACCATACAACAACTTGGTAGATGATTCAGGTGTCTTGTTGATTTATCCAGGTTTCTTGGTGTCTAGTTTTGTTACAACCCCATTTTTTGGGTTCAATTGGTGAGAAATATAATTTCTCATATTAAAGATGATTGAACAAATAAGGATATAATTTGTTTTTAAGACATGGATTTCATTTACAATAGCCTTGATGATTGTTTTGTGGGCTTTATTGGCTATTGGGCCCAAATAACAAAGAAAATTCAATTAGCGAATGAATAATTGGATATTTGAGAAAAGAAATATGTAGAAACCTCTAGAAGGCAAATCCAAAGAGGATTTCGTGTCTCTTGGGTTCCTTGGGTACCAAGGAGTCCAATGTTGTATAGAGAAAGCAATGAGAAAAGAAAAGATTAGTAAAGCATTTCTTTATTAAGAAATAAATTGGAAATAATGATAAAATGTTGGAAATGAGTGGAAAGAGGCATCAATGAGATTTCTTGGTGAAATTTCGTATCCATGAGGTTGCTAATATTAAAAGGAATATCAATGAAGAAAATAAAAGAGAAATAAAGATAAATCCTCAAAAAGAGATATTTTAATAAGAAATAAACAAGATAATGTGAAATAATGCATATAGATGCATCTAGAAGGATAATAAGTATCCAATAAAAATAATTTCGAAATCATAGAGTTTCTTGGGATCCAAGGAGTCCCAATAAAGAGGAAAGAAAGAGAAAATACTAAAAAGGCAAAATAAGAGGATAATGTGTTGCATTATTAATGAATTATGAGGTATTGCTAAAAAGAAAGTAATTTTGATTAAAGGAAATAGAATTTCGTGTCAATGGATTAAAAAGCAAGGAAAGAGAGAATAAGTAAGAAGAAATTCGAATTCCTAATTATTCAATAAATAGGATATATCAAAGGAGAGAGAAAAGTGGTGTTTTAATGAAGGAATCACTTTCCAAGTGGGAAAAGGATTTGTTTCCCTTGAATAAACATCTTAGGGCTTCGAACCCTCCCCTATATAAGGGGTAGAGCTCTGGTTCGAAAGGAGGAGAGATCCCACGTAGCCTTCTTTACTCTTCTTCTTCTTTCTTTCTCTTTCTGCTCTTAAACCCTAACCACGTGATATAGCACATCCATAGAGCGACTAGGGTCCAGTGGATGAGTTGAGTTGATGTTGCCTGCTCCCACGACACCAAGGGAGGGATGGCCAATGCCTTCGTGCCCCAGATCACACATAGCAGTAGCAACAGGGCTGCAGGGCCACCAAGCGATTGCAGGCCTGGCCAGAGCAAGCCAGCGGCTTTGGCCACGAGTTTGTGGCTTTTGGGGGAGTGCCTAGGGGTGTCGGAGGTGGAGGCACCAACTCCGGTGGTCGACGGGATCCAGGGAGGGGAGGAGAAGCTCCGCCGGTTGCGTCTAGGGCGGCAGGGAGCGCCAACCCGAGGTTGAAGACAACCTGGTTCGCGTTGGACCGTTCTACCCCTCTGGGGTATGAAGCAGCGCCAACTTATGCAGGGGCATTTTCGTAATTCGGTTATGTTCCAAGGCCATGCAACGTTGCTTGAGCTGGATGACGTGGTGCCATCCGATTGGTCCAGTAAGTGATTTAATGAAAAATTCATATTTATTTAACCGTAGCTCGGATTAAAACAAGTTATATATGAATTTTGATCAGGAGAACAAGAGGAATCCAATAAAAATAGTTTTATAGCCTGAATATGATCATAGTTCGATATGTAGTGCAAATTATCATCTTTAATGAATTAAAGATTAAGAAACCCTATTTTGATATGATTAATGAGTTTAATAGGGTTTAATGGATCATTAGAGTTGATGTTAAAAAAAGGTATATTATGTTCAAAAAGGAAGAACTTTTCACATGATTAGTCTAATTTAGAGTTTATGTGCTTAAATATGCATGAAATTAGAAAAGTACATAAAGTTATCATCTTTAGTGTTTTAATTAAGGGAAAACCTTAGATTTGATGGTAAATGGTCTTAATGACATAATTCAAGTTGATATTAACCTGTTGTTAATAAAAGTGAGAATAGGATCTAAAAAGATGATCTTTTTATATAATTGGGTTAATTTAGGGTTTTGTGCATGATTATGCACTAATGAGCTTGAAAAACCCTAATTTAGATGAATATGTCTTTTAATTGTTTTAATGGTTCAAATCCATGAATGAAATAGGGATATGATAACCTTAAGACAATTTGAGTATAAAAGACTATAAAAAATGGATAGTTGAGCAATTAAGGTTCATATAAATGGAAAAGGGTATTTTAGGGTTTGTTAACCTAAAATGGATAGAGTTGGAGAAATTGATTTAAGAAACCCTAATGCACCCTAATGAGACTTAGAAACCTTAGAAAGGTGTCCCAAGTCAATAAGGAGTTGTTTGGGATATGCTTGTGACAATTAGACATTATACATGTTTTCAGGATCAATGTTTGCTTGATTGATTGATTGTCTTGCTTGATTGGACATCTAGTTGTATTTGGATAAATTGTTGCTTGAGATCTCCAAGACAGGTATGTGGTTAATTATGAATAATCGCTTTAGTTTCCCGATGGATTCCCGGATGTTTAATTGCATTGAATGCAACTAAACTGTTTGGATGTTCATATTGCAAACTATAATGTGACTATGACTATCACAAAGAATATATGCCTACAAACTCAGATCTTGGTTCTCTCTACGGCATTATAGTTAACCTAGTACATGGCTACCTATGGGTAGGTCCATCAGGTTAGAGAAAGGCCTAGTACATGGCTACCTATTGGGTAGGTCCATCAGGTCTATGGAAGACCTAGTACATGGCTACCTATTGGGTAGGTCCATCAGGTCTATGGTTGACTTAGTACATGGCTACCATTGAGGTAGGACCATCAAGTCACAATGAGTTAGATATTGGGCTATCTTCATATAGTGCCATGCGACTCTATTACCTAAAAGAGAGGTGATATTCATGTCCACTGCAGGGATAGCCCAGAGTTCGAGAATATGTATGGATTGAGTTGTATGGCTTAAAAATGTAATCTTGATTGTTAAATGATTAATTGAATAATTATGTTGTTAACATAGTTGAACATTATCTGTTTCCTCCACATACCAGCTTCGGCTGACCGACGTTTTGTTTGTCGGCATTTTAGGTACAATGAAAAGAACAAATAGTAAAGTGGCACATTTGGTACTAAATGTGAATTAAAGTGCAAAGGAGGATTAGATAGATTAGTATCGGTGTGGATAGAAGTTTAGAGATCCAAGTTTTCAAAAAGGTATGCAAAAATTTATTTTCTTATAGCTTCCAGTATAGTATGTTGAAATTTGATAATTATTCTTGGTTAATTACCGAACCTTTGATCCGGAAGTCATGGGTGCGGCTTCGACCTCTCGATCTCCCTTAATTGGGGGTTATTGGGAGGTGGGGTCGTAACAGGTTTGGATCTAGATCTGAAAGATAGAGTTCTTCATTAAAAAATGATGTGTATAGATGTTGGACAACTAATGTGAACAAAGGTATAACTTTTATCCCTTCCTATGTCTTTTTTTCTGATGGTTTATATCTATGATAGATCCAATGGCTTGACTATAAACTGAAGAATTTTTTCTAATCACAATGCTCCCACTTCCCAAAAACCCAACATTGGTATCAGAGCCAATGTCATATGCTTTTAACATTAGTTTGGGTTTTAAACTGCAAATAATTTAGTGGGGAAGTCTATTCCCTCTCAATCAATGTCGGGGAAGGGAACTATGAAAAAGGCATCTTCGAGAATACATACCTCTGGAGATAGGCCATATAGATAGACCGATTCCAATACAGGTTAATCCTACAAACTACCAAGAAGGCAACTACATAGGCAGGGGGCAGTCATGTTGACATGCTTGATTTTCTCAATTAAGGGGGTATGCTAGTTGCTTGAGACATAATCTTCACTCAATGGATTTCAATCATTCATTGACTTCCTCTCTAGGAAGTTAGGTTGATCCAAAATCATTGGCAATTTCCTTGATTGAAGTCTTCTACTGAAGCAAGATTGCTTCACAGATAAGCATACCAACCTTAGGGAAGGTCAATAAGGATGGTGGTCGATCAAGCTATTCTATTAATAAGTAGGAATCCCCTTCTCCATTCCCTTGCATTTTTAAGGTGTAGGCCCTTCCTTCTAGTGCATGAAATAAGACTAAGGCTAGACTTCTTACCATGAATGAATGAATAGGCTTGACTTTATCTATAGGGAAAATTTCACGTACCTAAGAACTAGCGCCTTTAGAAGCAGCGGATCAAAAAGAAAAGAGTAAGAAGTAGTCTTCCATACTCCCCCAGCACTCATTCTATTCACCATGATTTCCTTGAACATTGAACCATTCAGCACGAAAGAGTCCCATTCAAACTCCTTGTCCTAGAGAAGGTAGTACATGATTTCCTTTCCTTCTTCTTCCCATAAAACAAAACTCATTTTTCTTTGTGTCGTCCTATCTTCTCCATGTAGCCTTCAATATCTGCTTTCATTTTTGTAGGATTTTTCTAGTAGCTAATGAGTCGTATCCTTGATAAAAAAAATATGTAGTCTCTTTGACACCAATCATCTACGATGATCAAATAAAGATTGATGTTTGACAGAAGCATGTCATTGAGTTAGTGAGTACATAGAAGGGAGAGTGAGAGGCAGAGTAGTCAGTTAACAAACATATCAGATTCACTGTCATGTCAGGGGATGATGTGTGTTTTTGGATGGGGTGGAAAATTTCCCCTCACTCCTAAAAGCTATGTTAGTAGACAACAACATCAGATCAATCTCAAGGTGGAGGAACAAATCAACCGATAGGGAGAGGTTTTTGTAAGTGAGACAGGGTGCAGGAGATGATGGAAGAGAAGGCCCACACTGGCGGGGAGGTGGGCGGGTTGGTACACCAGTCGATTGGATCAAGTTGTCAGCAGACAAGTGTCATGTTCAAGAAATGGTTGTCTGTGTCGGGAAAGGAAGCATATGGATTGTTGTACCTATTGGTTCATGTGGAATTTAGGGTGTTGTGAAAGGCCTTATTGACAATAGAAAACTAAAGAGTTTAAGAATGTCAAACATGGAAATAAGGGATTCAAAGGTTCCTTCCCTCCTCAATGATTCGGGGGTATGGTCTACCATATCCTCTAGAGAGTAGTTGTCATTTTCATCATCCTCTTTGCCTCTCCATTGGTTGTAACAGCGCTCGATCCGGAGACAAAGCATAGATCTTTTAGGTGGGGGAAGGTCCATATGATTACTGCTTCTAACTGAAACTTGACTACCCCTTATCCTTATCCTCCTAAAATCAAAGACTCAATCATCTTTTTCTCGACAAGAAAACACTCTAAATAGAGTTCTTTGATCAGGAAAGACAGAGTAAATGAGTGGTCAAAAGTTCCTTGAGAAGGGGAAAAAAGCACCATGGCTGCTTCCAATGGTGCTTTCTCCCTATCATGTGCTTCTTCTAAGACTCTAGCTTCCCCAATGTAGTGCTTGCATGCATGGTACTTTGCTTCTTGTTTTGATTTCCTTCTTGTGGATGAACTATTTGAGGTTTGAGTCATCAAGTGGAAAATTTTGGAAAGTTGATGGTCATCTGAATCAATGTGAAGGAGGATATCACCTAATCTTAACCAAATTCTCTAACTCGTATAAATTGGATGATGGAAAGACTGATGGATACATTTTGATTTCGCACATCAGAATTCCTATTGTGTCTGCTTTTCATGTCACCTTTGTGTTCAAGGGATTCTATTTCTCTCTTAAATGCTCAATCTTGCTTCTATCAATGCTTTATCCATTCCCCTTGGGGTGAGGGAATGTCGTCTTTTAAACACCTCCTAAGCTTCTATCGCTTTATCTTTATCCCACTCCTGCTTGGAATTTGCCAAAGCATATGGTTGATATGTGACGCTTTGTAAAAAAGATATGTTTGGTTGATGTGGATATGGAAATTAGATCATTGTGGTCTGATCGTGCACACGTAATATCATTAGTCAAAAAGATATGCAACATGTATATGGCTTGCATGTCATGCCTCTCTCTATACATTCTCTATATAATCTTAATAATCAATCAAAATAGAATGATGTGATGAAATCATTGATAGAACATATTGTAGAGGAGATGAATATAAGACCATGTTAGAGAGGATGGTCCTTTGAGAGTCATGATCAATATGATATGATGAATTAATAGCAACATAAGAGCTGCCTAAATCAGGGAGTATCAGTTGGCTGATTGAGCATCCAAAAACCCTGAGGGGATGGGTTTAGGATTGCATTTAGATGTGAATCTCTTGGTTGTTTTTATAGAACACTTGTTTAATCAAATAGTTGTACTAGTTTCCATATCCTATTCTATCACGTGTGGTGATTGTTATAGTATATGATATGTATAATGATGTATATGTAATGGTTATTTGATAGATATGGATATACATATATTTACATATATAACCCTCAATAAAATAGCAATGTTGAAGATACATTTCAAGTGCAATACATATGAAAACCTTGTTTGACTAAGTGTGGGCACACCAATCATGGTGCACCATCTTCCTTGGGGAAGTGTGATAATAAGTATGTGGGTCTACTCAACATGGTGCATATATTATTTTATTGGACTTGGATTGGACTTTGCTAGGTGATATTAATGATATTAACTACCTATAGGCATATAGATGTCAAACATTTTATATGATGATTTTTTGACATAGAGTTGTGCAACCATCCATCTAAAATTACAGATGATACAATTGGTAATTATTACCTACCTTAGTAGTTAAGTTAAGCAATCAGTGATAGTTGACTCATGACTAAATGTATTTTGGATCTTGGCTCACTAAAAAATTGCACATTGTAATCTTCTGAATTAATAGTGAGGGCTGTTAGTTTGAATAAAATAGGGGGATCATAATTAATTAGAGTCAAAATTATTTTTTTTAATTAGATTTTTGAGATTAAAATTAATTTTCAAATTAACATATTCAGGTGCAATGATCTTCTATGTAGTTAATGGAAACCACTGGAAACAATCATTTCTCAGTGCAATCGGTCTTTGATAAAGATAAACTTAATAAGAACAACTTCACTGACTGGTTCAAAACACACACGAGCATAAGATCTACATCTTGGACACACCAGTACTGATGAATTAACTCAAATATGCCTAGGGAGGAAAGGGAATCTCATAAGAAGCATCCCAATGATGCCATGGACATCAAATGGCTAGTGTTATGCTCCATGAATAATGAGCTTTAGAAGCAACATGAGAATATGTATGGTATTGAGATGATAACACATCTCAAGAACACATATCATGAACAAGAAAGACAAGACAGATATGATGTCTCCAAGGCCCCATTTAAGTGTAAGATGGGAGGTGGTGATCCACTTGGAACCCATGTACATAAGTTAATTGGGTATGTGGAAAGTCTTGCAAGACTAGAATTCCTTTAGGCCAAGAGTTGACCACTAATGTAATCCTACAATTATTCCCAAATATTCATATAAATAAGTTGGCATGCAATATAACACGAACAATGTTGATAAGCCCCATTGACATAGCTACCTGGCAAGTTGAGAAGTCTTAAGGGGCAAATAAAAGACAATCCCAAATCCATGATGATGGCAGCAAAGGAAAAGGAAAGTCCAAAGGAAACGGCAAAGACAAGAAATGTTCTAAGGTTGGCCAAAAGTCTTATGCACTTAAGTCAATAGGATAAGTAGGAAGGGAGGAAATTGTCACCATTGTCAACAGAATGGACATTCTAAAAGAAATTTTCCTCTCTACCTTGAGGAATTGGAAAACAAGAAGTAGAGGATACAAATCTCCACTATAGGTATATATGTTTTAGAAATAAAATTATCTACTTCTTCACCTTACGTATTAGATATTGGACGTGGATCTCACATATGCTATATATGCAAGATCTAAAAAGTGGTAAGCCTTAAAGAAAGTGGAGGTGGAACTATGCATTAAAAATGGAGGAAATAGTTGATTTCACTATTGCAGGTACCTATTGTTTATCAGTGTTTAGTGGGCTTATAATAGAGTTAGACAATTGTTGTTATGTATATGTCATAAATAGAAATATTATTTTTTATCTTGTTTGGACAGGAACATATTTGAATTTTTAATAAAGAATGTTCAAAATTATATTTCTAAAGATGAGATCTCTTAAGGAAGTGCCCTTGTGTCTTACGGTCTTTAACATAAGTTCTCAAGACACATTTATATTACATAAATACCAAGAATCTAAAAATCATTGAATCAAACAAAATTTATCTTTAGCACTATGTACGGAACATAAATTAGAAGTGCATTCCTAGACCCTAAGATGGTAATTGGACTCTTTTGATGTTGAACCAATAGAGACATGTGAATCTTGTTAATTGGGAAAGATTTACCTTCTAATAGAAATACTTAGTTACTTATTATGACTCATACATACTAATGTGTGTGGAGCTTTTATCACAAGTTCTAGAGGTGGGTATTAGTACTTCATCACATTGTGTAATGACTTCAGTAGATTTGGCTATGTGTATCTAATGAAACACAAGTTAGATCCTTTGAAAAGTTTAAGGAGTTCATGACTAAATTCCAAAATAAACTTGGAAAAAGAATGTAAGCACTTAGATAAGATCGAAGTGGTGAATACTTAAGCCAAGAGTTTAAGGATCTTTTGAGGGATTATGGTATTGTATCACAATTGAATGCACCGGGAACACCACAATACAATGATGTGTCAAAAAGGAGGAATCACACCTTGTTGGACATAGTACGATCAATGATGAGTTTAGATAATCTTGTGATTTCTTTATGGGATATGCTCTTGAAACCACCGCATTTACACTTAACCAAGTACCTTACAAACCTATTGAAAAGATACCATATGAAGCATGGAATGGGAAATGTACCAATATGTATTTTATAAAATTTTGGGAATGTGAAGCTTATGTTAAGAATCAGTTCTGCAAAAAGCTTGGACCCAAATCAGATGAATGTATCTTCTTTGGGCACCCAAATAAACCTAAGGGTTACTTATTCTATATTCCATCTGACAATAAAGTGTATGTTGCCAAAACTATTGTATTCCTCTAAAAGGAATTTATTTCTAGAGGAACTAGTGGAAAAAATAGAACTTGAAGAAGTTCAAGACCACAAGCTGTGGAGGAACCTCAAGTCCCTTTGGTATATAAGGAACAAGATTAACCACAAGCTATTGTGGAACCTCAAGTCCCTTTGGTAATATAAGAACCTTAAAGGCCTAGTAGGTCATGTCTTGATCTAGGAAATATGAATTTCTCATGAATAAAGAAGATGATGTATTGGTCATTGAGGATAATGAGCCAAAAACCTACAATGAGGCCATTGAGGGACCAAATTTTGATAAATGGGTTGAAATGATGGGATCTAGGATAGACTCTATATACCAACAAGGTATGGACCTTGGTGGATCCACATGATGGGATGTAACCCATAGGGTACAAATGGGTCTTCAAGAAGAAGACTGACATTGATGGTGATGTACTAACCTACAAAGTTAGATTGGTTCCAAAAGGTTTCAAACAAGTTCAAGGTGTTGACTATGATAAAACTTTTTTACCGGTTGCCATGGTGTAATTTGTGAGGATCATGCTTGCCATTGCATCTTATCAAGATAATGATATTTTTCAAATGGATGTTAAAACTATTTTCCTTAACAAGAATCTTCTAGAGGATGTGTACATAACACAATCTGTAGGTTTATCACTCCAAACGAAGTCAATAAAGTGTATAAGGTACAAAGGTCAATCTATGGATTGAAGCAAGCATATCGGAGATGGAATATTGGTTTTGATGAGACAGTCAAATAGTTTGACTATATCCAAAATGAAGATGAACCTTGTGTCTACTAGAAGGTTAGTGGGAGCATGATTGTACATCTCATATTGTATGTAGATGACATATTGTTTATGGGAAATGACATCACTACTCTATAATTCTTTAAAACCTAGTAGGGCAATACCTTCTCCATGGATGACTTAGAAGAAGCATCCTATATATTAGGAATAAAGATTTCTAGATATAGATGTGTAAGGATTATTGGCCTAATCCAAAGTACATACATCGACAAAGTGCTAAATAGGCTTTGTTGGATCTAGGGATCTAGAGGGGGGTGAATATAGCTTCAAAATTCTCACAAGAATAGTTAGACCTACAAATTATAACAATTGAAACCAAATGTGGACCGTCAATCCACTACCTAGAGAGGTCAACCTCTATGACTTTGCAACCCATGTATACTTATATTCCATCATAAGAGATACAAGGAGACTACATCCAAGGTTTTACCTATTCAAGACATGAGTCTTTCACCTACACAAGGACTTACCAACTTGATCAAGATGTCTTCAGCCTTCACTAAGGACTTACCCACACTTGCATCAAGTCTATGGACTTGAAGGAATTACCCACTCTTCTTGAATCTTCCACCTAGTCCTTCTCCTTCACTTAGAGAAGATCTCCACTCCTTCTCAACCTTGAAGAAGAATAGAAACTCCTCCTTCACTCATAGAATATCACTTCAACATTTGCTCTTTGAGAAAGGGGATTGAGAAGATGGAAGGAATGAGAGATTTACAAGATAACATGGAGGTAGCTCTCTTACAACATACTGAACTCACTCATAAGCATGAAATGCTTTGTAAAAGAGAGAGAGAGATAGAGAGAAAGGGTCTCAAAGGGTTGCAACACACTCAACTATAGCAAGGACCAAGGATAGCATGAATGACCAACCTTGGAATGAACTCCAAGATGTCCTATTTATAGATGGAGTGTTCCTTTGAGTGTGGGATCACTTAAGAATGAAAAATAGTTATTTTAGAGCTTGAAACGGATATATTTTCATTTCTAACAACTCTCCAATGGTTCGAATCACTTTTTTTGTGTTTTCTATACAGTACATTTGTTTGAGTTTCAATAAAGGTAACTTGACCGATCCACTAATCGACAAAGCTAATTTTCAAATTATCGGTCAGTTTGGACTGGGAAACTCGACCAATGAGTCAAAATCAATTTTGGCCAGCGAGTTGGTCGGTCAAGTTCTGTGAGTGTACAACTCAACTGATTGATCTATTTACAATAATCCATCAATGATCAGTCGATATTCAAACTCGACCGACAAAGTTTCTGTGACAAATTTTTCAAAATGGTTTATGAGTGGTCAAACATTGGAATTAAGTGTCCTTGATTTTTTCTCATCTTAGTTACAAGTCATATCATCAATACAAGTGATTACAAAAATATTCTAAGGTGGCTTGGAGTGATTTCCCAAATTGCACACTTGCATTGCTTTTGACTTGAACTTGGACAAGTTAGGTCTTCTGTAAATTGATCCTTTTCATGTACCTAAAGCCTGAAATCAATCTTAAACAAACATATTAGATACATGTGAATGGATTGGTTAAGTCATTATCAAAATATCGACAATGTATAACTCTCAAGTCAACATTCCCTCCCTTTTTGACAATGACAAACCATTCCTCAATCATGTTGAAAAGGATATGTAAGTTATACCTTAGACTTGTGAATTGCAAGGGGATTCAGAATTTTAACAATGTGAATTTCTCCCTGTCAATCTATGCTCACTCTTACCTACATAGTTAGTCTTTATACACAAAGAAATATAACATGTATATACTATATGGTCCTTTAGCAAGTCACATGATAAGGCATATATTGAACAAGAAAAGGATCACATAGGTAATAAAAGTAATATGGTTGAGCTTCAAAACATTGAACTTCTCTCCACCTTGTGGTATTATCAAAAAAGTAAGGGGGTAGAAAAGCATAAAATAGGTCTTCTCCAAGCCCAACCAATACATTTAACCCACAAGATAAAATATGCAACCTCAAAGCACACATCAAATAGAGACGAGAGAGAGACAAGAAATCTAATTCATAATCAAAATATGGGTAACATAACACCAACTCAATATATATAGAAAAATCAAACAGTAATCGTACATATGATTCAGATTAAAACACTGAGAGCATATCCTCAAAACAACTACAAGCCAAAACAATGAAAACAACATGATGATAGAAATAGTGCATCTCAGATTATGTGCCCAGATGTTTTAGTAAAAAATAGTCTAGAAAGATATATATGATTAGTATCTAAAGACTAAAAATGTAAAACATCTAAACATCTAGGCTACCTATGTCCACAGCATCATCATCTTCATCATCAAAAGCTTAAAGCTCGTAGTCATCATCTCCATCTGAAGGTGCAATGGAGATAGAAACTTCACCTTCATCACCAGATGCACCAGCAAAGCCATCATCAGAACCATTTGAACCATCCCCTCCTTCATCCTCAGATGCCTCCTCATCAGCAGCATCAGCTTCCTCATCAACCTAGTCGGGCATCTCCTCTTTGGCAGAAGGACTAAAACCACAACCAGGCCACATGGCATTCTGCTCACCACAAGACATTCCAAGGTCATGCAACTCTTGGACTTGAGGAAAAGTAGAGAAGAGGTGCCAAGTCCTGCAAGAAAGGTAGTGATAGGAACAGTAAGGAAATGTATCATTCCAGGGGTAGATCCATGAACAGCAGATGGTGTAGCAGTAGAAGCAGCAGGTGGAGGGGTTGGGTAAAAGTGATTATATGCATATGGTGCATAATCGCCACATGGGTAAGGCTGGTAGGCAGGGTAAGGATGGGAACATGATAGGTTCATGGTAGACATGATAGCACAGAGATCCTGATGCATATGCTCCTGAACCTAAAGTTTATACACTTGTTGATGCATCATGTAACCCATGAGGGTTTCATTTGATACATTAAACAAGGCGGGGCAGGTCGAGATGGCCAAGGAGGTGGAGGTGCCTGAATTGAGGTGGAGGCTCTAAGTGTGGTAGAAGAAGGGGTAGGCATGCTTTTCTAAATTGTGGTCTCACTGATACAGACTCCTTTTCTAGCAGGTTTGTAATGAAGGTCATGAAAAAGAGACTTTCCAGTGGTAGATTGAAAAAGACCATAAATCAGTGTCGGGTAGGGTGGGTGGGTACCTCGGGTGTTCTTACCAGAGTCGAAGTAGGTCATATGATGGAGAATATATCGAGAACACTTGACACTGATGTTCTTCAGGATACAAAACATAATCACCACAGTATTTCGTGCAATTTCAATTTGATTTTTCTTTCGATGAATATTATAGTTGACTACCAGGGTAAGAATGCAGTTTTTCAGGTCTAAGGCAAAGGAGGGAAGGGTGGACTTCTTCCTATAGGGGAAATGAGGCTTCTTCAAGAATTTGTGTATGTCATGGAGAGTGATATCATATTGTTTATAGAAGGCCTCAGGGTCAAGGAGGTCAAAATAATTAGGGTATCCTTCCTCTCTGTGTCGGTTACTTTAGTACCAAAGAAAAAGATATTCAAGTTATCCTCTGAGACTTGGAAATTATTACTGGAAATCATGGATGTAAGAATGACTTGAGTATTTGGCTGGGGACTCAAAGGTTATGAGAAAAGCTTTTCCTATATGTGTATATGGAATTAAGGGAATGGTGGTATTCACTATTTGGAGTCATGTGGAGAATGACTCAACATAGATTTGAAAAAAAAATGGTGGTGTGTGATGCACCATCTCTACTCGTGGAATGGGATGAGGTTTGTATTTGGACTGCATCCAAATGCTTATCAAACGGGATGAGGCGAGAGTTGCATGAGGATGATGGTGCTCTGGAGGGGTCGGCTGTCTTTGTCCTATTGGAAGCCATGGAGGCGAGATAAGAAGAAAGAAGAGGTCAAAAACATAGGGAACACCACCAAAAACTGACCAAACACCTAGGGATGATGAGTAAGAGGTCTAGGAAGGTCAAGCAAGGGCTCGCTAGGGCTAGGAAAGGGATGTTCGGGGCTAGGGTTGAGAGCTAGAGGGAACTGGAAAGGGAATCGGTCGGTTTTTCTCTAGTTGAGAGGGAGAAAAGTCAGTTGAACCGCACTTAAGTTTGCTCCATCCCGGCCATTAGTAGATTTCTATGAGATGGAAACTCGGCTGAATGGATTTTTGTAAAAGCCCTCGGCCATAGATCAGTCGAGTTGGAAACTTGACCGATGGTCAACTTAAACCAACATTAGAAATTTTAATTTCTAGACATTTGAGTGTTGATTAAATTTATTTTTCTAGTCCATTTTGCATTTTAAACATACTTAGGCACATATCACTCATCATTGGGTACTATTTCGCGATAAAACAAGTGTTTGCAAAAAATACCTAAAACAAGCGAGAAACAAGACATAAGAAGATGAAATTTTAGCACTTTAGCAAGCAAGGGTGATCAAGACATGAGCAAAGCATATAGGATAGATAGAAACTAGCTAGAAGGCATATCAATTTCATCCAAAGTTGTTATGAGTAGTTTAGATCTAATAAAATTAAATTTCTATCTATCTAGAGGTTTAGTGAAAATGTTTGCTAACTAATTTTCCATGTCCACATGTGTGATATAAATATCCTTTTTGGCAATGTGATCATGAAGAAAATGATTACGAACCTTTATATGCTTGTCTCTACTATGCAATATAGGATTGTTAGATAAATTTATTGCATTAGTATTATCACAAAAGCTAGGAAAAGCATCAAAATGAATGTTAAAGTCTTGGAGTATTTTCTTCATCCATAGAACCTGGGCACAGCAACTCCTAGTTGCAATGTATTCAGCTTTGGTAGTTGATAAAGACATTGTGCTATATTTCTTAGAGAACCAAGTTACCAAGCATGGTCCTAGGAGGAAGCAAGTGCCACTTGTGCACTTTCTATCAATCAAGCATCCTGTAAAATCTGCATCACTATAAGCTATAAGAGTAAAGTCCCTTGACTTAGGATACCATTGACCAAAATTTGGAGTTTTGGCTAAGTACCTTAAAATCCCCTTAACAGCTATAAGATGTGATTTCTTGGGATTTGATTGAAAGAGAGCACACAAGCCAACACTAAACATTATGTCAGGTCTAGAGGCAGTTAAATAAAGTAAATGTCAAATCATACCTCTATAGAGATTCTCATCCACTTTCTCACCTTCTTCATCTTTATCAAGTTTGGCGGTGTTTGACATGGTGGTGTCCATCGGCTTGGTATTCTCCATCCCAAAGTGCTTAAGTATATCACCTGTGTACATGACTTGGTTGATGAAGTTCCCATCTTTAGTTTGATTGATTTGAAAATTGAGGAAGAATGTAAGCTAACCCATCATTCTCATCCCAAGCTCACTCTGCATAAGATCACTAAACTCCTTGCAAAGATCAACATTAGTTCCGCCAAAAATGATATCATCAACATAAAATTTGAATGATAAGAAAATTGTTAGAAGTGTGTTTGAGAAACAAGGTAGAAACTACTTTGCCCATGATATACCCATGATCTAACAAAAAGTTCTTTAATTTCTCATACCAAGCTCGAAGTGCTTGTTTGAGTTCGTAGAGAGCTTTCTGTAATGGATAAACATGGTTGGGTAAACTATCATGTTCAAAGCCCGGAGGTTGTGCAACATACACTTCCTCCTCAATTGTACCATTCAAAAATGCACTTTTAACTTCCATTTGATAAAGAAGAAAGTTCTTATAACTGGCAAAAGTAATCAACATATGAACGGACTCAAGTCTAGCTACATGTGCATAAATTTCATCAAAATATTTACCTTCATGTTGATTGTAGCCTTGAGCCACTAACCTTGTTTTGTTTCTTACCACCTTGCCACTTTCATCTATCTTGTTGTGGTAGACCCACTTGGTGACAAAGATCTTTCTATCACATGGTCTTAAAAATAGAGTTCACACTTTGTTCTTCTCAAACTGCTCCGATTCTTCTTGCATGACTAGGATCCATTCATCATCCCCAAGAGCTTCTTTGACATTCTTTGGCTTGAGTTGTGAGATGAAGACAATGTTGGCTTGTTCTTTGTTGAAGTTTTCCCACATCTTCACTCTTTCAAAGAGGTCAGCTAAGATCATCTCTTTAGGATGATTCTTTGCAAAGTAGGGAGTTGGATCCTTCTTCTCATCATCTTTATCTTCTTCTTGAGTGGCCACATCTTTTCCCTTTTGGGTGATGTTGAGTTCTTTTAAGATAGGAATCACCTCACCTACAACAACATCATTTGGAACAATATCTTTGGGAATAAAGGGGATAAATTTCAATAAACTTAACATTCATAGATTCTTCTACTTTAGCAATATCAACATTAAACACTCTATAAGCCTTACTAGTAGTGCTATAGCCAAAAAAGAAAGCCTTGTATGATTTCGAATCAAACTTGTCGAGAGAATCCTTCGTGTTCAAAACAAAACAAGTACATCTGAAAACATGAAAGTACTTGATAAAAGGCTTCCTACCATGCCATAGCTCATAGAGGGTTTTCTTCAAAGAAGGAAGTGTGAAAACCCGATTTTGCACAAAACATGAGGTACTAACGGCTTCATCCCAAAACTTCTTTGTAGTGTCATACTCTAAAAGCATGGTCCTAGCTATTTCCTATAGTGACCTATTTTTTCTCTCTATAACCCCATTTTTTAGGTGTTTGAGGGGAAGAGAATTTATGTTCATATCCCCATGATCACTACGGATAGAAACAAATCCGAAAAGAAACTTTTTTCTCAATTCATTTACAAAATCTAGAGAAAACATTGACCGTATCACTCTTGGAAATGAGAAAGAAGGTCCAAGTATATCAAGAGAAATCATCGACAATAATAAGATAATACTTGAAACCATGAAGCGATTGAGTTCTCATAGGTCCAAATAAATCAATATGGAGAAGTTTGAGAGCTCTCTTGGTACTGAGGA